>OY764961.1:93225945-93825945 GCA_963668005.1 Melieria crassipennis | reverse complement strand
AAACAAGCATAAAGTTGCTGGTTATATTTATCAAATTTAACCATGAAAAAGTCACATAGACGAGGGAAAAGTACCGTTTTTATATATCAAGTAAAGTTCAAGTTCAGTTATTATACATTTGTGAGTTGATGCTCATAAAACTCGCATTCATAAAACTCCTAAATGAGCGCATTTAAGATACCCTCGAGAATATGGTTGACAAAATTTTAAATTAAGCCCCCCAATGCGTGTTGCCTTAAAATACGAGCAGACAGTCATATGGAGTTAAAGTAGCCTTGTTAGTGCAATAACGGCAACAGACGCTCATAGAACGAGGCCAGCGGACCCAAAACGCCCAGCTCGCCCATTCGCCGGGTACACAGAAATTGTTGTGTGGAACTTTTACACATTCCTTGGCACTTTGACGTTAATATTCGCAGGCGAATGCTATAAAGACCCAACCGCCGGTCCCCCTCGCCACGCCCTTCTAAAAAAACAAAGTTTATTAGTTTGTCGCTTGCTATTTTTTTTGTTTCCATTATTATTGTTGTTGTTGTTAGTGTTGCTGTTGCTGATGTAGTTTCGTTTGGTTGCTTTATTGCGCGCCTGCCCTGTCGCATACCCACATTGCCTACCGGAGCCGAATCTGAAAAGGGAAAATCAAATTCAAGCCACACGGACCGAGGGGGGGCCAAACGCAACCAGAAAAACCGACCGACCGACAGAGCGCGGCACAAAGTGAAGAATTGGAGCAGCATAGCGATGCTGAAGGGGCGGCTGGACGGCCGGGCGGTTGTGTAGCTCGGCGGCGAAAAAGCAATGCGGCATGGCGCAATAATGACTGCTGGCCGGGGAGCGGGCCGCAAAAGAGGTAAAATATGCGACAGTTACTTTAGCATAGTTTGTGAGATCTGTGCGTTTTTTTTTTCTTGTTTTCGCTAGCTTTTCCATTTTTCTATTGTATTTCATTTTATTTTGCTTTATTGAGCGCAGTCAGTGTGCAGCAGCGGGCGGGGAAGCGCATAAAAAGTCGTTGCTTTTTGTCGTTGTTGTTGTTGTGCGGTGAGCTGGCGCTGGCTGCTGGAAAACCTAAGCACTGCCACCGCTAGTGTTGTTGCTTCTTTGCGCATATTTTTCATGTTTTCCACATTTTCCGCTATTGCTTTTTTTTTGTGCGCGTTTGTTGAGCTTTTTTGTTTTGTTTGCCTTTGTGCATATTTCCGAGTAACTATTTGCCTTTGCCTCATTCACTCGTTCGCATTGTGTTGCATGAAAATGAGGACACGGCTTTTTGTAGCTGTTTCGCTTTTAGGGGGTTTGCGCGTTCGCCCCTCAGACCCCGGCCGGGTGTTTTTCTTCGCCCAGATGTGGCAGGCAGAGAGCGTCATTTTTATTCAAGTTGAAATGTTGAATATATCCTAAACGCAAATTAAATGAATTGGACTAAATTGAATTTAATTTAATTGAACGCACAATTTAAGGGCCAACGGCTGGAAAAGAGCACAAACATGGAAAATTAAGTTTGAAAATAATGCAGCAATGAAAAATAGAAAAAAATTTAACTGTGTTATTTCCGAACATTTCAGGGCATATTTCTGGGAATATTATTGCATGGATTAATGTTCCGGGGATGCACTGTTTTGCAAACTATTCAAAAGGGAAAATATCCAGTCAAAGATAGTCGAACATGACCTATAACTAACTATATGCTATCCTATGTTTCATATGCTATATTTTATTATATTTTTAATTATATATAGATATTATGTATCTGTATTCTATCCTATCCAAATAGAACGGACTAATAAGTTTGAGGTGCTTGAAGAACCTTGAAGAGGTTCGTTTCTTTGCTCTACCTTACATCCATCGCATGAAGTTACTTTAGGAAGGAAAGTGACTACTGACTGAGAAAGGGAACACATTCGCAAAGAAACTGTTTGACTGGTTGGTCATTGTCCAAGCAAATGTTGCAGATCGTCAAGTATAAATCCCAGTATACTTGATCTTCAACTGCTATCTAAAGAATTTAATAGAATTTAAACCATATCTTTGATATACTAAAAAGCTATCGGTTTTCGGAGACGAGGACAAGAGGAATCATTTCTGTCTAAAACTTCAAATTCCAAGTCTTTGATCCATTTATAAGTTATCCCGTTTCGGAGACGAGAACAAAAAGAATAGTTCTTGTCGAAAGAGTTGAAATTCCATATCTTTGATCCGGTAGAAACCTATCAGGATTCGGAGACAAGGGCATGAATAGTTTTTGTCGAAAGAGTTCAAAATCCATATCTTTCATTCAGTTGAAAGCTATCACGTTTGGGAGACGAGGGCAAGAGGAATAATTTCTGTCTAAAATTTCAAATTCCAAGTCTTCGATCCACATAAAAGATATCACGTTGAGACGAATTGAGACGAAGAATAGTTTTTGTCGAAAGAGTTGAAATTCCATATCTTTGATCGACTTGAAAGCTATCAGGATTGGAAGACAAGAAGAATAGTTTCTGTCGAAAGAGTTGAAATTCCATATCTTTGATCCACTTGAAAGCTATCACGTTTTTGACACGAGAACAAGTAGAATCATTTTAGTGAAAATTGACGTTGCAATAGCTCTTTCGATTAGCTTCATGTATTTTTTTTTTATTGTTTTGAACAGAAAAATCTAAAAAATGTTAAAGTTAAACATATTATTTACACAACAAATAGGTTGATACGGCACGACAAAGGTTAAACAACTTGCCACAACACATCACACATGGTTGAAAACACATCATAAAAGAGCGAATTAACATAGTTAAAATTTAATTTTGCATATCTAGAAAAACATTCATATACGGCAACCCTGGCTTTAAATAGGCGAAACACTCTTCTTTCGTCGTCAGACTCAGTACAACATGCATACAACAAAATCCAATCAAATCGTTAGCCCTTTAACATTTATAGCTTGTACCAACCCGATAAACAGACGAATTGCAGTAAAGTACTTGGTATGACTCATTACCAAATGATAAAGAACACCAATAAGCATTTCCGGTTACAGTGCGCAAGGGTCTCGGTCCGATCCAATCCGTAATTATTACATTACATTACTTGCTAGAGATTCTCTATGTTGGTCTACCAAAATAGTCCACACCTCTTGACGTAGGGAAAAGTCTCAGACATTAGTCCCAGGTAATAAAACATTGTCAGTAGATTTCAACAATTCCAAGTAAAAAGATTTTTGGTACAAATGAGACATCGCCTCGTTCAGTGCGTTACAAACCTCACACCAAAGCCCCGACACCGAAGTAATTCTCTCTACTTTACTGTACCATACTAAACTGTACTGAAATAAAAAACATTTTAAGCCAACGGAATTTCTAGTTCTTTAACTTCTCTCTGAACTTTGCTTTCAGCTTAAAACGCGCGTATAATGACAAAAATATGTTTGAAAAAATGTCTACGTTTAAGTTATTTACAGAACATGAGCGATTTTTTTAGTTACTATTTTCTTTACATAAATGCAAATAAAATAAATTAAATTAAGAAATCAAATCAAGAAGCATTGAAAATTTCTTCTCATGAAATTTTGCCATGGAAACAATTTAATATTAGATATGTAATTTTAACACACAAAACATATTTTCCGCGAAAAGTAATCCGGCTAATAAAAGAGAAGACACGCCAAAAGACCGCTCATGCAACAAATCAAAACCCCAGAGAAATCAATTGAAGTGAACTTGAAGGTTTGCTCGGCGCTTCTTCATGTACAGAATTCTATAGAATCACTCAAATACAAACAGCACGTTTGCGTTTGCATGGAATGGGCGCGCATATAATTTCAATAAGTAGAGCATTAAAGGTGTCAAAGGTCAGGCTCAACTATATTGCAGCAATAGCAACAACAAATTACTAAGTCAACTATAAAATTGTGATAACGGCAGACTTGAAAATTAACGAAACCATAGAATTTCAAATGCTGGGCAACCAAAAAGAACTGACGGAGACTGTACGGTCGAACCAGATGCTTTCATAAAAATCTTGTGATATCATAAAAAATTTGCTTAAATTTTTTATTTGAATTCTTAATCATAAAGAGACTGAAAATTTATTGTTTCCAAAATAATTAATGCTAATGCAGCAGCAACAATTGCTATTAGAAACGTCCACAGCTAACAACCGAAACCAGATTTGTTTAATGCGAAACACTGCAAAAGCAACAACAACTAAGTTTTTATTCAATATTCGAAGGCTGCAGAAATTGCCGCATTAATACCAAATGCTGCAACAACAATAATAATAATAAAAATAAACAAAAACAAAGATTTAAGAAAGAGGAGGAGAGTAAAAATCGAAACGAAAAGGCAAATAACAGGCAAAACAAAAACAACACAATACACAAAAAATCCATTGTGAATGCAAAGACAATGGTGCAGCAAGACGCAGCAGTCATTCCGCAAACAACAAAAATAGGTATCCGGAGCCGACTGCAGCCAAACACGCCTCCTCCTGTCCTGCACCTCTCTCCCCCCCTTCCATGCTGGATGGCGCGCAATGCTGCACGAATTTAGCCTGCGGCGTTTGTAGCCATTCTTTCGGGTCGCTGCTGCCGCTGCCGCTTTAACGTTAGCTTAATTTGCTGTTGTTGTGGCTATAATTGCTGCTAAAGCTACAGCATAGTTGTTATTGCTGCTGCTGCTGTTAGTCAAACTGTTTCGTTTTGCCCCCCCCAAAGCACATATTGGCAGCAACTTCTTTGGCCAGCATGACGGTGCCATCATCATCATCATCAGAAGTGGCGGCAGCAGCAGCAACAACAACAACATCGACAACGACGACAGCAGCCAGCATACTAACAGCACAGCGCGCCATATAGCAGCAGCAGCAACAACAGAAAAGCTGAGGAAAAAAATTACTTGCGTTAGCGTTATTTTTGCTTTTTGCTCTTCGATATAGAATTTTTGATGTTATTGTTGTTGAAAGCATCTTTTCTACTGCGGTTGTTTTTGTTGAGGTTGTTGTTATTGTTGTGGATGTGCTCACTTCGATGCTACATGCAAGCAGTGTACTAACAAACACAGCAACAACGTCAACAAGGCAGCAGCAACATTGCTAGAATTACCAACAGAAACAGCAGCAGCAGCAGCAGAGCCACCAACAACAGCAACTACCACAATGGCAATAAAATTAAAAAGGAACAACAAATACAGGCCGCCATCATGATTGGCTGTTATTGTTGTTTTACTCATAAATGTTGCATTTGTAGCCATTGCTGTTGTTGTTCTGTCAAGGCAATATAATTGTGCACGAGTGTGCGAACGCAGTGCTTAGTGAGTGTGTGTGTGTGTGCGTATGTGTGGAATGAGTTCATTCAACTGTCAAAAAAATAAAATGAAAAAGTAACAACAGCAACGTAAATCAGCAACAAAAAATGCCAAAAAACATTTTTAAACGTCTCGCACACACGCACGCAAATACAAATTAAGCATGTATGTATGTATGTGTGATTGAGTGTCTGCGAGACGCAATGGTATTCACATGAATATTCTTGGCGGTTGTGTTTCTTTCTTTTCGATTTTAGCCGCCACTTCAGCTGTCTTTTGCTGCCGTTGCCTCTGCGCTTCAGTTTCTTTGGCCGCTTCTTCGATGTGCTGCCATAGTTTCTTCAGCACATTTATATGCTGCTTCTTCTTATTTTTCTCGAATTCACATGCTGCGCTCGTCTGCCGCTTTTTGTTAATTCTAAATTTAAGTCAATTATTGTTGTTTTTTTTGGGGCTCTCTTGCATTACTCAAGCAACCAGCAACATTGTTCGTTGATTGCATGAGAAGCAACAACAAAATTATTATTTTTTTTTATTTTACTTATTTATATTTCGGTTTTTTGTTTGAAATGATGAAGCAACCAAACGCGAATGAAAGAAAATCCAAACGAACCAGTGAGTACGATAGCCAAAGAGAAGAAATAAAAGATGGCGCCGCTGTTGCCAAAAATAACATGAAACGTGTGCGTTTTTTTTTGTTGCTGTCATATTGTTGTAATTTCATTGTTGCCGCTGTTATTGCCACAATGTCGTGGCTGTAGTTGCTGCGTTGGTTGTTGTTGTTGTTTTAAAAATATCCGCTGCATTGCATACGAAATGTTGTTGCCGCGTGGCCGGTGAATGTCGCCACCGACGACAGCAACAATGCCGCCGCAGAAGACGACAATGACGGCTTTGAAGGCGCTGCCGTTGAAGGTGACGCCGCCGGCGTTGATGCCAACTGCACTCAAGTGTTTTGGTGTTTTAGTGCTTTGGCAGCGCGTCGCGCATCTTGCAGGATGAGAAGGAATTTCTCAAAAAGTGTGCGACTTTTTTTGCTTGACTGCGTTTTGCTGCTCGGTTTTGCACAAATTTCGCGCCGTCTTCCAATGCGCGATTGTGCGGTCGATCGCAGAGCGCTTCTACGCTTTCGGCGCCATTGACGCTGTTGGCGCCTTCCGCAATGCCGCACTTCGTGCACGCCGCGTCTGTGGCGCAGCCATTGAATTTGCAGCGCTAAATGAACTGGAAATATTTAATGATCAACAGTTCGTTTTCGCGTCGAAACCGCTAAGCAAACATTCATTTTCATTAAGAAAAACTGATGGATGCGTTTGGGGCGCTGTTGACATGGGCCATGGCGACACTCTGCCACAAATGAAAATGCACGAAGCTGCAAAAAGGCCGTAAAAGGGATGTATTCAGTATTTTTCTCATGAAATGCTTACAGTGAGAAAACTGCAATTACCTACAATGAGCATTTGTTACTTTTCGCAGTAGAAGTCGCACCCATTCGACCGCCGTGATTAGTTGGCATCTCAGCTCAATCCGCACGAAATTAAAAACATCTTGTTTTAGTGAGTGAAATGAGAAAACAAGGTTGCACTGGTCTGGATACCAGGACATGAGGACGATTAGGGTAATGAAAAGGCAGATGCATAGAAAGTGCAAAACTAAAACCTCAAACAGAACTTACATATTTGGATTCAAAAGCAAAAACAAGAATATTGGAACAACATTGAGGGACCACGTCTCTTCAAGAAATTTTCTAAACTTCAACAATAAAAGAGGTAAACCGTCTTTATTCCTTAACGAAAATAACTTTAATTATGGATTCCATATGACGTCCGTACAGGCAACAACCATCTCCTCAATCTAGGCTCTGCCAACAAAGAAATATTCGTATTCGAAGAGATGAACTGTATTTTTTTTCGCAAATGGTTTAATAGATTGTAAGATCAATTATAAACAAAACAATATACAGATACTGCAATGAAGTCGACAAAGCAATAGAGGACTGACTATTCACTCAGCACTCCAAATCCGAAAATTGAAATTGGCACACAACTTTAGTCCTCTTCCATTCGTACATAAAGCAGCAAACCTCTGAGAATAATAGACTTGACTATGAAATCCCCTAACCTGAGAGTTGAAATTGACACACAACTTTAGTTCTCTTTCCTTTATACATAAAATAAATAGCAAACCTCTGATAATAATAGATTTTACTATAGGTCTCTTTAGGTCTCTTCCATTCATAGATAAATCTCAGAAATTATGAGAAACTTTTGCGTAAGCGACACAAAAAAGGTTAGCAGTCCTTAAGGTATCATGGCACGTTAGAAAGGGGAATTTTTAATGGTTTACAAAATTTTTTATTTTTCAGCTCCTTTATTATTAATCTTTTTGAAAAGATTGAGGTGGAGCTGAAGTCGCGAGAAAAAAACACATCCTCCATTGCGGACTTTATCTCCGGATTGGGTCGATCGATTTTAAAAAAATTTTTTAATTCTTTTTATTAACTTATTTTTTACAAGAATCCACCACAATATTGAAGACAATTTTTTAATTTAAAGTACTGTTTCTGGGAAAAAAGGTGAAAAACGCAGTCAATTTTTGACACTTTTTTTCAAAAAGCTCCTATCCTTTTATTTTTATCGTTTTTTTTTATTTTTCTGGTGAATTCCTACGTCCGAAAGCTTAATAATTATGAATCTTTTTTGTTTTTTGTTTCAGATTAGCCATTTTTTTTTTGTTCCTTAAACCTTCAATATATTGTAAAAAATTATTTATTTTCAAAAAGATTGATAATAGCGGAGCTGAAAAATAAAAAATTGTGTAAATCATTCAAAATTCCCCTTCCTAACGTGCCATGATACCTTAAAGACAAAAAGGAAGAAGGTGTCCTGAACGACCTGAAGATACTCGAAACTCGGCTTCAACACGCGGAAAGCAGAAGATGAAAACACAGAAGAGGTGTTAAGACCAGGTAGAAGCGGACTCTAGAACGCTCGTTACTCCCAACTGGGCTTCAACACGCGGAAAACTGGAGCGACTGTTTCAAACCTATCAACGTGGCCAAAACCAACAAACGATTGAAGAGCGAATTAAGTCAGCAGATAAGTATTGAAACTTTCCGAGGGGAGCTCACAGTTTTCTGCATAAATAAGAAATTAAAATTTCTTAGTTAGGGAGTTGTCTATATTTTTGAACCGCATCAGAAACTTTTGTGACTCCATCATCATAAACGAAGTAGAACTATTAAAGAGAATCAAAAAAAATATGTTAACATATTAGTTTAATACTATACCTCAAAGGCCAAACTATTTTCAATGAACCTACTATCATATCAATCCAAACAGTCATGAAATCTTCTCCTCAATAGCATAGTTCAATTCTGTTAACTATATCGAGCAGTTCTTTGTAAAAAGTAATAATTTTATCATTAAACATATTTAGCATTAAACATTGAACTGCTTTTGGAGTTTTCATACACTAAAGTCTTTCTGGGTGAAAATATTAAAGTCTGTTCAGCACCAATTCTAAAGTGGATTTTTGTTTTTCAAGATTTTTTACAAAAACAATTATAAGCCATATGAGTATCGTGTACAGATATATTGCCAGTGACAGTGTATGCAACGCTGGGCATGGCCGTTAATAATAATTCGATTGAGAACGACGCTAAACAAGGTCAATAGGGCAGTTTGTCGTCACAAATTGTTTTCGGTCAAGCCATGTGGAACACGTTTGTCTGTTGTTGTCTGTTGTCTGCGACTGAATGGAATGAATGATTCTAATCACATACTTAATTTGTTAATGTTTATTGTGAAACTTGAAACTCTGAAATTTGAATTTAGTGCTCGTAGATTCCGGTCATAAATGCATTTCAACCTGAGTTCATTTGAAAAACATAATCTTAACCACTGATTTTCGTGACTATATCTGACATAGCAGTAACTTACCACACTCCTTCAAACTCTAAAGATGATTTTCAAAGGCAATTATTTTAAGGTTTAGTGTTTCTGTTTAGAGAACAAATGTGGCAATAAAAACTTGATTCGATGTTGATTTAATAAAGATTGGACCCAACTTATAGTCCAACCAACACAACTCTGTGATATGGTAGCCTTTACCATACAAATTTGCATATTTTTTAACACTTTACTACAGCAGTTCTTAAACTTTTTTAGTATACTATTTGTAGAATTTGATTTAAACAAACACCAACTTTCGAGAACTGATCTACTAGAATTTTCTCATTGGAACAAGTAGTGAAAGGTACGAACTTTAGTATCCAAATCTCAGATGTTTAGAATTCCCTCATTTGAACTTTACTAGAGCAGTTCTTAATTTTTTTTTAATATACTATTCGAAGCATTCGAACTTCAGTATCCAAATCTCAGATGTTAAGTTTTTGAACATCAGGTGAAAGGTCCGAACTTTAGCATCCAAATCCCAAATATTTAGTATGACCTCATTTGAACATCTTAACTTAGCATTTACTTAAAAATTAAGTTCGAAAATTGGTTTATATTAACTTTAATAAGTCTAATGTCTAATATTTGAACTAAATGCAAATCGTCAACAAATTCAACCAGGAGATTTTATTAGAGAAACAATTTATAGCTAAAAATGAAAAGTTCTTCTAAGAAATTTACGTTTTCTTCGGATATTCATTTGCCGTGATGCATTTTTCCGTATTTCTCTCAAATATAAAGCGAAGAGTTTTATTTTTGACGAACGCGCCGTCAACCGAACTCAGCTATTTTGTTCGTCATATATGCGTGAGGAAAATTCCAATTGAATTTACAATTAGTTCAATGCCAAAGTGGAATGCAATGAGAGGTTAACAACACTGCCGCGTGGGTGTTGGCCCAATTCGAGTCGTTTTGCGTGTCGAACGCTTTTCAGTCGATTCAGCAATAATTCCGCAGCGTTCTGGTTGAGTGCGCGCTCTCTCCACCGAGTAAATTCTCAAACCACCGAGAAGGCTCAATATTTTTGAGCACAGGTAAACAACACTGAACTGAACTCCAGCGAAAGAAAGTAAAATGAGTGGAATACATTGTAAGATTTGTTGTTTTTAACGAAACATAAAACTGACAACAGCCCAAAGAAGCTGCAGCGAGAGGCAACGTCGTTTTATGTTGGCTACACTGCAACTCCAACTGCCTCCCGGCGCTCGCCACCCGCACACCAGCGCACAAATAAAAAAAACAATAACAACTCGCAACAGTGTTGCATGCACCTTTTGCATTGCCGCATTTTTGGGCTTTATTTGCCATCAGAATTCACGTTCGTGTCGTACGAAATGCCGTCGACTGCGGTGCGGCGCTCCTCTCCTAACCGCCTAATCCAGAGCCCCACTGCAGGCCGCATTGGCGGCGCATCGTGGCAGCCATTGGATTGCACAAAAGTGCGCTGTATCTGCTGTGCGGCGCTCGGTGGAGCACTAAAAACTGGGTGGGGAGGGTGACAGACAGTCAGCGCTAAATATCGGTTGGCTGCGTGCGCTGTCGCTCTTTGGCGTTTTTGTTTGGTTATTCATTTGCTGTGCTGTCTATCCAGCTATCTAGCGGCCGGTCTGTCCAACTGCTTGTCTGCCTGCCTGTCGTTGTGTGTGTGTGTGTGTGTCTACATTTTCTGTATTTCGCTTTCGGAAATTGAAATAAACGCAGCAACAACAACACATGCACACCGCAATAACAAGTCACAAACTGATAGAAGCTGCAAAGGAAAGAGAAAAGAAGCAACATTGCAACAGCAACGCTGGCGGCGCTGTGCAGCGTGGGACGATCGACAATGACGACGGCGATAGCCACACTAAATACCAACAACAACAAATGCCGGCTGCAAACTGCAGGTATCTGCATGTGTGTGTTTTGGTGCGGAGGAGCGCCACAGCGGAGGCGAAACTGGTTTAAAATGAAAACACAAAAGGCAAACTTCAATTGACAGACGAACGGACAGACAAACGAACGAGCGGGCATCCAGTTAGTGCAGTGGCGCGCAGATGCCGCGACGGCCATTAAGCTTAAAAATATCCACAAAACACATACACATCGCGAGACACACACACACACACGCATACACACACAGTTGCAGATAAATCGTTCGAGTTAGAGATGTTTAGATGCGTGACGCCTGCTGCTGGTCACTCTGGCGGCTTGTTGCCTGCTGGTTTCAGTTTGTTTTTATTGTTGTTGTTGCCGTTTGATTATTTGCTTTTTGATTTTACGGTTGGAGTTTATTATTTCCAGCTACGGTGTTTTCGTTTTTTTCAGCATTTGGCTGCAATTGAACGAATTTGCAGTGTTGCCACAAGTTTAATTATTGCAATTTTTATTACAAACTGTATAATACAATATATATAATATAAATGTGCATCTGTTCAAAGGAGCACACAAGATTTCATTGGGTGATATTTTGATTTGAAGCCACATTTGCCACTCAAAATATTTGGAACAGATATTTTGGAGGATTTGAACCTCCAAAACTCCCTTTACGCGAGCCACTACATTTGTATGTACAAAATTTAATGTGTTTCTGAGATGTAACCTATGGACAACCCTGCCTACAAGTGACTTTGTTTATCGAAAATATGCAATCTTAAGAGTGGTTTTTAAGGTCTGACAACGTTGTATTTGCATATCAAGAAGAGTTGGTATTGGATTTTCCCTCCTATATTGAGATCTACCCGGGAAAAACTTTCATATTGCAGCAAGACAATGCCAGAATTCATACGAGTAGGTCAACAAAAGCATGAAAATGTTCTTAAATTATTCAATGTTTGGACTAACCAACCTTGTTCTCCGGATCTTAATGCCATCGAGAACATCTGGGGTTGTTTAGTCCGGAAACGATGACAATTTGCAACTGTTGGATACATTTAAATAGTAGTATAAGCCTTTTACAAGTGTAGAAGTAGGAAAGTTACACAAATTCTATGCCAAACAGATTTTCCGAAGCTGTAGCTTTAAACTTTACTACTTGCTACTATAGTCGTGTCTGGGTATAGTGAACACCCTATATAGTGAACACCTCGATATAGTGAACACCCAAATGTTTTCATGGAGTACTCTAAATAGTGTTCAATCGGAAACCTCTAAATAGTGAACAGAATTTTGGAGCAAATTCAAGCAAAAAGCAACAAAAAACACAAGAAGGAATCAAAAATTAATGAGGGTATTCCCCTAATTTGTATTTTTGCTATTGAAAGTTTCGATAAAGCTATCGCATGGGCCGAGGACAACAGTACTGATTATGCTGGTATACAAGCACTGTGTAGTCTATGCGATAAAGCGGTTCAAAAGTCACTTTGTGAACGCAAGAAACAAACGTCTATTCGCCAATTCTTTCAATAAGTATACATTTATGTTTTGCTACTAATTTATTTTAATAATCTCTTGCATTTATATACACAAAGTGTATTTTGAGCAAATAAAACTAGTGAAATAAAACTGTGAACAAGGCCTTGCAATAATTAGTTCACTATATCCAGACACGACTGTATTACTAAAAAATATGTCAGTTGTATTTTTCAACACAGGAAAATTCTCAAAAAAACAAATAATAAAACTAAAATAGCTTTGACACAAAACTAATGAATTAAATTACGTATTAACAAATATATATATTTTTTTTAATTCGCAAAGTAACCACTAATTTTATTTTCACTTTCAAAATTGTTTTCAGAACCGCATTAGAATTGTATTTTTTTTAATTTTGTTATTTAATTGTATTTAATTTTTTTGCTAGTTTATGTCTTTGTTGATGCAGTTTATTTTATTTAATAGTTTACGTTTTTATTTTTTTTTGTCATTTCATTTTACATAATTTTCTTTTAGTTTATTTTTTTATTATTTTATTGTTGATTTTATTCTTATTTTTATTGGGATTAGATGTTCATGTTTTAAAAAACAAAAAATATAATAAAAATTAATAAATTATTTTCTGCCTATTTTAAAATGTGTATTCTTTGATTGCACTTTCTTAAATTACTTATTTATTTAAGTTGTTTTATTTGAAATTATTTTCCTTTAATTTGTTAATTTTAATTCATTTTTTTAATTTTCTGTATTCGCTTTTATTAACATTGCGCAAAGTTTTGTAAATATTAATACAAATTTAGTTTTCTAAGTAATTGAAATTGAATTTACATCAATGAAAAAATTGTAATAAAATATTCACAAATTTACAACATAAAAAAGTATCAATCAATGATTGCTGACATTTTTTCGATTTTTTGTTTGATTTGGTTGAAATAAAAGTTAAGGCATGAGTGTTTGATCGATTTTATTAAGGCACACCCCAGCTCTGCTGTTGGCAGCTCAGACGTCTTCAATTAAATGCAATTAAAACATGTCCAAAGTTGTTTGCAAACGTTTTCGCTGGTTCAAGAGGGTTAATTGCTAACAAAGATTTTTGTACTTAGCAACAACACTTGTAAAAATGAAATAGTTAAATTTCTTCAATGTTTTAATTGAATTTGGATATATTACAAATATTGTTTCGATTAAAAATTTACAACAATGTAGTCAAATAAGAATTTGCTTTCAGCGAATTTTTAGTGCATTGCCCTTCAACGACATTCAATTCGAAATATTCTATTATTTGTAAACCATTACACCTCTTTGCAACCCTGTCTCATTAAAAGCATAACAATAAAACCAAAATTTAACATTTATTTAAATCACCTACAAGTCAATCGAACAATTTTGTTTGCTTGTTTCCGTTCTCAAAAATTATTTTAATTTTTACATTAACACTGGGACCAATTTACATCAATCAACTACAATAACAAAACACGCCACATCATGTGGCAACGTTGTGCTGTGAATAACAAAAATATGACTCGAAATTATTGCAATGCATTGAAAAGAGAGTGAAAATCAAGCGAATAATACAACAAAAAAGTGAAACTAAACAACGAATTGCTTAACCTTTGAAACTACGAAAACTTCCACATTACATAAATTTTTTAGTCTATAGTTGTGAAAAAATAAAACCAACACAAAAGCAAATCGAAAAAACTGCACTGGCAAAAGTAATTACTCACCTCTGCATGTTGTTGCTGTTGTTGTCGTTGCTGCAGTATTAGAGGTTATGTTTGCTTAGTGTGATGTTTTGCTGTCGTTAATTTAGCTGCACGTTCACGTACGCGTTTATATTTTCTATACATATATATATTTTATTTATATGCAGCTGTATGTGTGTGTGTATAGAAAAAAGAGCGGCAGAGCAGCGAGCAAAAACCTCAAAAAGCTTTTTTCGTGATTTTACTTCAAAATTTATAGCAACAAAACTGCACGAAGTTTAGATTTTAATTATTGTTGTTTTTGTTGCTCAAATGCAAAATTTGAGCTGGCGCTAGTTGTTGTTGTTAAGATTATTTAGTTGTAGCTAATTTTTTTCTAGTGGGAGGAAGACATCCGTTGTTGTTGTGTATTTTTCTCTTTTATTTTGTTGTTGTTGTTTTAGAGCAAGAAACCGCAATATTTCATTTTACTTTAATTTATGTTAATTTCTATGCAATATTCTGATTTGGTTTTTGTGGGTTTTAAGGATTTTTGTTTTGTTTCGCTGAATTTGCGCTACTGTAGTTTGATTTTGTTGTTGTTTTACTTTTATAATTTATACACTTTTGGCGATTTTTTCTCAACCAATTTTAAAGCACTTGATATCGCTTTTGCTATTTGTATTTTTTAGCCGCTTCTCGGCAAATTCCAGCACTCCTTGCGTTTATCATGTGAATCTTTGCTGCCTTTTGCTATTCGCTTTTGCACTTTGCTTTCGTTGGGTGCAATTTTTCACTCACCGCTTTTGCTGCCTTTTCTATTTCGCTCGTTTTTCAACCACTTTTCGGGTGACCGCCCGCTTTTTTCTGCCTGCCTTTTTGTGCTATTTTTACTGATTTGATTTGGATTTTTGCTTTCGCTTCTTTTCACTTTAGGCTTAAATTTATCGCTCCTTCAATTATTGTTGAGGTGCTTCTTTTTACTTTTCACTTGACTCTTTGCTTCGTATTCGCGCACACAAACACATACACGCAAAAACCGCCTTAGATTTTCTTCTGCACTTCTTTCCACTTGTGCATTACTCTTCTTCTTTTCGCTTCGCCTTAATTCACTTCACTCCCAACCAGACAGTAGAGTAGAGACTTAAATTTTTACATCCGGTGCATCTTTTTCGGGGCCTTTTTTATTTTTACTTTTTCAATTTTAGGTACTCACACACAGTTTCCCCCTGCGCCGCTTCCTCGACACATCGACAACGTGCCACTTCCTCTAGCGCTCTGATCGCACACACTGTGCTTCACCGAAACTCCTCTTCTTCACTACTGCTACTTCTTTTCATCCGCCGTTTGCTTTCCTCTTCATTTATTGTATAACAAAGCGGGCCACTCACTTCTCACAATCATCGTGTTCTTGCCTGCCTCTCTGTGTGTTTCTAATTTTTTTCTTTGCTTTCACATACACACATCCGCACGCCTCTCCCTTCACACTTCTTCTACAATCCAAAACTGCTATTTCACCTCTTCTTCTTCTTCTTCTTCGCCTTTAACTTTTCTTTCTATTCATCCGCTGCTGCTGCTTCTTCTTCTTCTTGTGTGCTTATCTTCTGCTGTTGCTGCTTTTCAAATAAATTTCCCTCTGCCAGCACTCCACTCTACTTCCCTTTTCTTTCATGCAAGCACTACTCAACACCAGCTCTGCGCTCTACAACGACGTCGTCGTCGTTGCGGTCTTCTTCTTATTCTGCCTCGTCGTCGTCTTCGCCGTCGTCGTTTCACTTAATTGATTTGGATTTTCTGGTTTTTGCTTTTGCTGCTACTTCTCTGCTGTCGTTTGCATTCTTCTCACATTCGTTTTGCACTTTTCGACTTTTGCTTCTTTTCCACTCTATATTCATTCATTCCACTCGGGTTCGATTTTGTGCTGCTTCAGCGTATCGCTTCGCTGCCTTCACACATACGTTTTTTCGCTGCTGCATGCACGTTTTGCTTCCCTTTCAATTATTTCTATATTTTGCTTTTCACACGCCACACAATTTTTTTTTGCTATTTATCTCCAAATTTGTTGCTTAATTAATCCACACGTTGCTTGTTCGTTTGCGCCATTTCCCCCCTTTTCAATGAATGCGTCTGGCTCGCTAGCAACCAACCCTGTATTCTCTGCTCGCAACTGAAAAAGAAACTGAACTCAAATTCAGTATCGCAGTGTTGTTCCTTGCGTTCGTTCACAGCGCCATCTGCAGAGATTAGGAATGTACATCGTCAAAGGAACGGTGGGAATTATCGGAACACAGAGTTGCTTATTGGGCTAACGGCGATTAACAACTATCGATTGTTGTGGTGGAGCATATCGTTTCATTTTCGTTGGCTTGAAATCAATCTTTGGCTGGTTTTAACAGAAAATGATTACTATTTCACACATTACCATTGCACTCGGCCACAAAAAATGGCTCCGTTAATAGGAATGTGGTAATGTCAAATGAAACTCACAACACAACACACAATTTTGTAGAGAAAAACATAGACTCTTCCTGCTAAGAAGCGGTTCGTTACATTTGAAATGCAGTTTACGATTATGTGCAAGCTACAAATTACGAGTAGCAGACTGAATTTAAAATTTATTGATTAATTAAGATCATTTACACCTATCAGATAGCTTCAAACACATAGTTAAAGTTAACAAGAAGATCGTTTTTGATAACCACATCTGTTGATAAACTTCATCTGTTATTCCACAAATCTAATCTCTGTAAAATGGTTTTTGTTCATTTGTTCCATTACAAAAGTAAATTCATTACTGAAAAGAACTATTCACGTACTTTTTATGTGTGACAAGGTACAATAAAAATATTTTCTTCTCCTCATATGCTAATTATTGTAGTACTAAATACATATTCAACATTGTTTTAATGTCAATTTCAATAATTGCAAATAATTGCAGAAAAGCTCTCAAAACAATTTGCATTTATATCCATAAATAACAATTCAAATTAAAAATTAATCTTCTCTAAAGCAAATTGCTGTATTTTGTATAATAAACCAGAAAAGTCTTAGTATTTAGTATTTTCTGTTCAGTAATTAATTTTGATTCAACGTCGTAAAAGTATCTTACATCTTATCTATAAGAATATCTTCCGAAAATATCAGCAGCTGTGTTTGAATGCTTCTCTTTCATATCCGACTCCATGAAATTCATTCATAATTACGCTACAACATTTAATTCTCAAAAAATGGCTCAATTATCACAATGTGGCAACCTACTTTTGAGAAAATGTTAGATAAACTGATAACAGTGTTGCTGCTTTTTGCCATTTTCTGTACCACTCACCTTCTGCCATTTCATATTAATTTTCTTATCAGAATTTCAAACAACAAATTGGTTTTCATTAAATTTTCAGTAGGAAACGTTGTTTCGTATTTAAATTTACTTATTTTATATACAATGAAAATGATTTTAGTGCTAGAAAGCACACAAGAATGTGTAACTAAGAATTGCAATTGAAGGGGCAAAAACCAAAATAACTTATGCAACATTGCCAGCTATTGCAATCTCGATTTTGTTGTGGATTTGTGGACAGAATCGCGCTTGCACCAATCGGATTCGGAAGTGACGAACAGAGAGCGCTGTGAAACCAGCGCAAAGGAAAAAGCCAAAGTGCAGAAATAATAAAATAAGAGCGAGCCAGTTGAGAAAAAATAAAAGATTAAAAACTAATAATTACAGCGAACCAACAACGCGAACGCCAGCCGAGTGGCGGCCAAAGATCGCAAAGCCATTGCCGCAACTACACGGCAAAGAAATATTTCAGCACTCTTGTCAGCTGCACTGTGATTGATTTGTGTGCGTTTACCCCAAGTGAAAAATGAGTTTATAACAAAATATAAATACAAAAAATATTCATATAAAGAAAAAGTAGCTTGAAAAGAAAAGCACAACGGACGCTTTGTGGATAATAGAAATCAATGCTCTGCTGTATGTGAAATGCATGGTTGTTGTTGTTTTCTGCACTCATTGAGCTAAGCAAATTGCACAAAAAAGGGGGCGTAAAATAAATGTTGCCAAAATTTAAAATATAAATATAAACAAGTTTGCACAGTGCAATTGATATTCGTTTGTTTTTTTTGGCGTACAATTCGCAGCCGCATTGAATTATCTCAATTAATTTGTTAATTTAATGGCAGCCATAGAGTTTGTGTTGATTAATGTGTAAAAAAGGAAGTCGGGGTAAGTGGCGATCCAGCGTGCACGCATAGCTGAAACACACAATCAAAGAAGAGGCAGCACGGGCAAACAAACAGCAAGTAAAAAGCGAAAACGAGAGCAGTAAAAATTGCATAAACCAAAAAAAGTAGCACAAAGTGCCAAACGTAAAAAGGCCAAGGGAAGAGCGCGGCGCAGAATTGGTACAACAATTGTCTCTGTTGAAGTGGTCAAATTGTTGGCGAGGAAAGTGCGGGTGAGTACAAAACATTTACATTGTTTACAAAAGAGTTTCGAGTGTTTTTAATTATTATTTTTTCAACAAGTCAATGCTTGTAAATGTGAGAAGTTAAAGAAAGAGGAAGATTAGCTGACATTTGGCTACAGTCTGAGAAGTTTGACATTTAAAGGCGATTTGCGATTTGTGTGCGCCGCGGCAATAGCATCCAGTTGGCAGACTGGGTGTGCCTAACCGGCTGCTCCTTTAGTCCCCATGCATACATACAAAAATGTTTCTTTATTGTTGTGTTGCTTTGTGCATTCACTGAAAAAGTTGTGATGAAATCGGGGAACAATATTTTTCACGTTGAATATTGAAATTGTTTGCGCACGCAGGAGATCCGCTTTACATTGGACCTTAAAAATGCTGAGGTTCAGTTGTCGATTTTAATTGGACTTGTAGTTGCCACCGTTTTTAAAACACGCTGTTATGAAAATGAATCCTTTGTGTGTGCAGTTTATGCCAAAGCCAAATTTTTATTTTACCCTTTCAGATCGATTACCCATACCTGTGCGGATGGTTTGAACCTCAAATGCATAAAATATTTTCTTGTTTGTTCAATAAATATGTTTTTTCCTTTTAACCTAACTTACTAGCAGAAAATTGCTTTCAATAAAATGATATAAAAACTATAAAAAAGACGGTTCAAAAACTAGATCGAGCTTTAATTTGAAGATTTGTTTATATTTGTTACATTGACATTGATAATAATGTTTACTGTCAACTGTTTGAGTAAACATTTAAACAAATATTTAGCTCTAAATTGCGCATTTTTAATAATTTTTAAGTATTTTCTTCGATTCATCTACATGCAAGGTGCTTTCCAAAGTAGATACGATTTTTTTTAAAATAACCACACTTTTTTTTAATTTATTTGTTTATTTTTTTTTTGTTCCATCGATTATTTTGTTTTGTTCATTCGGACTCAATACACGGATTTTCATGGTCAATAGCATATCAAATGAGTGTTTTGAATAGTCGGCCGAAAAGTGCTTCAGAATGTCGGTACAACCCTTTTAAATGGCTTCTACTTCTTCAATACGGTTCAATACAATTTGTAAAAACGTGAAAGGTTCAGGTTTATCGTGAATACGCGATAAAGTGTAAATTTCAATAAAAAAATCAGTCCCGAATGACGATCGATGGGATGGTGTCAGTCATGTTGTGCAGAACAAACCGGAACAAACCACTTTTATGTAGTCAAATATTTATTTAAAATGCGTTAAATTGATGTTGTTATGAGGCTTAAATTCAATTTCAAGAAATTCAGTCTAGTCTGTGATGAATTCATGCACAGTTTTGATGGAATCTGCCGTGATCACTGAATTGTCCAACATGTTTGACAACAATTACGAAATAAATAATCATCACTGGTTCATCAATGCTTTAAAGTTTAAAACAAAACTCAATTTTGCTTCTTTGTTCGATGCTTTTTTTTTTGTACTGATGACACTTCAGACTACAGACTGCCACTTCAGACGCAATTACTTCGCTTCCCGAGAACCAAGTGTCATGTAGTTTTTTCTTGAAAGAATGCACCTTTTTCATGTCCTATTAAGCTTAGTTTATTTCAATGGATTACAATTCTTACTAGACTAGAATTGTTTTAAAAGTCTTACTTTTACTTTGGAATGTACTTTGTATCTTGAAACCTTGAGACCTTTCAAAAGATGAATGTGAAGATTTTAACAGTTTAAAAATTTTGATTTTCTATCAAATAATCTCAGTAGAAGTGCCCGAGTTACTGACAAAATTGGGAAAGTTGAACCAGCAGGGGTTGCCACCCCTAACTAGATAAATCCTTATCCGCTGAATGCAATCACAAAGAACATTTATAGACGTTTCTGGTTCTTGATTGCATTTCCTGCAGACATCCTAAGACGAGCTTTCAATTTTATTGAGATGAGCGAGCAGTTCCCAGTCAGGTATTCAATGAGTATGCGGAGATTCTTCTTCCTAAGCATCAGGATCATTCTGGATACTGGAGTCTGGAGTTAAGAACCGGTTTGCCTTGTGTAGTCCCGTATTTTTAGTCCATTTCACGCCAAAAATGTTGGTCTACTCATTTCCTATATCATTCTTGTATGTGTTCTCTGCGAGGTCCACATAATTGTTCGGGGACTACCAGTGGGCAAATTGTATCTCTTATGGCAAGGCGGTCGGCTTCTTCGTAAGCCTCGTCTCCTGGGATCCAGTTTAACTCTTTAGAGTTTCGGCCTCCTAGTTTATTCAGAAGATTACAGCAGTCCGTAACAAATCTTGAAGAGGCCGCCTAGACTTGTAGAGCCGTTAGCAATGCTTGAGTGTTCCTTAAGACCGGAAAGTCTTTTAAAGAACTTTCAAATATTTCAGACCGTTCATTAAATTACTTGATTTTTTTTTAGTATATTAGAAAAAAGTTAATATGTATATTTTACAATTTTTGATTTAATTCTATGCGATTTCAAACTTCAAAACAGTTCTAGTAAAAATGTAAAAATTCGCTTTCCTTATTCCACCGTCGCCTTGGGCGTAGTCCACACGGATTCTCAAAAATGCGAAATATTTCCCACAAGAAATTAAAATTTCAGCTCAAAGTGCAGAATGCATTGAACTGTGCCAGCTGCGAGTGCAACTCCCGGTGCACAGTAATAACAACAACAACAATGACAACAGCGGCAACAGCAATAACAACATTGAATTGCAAAATTCAATTAGCCACAATTTGCGCAATTGAGTCAACAATACTCGTATCGGCAGCACAACAACAACATCACTTTCCTTCGCCGCCGTGAGTTGGCCGCCGCGTCAGTCTTTTGACTCTCGCTCCTCCAACTGCCGCGGCGCGGTACACACGCACCGACTACTTTACAACATTCAATTGATGCTGCTGCTGCTGGGCAGTGCAATTGAATTAAATTCGCCTTAATCGCAAAAAATTGAAAGCCAAAACCGCTGCTGCAACCGCTAGAAATTGCAAATTGTGTTGGCTTCTGTGCGAATTTTGCGCTTTGCCGGCAATAAATCGTGGCATAGTCGTGTAGCCATCGCCTGACTGACGACGCAATGGTTCGCGGCGCGCTCGTGCCGCCGTCGCAGCCGCAGCCGCAGCCGCCCCTCTGGCACCTGTGGCTGCGCCTTGGGGGCGACACAGAAATAGCACAAACGCCAAACGTAAGAACAACAACAATACGCACAGTGCTGATGGATTTCGTTTGCTGCTTGCGGCTAAATGTTTGTTGTATGTTGCTGTTGTTGTCCCCGTTGTTGCTTGCTGCTAATATCTCAGCCGATCAGCGAGCCGTCAGCGAACGAAAGGGCTGGCAAACGGTCACTTGAGGTGCCGGCGCTGAGGTGACGTTGGCTTGTTGGCTGACGGACTGGTTGGTCGGTTGGCTGCGGTGCTAATGGTGGGGGCGGAGGCGTCAATTCTGCTGCTGGCTGCGAACTGTTTTTGCAAGCGTGTTGTTGGTATTTGGCACTGACAGTGGCAGTGTCGCAGTCGTTGGCGCAACAATTGTTTCTGCACTTGTCGTCAGATGAAGCGCACATAAAAAGTTGGCGAGCGCAATTGCGATGCGCATTTAAAAGAGCAGCGTTAAAACAACAACAAACAACAACATCCAAATAATTGCATTCCTTTCTCATACTAAATTCATTCATTATGGTTTTTGAAATTGATTTGCGACCACTGGCTGGCATACAAAATACAAAAACTTCCTTAAAGGAAAGCGGCACGTACGCAATTCGTGTGCCTCATTTGTGTTTTTATTGCTTTTGTTATTTACTTTTCAATAAAAATTTCACGCGCATATTTCATCGAAGAAAAAGTCTATCTTTTTTGTTTGTTGTGTGGTGCTCAACCAAAAATTAAATCTGATTATTTTGGACAATCAATTTGGACTAACAACAGTTTGGCAATAGATTTCCTAGAGTGAGAATTACACAATATTCTGGTTCGTGTAAAGTGTAGTAGAAATCAAATTGAAGACTTTAGTTAGCATAGCTAGAATGATGACTAAAATTATTTTCTCTTTGCTGGTATCCATATTTAATGCGTTTTTTTGGTATGTAATCTTATCTTTCTAATCCCATCTAACTAACCCGATCGCAGTTATACAACAAAAGATACAGATTGCAGATACAGTTGGACTAAAGCCATTTATAGGAAAATAATGAATTTCTTTTTACTACATCTTATACATTTAAGCGATATTTTCAAAATCATATTTATTCAGGATTTTTGCTTTTAGTATTAGACTCAACATTAATTGAAGTACTTCAATTTACTTTAATACTTACAGTACTTCAACTTACTTTAGTATAATCAACTGTCCGCGATATTGATCCAATTTTCAGTTAATCGATTCAATTTTCAAATCAGCTGTTTTCAGAGCCATTCAACATGAAAGTCAAAGTAACAAAATTAAAAAATGGCATCCATTGATGAGTTGAAGTCATCAGCTAACTATTTCACAGTGAAAAATAACATTTCACAGTGAAATAACCATTTAATTGTGAAATAATCACTTAGGTTGGAGCTGTCACTTTATCAAAAAGTTCACTTAAAAAGTACTTCGAAATGTTGGAAAAACTTAGGACCGATGAAAGAACATAGAACTTGCAACCAAGATGAAGCTTATTGGATTATAAGTGGTCGATAAATGAGATGAGCCCTATACATCCTTCTTTAGAACGCGTGTTTGTATGATTTCCCTGGACATTCGTCCCACCCTCATAATCCCGACTAATTGGCTCAAAAAGAACGTAATTCGTAATTGAAGGAACTACAAAGTAAATCTCAAGTCACCTTAATTCAGTTTATTTTAATTTTATCTAATTTTTACTATGATTCTCTGTCTCATTTTAATTTTATTTCTTTTATATATATTTTTGTAAATTTAATTGTAGAAGCTGGTCAGTGCGATTCTGTTCTGTTTCACTTAATTGTTAAAAACTAAACTAAAACTTCCATTCCTTAGAAAAAGATATACATAGATATTTCATACAGTTTCCTGCAGACATTGCTCTCGCCCCTCCAAATCCCTCCAAAAGGCACAAAAATATATGCATATCTTCATTTTATAATTTTAATTTGGACTGTAAAATTTTTTTTTAATTATTCAAAATTTTACATTTAATATACGAAACCCAGTTCTGTCATTCTCAAAACTTGCTCTTAGTCCACATTATACATGATTTAGTGTTGTATGAGGATTCTAAATAATGGGTTGTCAATGCTGAAGAACCTCTAATTTTCAGAAATTCAGAAATTGCTCTTAGAGGGTTAAAAACTATTACTGGCCCCCACTAGTTTTCTCTACTGAACATTTCTTTCAAATTTATAAAACCTTATTTCTAACCCTTAATGGGGCTCCCATACAAAATGATCGTTTTTATAAAATAGGCTCCAACTGTCGAAACCCCATTTCGAATATAACTGCAATCGTAATTAAGTGTTAAGAAGAAATTATTTGAGTTTTTACCCATGAATATTGAATTTTTTTTAAAAATCACTAAAAAGTCAATGTTTGGTTCAGTCGAATGTTTGGTTCACTCAAAAAATTGTATACGCATACACGACTGAATGACTGCGAAATGAAGTGAAATGTCAATCGATATCGCTCTACCATAGAGAAAAATTAGCTCTACTTAAAATTTCAAAAATTTACACCTGGACACATAACAGGTAGAGTCTCTACGCTCTATACTCTACCGAAAAAACTCTGTTGATCAAAATGTAAAACATATCTCACAATTGCATTTTGTTGTGTTTTATGCAAAGTTCGCCACAGTTTGTGAATACCACCAATGCTATACAATAGACACTAATGTTGGGCATCGAAAGTCGCCATCATATCATATCAAAATTCTCACAACTCTGAAAACGTTGGCCAACATTGACGTGAGACTTTACGTCACCCACTTGACTCGGCTGTCTATCACGTGCAGCATACCGCACTTCGCGCCACACCTGCAGATATGCTACATCTACCTGTTGTATCTAATCGCTTCCGTCATACATAGAGATAAGTTTCACCCCTTCTCGCTTAAAAGCGTTTGTTTATGTTGTTCCTCCTCGGAATTTGCAATTATCTTATTTTTTTCCAATTTATTCATTTGGTGTCTTTCGACTTTGGAATTTTTTGCTGTGACACTATTTGTTGTGCCTTGTTTCTTGGTACATTTGCACTTTCTGCGATTTGTCATAGCTCAACGCGCACCCGTGGCTGTGTGTAATTAAAAACAAAACCCGCAAAAGTTCCGCACACAGTCAGACATTCTGTAAAAATGTCACATAACTTGTCTTCCCTTGTGTCAGTTTTTTTCGTCGCTGCTCCGGTTCTCACAAACAGATTTCTACTTGGCTGTGTTTTGCTTTTGACGTTTGTTGTTGTTATTTGTTTTTGTTGTACATTCCTCTCAAGTAGCTCACTGTCCGTTTTTCTATCGGTCTGTCCGTCTATTTGTTTTGTATGGCTGGCGCTCCATGTTTACACGGCTGTTGTGTGCAGCTTTTGAGTTACACGTCCGCGTATCTGCGCAGCTGCCAGTCAGCGTTCTTTTACACGCTCGTCTATTCGCCATTAATTCCTTGCTTAGCCATACGAGACTCGCGTGCTGCGCCGGTATTTGTAATTAAATTATTTTATTTTAATTTTCTTCTTTCGCGCAACGCTACTGCGGCAAAAACTAGTCGCAGAATTTTCATTTTGTTTATTTTTATTATGTCAACGCTTCGGGGCACTCGCTGCCAGCTGGGAGTCAAGAAGCGTAGCCGATGAGTTTTTGCACACTGCCAAAGAAAAGCCAAAGTTTTGTTTAGCTGAAAATCGGTGAGCTGTCTGCCCAAACGGTTTTTGTCTCTTTTCTTGCTGTGTAATCACTTAGTTTATTGGTTTTGCGGGTGTGTCTGCCTTGTTTAGCATGAAGTTCAATCAAACTTCAAGTGGGAAAAACCGGCCAAGTTGCCGCCAACGAAGTGTAAGAGAGAGTTTAATAATCGCAGCGTCGGCGGACTGCGTCAGGTCACGACCTCGCATAGTTTGATTAAATTGTTGTTTAGCCACTGGCTACATAAAGTTTCAAAACGAAATCGTTTTTGCATACTCATTGTAAATGTGTGTGATGGGTGCCTTGCAGAATGAATGCAAAATTGATTGAATGTTTTTTTTTGCTTAGTGTATGTTCAAATAATAAATCATAGTTTCTTTTTAAGATTCATAGTTTTATAAAAACCCTCGTTGCTATTAGCAAAAAACTGGGCCAATCGATTTTTATAAGATTCTCTTGAAGAACATTTTTCACTAGCAAAATTATTTGTCATGGACAGGAACCGGAGGTTTTTTCTTGGCGCCTGGTCCGAGGGTCCGATAAGGTGGATGCATAAAAACTTTCCAACCAAACTCTCCGAGTTTCTGGCGAGTCTCTATCGATGTGTTTGGCGTGGCGTTGCCCTGAAGAAACAATTCCTCTTCTATTGTCCAAAGCTGGCTGCTTCTGGACGATTGCTATTTTGCTTCTGGTGAGTCTCTATTGATATGTTTGGTCTGGCGCTGCCCTGAAGGAACACCATTCTTCTTATATTGTCCAAAGCTGGCCGCTTCTTGGCGATTGCTTTCTTGAGACGGTCCAATTGTTGACAGTACAGGTCCGAAATAGCAGTTTGGCCATAGGAAAGCAGCTCAATAGTAGATTATTCCTTGCCATTCCCACCAAATGCACAGCATAACCTTCCTGACCATCAATACTGACTTCTCCGCGATTGAACTTCGACTGCTTTCGCTTGACTTTTTCGCAAGTGATCCACTTTCCATCACCATCAGCAATCAATCGAATTCGAAGATGGAGTTCGGTCCATGAGGTTTTTTTTATTTTTGTATCCAGCCTTAATTAAGTGGATCCAAACGGTTTTTGTGCAATATTTAGCAATCAAAACAGAGCTTGCATGACAGTCGAACTCAACAATTTCCATGATGTAAGCGACATTTGAGTTAAAAAAAAGACATCAAGAAACGACAAGTTATCAGAAACCATAAGTGATCATTGGATCACAAAAACTATTCACATTTTCAGTCGCCTTTATCGAAGAAAATAAAATCCGGCATATGTTCTCTTAGCTGATGTCCATCTTTGACACGCGCTCAAAAAAAACTGAGTCAAGCAATCACAAAACTGTCAGCGGAGACTACTAAAGCCATCTATTAGGAAACGCATGGATTTTTATTTGGCCACAAATTTGTCCCCAACAGTTAACAATAGTTAAAAAAACGTATAAAGGCATTCATTAACTGAAAGAAAAAACGCCCACAAAGTGTCTATTCCACAATTGTGCAGTTGTGTCGAAGAACTTTTCAGCTCTGCCTGCGGCCCACTGCACTCATTATTAGCATTTTGTTCACATATTCTGAGGTTGAAATTCATTAACTATTTATATACATTTTTGTTGCAACAACGCAATCGGTTGTTAACTCTCAACTCGCACATTCCATTTGGCGGCCATTCAATTATCGCCGTCTACACTGCGGTTGCCAACTATGGTGTATTGACAACAACACGTTTATTGCTCTATTAACCGATAACCCCTTCACTTTATTGATTACACCACATTATCGCACATTTGCAAACACACACACACACACACACACACATTGCCCTGCCCCACTCTCCACAACACACACTGTGCCGACGAATATGCACGATTAGATTTCAGCATTGACCGCTTTTTCCTTCCTACCCTTCCCAGCCATTAAAACTGTTGCTGTAGTTATATGTGCGTTTGCTTCTTCCGCTCTTTTACTTTAATTATGCTGTAATTATGAAAATATTTCAAGCACTTGGAATCTCACCATTTACGCATTGAACACGCAGCAAAATAGTGAAACACCAACCTGGAGTCAGTGAAACTTCTCTGTGTTTGTATTTGTTAGTTTTCTTTAATGTTTTCCACGTTATGATTATATATCTGATTGTTCTCATCATTACAATAAATATTATGCTACAAAAAGCACAAAAGCCAAACAGCAACGTTGGGAAATTTCCATTTGCTGCCATTTGCTTATTATTCCAGTACGAATTATTCAGTTTTCAGTGGCGGGCAGCGATCAGCATTCGTTCGATAGTCCACAGAATTACTAAAACCCGATCTGTGGCGCTGACGGCGGTGTCTAATGGCAACCACAAGTTTATGCCATCGCGCGCCACTCACCAGCGACAGCAGCAGCCACAAGCTTTGGTTGGGTTTGCTTTCGATTGTTGTTGCGTTGCTGCTGCTGCTGCTGTTGCATGTCAAAGTTGTTGGGCTTCCTTTTATGGCATTTTTATTCAACTGGGCGTAATTTCATGCTGCCCGCTAAGGTCAGCATTTCGTGGCGGTGCGTAGGATGCACGCACTGTCGTCACGCTTCGTCGAGCGCAATCGGTGCCCATGAGCCGGCAATGGGCTGTAGACCATTTAGAACAGCACAATACGAAAAACCGATTCATGGCAAGGCACAAGATTTTTCAATAAACTGGTGAGTTTTTTTCAATCGATATTGTTCGACTTGCTAGGGTACTACACTTTAAACTATTCTAAAGAATGAAAAGCAATGTAAAAGAGCAATTTTAAAAAGCATAGGTCTGCAAATTTAAATAGGATTAGCTCTTTTTTCCCCGTTTTTGGAACAGCGCAGCACTCGGACAGAGATACGTCCATTGTATTGCGACTCGATCCGAAGAGATCTGACCTCCGAAGAAATCTAAGTTGATCCTGTAGTGGTAAAGAGCCAAGGTGGTCGAATTTCGACAAATTCTGATTCACACAAAAAGTTCTTCGCCGTCGCATCATCCTCCCTACATACAATACATAGTGCATTGTCAGATATGTCTATGTTTTCCATTTGATTTTCCCATAGAAAACGACTCGTCACTAGTCCGCCTACAGTCCCTGCAGTACAGAAGAAACTGCGAGCAGACAGAAATGACAGAACGCATACGTTTCGTTGTACTGCAGCCGCTCTCAGCCCGCTATGCTCGGTCGTGGGTTAAAGGGATCCATTTGTTAACAGTGACTTTGATGGCCGCAGATAGAAGTGTCAGAATAGGTTTTGGGCCAATAAATTTAGATAAACTGTATCACACAATTCCTACGTATCCCGAAACCCAAGTAAGCGTCAGGCTGTCAATATCTGCCGACATAATTTAGTCTAAATTTGCATGACTTGACTATCTCAGAGGCGGTTGGCTAGCTTGCCTAGCTTCAAACACAGATGGATCTACTTCTCCTCCTTCCAGTGGCGCACACCAAATTTAATTTTGGGGGGAGCCGAATACGGTTACTCGAAACTATATTTTGTACCAGCAATTGTTGTGCTTGGGGGAGGGGTTTTAACCCCAAAACCCCCCTGTGAGCTCTTAGAACTAAATACCAAATTTTCTTCCGATATTCGAAATCCAAATAATTTCAGCACTATTTCGAAAAGACAAGTATGTACATATCACAAATATAGTTTTTTGTATGACACCCACACTTCCTTCTGGCTAGCTTCAGTGTGCCATCTGTGTGTGCCTCTCCACCACAACAAACTTCCATCAGCTCGAAGTTGCAGCTAAATACCAAATTTTCTTTCGATATTCCAAATCATTTGAACACTGTGTGAACACATCTGCTGTTCGAAAAGACAGGCAGATCTTTCCGTAACTCGTGACTCCGCTCACAAGTATAATTTTTGTTTTATGGCACCCACACTTTCCTCTGTGCCTTATAAGCTTCAGTGCAAAGCGAGTATTCGCAGGAATTCCAGTATAGTTTAAAAGCAAGAAAATTGACCAATACAAGAAGAATTTCAAGATTCCGAATCACCCTGTGCATGAGTGTAAAATCATCGTTTTAAAATCGTCAGTTATTAGAATTTCTATCATCATTTAATTGATTTTTACCAATGTATATTACTTTGCTTTTGGCCAATTTCGAGCCATATTTCATATTTATCGCGTTTCGCTGTTTGCAATTTTAAAACTTTGCACAAATTTCAATTACTCGCTTCGACCTCATCTCAAACTTTGCTGATTGCTTTGCTTTGCAGTTGTTAGCTCATAGCTGACGTTAACTCATTGGCACATAGAACGCTTTGTGAATCTTGCTCAAAAACAAAAGTAGTTTTCCCCCTTTTCGCTTTTAATATTTCGCTCCACTGACTATGCATTAAGCAGTCAGCCAGCCGCGAAAGGGGAACAACGCACAAATTGTGCTGCGCGCCGACTGAAAATGAGAACGTGCTGTCATTTTCAGGTTGCGGTCATTAATTTCTAATTTTGTTGCGCGCTGTGCAGTCACTTTGAGTTGCTATGTTGTTTAGTTATTCGTTTCCGCTAACAATTTCGACTTTCTCTGTCCAAATGTTGAACCGCTCTCAAAACTGATATGAAAAAAATAAATAAACTGTAAGTGCCTTTGCCACCGCCTTTGGTTTTTTAATTTGCCCAATTTTTTCGTCAGATTTTAACTTTAACTACCAGACCAACAACAACACCTACAACATTTGACATTAATTGCAATCCATCAAGATTCACAAACTAAGCTTGTTCGATGACTAACACACGTTACCTCACACTTGAGGGCCAACTCAACGCGGCTCAGTGCTGCGGCCAGCCGGCCCCCATGCGGCGCTCGGACTTAAGTACGCACTGCAAACGCCAACCAAAACAAAACTTAATCAGCTATTCTTTTTCCGGTTTTCTGATTTCTTATTTTGATTTTCTTATTTCGTTTTTACGTTTTTTTGCCTGCGTTTTTCGCTCACTTCACTCACTTTTTGCTATCGTTTTGTGTAGCTGTTTGTTGCATTGTTTATTTACGTTAAATAAATTTATGCGATTTGTGGCACTTCTTTTGTGCTCTTGGCTTACTGCCTTTTCGTTGTTATTGACTATGACTTTTCGTGGTTAATTCTTACGAAACTCGTCAATGTCATTGACATTGACATTGAAGTTGACAAACGACGATTCCTTCAGCTGCATGCCGTCGCCGCTGTCGCCGCAACCGGTTCGCCAATCATTACGAATTCTCCGTAAGAAAACTTAATGAATCGTCTACTCATAAATAATCTGAACAGAAATCTATTAACATACACAAATTCGTATTTGCAATTCGAAGATACGCGCATCCGCATGATTCATTCGCCGCCAGTGCGAAATTAAGAGGCGAGTTGCGTCCCGAGCCGCACCCGCGCCCAACCGACCAGCACGTGTTCTCTGTCTTGTCTGGCTTTTAATAACATCATTTGTTGCGTTGTTGCTCGATTTTTCGTTGTTGCTTTTCATAGGTAAATATCAACAATTGTTCGTCTATCGTGATTGGTGTTATTAATGTTGTCTGTTTGGCTTTGGCGTTTGGTTGTTGCCACAGTTAATAAGTTGTAGCTGCATTAACGCGACCGCCAACCACTAAACGTTTGTGCATGGTTTTTTTCTTTGCTTAAATTTCGCACAGCGCCCGGATTCGATGTTTTCGGTTTCATTAAATTGCTTAGCCTTTTTTCTGCTTCCTCTTTAGCTGTTTGAATTTGCCGTTTCTTGTCTCGCGTGAATGCCATTCTTTGTTTTCAGCATGTTTACCCATGAATTACTCACCTTGTGTTGTGCTGGCTGTGGTTGTAGGTTCTGGTTGTTTTAGCGGTTTTTGTTGTTGTGCTGCTGTTTCTAATGGCCAACTCCACGCCAACAGCATTCGCCGTTGCAGTTGTTGCTGATTATTCAGAAAATATAAAATTTGGCCATATAAAGCTGAAAATGCGGGCAACTGCTGCATTGTTGTTGCCAAGCCAGCTCCCATGACATTGCGCGCCACACACACACACACACACACAGACATTATAATTTGTCACAGTATCGATGCCATATCTGCAATATGACGTTTAATGGCCATTATTTTGCGACTTGTGCCTTTCCTTCCGGCTGCAATCTGGTTGTACTTGGTCGGGCTCCGAAAAAGCGCTATTCGCCAATTTGACTTGTTGCCAACAGCTCTTATTGGCCTCATATGTTGGCCATTTTTTGCGCATATTTAAATTGCCAGCTGCAGATAATAGAGCACCAGCATTGACATTGTCCCTGGTCCATGCAGATTTGACGAATAAAATTACGGTTATGATTGCAGTGCGGTCGTAGTTAGGTGTGTTCACGGGCCACTGTTGATTAGTGGCACATGCATGGGTTAAGCACTGACGGGGATCTGAGGTAATGAAATGCCAAAAGATATGAGAGAAACTAATACTAACCTGATACTTTAGAAGAATTATAGATATACATATTTTACTGAGTATGCTATTAAAATCAGTTTTTAGTAGACTGACTTCAGAGTGAAAAAAAGAATTAAACTTTTCAAATTTGTATAAACAATGACAATAATTCATTTCAAATACCAAACACTCGCAACAATAGAGATAAATATGATTGTTTGATAAAGTAATTCATTCGAATTCTGACACCCGGAAAATTGTTGCCAAACCAGGGCCCAGGGCGTCTTAATAGACGATCAGGCCCATAATTTTCAGTCAACCCAAAAGCTTTAAAATTATCATAACACATCTGCGTCGAAATCTAAATAAGTCAATATATGTTTTGCCAATCCGTTAAACCTAACCTATCTTAAATGATCTGTTTTTACGGAAACAAAGTAGTTCATATCGATCCAAAGTAAGAACCGCTTGTATACTTGGTTGAGGGTGTGTGCACTTCCATTCGGTGGTCTGACAAAACCCTTAGGTGAGTCTCTTTATGCACATAGGTTAGGTCAGGTTATGGTGGCTGCCTCTGTAAGAGACAAACTCAGAGACCTAAGAGGCCCATTGTGATACCACATATTTCACCCGTTTTAAAATGTGTATGTAACCCTGTTTTTTTTCAACATGTGTTACAACACATATTTCAAGCGGATGGTGAGAGAGGGGGGAAGAGGTACCTACAGTTGGAACGGTAGCTGGGAGTTTTTCTTTCACACTTTTAGGTTTTATTAGTGCCTGCCAAGATTCCGGTAATTCTCACCTCCTCCATGTGGATAGCGATAGAAGTAGATGAGCATTTCACCAGCCCGAGCCAGGAATCGAACCTAAGGCCTCTGGTGTGAGAAGCCAACGCGCTACCCATTGGACTATCGATGCCGGCTTCATAGACATAAGTGGAGAAACTATTTTATCAATAAACCAATTCGACTTCTTGATGAAGTTAAGCAGGTTTAAAAATTCAGGGTTCGCTGTGTCGCTCAGACTAGAAAGTAATCTAGACCTTAAAAAGCGTTGGCGATGTTCCTGTAAAGCTGTGATGTGGCTTAGGAAATGTTCTATCGTCTCTGTTTCTTCTTCACCAACGCAGCTCGCTGAACAAATGGTGCCAGTGTTCGGTAATAACTTCAATGAGCAGCCTGATAGAAGTAGGACTTACATACTTGACCTCTTGAATAATCTTATCCATGAAGAGATTATCCCCAAAGGATAGAAGAGCTTATCAAAACATTTGTTAAAATTTATCTTGCTGACTATGCATTCGACCCGCTGGGGTTTTGTAGTTTAGAGGTTATACTTTGGGCCAACAGTGGCCTTATTCATTACCATTAAGAAACCTGGTTCATACATTTGAGGTAAAAATACATTTTGAGAGTTTGGTTTTGTAACTTTAAAGAGTTGTTCAGAAAAATTCGTGCAATGTACTTTACTTGAAGTCTTGTAGATGATTAGGTACAACTTTTTAACCATCTTAAAGGGAGCAGAGAGATTTCGCGTTGAACAAATGATTTGTGTTTTGAAGAGATCCAAAATTCGATCCAAGATTCGGCTTCTTCGAAAGACGTGAAATGCTGCGTGGCCAGACCCTGAGTCTTCGACCGGAACAAGTGGTAGTCGGAAGGTGCAATGTCTGGTAAATAGAGTAGGTGAGGAAGAACATTGCATTGAAGTGCCTCGAAAGTTTCCTTGACTACTTTTGCCACAAGTGGAGCGTTGTCGTGCAGAAAGCGCAGCGTTTTTTCGCAAATTGTATTTTGTTAACACAAATGTTGACATGATTACAGCACAAAGAAAGTATGTCGTTTACACTTAAGCGAAATGACACATACTGATTTTTATAGGGAAATGATGACGCTTTAACATGAATACACTTACAAGATGGTTCGAAGCGATTCAATGTTAGATATGCCATATTTTATAAATTCCTTTTTATTTGTCACTTAAGGCCATTATCTGAAAAGTTCAACAAAAGTTAAGCAAATTTGTTCAAATCCTGTTCTCAAGTTCTCAAATATCAGTGCTGTTGTTTTTTGAAAATAAATTACAACCTTAAAAATTGCACAAGTTACATAGCCGAAAACTCGTTCCGTTTTTTTTTCTTTTGTTCATAAAGTTCAGTGGTGTCTCCAGTGGTGTTAGGCAAAAGTTGTCAAATGAGACCATATATTTTCCTATATAAAATCTCCCTAAACTGACTGCCAATTCACTTGGGGCACCAGCATATTTGCAATCTACTTATGTGTCTACTGAATGATGACAAATTGATTGCGCCTCATCATGGCAATGTTTTATCGTTTTTGAGTTCATTGACTTTGCGCTGCGCCGCATGCCGCATAGTAATTTTCCCGTACAGTTAATTGGTGGTTCGATGTCTTTTATCGAGTCCATCATCACTCGTTGTGGTGGCATAAGAAACGCAGTCATGGGCGCCAATGGGCTCCAATGCTGCCGCCCAAAAGGCAATAAACCGTGGACGCACCATAGACGGTGCATAAAAGTGAAAATGTACGCTGACTTTTCAACTGCAACACACCTACCAGCTACCGTTTTATTTCGCTGCTTCATCGTTGGGAGAAACCAACATTTTTTGCGTTATCTAACATGAATTCACTAGTTTGCTTGTTAGCAAATTTCTTTGGTTTTCGGCCCTGGCAAATTTCCCTCATTGTCGGCGCGTTTCTCTCTGTGTGCGCGTGCATGTAAATTATTATCAAATTATGGTACACAATATTTGCTCGCAGTGCAGCCCAAAAGTGTGAACTGACGCAAAACACAGCCGTGTTTGCATTGAGGGTTTTGTTATGGTTCGTGCTTTTTTGGCGCTGCTGCCAATTGCGCTTCGTTGCTGTGTCTGGTTGCAAGCAACAATCAGCCTGTTGCGTGGCCTAAACATTTTGCTGTTGCTGTTGCTGTTGTTGTTGCTATTTTGCATGCGCTCTCACAATGCGGTTACACAATCGGGCAATCATCTTTTCGTAATGAGTTATCGTTAGTGTGTAATGTCATAATTCATTTTTATAGTCAGCCATATAAAAATTTGATCACACACTGGTCGCTTGGCTTCAGCTGGTATTGCTGTGGCCTTTTGTACATACGTGTAGTGTTGGCCGCGTTAACTGCGCGATGCGGGTCAATAACTTGTAATGCGCGCTTTGTCGTCACCGCTGACGGCGCGACGCCATCGCTGTCTGTAAACCAAGCTGTGCATTAAACGTATTTGTTATTTTTATGATGGCTTTTGTTTTTGTTTCCATTGTTGCCGACATGAAATGATTCATGCCAATTTGGACAGTGCGAGAATAGCCAAATAATCAATAAATATTTCCACACACGTACTACTTGCATAGGACACATGTCCGATTGGCAACACAGTCCGTTCAGTTCCTTGACATTTCAAGTGTGCATTCAGCGCCCTCTCGTCGCCCAGAATCGTTTGACATGTTTCATTGCGTTTCAAGTTTCCAGCGTCGAAATGCGCCGCCACTCAAATTGCACTTCTGGTCGCTATTAGCTGGCGAACGGGCAGCGTGTGTGTTTGTGTGCGGAAAATGGTTGGCATTTTATTTAATTACCCATAAACGTGCAGGCAAGCAGCCAGCCACCCTTGTGCCCGCCCGCCGTCCAGGTCGCTGTCAATCCGTCAACGCTCGCCTGCTTTCGCTCAAACTGAAAATCGAGCTCATGTGCAGCGCATGCACCCGCAGCGCCCCGAACTCGGAAAGCGCACACGTTCACGTTTTGCTTTACTTGTTTATACACTAAACAAAAGCATCTTCCTTTCTGCGAAAAGCTAAAGTGAAAATATGAGCTGCGAAATGGAAGCGTTGTTGTTGTTCCATATAAATCATTTCCGCGAAGCAACTTTAAGTTTTTCTTCACAAAATACGAAATAATTCTACAAAACAATGCAGTTCGTTTATTAATTGAGTCTTCAATATTTCAATAAGTTGAATTTGTGCAATTTTTTCATATTTCTCATTACTATTCCTATTGAAAAGAAATTCAAAAACAATCAATTAAAATCAACCATAATAGTTTGAAGTTGTGTACTCTCAGTTTAACGCAGTTCATGTTAAACATATCGGAACTTTGAAATAGAAAGAATCAAGTTGTATATGAGCCATAATTCAACTCTTTATTGCTCCTTAACCCACAATCAGTCGTGCGGGGGTGTACCACAAAACTTTATTTTCCTACACTATTTCATCTAATTATAGTTTAATTTGAAATATGCTGTTCAAATTATTGTAAATACTCCCGAAAAAAATAGTTTTGTTTTGTTAAACAATTCTTTGTGTTATTCTAGAGTTATTTGTAAACAAAAAATGTTAAAGAGAATAACAAGTTGTTTGCTTTAAAATTTTAATAGGGTGTCTGAAACACTCCGCAAGTGATGGCGTCCAAAATAGGTGCGCAAGTAATTTTATTAAAGTGAGAAGAAAGATTCAATTCGCATCTTTCGAATAGGTTCGTCGTTTACAGAAGCATAGAACTCTTGTCTCCTTATCCTTGCAATACCAATGTAATACTTTGCATTAGTGGAGGTACTTGAGTCTTGTTTAAGTTCAAAACAGAAAGTTCAAAAAACAAAACAAAATGATAGAAATTTCGGCCGACTAGACCTATGTATTTGTATGTCCTTTTGGCTCATTAAACAAGGCCGATCTCATCCATTGAACGTTCCTTCAATCGATGTCTGTTAAAAAAGTATAAATGTTGGAGGGATCAAGTCGAAAGTCGGCTCTTGCGCCAAAAAAATGCTCTACGAAGTATTAGTATCTTTTTAAAAATAGGGGACCCGATTAAGGGGTCATTCTCATGTGAAATTTTGTAAAAATCAATTTTTTTTTTGTAACATATTTGGAATGTATCATCCTTGAAGAAGGTGCTGTCAAAATTGTATTGGAAAATTTCAAGTATTTCGGCTTCTACAGACATTTATATAACGAGCGGTCAAAGTTTCTAGCAAGGATTCAATCAGTTAGTCAAAACTTTAAACGTGTTTTTCTCGGAACGCCTTTTTTTGAAATGGCGGGGATGATTAAAAAAAAAACCATTCATCCGATCTCTCTGCGATTTTGTCACGTCATTCTACATACTGTTAGCTATCGCCCCTAGTAAATTCACTCTGATATGTTAAAAATTTCATATTTTTTTTCATTGATAAAATCCTCAAAAACAAAAATTTTTTACTGCTCTAACTTCCAATGTCTGCCATTTTGTGAGATTCTTATGAAAAAATTCAAATTTACTACGGGCGAGAGGTACGTTCATACTGATTAAGAATTTCTTTGAAATTTATGTTTCAGATAATCCTGTGACTCAAAACAATCCCCGCCAGCTGACCATGACGCGGCAGAAGCCGTGTCTTTAATCGAAAAAAAGTGTTTGAAAAAATTAAAAAAAATTTTTTTTAATTTTTTATTTTTGTACCATAACAATGAATAAATTAAAGTGGAATATCTTTTTTTGATAATTCCCCGTATTCACAAAGGAAATAATTTCTGAAAACTGTCCATTTTTCCTGTCCGCGCATGAGAATGACCCCTTAAGTCACCTGTTTTGGCGAATTCCCAACCAGGGAGGGAGGTGTTTCTAGCCGGTGGGAATGCGGCGTAATTTGAGAAAAGTGCTAATATCTTACGAAAGATTTTCACTTTGTTAGTTCGGTACTCGGTAGTTTTGTTCGTTTATTTTGTTTTTGTAAAAGAATCGAATACAAAGACAATACACGCAGAAAACTACCAAGTACCGAATTAACAAAGTAACAAGCTCGGTGTGAATACCCCTAGTATCTTTTGTGGACTTAAGATTTGCAGTCTGTGATCATATGGACACATGTCAATGAGTTCTTTTCCTCTTTTACGTTTAAAATCTCCTTAGAAGGATTGTCTTGGTTGGTTGGTTTAGTGGCTGCCTCTGTATGAGACACACTTAGGCCTATGTGATACCACAAATTCCACCCGTTTGAAATGTGTATGCAACACTGTTTTTTCCAACATGTGATACAACACACATTTCAAACGGGTGGGGAAAGGGAGGGAGGGGACCTACAGTTTAACGCCGAATCCGAACGGCGATTGGCAGTTTTTCTTTCACACTTGGAGGTTTTGCCATTGCCTGCCAAGAGCGCACTTGTGCGATTCTTGTAATTCTCATTCCCTTCATGTGGATAGCGACAGAAGTAGATGAGTGAATTTCCAGCCCAAGCCAGGAATCGAACCTGGGGCGCTCGGTATGAGAAGCCAGCGCGCTACCCGCTGAGCTATCGAGGCCGACAAGGATTGTCTTAGTCCTAGCAGAATTTCCCCAGTATTGATTGTTTTTTTCCTGTTTTCATGTTCCTCTAGTGAGCTTCTAATAGTTTTGGAGCAAAATTTCTTATATTTTCCTCTACTTTCACGTCGCCTCATGTCCATAATTATTAAAAAGATTTTGTTCATGCTGCCTAAAAGTTAAATTTCTTCATGCATTGCCATTCTCGTTTAGACTTCACTGTACAGAGCCTAAGAAAAGTTTGTTTAAGGCAAGAATATTGCATGATTTTGGCGACATAATGCATTCGAGATGAGACGTTGTTGTTGTCCTATTGACAGTTTGTTCTGTCGCCGAAGTTCGTGTCATGCAGTTCAGTTAATAAAATCATCGCCATCGAACCGAATAGTGTGAACTATAGTAAATAGTGAGATTTTTCAAATGTAATAAGGAATTTTATGTTCCTGTGTATTACTCTTACCTCCACTGGTCAACACAAGGTGTTTTCAGGCTTCAAGCCCCCAAATATTGTTTTGTACATAACCCCCCACCAAATAAAATCCTTCTCACCTGAACAATGGAAATTTTGCTTATAACTAAAACGAGGAAATATTTCTCCCTGACAGTGGTTTCAAAACCAAAAAATATATTCATCTTCAACTTTTCTGGAACCTCATCTCTTGACAATCTTTGTGGTCTAAGTATCAACACTTGCTTCAAGCACATCAAAACACTACAAATTAATTTCCCAAAAAAGTTAGGATGGTGCAAGTACGAGAGTTGGGACTTCACGCATACATATTTTGAAAGTCTCCTGCGTGGTAAAGTGTTGACTATAGTAGAAAAAAACTGTCAGCTTTCAAAGTTTTAGCAAAGGCAGTAACAGTGCCGTGGAGTGAAAATCTGGGACTCACGGGTTCCTTATTTCCTTCTACTAAACAATTTAGAGTAAAACTCTCACTCCCATTAAGTTTTTTATTTTTTTTTTAGGTTTTTGTAAAACTTTCTGTACTCACGAAACATTTTCTTGTCATTACACATGCTTTATGATAACCAAAAATATAAAAAGTTATTTATTAAAATTAAAAAAAATGAATTTTAAAAAAATTTAAAAAAAGAATTTTAAAAAAATTATTGCCTAGAAGCTGAAAACATCTTTCAGCAAGTAATTTTAAAAATTTCGAAAAACATTAAATTTTTTTCTCAGTGTATTTTCCTTAGTAAGATTTTCATTGTGTTGTTGCTTTTCATTCTATGTCCGCTCTGTCTCCTGTTTTGTCATGTTCACCTTCACAACCCACTGTCTATGCCTATTGTTTGCTGAAAACAGCAGCAACAACAACAACAACAACGGCTATTTCGAAAACTGAAAAAGCAAAGAAAGTACAAGTAATTCAGCAGCATTTTTTCAGGGTTAGTGCACTTGGCTGCCTGTTTCCTCATTTTTCTTGGGTTTTACCATACAGCCATTTCAATTCCTCGTTTTCATTTTACTTTTATTTTTGTTTTCATTTTGCTGTGCTTATCTCGAGTGTAACCTACTTTTGTTTATTTCGTTGTGATTTTAAATGCAATGCACCCAGTCCTCGTTTGCTGTTAATATCATCTGCACGCCATAATTTTCGATTCACTTGTACTTTTTGTATGCATTGCAAGTGCGTGTGTGTGTGTATGTGTGTCTAAAAATACACGTATATTTATTTTTGTGCTAATCGTTTCGCTTAGATCGATCTCACCTTTTGTAAGGCATTTGCCGCAACTTACATGCGCGCGTTCTTTCTACTGTAAACAAAGCGGAAAACTCATATTTCTCGGTGTTGATGATTCGTCGAAATGGAATGTGGTATGCTATCATTTTAATTAACGATAAACGTTTTGCATGTAGCAATATGTATGTATGCACATACATACATAGGTATGCCCAGTGGCGCACACAGGATTTAATTTGGGGGGAGGAGCGGAGGTGGATTTGCATAGAACTTAGAGCTCAAATCCATTTGAAACCATATTTTTCGCCAGCAATTTTTTTTTTTGGGGAGGTTTGAACCCCCAAAATCACCCTGTGGGTATGTCTATATATATATTTATGTGTATGTATGTATAATATTTTAAACCAAGTTCAACACCCGCGAAAGCTAAGATTTGCTTCATGTATGAACTGTCGTACAAATTTCAAGCTAATCGAAATTCGAAAATCGATTATTAGTTAATTTGTTTGTGCAAATTTGCACGGCTTAGTTCTCCTATCTTGATGACTTGCTCTTATCGCGCCTTAGGACTTTAGTAGTTAATGATTGCATTCGAAAACTATTGGCGCCAAGTAATCGGACTTATTAATCGGGCGAGAAATGATAAACGCATTTGGAGCGGCAATTAAAAGAAAACCTCATCAGTTGGACCGCATTATGGCCATATTTTTATCTGTCAAGTATAAACGACGGCATTAGGATTACCATTATTATGATTATTTTTTGCTTTTATTATTTAACTAATTGTGTCCAGCTGCCTATCAATGACTGCAAAGTTCATTCAATGCAAGGTTTTTGTTATTTGTTTTGTTATTTTTCCATAATCCAGCAAAGATTATGAATCGCTACACTGAGAGAAAAGAATTTCAACGAATTGTTTTACAGATATTGTTTTCTGCTTAAAAGTTTCTACAGCAAATAAAAGAGTCATTGCATACAAATTCGAAGAATTTGTTTCAATTTAGCCAACTTGTAGTTTTTTGTGCACAGAAGAATGTAGGCAAACAACGTGACAGCTGAAAACACTTTACGCCTTGGAAATGATTGTGTTTTCGGATGAAAACATCTCAGAAGAACACGTATTTTCGCTATCGTGGAATGAGATATTAAAAATATTTAAAGGAAGCAAAGTGAAACGATTACCACAATGCTTCACCATCCTGTTAACCGATAGACTTGAAATTTGTATGCTAAAAAATGTTAGTCTATGTGCCTCTATAGCTCCTACCAGAACCAGCTCGATAAAATAATTTTTCTATTTTTTCGAGTCATTAAATTGTAAAAATAAAGAGAAAAACTTGAACATCTGGTTTCAAATAGCCGCCATGTTTATTAGTTTAATTTTTTGGTTTTTTATGCTACCAGAGTTGCATTCATACTACATATTTATAAAAAACGTTAGTTCATTGCTTCCGATGAATAACTACGCCAGTTTCATTCTGAAGTTCTGCGAAACTTTTCTCTCTCTCCTCTTTTCTTACATCATCCTCCTTACCTCTTCCTCTTCCCCTTCCCTTTTCTCTCTTACATCTTCATGATGGTGCGAAAATACGAAATCACCGATCACGGTGATGTTTGTGTAAGGGAATGACTGTCGCACAATTACGATCAAGTATGATTTATACCAAATTTTTCTTACAGTGTAAAAAAGTACAAAATCGCCGATCACTGTCACGTGTAAACAATTTGGGAATCACGAACCTGATTACGATTTTTTATGCAGACAAAGTTTGATGCATTAAAAGTGTGCAAATACGAACCCGGTTTATGGCTCCGTAAATTCTGTATAAAAATTGTATTTTTTTGTTTGTTAATTTTTAACTTAAAACTTGCTTAAAGACACTAAGAATTAAAATTTTTCTTAAAAAATTTCATAAAAATTGATTTAAATATCCTACAGACTTGAATCACTGAAGACTTTCTTAAGTTTCTACTCTTCTTCTTCTTTAATTGTTCTGCTGTGTTCCGGTATATTTTTGAGCACCACAGTAGGGTTAAGGTTAGGTGAGGTCAAAGGATAGCTTGCTATTGTTTCATGTAGGAAAAAAATTCATTGATATTGACCGATAATGTGGGAAGTCGCTTTGTCAAATTCCTTGCTGGGATAATCGAAACTAAAGCTTCAAACAAAGTGCGGACAGTCCAAACGGTCCGGAAATCCGGACTCTGAGTCCGACGGTTTGAAGCATTAATCGAAACCATTTAAAATTTTCATCGCTTTTCGGCAATCACATTTTTTTTCAGCGTACGTGCAAAGATTAAAGTGTTAAGCTCTTGTTCAGAGTAAAATCGGTCTCGACATCCCCGAACTAGAAAATTGTGCGTCAAACTGTCGGCCTTCCAGTTATTTTTGGTTTTTGTTTCGTTATTTTCTCTGCGCACCGGCGAAAGCAATGAACTGAGCACCAACGTCTGAGTGATGGGTTCCTCCTGGTTGTCTGCTAGTTTGCATTTGTGCGTTTGTAAAAAATATAATCGATAGATTTCACGCCTTTTGACGACGCCTGTTAATCTTCAGACAGACAGCAGCGACTGACGTACTCGGCGTACGCGTTGCGGGCTCGTGGGGCTTTTTGCAACATGTTCTCACCACTCGGCAGCTGCTCGCATGGCTTCGCTTCCATTCATTCGGTTGGCGTGCTCCTGCCGCCCAGACAAGTGTCTCAGGTGTCAAGTGTGAGTAACAGTCGCTGCGCAGCTGCTCAAGTGTGGCTGCTTCTGTTGCTGCTCCGTTGACACCCGCGAGTGTAAATACGCATGACGGCGCTTTGTGGTTGTGATTGTTGTTAATTTGCAGCTCATTCCGTAGCTGAGCACTTGTGGCCGTCGTAAATACCTAATAATTTTATTTCTACTGGCACCGGCGACACCGACAGCAATTGCACTCGCGCCCGCACGCTCATACGTCTACACAAACACACGCAAACACACGCACACACTTTAATCTTGTTATTGCTAATGACAGACGCGCCGAAATGACTCGCGCTGCACGCACTCTGGCATTTTGTATTTTGCATTGCGAAACGAAATTATAGACAATAATTGCCCCATAACTACTGCACTAATTGCACAGTAAGTGATAGCGCAACTAAGTACGGCCGGGACAGCAATTCACAATGCATTGCAACTTGTCCCGAGTAATTGCTATTCCCGGAGAAAGCGCCCGTACTGCAAGTCATCAATTGCGCTTCGCGAAATTGAAGAAAACTGACTCGGTCGTATCCCAGTGGTGCGTTTTCCGCTACAACAATCACACAAATGCGCTGGGCGATACTAGCTGGCTATGGCTAAGCACTTGAACTACAACAAGGCCGTTCACTTTCTGTATGTTCAGATGGCGTATTGTGCATAGTTGGTCGACGACCATGTCCAATGCAATGGCCCTCGCTTTCTTGTTGGTCGGTTTGTTTGCATTTTGATGTCCGCTTTGGCATATGTTGAAGAAATGGATTTTACGATGTGAAACATAGGCGTGATTTGTATTTATATAACTGAAACGATAGATTTGACAATTATTTTCCTTACTAGGAGTTAGTTAACTAACTAACTAATTAACTTAACTAATTAATAGTTAATTAATTAACCAATTCCAAATAATTTTTCAATTAATTCTTCCGATAACCCCGAATTCCGAGACATTTTGAAATACTGAAATGCAATGTATAGTACTCGTATTCAGTTGCAAAAAGTCACGTTAATGGTATTCTTCGTCGATTCGACGAAGCCTAGTTTTGTTTTCCTATAAAAAAAGAAAACTTACGCTGCGCTCGTGCTGCAAAACCTTGTATTCCGGGAAAGCACATCGCCAACTGAGATCATACGAAAAGAGAACGCAATCAGATCAGAGAATAAGAAGAAATTTAAAGAAATGTGTGTGGTGTTCGTCGAATCGACGAAGATTACCTTTCTAGGGTTAAATAAGTCAAAACAAGCCCACGATCCTCTGCCATAGTATTGAAAGTGCTAACCACTGAACTACAAACTACTCCTATTTGCTTGGGCACTTGGCACTTGCTTGGCAGACAAATTTGGCGATATTTCTGCAATTCATGCTCCATATTATCTTTTGTTCGTCGCAATTGATCTTACTTAGATATATGTATGTATCTGCTTCTGTTTGCTTTAGACTTGAATATGTTACCTTCAAAAACAAAACAAGACCTACAAAAAAGTAGTGTCCGACCGAAACATCTTTTTTTGGCCGAAACCGAAACCGAATTTTGGTGTTTTTTTTTAATATTCGGCCGAAACCGAAACATTCTAGTTGAAATAAAAAAATATATCAAGCATTTTCTTCAACAAAAAAATTTTACATTAAGTAAATAAAGAGCAAACAAACAAACATAACATAAATAAATAAATACTTATTAATAAAAACAATTTATTCATTTGTTAAAAACATAAACATGAAAAAATCACCCTTTCGTAGCTTACTCGCTTATATTCAAAATTTAATCATTTAATATTATATGCTAAAAAAAAGTTTAGGCACTACAAAAAAGTAAAAACTGAGCAGTTATGTCAGGATATGACAGCACTTGGTTTTCCTCTCTTAACCTGTAAGCTTTGTGCCCATACGAGCTCTACGACACGACACTAATTTATACTACGTTTACACAGCGAGATTAACTCATCGAGATTACGATAATCTCGTTGCCCGTTTACATAGAGATTAACTTGAATACGATTAATCCAACACACAAACCTTTTCGCGCTACATGCCCTTCGCCAACAAAGAGACGCATTATTCCTTGCAATGATTAATCCAACACACAAACCTTTTCGCGCTACAATTCATTTTTTGTTTAGTGATGATACAAAAATAATCGATTTCAGCCAAATTTGCAGAGTTGCTTTGGGGAAATACGAGATTACTTTGTGAGATTAAATTTTTATCGCGCTTTTTGCGAGGTTAACTTTGTATGGGTAATCGCGCATTTTGATACGAGATTAACGACGATTAACTGTGTAAACGTAGTATTAATCGCGCAAATCGGGATAATCTCGTCTGTATAAACGTAGTATTAATACTACGTTTACACAGCGAGATTAACTCATCGAGATTAAGATAATAAGATTAATCGAGATAAGATTAATCCAACACACAAACCTTTTCGCGCTACATGTCCTTCGCCAACAAAGAAACGCATTATTCCTTGCAATGATTAATCCAACACACAAACCTTTTCGCGCTACAATTCATTTTTTTGTGTATTTTTGCATGACTTCGCTTAGTGATGATACAAAAATAATCGATTTCAGCCAAATTTGCAGAGTTGCATTGGGGAAATACGAGATTACTTTGTGAGATTAACTTTTAATCGCCCTTTTTGCGAGGTTAACTTTGTACGGGTAATCGCGCATTTTGATACGAGATTAACGACTTAATCGCGCAAATCGAGATAATCTCGTCGGTGTAAACGTAGTATAAGATGGGCTGAAGACAACACAAGTGCATACAAGTTTTGCCCAACCTTCGACGTTCTAAAAAACTCCTCTCATCAAGCAGAGCTCAGATCAGACTCATGATCGGTGTTCTAACGGATCACTGCTTAATTGGTACCCAATTGGCTTAATTGGCTAGAAGGCTGGGGCTGTTTTCAAACGACTTCTGTCGCAGCTGCATGAACGAGGAGGAAGAAGAAAACACACTTTACCTTCTATGCACCTGTCCTGCTTTTCCAGAAGAAGCATGAACTACTTTGGCAACTTCTTTTTCGACAGTTTAGGGCAGTGATGGAATTTGGGCTCAGCATAGGAGTGTACCATATTCAAGCAAAGTGTATCAATTTTTTTCCAAGCTCCCAATTAAGTGAAAGGCCAATTTAATAACAGCCGCCGTGGCTCAGTTGGTTAGTGCGTTGGACCGCGAGTCGAAGGCAGCAACCTCAGGTTCAAATACTGCCTGTAATAACACCTAAAAAAAAAAACAATAACGGGACAACTCGTTTTCTCTTTCGGTGGCTGTCCTCTCAGCTGGAAATGGCAAACCTCTGAGAGTAAAAATTGCTTATGAAAAAAGCTCCCAACCTGCCGTTCGGAACCGGCATAAAACTGTAGGTCCCTCCACCCGCGTACAAATTCACACGCACAACACGGGTGGTTGCGGGAAGCTAGGCCTTAGTCTCGCGTAAGCGGGCTGTCGTGCCAGTCAATTATTATTATTATTAATTATTATTAATTTAATAATATTTTTATTAATAATAATAATTTAATAATATTTTTATTAATAATCAGTTTAAAAGTTTTATTCGAAACTAAAATGTATGTTTAACCACACATGAAATTCACTTCTAATTTTAGCAAGAAGCATATACTTATATGTAGATTATTCTAAATAGGAATCATTCTCATTATCTTCCGGTGCATTTGCATAGGATAAGTCAGTAGGAAGCTTAAAATCATAACAACATTTGCTTTTGATTACATTTTTTACAGGGAATACGCGCACTTCACTGGCTGAAGAGTGGGGAATAGATAAAATACCTTTAACAACTCTTAAAATGTTTTTGAAAAGATCGTTTAATTAATTTTTTAGGCAAGACACTTTTTCCAAAATTCAGTAATTCCAACGTTTTAAACGACTATAGTTCTTCATATTGTGATAGTGACCTATACTCATTGTTAATTTATTCAAGATATTTAATCTCTTTTAGAAAAAGCTTGGAAACAATTGGTACAACAGAATTTGTTTCACCCAGCAAGACATGCTCGGGTGAAAACTTTGGCAGAAAGTTTAATATTTCATCATTAAAGTTAACTCTATTTCTTAAAGAATAAAGAAACTTTATGTAAAAACTCACGACATTCTCTTTAAATTTTAAAACATCTTCATCAGATATAACCCCTGAGCCAATAAACAAATCTACTCCAACTCCACAATGCACATCACCAATAGGTGATTGATCATTAAATAAATGTATGTCGTACATAAGTATCTTTACCATCAATAACTTTTTTTTTCAAAAAATGTCTTGCTAAATGGTGAAACATATATGCAATTCTTGAAAGAAATGTGTGAATTCGTGCGTCTTCCGATTGCATTGAAGATGATATGACAAAAACTCTCCATAACTAGTTAGAGATGTTAAGCTATGTCACCAAGTTTCCTTTTAAGGTTGAAACACAATTTGCAAAAAATTTAGTTTTTACTGCTAAAAGGCAATAAAAATATTTCTTTTAGTTACTCGACCAGTGTGTACCAAAAGCGAGGCCTGTGTATCAACGTACTTTTTAAACAATACAAGTACAATAGTATCAAGAATTCCATCACTGGTTTAGGGGACTTATTCGGTGTCTACTAAGTTTCGTAAAAAGCTCCAATTGGTTCAACGAATGAGTGGTTTTATGCTTGGGCTGTCATGGCCTAAGTGTGCTCCTCTTGGGGAGGCCACACCTACCTATCTACCTAAATAAGAAATATCTCAAAAACTTTAAATGGCTTAAGGTGACATACACATCAGTCAAAGCACCTAACTAGTTTACTAAATTACATCTATTCGTTTCTGTTGTTTACAGAAACAAAAAAGATTTTTGTATGCATAAAAAGTCCAATCTGTATTGAAATGTTTTCCCTTTCGTTCCAAAATCTACAGGCGTCTCTTTCTGCTTGTTGCTTCCATTGAAATCTGTAAAGGCTCTTTGTATAACCATGAAGAGAGGAAGGAGAAAAGTGGTTAATAGTCGGAGTTTTTTATGATTAAAGTATCTTAAAAGAGCTTTAGACTGTTTTAAAACACTGACATTCCATCTTCATTTCCTGCTTGTCTGATAAGTTTGGCCAATATGTATCAGAGGGTTTCAGATCTTAACAAAAATAAAAACGCTGTCTTCTTGGAAAAACAATCAGTCTCACCATAGCCTTTTGTTTCTACATGTCCTGGAACCCAAAAGATTCATATTTATTCTTACTGACCAGAAGGTTAAGCTTGTTCAAAGAATCCTTTCCACACTACATACTTAGCTTTAATTTTATTTCACAACTACGCAAAAACATTGATGACTTCCTAGGAGTCTAAACTAATATTAGTGTCACTAATTGAATAATTAAAACTGGGAATATCAGATGGTTCCATATGGTCACTTCAGTCTGTGACGGCAGCGACAGGGCCACACGACTACAAGATTGTGTCAGCTTTAGTTTTCGCCAGTTAGTCAACTACTGGATTACAATGAAAGCGGCAGCCACAGCCTCACAATCATTTCTTATCACAAAGTAGAGGATGCTTAATTTTTCTTTTAATAATTTATCCATATCAATTTTGTTGTTTTGTGTGTAGAATTTATAAAACTAGTAAATATTTACTAACAAATTTGAATTTGTTGTTCAAAGCAAACAGAAAAATCGAAAAAGGACGTCATTAAAAACATCTGTTTTGAAGCAGTGATGGCAATCGCTTTGGTTTTGTCGCCTACGAAGTAGAAATACTCGTAGTTCTATGATTACTGACTGGCTGTCACTGTAACTGTGGTCGTGTTGTTGTCATCGTCAATGTGTTGGGCACTTAGACTCTTACACCCGGATTCTTACTTTACCGTCCCAAAACATTACGAAACTTCTTCTGGCAACGCTTGGGACTTGACAGGTTCCAAACGTGGCCTATTCTAACCTAACCTGTTTATAAATGCAAACGAAAGTGTGCTGTGTTTAACCCATTGCTGCCTAATGGGTAAAATTTTACCCATGAATGTTTGAGATCTCTCAAAACCATTTATTGGGATAGTTAGGGTAAAGATGGAATTACCTTAACCTAGTGAAAGTCACCCTAAAATTTCGCCATCTAGCTAGAGTTACCAGACTCCAAAAATCGTGAATTTTCCGGAAGTGGAAAATGTGTCGAAACGTAGTGGCCTTAGAACTTCACCAAAATCTGCCTCCTAACTCACCTGTAAAAAATACAACTTTTGTTCACGTGTTTAGCTGATCACTTCACAAAGTATGGATAAAACCTACCATTGCTGCGTAATGGCTGCAAAATACCTAATGAATATCTCAGCAATGTGCAGAGATATAAAGCTGAAATTTTATCAAAATCGTATGGGCGGAACTGGTACCAGGCAGCAATGGGTTAAGGCAATTTCATATTTGACTGTATTTACACAAAAATTGCTCACATTTTGTATTTCTTTTCGTTGACATTGTATATTTACATAATTGACTATGTATAAGTACGTAGTGTGCTTTCATTTTATGCCACAGGCCGATAATCGTCGTACTTTATGTGGGATCTGTCATTTTACAAAAATTTATTTAATTTAATTTACTCTGATATGGTGCGACACGATGACTAACCACTGCGATGACTAAAATTTAGTGTTTCAATCGTCAACGATTGTAATCGCGATCGTGCCTTGCACATTATATATAGTATTGAAATAAATTTGCATATTGTTGCAGTTAGTCAACAGTTGTGGTATGTGAAAAATTTAATTATTGCCATTTAAATAAATCGTCGAAAGAGAATTTGAGAAAATGAAATTCGTCAGTCTCTTCAAAACCCCTTCAGAACCCATTTTTTATTACCCGTAATTGATTTAACAGTTAAATTTGCGCTACCCGTTAGTATTGCCCGACTTGTGAGCTCAAAATACGGAGCCTTCAGTTCCTAAAAAGACCTACAATTTCATTAGAATGTTGTGTTATTACACCCAACTCTTCCTCTTAAATTCTAAGCACTGCTACAGATTTCATACAGATTTTCCATTAACTCTTGTTCCAGCTGACTACTTACTCCAACAACAACTGATAGCAACACTCATTCCCACATTTATGACACGTTTTTCGCATTTCACGGTTTATAAATTCATAGCATTGCAACCTAAAATAAAGTCCAAGAACATAAACAAACTATTTACATCTAATCTTAATTAGATTAACGAATATATATTTAGAATGTTTAATTTTCCGTAAAACAAATCTCTTTGACTCTTTTCGTTCTCTCTTTGACAATCTTCCCACATTTCATTCTCATTTGACCCTTGACCTTTTCATATTCATTCAATTTGAAAGTTCATTTGATTATGTCACATTTTGCACACGTAATGACGGCGCGTTCACAAGATTGTGTGGGTGTGATTGTGTGCGTCAGTTGCAGAACTTCGTGCGTCAATATTTAAATAAAGTTACATATTAATATTTGATGCCATACCCAGCCACAATGCACATGTTGACAACATTTCAGTTTCAATTTAAATTGTTCGTAAAATGTCAAGCAACACGTTCCATGTCACGAGTACACTTTGCCGCACCACAGGTTATCCGCTTACGTTAGCCACGCCAGACACAGGTACGAACACATATCGGGCCGCACCAGTGCACTGCGAATTCGCCTCCCTTCGGAATGGAGACTTTAATATCGAATTAAGTCGCTCATGTGCAGCCGTAATCAACTGAATATTTGAGCACAAACAGCGATGCATCGACGTGGCGTGGCTTTTTGCGTCGACCTTTTTAAAAAATTTAAATGTATTTCGTGTATTTGTCAAAGTTAACATATAAATTGAATTCACGTTGAAAGCTTTTTATTGTAGGTCTTAAAACTTTTAGGCAACAAGAATTAAAAGCAAGAAACTCAATTCAAGCTCTGAGATGTTTCACATCGACAAGAGAGACAAGACATATACAAGCACCGCAAAACTCAATGTGACAAAATGCGTCCGTGTTATTGTTTATGAAATGAATATTATTGTATAAATAAATATGCACTAAGTTATACAATACTGATATTCAGAAATATGTAGATTGTGTATCAGGTTTTATATGTGCATTAAAATTTTTCATTTTTAAAACAACAAAGCAGCTATGAACAGCTGGGTTCATAAAACGAGGAGTTTACTCAATGAAAAATCAAAGTATATATGTACATACATATTTGTCCACAGATTGATAGTTATTTCCCACTAATGGACTGTTTATTAAGCAACAGAATAAGGTAGAATTACCTCATTCTGTAGTCGGCCTCGAAAGTCCAGCGGAAAGCGCGCTGGCTTCTCACACCAGAGGCCCTAGGTTCGATTCCTAGCGCGGTCTGGTGAAACACTCGTCTACTTCTATCGCTATCCACATGGGGAAACAATGAACGCGGTGGTAATTCCCCATTTTATATTATGCTTTATGTTAAAAGAATTTTGCCATGGCGTATGTAGCACCCAGAAGGAAGCGTGCTTCAAGCGTGTGATCCCGTCTATCCTTTCGCCGATTCTCCCATCTACCCTTTTGCCGATTCTCTAATCTATCCTTTTGCCGATTCTCCCGTCTATCCTTTCTTCTATATTCCCGTCTATCCTTTTGACTGTTTCCCCGTCTTTCCTTTCGTCTATTATCCCGTTTATCCTTTCTTCTATATTCCCGCCTATCCTTTGATTTGTGCTCCCTTCTATATTTTTGTCTGTCTTGTTCGTCTATCCTTTCGTTTATTCTGTCCTCAATCCTTCTGTCTGTTCTCCCATGTATCCCTTCGTCTATTCTCCCGTCTATCCTTTCATCTGTGCTTCCTTCTATATTTGTGTCTATCTTGCTCGTTTATCCTTTCGTATATTCTCCCTTCTATCCTTCTGTCTGCTTTCCCGTCTATCCTTTCATCTATTATCTCGTCCATCCTTTCATCTGTGCTCCCTTCTAATAGGGGTACCGGTTATTTCGTGCGGTTTTCTAACAGATGGCGTAACTTAATTTTGTGAACAGTGATTCACCTTTCCAAATATGTGTTGAAAAGCTATTGTCATATAGTTTCAGAATCAGTGTGTGCCATTTAGCTGAAGCGTAAACAACAATACTTTTTTTTACTCTGAAAATGTCGAATTTTGTGCCGAATAAAGTGTTTTTGCGGGGAGTACTTCTTCATTACTTCAATATGAAGAAAAAGGCTGCCGAAAGTCATCGTATTTTGGTGGAAGTGTATGGTGTGCATGCTCTAGCTGAGCGTACGTGCCAGAAGTGGTTTGCACGGTTCAAAAGTGGCAATTTTGACTTGGACGACGATGAACGGCCCGGACAGCCAACAAAGTTTGAAGATCACGAATTGGAGACATTGTTCGAATGAAACGATCACAGGGGAAGTCTACCGACGACAATTGATGCGTTTGAGCCGAGCACTGCGCGAAAAACGCCCGGAATATGCACAAAGGTACGGCAAGGTAATTTTGCAACATGACAATGCTCGGCCACATGTTGCACAGGTCGTCAAAACCTACCTTGAAACGCTCAAATGGGATGTCCTACCCCACCCGCCGTATAGTCCAGACCTTGCGCCATCCGATTACTATCTCTTCCGATCAATGCAACATGGCCTGGCTGACCAGCACTTCTCCAATTATGAAGAAGTCAAAAATTGGATCGATTCGTGGATAGCGGAAAAGCCGGCCGAATTTTTCAGAAAGAGTATTCGTGAATTGCCAGAAAAATGGGAAAAAGTTATAGCTAGTGATGGACACTTTGAATATTAAATTTTTAACCATTTTTTCACAATAAAGCTTCAATTTTCCCAAAAAAACCGCACGAAACCGGTACCCCTATTATATTTTTGTCTGTCTTGTTCGTCTATCATTTCGTTTATTATCCCTTCGATTCTTCTGTCTGTTCACACGTCTATCCTTTCGCTTATTCATCCATCTATCCATTCGTGTACTCTCCAGTCTATCCTTTCGTCTACTCTCCCGTCTATCCTTTCGCCTATTTTTCCCCACTAGTCATTGTTAGCGTTAACATGAAATTTCATTTTCTTTATTGAAATGTGACTTATTACCGAACCTTGAACCCTTGATTTGACACAAATGTCAACATGCCCACTGTTCACACCCTCACCTACACTATGGGCTATGTGTTCCAAAATTCGAATGATGTAAAATTTAAGCGCAACGAGGCTTGGCATCCGTTTCCAGCACTTGTCACGCCGCGTGTGCCTACAACTGCATACGAACGCAGAGCGTGCAAGCCGCTCACCTCAGCACCTCGTCACCTCACCCATTAGTCGGTCGAATTACGCCAATTCGTATTCAGCACACAGCGGACAACGGCGACGGCAGCGCTTAGCACCGCGTGCGTCGTCGCCACTGGAGAGGAAGTAGGATTCATTTTGTGCGCGACAAATGCAAATATTTATTTATTTATTCAATTATGCCCATTGTTGTTATCAATAAAAATTAAAACTGAAAAACGGTTGCGTACTGACGAATGGCTGCGAATGGGATAGTGTCGGCGGTCTGCGGCTGGTTAGTGCCGGACAACGCAGCTCACACAGTTCGGCAAATCTCATACAAGCAGCGTTAAGCGCTTCGCTTGCTGCACGCTGTGCGATTGTATCGCTTCCCGCTGCATCTTCGCAGCGTTGTCCACAATCTGTCATTTGCGTACTTTTTGCGATAGGCAGCGTGATGATTGATGGGTTAGCATTTCGACTGTTCGTCTGCCTTATCATCTTCCGCTCCACAAATTCGCCGCTTCAGCGTGTGCGGCCTGGTGATTCACCTTTGGAATTTGCCCCAAGTACACACAACTTCTTGTTTATGCAAATTTCAAGTGGCGATTGTTGCTGTTGTTTTCGTTTGACTTACTTTCTGACGGCTGCCTGGCGTTGTTGTTATTGTGTCGTACGCTGTGCTCCACTTCAATTGAAAGCAATTAGTTTTGGTGCGGCGCGTCAAGTGCAAGCGGACCTGTGAGACGGCTGGTGGCGCAACAATGACCAGCGGCAGGTGCCGCGCCGCTCATTGGCATTTATGGTGTGTCAATAGTTGAAGAGTGAAATTTGCCGAACTCTCAACAATGTCCTCTGAGTGGACAGTGTGTTGTGTAATTGTTGTTGCGAAAGCGGAATGTGCATGAACACGGGACACTGGGAGGGATGTGGAATATTTTGTTGACACTTTAAGTGTTTATTTAACTCCTTCTGCGCAGGATTCCGACTTAACTCGTCCAAATGAAATGGTTTCCGTATGCAGGAGGACGAGCTAGCTTGTCCGGACATGTTTTTGTATAACTTTTGCGGGATTTTTGGGTGGCTTTGGTTGAATACAAATATATAGTCGGATATTCCAAAATCTAAATTGGCAGCTTGAATATGCTATCATATCTGCAAATTTTAACAATGGACCTATGGATATTTTTAATACTAGAAAGCCCACCGGAGTCAAATTGACTTCATCCTAGTCGTTTAAAGTTTTATTGCATGGCATTTTCAAAGAAAATGTTGAAATCGATTAAAAAAAATTAATGTTTGTTTGTTTGTTAGTCACACGACACTAAATCTAAAAAACCTAGACGGCCAATTGAGCTGAATCCTTTACGAAATGTTCGTTTTGACAAAACCTGGGTAAACCACATTGAGCGAATACTATCCGACAGGTGGGCGTGCCACCTCCCATACAACGTACATTTTTAATATGAAATAAATTCGGAATTATAGGTCAGACAGCATTGAAATTTGGTAAAGAAATTTCGTTCAGATGTGTTGTTTCACTGGAAAAAGTTCATAACTGGAGAATGGATTAGTCATTGCATAAAAAGGGCATACAGTGTTGTATGAAAAACTTGAATTATTAGTCCCCTTGACTTTAAACTTGCGTGCAATGCTGCGGGGCCCTGCTAGTTTACTATATTTGAAAGCCAAATGAAACACATATAATACAAAAACTGAAAATACTTATTTTAAAAAAATTCTACCCCTATCGCGTTGAAAAAGTTAATTGTCTTTTAAAGCAATCCAAGAATGGACCCAATTTTTGGCTTCTTTCCAAGCAAAGTGCTGCACGGACAGGCCATGAGTTATTGACCGGAAAAAGTGGTAGTTGGAAGAAGCAATGGTTGGTAAATACGGCAGGTTGGGCCTATTAAAGCGCATCCAAAGTTTCTTTGATCACATGCTGCGTTTGTCGCAAATTGTACTTTGTTGGCTCAAATGTCACAAAGGCTTAGGTCACAAAGAAAGTTTGATTTTACTTTTCAGCGAAATGACACATTGTGATTCTAAGAAGTCGCTCTAACATGAGCGACAGTATTACAAGATGGTCCGATGCGACTTAATGCTAGTTACGACTCTTTTGTAAATGCCTCAAAACTTATTTGTGCCCCCTATACACAAGAAATGTGTAAAGCGCGCACGGGAGAGGGGAGGGAATTTCGAGGTATCGTTGAACAATTTCTCAACCTTAATTTAACCTTTTGAAATTGCAACTCTCGCTTTCTTTGCAACAAGTTTTGATTCAGTTAATATTTATATACATATATATTTGTTTTATTTTATATACAAGGTGCAACCCAAAGTAAACAGGACTTTTATAAAATAAAGAAAACAGATGATTATTTTTGTATAATTCTTTTTATTTATTCAAAATACTCTCCTTCTGCTTCGATACAACGTTTTGCACGGTCCAAAAGCATTTGGAATGAGTGTTTTAGGTCATCGGCCGGCATCGCCTTCAGAATGTTGGTACAAGCCTTTTGGATGTCCTCAACGTCCTTATAACGGTTTCCTTTCGTCGGCAAATGCAACTGACCGAATAAGTAGAAGTCACAGGGAGCCATATCAGGCGAATACGGTGAATGATTGATGGTAAAAATGCGATTTTTGGTCAAATAATCGGTCGTAACTAGGGCTCTGTGAGCCGGTGCATTATCATGCAATAAACGCCAACTTCCTTCCTCGCGATATTCTGGCCGAATACGACGAATGCGATGCACCAAACGCTTCAAAACTTCAACATAAAACAAAGCGTTAATTGTTTTTCCCGGTGGAACAAACTCTCGATGAATTATTCCCTTTGAATCGTAGAAACAAATGAGATGAGTTTTGATTTTTGACTTCTCACGGCGGGTTTTTGTCGGATTTGGCTCATCTGGGTGCTTCCATTCGGCACTTTGACGCTTTGTTTCGGGATCATATTGAAAGCACCACGTTTCGTCACCGGTTACGATGTTGAACAAGAAATTTGGATCACGTCTGGCTTCCCGAACGATGTCTTTTGCGTGCTCAATTCTCTGCGCTTTTTGGTCGTCGGTTAAAGTGTGCGGAATGAAGCGAGAACACACTTTACGGAGACCCAAATGTTCGGTTAAAATGCGATCAATTGATGTTTTGGAGATGTTCAATTCCATTTCCATCAATTCCAATGATGATTTTGGCTGCATTTTGATAAAATCACGCACAGTTTTGATGGCATCGTCAGTAATCACAAATTTCGACTGGCCGACGTGTTCGTCGTCATTCAAGTCTTCACGACCATTCTTGAATCGATTCAACCACTCATTAACACGGCCACGGGATAAACAATCATCACCATAAACTTGCTTTAACAATTTAAACGTTTCGGTAAAAGTTTTACCAAGTTTAAAACAGAACTTAATATTAGCTCTTTGTTCGATCGACATTCTCGTACCAAAGTTAAAAACATACTGTCACATTGAGCGGGATATTTCGGCGTCTACTAGACCAAATGTCATGAAATTTAGACAGTATGTGAATGAAAGATGTACTCTTCCAACGCATGTCCTCACACATAGATGGCGCCACCAGAAACGTCCCTATTGCAAAAGTCCTGTTTACTTTGGGACGCACCTTGTATTTATTTATTGATACTCTGTCTGCAATATCATTGACCAATTTACCTTTTACCACTTCTTTACAGTTTATCCCATCAGCTAAATTACGCCCTTTTGCTCGGTGTCCCGTCCATGGCGTTGTCTGCGTGCTGAAACGCGTCAACTTGCTACGCTCTGGCGAATTCATTGCCGAAACATGCTCAACTACCTGGCTATGCATTGAAAATGGACACGTTAAACGTAGCGTCAGCAAGTGCTGGTAGTAGTACCCCATTGTCGTCATTGTCAACAACGCCGACCGCAACGTCAATTGCATCGCCGACCATAACAGCGGCAATTGCGCTAAAGAGCGGAAGCAGTCTGCGCACAAGTAGATCTCCATCGACCACACGCAGCTCCGAGCAAAGTAAATATATATACATTGCACAATAATATTGCATACTCACATGCACACATATCCACAATATGTATGCGTATGTGTGTGCGAATATTTGTATACTTGAGTGTTTCTTGTAGAATTCATAATTTTGATTAGTTCCCTCGGCTAGAAATAGAAATTGCTACGCATTTGTACACGCAGCACTTGCATAATCGCACACACATACCTCTGGCCCCCTACCCACCCCCTACCTCGCACACTCACACACACACACCCATGCATACATACATACAACGAGACACTTGTATAAATTAAATTTATCCATTCTGTTTGTCATGCAGAGAGGCGTTTGTGGCTCTTATTATATCTATTTTTATCATTTCATAACTAGTTTTCCTCTTATCTGACATGCCACAAATTTGATTCGACTGCATAGTGGTCGTCGTTGTTGTTGCATACGATTGTATTTGGTATGCAAGTGCGTTCAATTGACCGCATCCGTCTTGGATAAGAGAAAGTAGGTGTGCCCAAGATGCTTGGCTTGTTATTATTATCGCCTTTACTATATTTGTGCGTGTGTTGCATTGTGCACCATGCCACATGCTCAACAAAATGTCAAACGACCAGCAACTTGTTGTTGCATTCTTCAGTTTCGAGTGCATCGCTCTCAACTGCAACTTTTCAATTGGAACATTTTACAGATAGTTCAAATGCCGCAACTCGGACAGTGGACTAGTTGTCATTAAAGATGGTTTTAAGTAAATCGGAATTCTTATTTGCACGCTCTTGGTCATGTTTGGATACGATGATTGTGCACGAACTATTTCCTTCCACGATCATAATCGTAATCGTGATCATTTAGTAGTTTTCTACACTATCAGCATCCTGATTGGTGATTTAATATATTTATTCTCACGATTATATATAATCGTTTGCTGTCCATACCGAATTTTCACCACCTAATTATAATCGTACACCAATCAGTTCTTTACACGATCATAGCTGTGATAATTTAATATTTTTAGGTAATTTAATATGTTTGTACAATTTTAATTGTGCTTAAATAGTTACACCTTAATAAATCTACGATCACGTATTTCTTGAACGTAATCATGAAGGCGTCCGAATAAAGCAGAAATCATCTACACATAAATATTAAAATACGAACCCCGTCTTGAATATGCAGCACTAGAACTAGAAAAACTAGTTTTGTCAAATGAGGAAAACCAAAAATTAAACAACTGAATTAAAACTTTAAATTTTTGTATTTTGCAAATTTTGCAAAATTAGGGAATTTTGAATTTTAGTAGAATTTGAAACCATTAAATTTAATTTAATATTTCACAAATTCCTTAAATAAAATATTTCATATTTTGAAAACAAAAATGAAGCAACTTAATTTATATTTTTTTTTTTAATTTTAAAAAATTTTATTTTGCTTATTTTTGAAATGGTCTCATTTATAAATATTTCTTTTAAATTTCCAAAATTATGACATTTTAAATTTTAGTACAATTCTAAGCCATTAAAATTCATTTATTATTTCAGAAAAGTCTTTAAATTAAATATTCATTTTTAAAAACAAAAATTAAACAACTTAATTTATAAATATTTTTTATATTTAAAAAATTTTTATTTTGATTTTTTAAGTTTCATTTATACATATTTCTTTTAAATTTGCTAAATTATGGAATTTTAATTAGAATTTTAGTACAATTTGAAACCATACAAGTTCATTTAATATTTAAACCAAATCCTTAAATTCCTAAAACAACTTAATTTTTAAATATATTTTATAATTTTTAAAATTTGTAATTTTCAACTTTTGTAACAGTTTAATTTATAAACATTTCCTTTAATTTCGAAATTTATGGAGTTTTAAATTTTAGTCAAATTTCAGCCATTCAATTTAATTTAATATTTCGGAAAATTCCTTAAATAAAATAATCAATACTTTCAAAACAAAAATTAAACAACTACATTTATAAATAGGTTTTATCATCTTTTAAATTTAGATTTTTAATGTTTTTTTTACAGTATTTTAATTTATAAACATTTTTTTAAATTTTGAAATTAATGGTATTTTAAATTTTAGTAAAATTTCAGCCATTCAATTACATTTAATGTTTGTCAAAATTCCTTAAATAAAATAATTCAAAACAAAAATTGAACAACTTCATTTATAAATATTTTTCATGATTTTTTAAATTTTTGAATTTGTATTTTGCATTTTTTTAACGGCTTAGTATTTCTTTTCATTTCGAAAACCACAATTAAGTAAATTTAATACAATTTCAAACCATTCAATTTCATTTAATATTTAAACAAATTCTTCGAATAAAATACTTTCGAAATACTTTTCGATTCCTGCTATATAAATTTTCCCTTTATTAGAATCTGACTAATAATAGTAAATTCTTACTGTGCAAAATTTAATGCCATAATTGCTGCTTTTCCCATCATTCATTTATGCTTTGCTTTTGATCTGCACATAAATACTTTTCCATAACCATTGTTTATTCCATTTATTATGTGTTTATTTTCCACACTGTTGTTTTAGTTCGCCAATAACAAAACTCGTATATAATTTTGTTTAAACAAAGCGCATAAATTTCCACTGTTGATTATTTTTTTAATTTGTTGGCGTTTTATTGTATATTGCGAATTTCAATGAAAGCGTAGTTCTCCTTTGCAATTCGATATAAACAAAGTTTAGTTGTTATTGGCAATTATAAAAGACAACTGATAAATTAAGTCAGTGAAGCCATTGTCGTCAACATGTGTTAGGGACTTGGATGCCAAGTTAACAAAAAATTGACGTACGTGAAAAGTTTTTTTTTTTAAAGACCTCTTATGTATGTAAAGTTTTTGATGCTTGGTTGCTTTAAGACTTCAATGACATTATCTAAACATTTGATGTCGCGAAATTTTATGCGCATTAGTTTGTATTCCAGTAGCTTTTTCTGCGACGTATTTATAACACTTCGATGTAATATTTTATAGTAATACATAATAAAATCCAGAGATTCACATTACATACCCTCAATATTAGTCAGGTTTAATGAATTTTGTTGTTCCACTGCCCAATCAGTTCCAACGAGCAATATTCAGCAACAGTGCAGAAATTGTTGAATCTTGCAATCAAACTTCGGGGTTTTTTCTTTCAGTTATAAGCAAATAATAACAGTAATACATTTTGTAGTTTTTACTGTGTGATAAAATTAAATCATTCCCTGAACAGTCATGGACCAAGGCAATTTTTTGGCTCACGGGGCTTCTATAGAGGCTTTCACTCTGCACGTTGATTCGTCGAAAAGAAAAAGCCTTAAAATTTGTTAAAAGTTGAAAAAACCTTCCAACAAAATGTGAACAATCACATCCAAAGAAAATATGAATGCTGCATTATAAAATTGGACAAACGAATTTGGAATAAAAGTAATGCAAACAATTCGACGTCATGTATTATAGCACAGAATAAACAGTATTATTGTTTAAGTTATATGAGCGCAGAGGCATATTTTGCTATAAGGAAGGAGATAGAAAACATAGAGCGTTGGCGTCTTTAAGCTCTCTTAGTGGTAGAAAAGACAGCTATTACAATTGGTAGCGTATTAAGAGAAAAATGATTTTTTTTAAAATGATTTTCTGCTATTAAAAACAACAAACTATGTTTATTAAACAAAGAGTTGAGGGTTAACTCATTATGGCTTGAACCAATGTTTTGCAAAACTTTTTTCGGCGTCTCTATTTGGTACCAAATCAAATATAAAACAATGCAATCACAATTTTTTATAATGTAAAGTTGTCTGAACTTTTGAAATTTCATGCAAATACAAATTTTATAAAAATAATTTTTTTCTTTTTTTTTAATGCAAAATAAAAAAAATAATTTATTTAAAAAACATTTAAATTAAAACCTAGTGTTTTTTATAAAAAAAAAATTTCAACTACAGAAATTTATGCGTTTTGTTTTTAATTTAGGCTTCTATTATTAGTTGTTTGCTACATACTTATTGCGTCCGTTTGCTTGTTTGTTTTTCTATCTCCTATCGCTGCTTTCTCTATTTCTATGCTACTTCAATTTATTTGTGCAATTTACTGTTTACTCGTTTCTGTTTAATTTTAACGCTTTCACTGTTTTCTTCTTTTTATTTCTATGTGTTAACAGCATAAATAATTGTTTAGACACTAAGCAACTTTTTCAAAAGGATTGAAACTCATCAACAATTTGCGGCCTTCCCCAACAAAATTAAAAAAATCAATTAAAAAAAATCAAACAAAAAAAAAAATTGCTAAGATTAGCAAAATTTTCGCGCAACTTTTGATTTCTGTCTCGCATATTGTGCTCGATTATTCGATTGTTTGTTGCATTTTGAAGCGGATTTGTGAGTCTCAACATTGTGCTTCTTCTTCTTCTTCTCGTTCTTGTATTTTCATTGTTTTGGTTTGCGCCACACGCTCGCACGCATTCACCCGCACACTCGTACACGTCTCTCGTAACACACACATACCAACGCGCTCACGTACGTACGCACGCAACGCAACGTCACGTAACGTAACGCAACGCAACGCACAGCCTTGTCCAGCGAAAATCAAAGCCTCAAACAGACACACGCAAAGGACATCACAACCACAAATTCACACTTGCGCTCGTCCGTTGTTGTTGTTTTGATTGATTTGTAATAAAGCAAGAAAGGCCGCATTGAAACGGTCCGCAACATAAGCAAATAACGCCAACTCTTAAACATTTTTCTTGACCCACATTTATATAATCGTCGTTGCCGTGGTGCGTGAATGCAAATCGACGCAGTGTCACGTGAACGGAATCATCATCGCGGCGACAGCACCGACTCGGCCACGACGGGCACGTTAGGCGGCAGCGGCAGCGTAGGGACCGGTGGCGGCGGCGCGGGCACACCACACGCCGCCACGACTCTGGCAACTGTAGCGACCGCGCCGAGCGGCTTCAGCACAATGACCGGCTGCATTGGCGGCGCCGGCAGTGGCAGTGTTGGCGGTGGCGGTGGCGCCACCGTGGCCACGTTCCGCGGCTTTCGCAGCCATAGCCCGTCGAATCGACGCAGTCGCGAACGCAATCGACGCGAATTCAATCGCACACACGGCTCCGATCAGGGCGGTCTGCTGGCGTACAGCGGGCACGGTGTTGGCGGCGGCAACATGGTCCTGGGCATGGCCGATGTGGGCGCACTGGACGGTGTTGGTGGCATTGGTGTTGGTGGTGTGGAAGATTCACGTTTGTCAGGTGCGCCCCCCCAAACAGTCAAGTTTATGTTTGTTTATGTTTTATCTATCGCCTGATTTGTTTGTTTGTTTGTTTTCGTATTTCCGAGCCGAATGTGTCATTGAATTGCTTTGAATGTTTTTGTTGATGTACACAGGCAACGAGGATCTGTGCTATCAGTCGTTCGCTTCCGATGAACAGGATGGCGTGCTGGGAGGCGACAACAGCAAGAAGCATCATCGAAGCCGACACGAACGCACGTCCAGCCTGCAGGCGCTCGATCGGCTTAATACGAAAATTCAATGTACAAAGGAGTCCATACGCAAGGAACAAACTGCCAGAGATGGTGAGTAGGGTCGGGTAGAGTAGAATTGTATTGAAAACTGAAAGAGTGGTGAGATCGGATAGAGTGGAATATTTTTTGAAAAACTGAAAGAATGGAACCATGTTGTCAATTTCTATGCGGAGGCATCACTTTTTCAATGTCATAAGAATTCATTTAGTCAGCTGAGCAGAGCCACTGTGGCCTCTGGTTTTTTAGATGTGGCTCTTGTCACCTGGAAACGAATCACTGAGAGCGTTTCTATTGAATAGATAAGTGGAACTTGAGTTTTTAATGTACAGAAGACAATAAATATGTGCTTGCTAACGTCTTTTGAGATTTACAATCAATTTAAACCACCATAGCTTCGGTTTGAATTTGTTTTTCATAAAAAAAAACTAACTTCAAAGCAAAAAATTACAACCAAATGTGTCACAAGAATGTCTGTTTTGCAATAAACAAATTAATAATGAATCATCTCAACGAATTCGACACCCGTGAGACATGGGCCAACCAATAAAAATCATCTCTTCTGCAAGTTTAGTCATTCCACTGTTTTTGCACTACAAATAAGAACACATTTTCATGTTGAATTTCACATTAGGGGCAATGAGTTATATCTCGTTCCAAGAATCAACCATAGTGCTGTCTGATCACCTAACAAGTGTACCAATAAAAATATTATCTGCAAGCAATTGACAACCATCGCATAAAAATATAAATAAATATATAAACAAACACAACAACCAACTAATGATTTTGTTAATTCTTGTCGTTCTACACTTGCAGATAATGTCAATGAGTATCTTAAATTAGCGTCAAGTGCTGATAAGCAGCAATTGCAACGGATTAAGGTATGAAATCACTCAACAACAACAACAGCCACACCTCATATCGTTACGCAAGCGCGATATGATTGAGTATGAAATTCAATGTTAATAATCTGTTTCTTATTTAGGCTGTTTTCGAGAAGAAAAATCAAAAAAGCGCACACACCATTGCCCAGCTGCAAAAGAAATTAGACAACTACACGAAACGCGCGAAAGATTTGCAGAATCATCAATATCAGAACAAGAGCCAACACCGGCAACCGCGCGAAGTTCTGCGCGATGTTGGCCAGGGACTGAGGTAAGCGAGTACACACACACACATACATTATACGCGTTCATTTGATTAACTTTTCTCTGTTTCTTGTTCTGGTTTTCGCTCGCGTCCCCATCGATTGTGTGCTATGACTCTTGTGTGACGCTCTAGAAATGTTGGTGGCAATATACGCGATGGCATTACGGGCTTCTCCGGTTCGGTCATGTCCAAACCGCGCGAATTCGCACATTTAATTAAGAATAAATTCGGCAGCGCTGACAACATCAACCAAATGTCGGGTAGGTGAACTGTTTTCAATAGATTGACGCCAGCTGTTGCCTGCTTTCAGGCGCGCCCTGTAATTAATTACGCGAATTTATGGTTTGACGTTTTGCAGAAGCTGAAATCAACAACATTAACATGGCGGCGAATGTTGAACTGATTGGCAACTCGACGCCGAATAACACAGCCATTGCGCCAACTTCGATTGGATCGGGCCATACGGGCGGTGCGGGCAGTGGTAAATTTAATAGTGAGAATGGCAGCGAATGCAGCAGCGTCACCAGCGAGAGTATTCCAGCGGGGTATGGGTGCATCCTAAATTGCTAATCAATGCAATTATAATAGTAATCTTTGTATTGATTTTAATTAGCTCTGGCAAGAGCCAGTCGGGCGCTAGCCAATATCATATTGTGCTCAAATCGCTGCTGACGGAATTGGCGGAGCGCAAAGATGAAATTGAAAAGCTAAAAGAACGTGTTGAACGTTTGGAGGTGAGTGAATATACATATTTTAAATATTTAATAGTGAATTTGGGTACATTTTATTTACGTTGGCCTGAAAGTATACCTTAACATTAGATTTAATTGAGCATTAGCTGCTCGAAAGACTGAGTCCTTGACTGAACTATTCTATCGTATCTTTAAATGTTGGAGGAGTTCATATTTTTCAGTATTATCTGGCAAATTTTTGAATTTTTCTTAGATCAGTGTCAGGCAATTCAGTTGTCTGTATTAATTGATTAACTAATTGAATTTGGTTTCATTAGATTAGATCTGATTAGGAACGGGAATTGACCCCGAAACACTGCTCCCGTTACTGAACTATTTACTAGTCATTAGTTTTCATTCCTCATTATTAGAAGAATTCATAGCCGTAAATATTATGAGGAAATTTTTGAATTTTTCTTGGATTAGTGTCAGCTCATTCCGTTGGTTATTTATTGAGTTTTATTACGTGATAATGATGGTGAGTTATTGTCTACAAAACAACATTATACATTTTTGTAGCTTGCAGTTGTCTGTCTTAGAAAAAGAAGCTTTAATAAATCATCACGAATAGTGTCCGACCGAATATTCGGTTTCGGCCCAAATAAGTGGTTTCGGTTTCAGTTTCGGCCAAAAAATGGCCGAACGGCCGAAACCGAAACTTTCTAGAATATTTTTTTACATTTTAGGAGTAATATATAATGTAATATTTTTTTACATTAGGAGGAGTAATTTAGATGCCACCAATGTAAATAAACATTGTTTAGCATATAATATTAAATTATTTAATTTTGAATATTAGCTAGTAAGGTACGAAAGGGTGATATTTTTCATTTTTATGTTTTTGAAAAATGAATAAATTGTTTTTATTAATAAGTATTTATTTATTTATGTTATGTTTATTTGTTTGTTCTTTAATTACTTAATGTCAAATTCGTTTGTTGAAAAAAAATGCTTGATATGGTGATTTTTATTTCAACTAGAATGTTTCGGTTTCGGCCGAATATTAAAAAAAATCCTAAATTGGGTTTCGGCCCAAAAAAGATGTTTCGGTCGGACACTAATCACGAGTATCAAAAACTTGTCTGTAAGCAGTACACCGCCTGTTAAAAAGACTTTTCGATTGTTTCTAAGTATATTGAATGGTATCAGGGAATATTTATAAAAAAAAAACTCTACCTTGAACCTTTAACAACAAATGCTGGGCAGTGTCAGCTATGGCGTTGCCTAGTTCTAGCCTCGTTCGTAAAAGTTCTAAATTTATTTGAACAAATAGTGGTTTAACAAATTCTATTCATTGCCAATGATACTTTATGTCTTTCTGCTTTTCAATAAAGTTTACATTTCACAAATTTTCTTCTCCACTTATTACTAATAACGTTTTGACTAAAATATTTAGACTGCCCAAAAGGACTTTAACAATCTGACCGCTACACTGGAAAGCGAACGTTACCGTGCCGAAGGTCTGGAAGAGCAAATTAATGATCTGACTGAACTACATCAGGTGCGTTTTCACAATCCGCAACCATTCACAATTGCAACTTAACCCGACCACTTTTTTCCCCGCAGAATGAAATTGAGAATTTAAAGCAAACCATTGCCGATATGGAAGAGAAAGTACAATATCAGAGTGATGAGCGGCTGCGCGATGTCAACGAAGTGTTGGAAAATTGTCAAACACGGGTAAGGACACCCTGCAGCTGTTTCCAATTTGATTGCTCTTCTACTGTGTTTATTTGTGTTGCTGTTAGATTTCGAAAATGGAGCATTTGTCGCAACAGCAGTATGTGACCGTCGAAGGCATAGACAATTCGAATGCACGTGCGCTCGTCGTGAAGCTCATCAATGTGGTGCTGACCATATTGCAGGTGGTGTTGCTGCTGGTCGCTACTGCAGCCGGCATCATCATGCCATTCCTGAAGACGAGGTACGTTCGTTGTGTGCCTGTTGTTGTAACGAAACTAATTGCTGGCGTCGTTTGCAGGGTACGCGTGCTGACCACTTTCTTCTCCATATTCGTCATAATATTTGTGATACGGCAATGGCCTGATGTGCAGGACATCGGTGCTGGACTGGTGCGACATTTAAAGGAATCTTTGGTTGTCAAATAGAAGTTGGGCCTTTAAGCAACCGCACGCAACACACACATTTTCGTAATTCAACTGAAAAAGCGAGAAAAAACTATACAAAACATAACAAGCAAACAAGCAAATGAAATGAGCGACTGCGAAATTCAATTTGGGTTGCATTCGCAAGTGTTGTGTGATTATTTTTTTAGTTCAGCTTAATTTCTACGATTACCCACATTTCGTTTGTTTGTTGAAACGATATTTGTAATTATTTGAAATTGTTTGTGTATTACGCTGTGTAAATATTTCGATATCAAAATGCAATTTCATGACCATCAGCATTTTCGTCCTCGCCTCGCCACAACTCAGTTCAGTTCGGCTCGTAGCATTCGAAGCAAAATTGTGGCGCGTTCATTTGCTAATAGGAACCGTTTAAGTTAGTGTTGTAGATAACACACACACAACGCTCATTCGTACATCACACGTTTTAGCTGTTAAGTGCATAGGACAGTGGTGTGCACTTGGTTGCACACGCACGAGTAGGTGCATGCAAGCGAATGAGAGCAGAATTCGATACCAGAAAAGCAAAACTTTGTTATTTTAAGCTTTCCTTTTTTATACCTAAACCCACATGTATACTAAATTTACTAAGAAATGAGGTAGCATAGCATATTACTATACATACAAACATATATGATTTAGCAATAGCAGTAGCGATAGCTGTAGTTATGTATTGAGCATATTGTAAGACAATAGCATAATTACGCATACGTACGGGCATCGTTTTTTGGCAAAGGCGACAAATTCAAATAAAGTTTATGTAATTTTTACAAGAAAAACAAAAAACCAATGTAGAATAATTTTTGCGAAATTCTTTACACTTCCAGCTCCTAACTGGTAGACGCTGTTTTTATTACTAAAACAAAATTTAAATAAATAAATTAAAGAAAACAAAAATTAAATACAACTTAAAAAGCTTGACAAAACGTGTAAATCCCAATCGAAAACCAATACAAGAAGAATTTTGTATGTGATTGCGACAAAAATAGTTTATAATTATTTGAAAGCCACATCTGGCTCAAGCGGTTCGTTGCATTGCTCGGGATTTTTCCAATTTGTCAACTACTAAGCTTGTTTAAAATGTTAATGTAAAAATTATAGTTAAAACAAAAACTACAGTAATTTTAGTAAATGGGAATATTTAAGAAAATCAACTGTGAAACATTTTTACTACACTTTATGCATCCAAATAGTTTGTTGTAATGAAGCTTCAACGCTGAAGCATGAACATAAAACAAAATGAAATTTTTCGAATCAAAAACTTTCGTATTCCGCTACTACTGTACATACCTAACGCTCTATGGAGAATTGTAAAGCAATTAGAAAACGTGGCCTAAATACTTGAAATTAAACTCGACTACAAAAAGCGACTATTGGCATTTTTTCCTTGTGCATTTTAAATAAGTGAAACAATTTTTCAACCAATCAACTTTAATAGCCATTTGTAATGCAGTCTGAAATCGAAAGCACAGCATATGGCACTCGACCCGTCAACGTGCAGTGCAGCTGCACACTTCTCACAGCGACAGCGTCAACACTGTGCCAGCCCATTGGCAGCGACGCCTGAATCGAACAGCTGGCACCAGGTCCTATTTGTTGCCTAATACGTGCCCACAACAATCAATCGCTGCAACCCACACACGCAAGCACCTCCAAGCAAAATCAATATGTAATTAATGGGGTGGAGACGGTTGGCACTTCACCCATTGCCATTTGAACAAAACGAAACGTGGAAAGGTTGCCATAATTTTTATGTACCTTTTATGCTTTAAAAACTTTGCAACCCATTAATGAAGTAAATACAATTTTTAAATTATTTGTGTGTAACTGAATTTTCTTCACTCTATGTGAAAATCAAAATTATTTTATTATAGTAAACATTGTTGTGTAAAAGTTACCAAACTAAAAGTAGACTTAAATAGTTACAGAGCAAAGAAAAGTTATCCAACGTTGTGAGGCATTTAGCAACCGTGCGGCTACTGTGAGGCAGCTTGTGTGACTTCCATATATGGGATCAGTGTTCGCAGAGCTACGGACAATTTCGTATTCCAGCTGCGGTTAATTTTTATTTCCACCAATCTTTTAAAGATGCTCGTTTGTGCGGTGTTATTGCATTTTTATGTAAAGGTGATACATAGACAACGGAAAGCAGCCAATTGAATGCGTTCTACTTAATTTTTTTTACTAAAGCTACAGATATTCTATTGTCAAATTTGCTATAAAAAACACATAATAAACAAACGAATATAGCGGAAAAAGTAAAATTGTTCAATATTGAAATAAATTAAAACAAACTAATATTATTATTAAAAATGATTCAAATATAGATAATAATAAAAACAAAATAGTTTAACAAGAATATTTTTGTGTGTTTCATTTGCGGTTAACTTTAAATCAAAAATGCTGGTCGGCATTTTGAAAGGGAAAAAGTGATGACAAAATTCAATTTGGTGTATTTTGATGCAATTTTTCAAACAGATTTTGAAATTTTAAAAACTTTCATATAAACAACTAAAAGTGTGATTTTTTAAAATAGATTTTTAAAAAAGTAAAACTTCTTTCAATATGTTATGGCAATTTAAAACAAATATTAGTACAATGATTATGATTTTCTTTGAAATCAGCTTGTTGAAAACTTTAATTTTGAAAAATATTTTTTTCTTAAAACACTACACTTTAATAAATTTAAATTAAATTTAAGTGTTTTTTTATGATGATAGCACGATTTCAAACTGCTTAAAAAGCATTGAATTGAGACGCGTCTTTTAAATTCAACAAAAGCCCAAACTTATTGAGATCAACCCGATTGTGTTGGAATTATTTTTCTTTCGAATTTTGCAAAAGCATGTTTTTGAGCGATTTAATATGAACCATAAAAAAATTACATTTTTTGGACCATATGGTCACGCTAAGCGCTACCGGGTTAAACTGAATTAAGTTTTGCGCAGCCTAAAATTACGCAAACATTACTGTTGTGCGCTCCAAGTGAAAATGATGGGTTGCTTTCAGCGAAATTTCTGATCATCGTTTTGGTACTGAAAACAAATCTGAAATCAACTTTCGATTAAAAAATGCAATTGCAATGAATTGAATTGTAAAGCTGCTATCTGTTTGACTGGATCTTCGTCGAGTCGTCGAAGGAGATGAGAAAACTATTTGGTAATCATATTTGTCACCCATAACACTGAGCAACAGCCAAAAAAACAAAGTACGCAGTTGTGATCACCGTCAAAAAATCCTTTAGAAAAGTATGGTTTGATTTTAGAAAAAAAAAAGGTGTCCATTTTGTTACTCTGTGTAATTTTTGTAATCAGCAGATATTTGGTTGGGGTTTAAAACCACAAAATCGACCTACCCCACCTGCCGCATTCACCAGAAATTGCTCCCTCCGACTAACAGTTTTTCCGATGATTCGTGGATGATTCGTGTTCTGGCCGCGCAGCACTTCCCCTCTTACGACGAAGCCAAAAATTGGATCGATTATTGGATCGCCTCAAAACACACGGAATTTTTCCAATTCGTAATCTGTATGCTGCCTAAAAGAAGCTAACGATGGGCTATACTTTGAATAAAAGACAATAAGTAACAATTTCTCTAAAATTATAACAAAAACTCCCTTACCATTTATTTTTAACCTCAATATTTGAATTCATATTATAAGCAATAATTTAAAATAGGTTAAAGTTTATACCGTAACTATAAACTATAAACTAAACGTTAAGCTGGTTAGAGTGGGTTCCACATTGCGCTAGAACGGCTGAACACTGAACACCTTTTGGTAGAAGCAGGCAGGCGGAGGAGGCAGCTTTCAGCCAGATAAGACACAAAGGTACACATAGGCCAGTTCGGTCCTAGTTATAGTTTAAATTATCCAGAGCCTATAAGAGGCCAAGCAGAAGAGAACAACAACAACAGAGGAGCTGTAAGATTGACTCCTCCTTATCTATACAACTTCTACTGAGACTCAATTTGGAGTAAACTATTCTGATGTCACATGACATTATCGAGTTACTCTCAGATTAAAGCTGGAAAAAAGCGCAGATGACTTACTTTACAGAAAAGTACTTGAAAGTTCACGATAGACAAAACCCGCCAACATGCCTGGGCAGCCTCAGCGACAAGCAACAGATCTGATCATAACTGGAATGCAAATGCACCAGAAGAACTCAAAAGAGTTACGATAAAAGGCTGTTCGGGGTACTCACTGGTCACTGTATTCTTGGCAGCCACGTTAGAAGACTAGGGCTGGCTGATCGGATCAATGATTTCTGCCGACGCTATAGAGACGTAGGGAAGCATGAAACAATTCTGGTTTTTGCAAGAAACTTAAAAATTCTAAAGTTTTTCTATACCCCTAAAATTGCTGGCATATCGGAGAACGAAAGCGCCTCATACGCTTCGTAAATTGTTCAGTATGGTTCCAGACTTACTTATTCAAAGGCGCTAGTATTACAGTAGGATCCCAATGGGGCTGATTTGGCCCAAACGTGCTCTCGTTGAGAGCGGGCACATTGAAATATCTACCTACCGTACAAGTCTAATTTCCTTAGGGAATAATCTAATACACTTTTTTTGCGATTTGTCGAAGACTACACCTTTTCAAGTCACATATCAGAAAATTTAAATTGTATTTCAGTGTTTAAAATTGTATTTCAGATTTTCAGATTGAATTTTAGATTTTCTAATTGTATTTCAGATTTTCTAATTGTATTTCAGATTTTGAAATTGAATTTCAGGTTTTTAAAATTGTAATTCAGATTTTTCAAATTGAATTTCAGATTTTTCAAATTGTATTTCAGATTTTTCGAATTGTATTTCAACCTATAATATTGAGATTTTTCAAGCTGTATCTGCAACTGTATTCGTATCGGGACTTGGAATAACCCCCTAATATTAACTACTATTTGCATTAAAAAGAGATGTTAAAATAATTATTTGTATCAATTTTATATAATTTGTATTTCTCAAGATGAAATTGCAGTGTAGTTATGTAGTGAATACAAAAATTTCAATTTAGCTGCCAACAGACATTTCATTCAATGCAATTGCAGCGGCGTGAAATGTTGTTATGTGCTGCACGGCACGAGCACAGTCTCCACCAGTTATGGTTTTTTTTCGTTTCATCAATCAGGGTGTCGACGTACGTGAGACGCTGCTCAGTCACTCCTCGTCCGCGAACTTCTGGTACACTCATATGTGATTTCACAAAGGATTTAATTTTTGATCATATGGTTTCAACTTAAAACACCAGCTTTTCCATCGGAGTGTTTTAAATTTCATTAACATTAACATTAAAAATCTGAAATACAATTTGAAAAATCTGAAATACAATTAGAAAATGCAGCAAAATTTCCCCCCGAATTCTTGCAGTTAGAAAATGGTTTAATTAAATGTTTTTCTTTTTTGGGTAAATTTTCGAGCATTTTATTTGTGAATTAAAATGTTGATTAGCATAAAAGGATAAAAACCCCACAATTGTTCTCGAAGGTCAATTTCAATAATTTTAACATTAAATTATACATATTTATAACTATACGTATGGATACTATTTAAAAAAGAAAAAAAAAACAAAAAGCGAATTGCATGGCTTAGTAACGTAACTTCATTAAACATATTTTTTACCAGCTTAGCTAAAACTATTATTACATACAGTGCGTAGTTCGTACATAATCTATGCTGCTGCTGCTGTAATTCTTGTTGGCCTGTTTCTCAACCAATTGTATAATATTATGCGAAATTTGACTTAATTTTGTCGTTCGTTTTCAGTGTGTTTTGTGTTCTATTTTTTGGTTTTTGTTTTCAACGCAACTTTTGCATTTGTTCAGCGCACTTTGCGTAAGCTTGGAGCGCATTCAAAGTTGGTTGTCTTTACATAATAGGGAAGTAAACTAAGCACCTGCACGCGCACTGAGATTGCGACTGAGACGGGCTGCGAAAATATGCAAAGCAAAGAGCCGCAACAGGCGCAGCTCAGTGCACTGGCCTTGCTGTGTCTCGTATCTTCTGCGTGTAGCATTTGTTTTGGGAGACTCTTTAACGCTAAATTACATATGCACTATGCTAAGTTTTTACTTTTTCAAAACAATGACAGTTGTGTGTATGTACTTATGAGTCTTACTATGCAATGAAAACAGCAACGCTTTGGCGATGAACCGCTGCGTGGGACTTTAGGTTTTATTTGGCATACATGTTTTTATCTTTTAATTTTACGCCTTACAATTTACAATATGAGGACAAGAAATCAAACGCAAAGCGACTTATACAAATATCTGGGGACGGCTGGCGGCACCATCGAAGCCAACGTCTTCACTCACGAGCGCGCTCACATGGAGCAGGAGGGTTTGGATTGAAATCATAGCAGCATTGGAAGCATTCTATTTGTTATGCTGATGTGTTGCAAAGCAAATTGGAAGGCAAAAATGTTGACTATTAATTAAATTTATTGACAGTTGCGTGAGAGGTATTAATTATTTCAGAGCCATTATTAAAGGAAATTCGTACATTTGCAGCTCGACTTGTGAACAGATACTGCACTCCATATACGGTTTTGTTGTAGATGTCAAGTTGGTGGTTTTTGTTGTTGTTCTTGTTATAAAGTTAGTTAGGCTATTGCTAGTGGTACGTATTAATAAGAAAGAATAATATTATATATAATATGTATAATATTCAATTATTTAAGCCAATATTAAATAAATCACATTTTATGTATACATACACACATTGTAAATTTCTGTTAAAAGAAATACAAATAATGATGATAATAATTTACAGATTAACAGAATGCGTCACAATTTTACAAAAGGTATGCAAAATGCAGTAGGTATGCGTGCTGCCGGCCACTGGCTGCCGCCCAGCCATCTTTCGCCAGCCGTTCGATAGCCCAGCAGCTTACTGCGGCCTCCTCACGTGCTACGCTCGTTCTACGCACAAATTCTCGCACATTTTTCAATATTCAAACTCAAATGCGATAGTGGCGCGCTGTGTACGGAGCAGCAGTTGAGCTACTGCCATTGCCACCGCCGCCACTGCCGCGCACCGCGTCCACGGACACCACAACGTCGCCGAGGTCGTTGGTGTTGGGCAGCGCAGCCACGCCGATGCCGCCGCGCGACGGCGTCTGTATGAAGACTGAATCGTGATCTGGCTCCACGTCCAGTGTGCTATGTTGAGCGTCGTCGTCGTCGTTTCCGTTGCCAGATACGGCTGTGGGCGTTACCACGGCAATGGGCTCGTAGATGGACTGGTGCGGGATGTCTTCGTCGTCCTTGAAGGAGCCACTTAAATTCGGATTCATGATATTATTCGAAGAATGTGCCGGCGCCGAGGCGGGCTGTACTGCGCTGGCGACGCGTGCTGCTGTCGCGGCGACATCAACTGCCAGTGCAATGTTAAGCGGTGGCTCCGGCAAGACTTCATCGAGGAAAGGCGGTGCCGCTACACTGATTGGTTGCTGGCGACGGAAATATCTACAAAGTATGGGCAGGTGAACATTTTGCAGTAATATATATTTATTTACTAAAAGCTGTGAATTTTCTATTTTGCCCACTTGTCCACAAAGACTCACCTGAATATAGGATACGACCAGATGGAGCGATTTGCTGCGCTCAATTGTTCGGCCAAGTGTGGTGGTAGATTAGGCGAACGATCGAACGGATTGACGCGTCGTGCATTATGCGCCGGCGATTGTTGAGCCAGCAACGCTGTAAACAAAAAGACAAAACGAATGAACAAATATACACAACTACACAGGTGTATATCGAGTGATTTCTGGCTCAACTGTGTAACAAAATATCTTCTCATTTTATGATTTTTAAAAGGCAAATTCCTTTTACAGAAATTTTCTGCAAAATACTATATTTTTCTATAAGACAAATTGGAAATATGCTATAAATTGAATATTTTGTTTACACAATTGAGTTAGTAATCAGCCAATGCTGTGCTTTCGAAACGCATTTGCTAACCATTTTCATCGTCCGATGTAACATCGGTGACATATGCATTCGAGTTGGCGGCATTGCGTCCGAATGTGCCGTGCCCTCGTGTATTTGACTGCGGAGCGCGTCCAGCGCCTCTCCTAGCACTGCTGCTGGCGTTGCTGGTGTTGTTCGTGGCGTTGGAATTGGTGTTGGCTGAGGGCAACAGCGGTGTCGTATCGTCGTCTGTATCGGTCACACTATCCAATGAAGACTGTCGATTCGATCGATTTGTGCGCGCTTCGCGTTTCGTAAAAACCTTCCGTTTGCAGATGGGGCAAATGCGCCGATTCTCCGTTAGCCACGGATCGATGCAGTGACTGTGGTAGGCTGCAACATTATGCAACAATGGTGTAATTGAAATTAAAAAAAGGCAATTAGGAAAAAACGATTTCCTTACGATGCTTGCAGGGCAGCACCCGCAGCTTGTCGCCGTCCACAAAGTCCTCCAGACAGATGGCGCACGTTTCGTGAAAGAGATCAGTGTTGTTTTTCGTGTACTTGAGTATGGGCAGTTTCTTGAGCATATTTTTGGGCAGACGATGACGGCGCAACCGACGCTCCTCACGTATACACTTGTAGATCATGTAAAATATCTGCAAAACGAAAGCATCAGTAGCAGCGCACGCAGCGTCGATGCCAGTTGCCACGTACCATTATAAGAAAGCAAAGTCCAATTAAAATCGAAAATGGTAAAATAAGTTGTGTATTGATGTTGAAAGGCAGCTCATCGTTGATCACCAGCACCACTTCGGCCGTGTAGAACGACTTGAGGTTGATACCGGAGGTTAAGCCTACGAAAACGGAGGGTATATCGATGCCGCTGGAATTCTGCGCCGACATTTGTTCTGCACAATGAAAATAATGAAGACAATCAAAGTTAAAAAGGAGTGTTGTCTCCCAAGTCGCTTGGGGTCAAGTTTACCTAAGTCATCGCTATCGTTATTGTAAACAATGACTGCATCGAACCGCGCCGCCTGCGCATTACGCACTTTCTTCTCAAAGGTGCACTCCACACCGCCGCCTCTGCAATGACAATAAGAGAACCAAGATTGTGCTCTATGTGCTTCGCCGAAATTATGTTCAAAATAGCAACGCACCTCTCTATGATGGCCACGAATTTCGAATTAGTGGGATACTGATCGCTCGGTGGGGGTTCAATAAGTTCGCAAGCACACGGTTTGTGCGCTGGTATGGCAAACACTTTGAAGCCGTTCTGCGGCAGACTGGGGCCGAACTGCGCCGGCAAATCATTGTACTGCTCGATCAGCTGTGACATAAAAAACGATTCAAAGGTAAAAACAGAAGTCTTTTAGTGAATTGAGCAAATGCTAAGGGAAAGCGGCAATGAGCGCGTCGCACCTGACTTGCCATTCGTCTGTACACCAGCACATGTGCATCGGCCTTGTGTTCGAATAGGCCTAGTCCGAGGAAAGCAACGACTTCCAGCAGCAGCCATGATGCACGCACTCGTGACGCCATGATTTTGCTTGCTATCGGCGTGCGGCCCTGATTGCGATGCTATGCGTGGTTCGTATATGAAATGCGGCGTGGAACAGCGTCGACGTTTCCCGCACCGCTGTTGTCTGGGGGTAGTTCACTAAAATCTGCAACCGAGCTGTGAGCGTATCACGGCCGGTGATTGTGTGAGGTTTAAAGTGGATCGTAGATTCGTTTTAGGAAATTGTATTGTTGTTCGATGCTATTTGCATGTCTCATTGGTGCCGTCAATGTTTTGATGTGTTGTTGGTAAACTGCAAGACAGAAGTTGCAAAAGTTGCTAAGTAAATTTGAATTAATGTTATTGTTACAAGTTATTAGCGGCAATTATGGTATTTACAATAATGATTGCATTCATAGTTTAGTATTGTTGTTCAAGTTGGCAATAATCAATACTGTTTTTTATAATTAGAAGTCAGTTAATGCTGTAATTATGCTACAATATTCCAACTGATTTGAATGAGTAAATTAAAATATACAGAAAACTAGAAAAATCTTCTTTGTGTTCATTCTATTTTTATTAGCCATATTTGCAATTGTTTGTTATTTAATTAATATGTATATGTATAGGTATGTACTCATATTTGCAATTAAGCAGATGCATTTAATTTTCAATGCGGGAATTTCATTTTTATTGTCCCTTTCGCAATTCGATTTTGAAAACTTCACATTAAAGCTGAATACATAAAATGTTCAATTGACGAATTTCAGTTTCAATTGGAGTATTTACACTTTTGACTATTATGTGATTTTAAGCTGAAATATATGAAATCAGGCACAACTAACCCAACTCTAGAATACTTGAGACAAGACATCGTTACATCGACAACTATTAAAGCGCTAATTTCATATGAGAAAACCTCGGTGTTAGTGCTGGAATGCCTCAATCTGCTTAATGAACTCGGTAGATAAATAAGTATAACCGGGTAACAATCCTGAAGTCCCAAGACATAGGTGTATTGATGGCAATGAACAGAGAATGGCGGGAATGGCGGCTGCTACTTAGATCCCTTACTAGGCCCGATGAATAACCTGGAATTCACAATACTAGGGCACTAAAGATTCTTTCTAGACAACTTCGAATTAAATATGGAACTCTTTGTGTCTCAACTAAGACAAATACCAGCTGCCCCAGGCCACCGCCTTCTTGGACTAGAAAATGGCACCACTAAACTTTTCTGTGAAGAAGCGGTGAAAACTTCGAAACACATCATTCCCTACAATAGGACACGACACTTGGGCCAGTACAAGGTAGCAATCATGGACACCAAACACCTAAACCCACAAAATCTTTCAAGTTTCATTAGGGAATTGAGTCAAGGGGACGGCCTTTAATCAAAAGTAAGAGACACAATGAACGTAGTAGAGCGAATCAACACATCCGCGCCTACGCTGGTTTTGTACGCTATGTCTCCCGGCCAAAAAGATGTTCGAAGCGGTAGTTCGATATTAATGGCGAAAAGGGAGCAAGACTAACGTGTTGACAATTTGTCAAAAATATAAAAAGGTCCTTTCGTTCCCATTTTGGGTCTTTTTAAGTAACATTTTGGTACAAAAAATGTTAGTTGAGTGGCAATCGTGGGAGGGAGCCCATGTCTCCGGTGAAAGGACCAAGTTGATAACGCCCTTTAATCTATTATTCTATTGGTGTGACCAACTGGAGAAAGCGTGAGAGAGAAGGAGAGAGAGAGCGTTGTTATGACCAAGAGGGAACAATATATCAATTATTGGTCACAGTACACAATACACACCTTGCTATTTAATCTAATCTAATAGATTAGATTAAATCTATACCAGAATATTGCGCCTTGTGGTACTATCCAATGTGAACAAGTTATGAAGCATATAAGACTCTTGGTGTCAACCTCTGATTTGTCCGTTTACTGCATAGAGCAGACAAAGGTTCCTTTGTCCTCAATACCTCAGCAGCTTCTACAGAAGTCCTTGGCTAAATTACCTAATCTTCTAGTGTGGCTGCCAAAGGAGGGGAACAAGAACCGTCGTAATACAAAGAAGTTCAGGAGCAAGTAAAGTTCCCTCCAGAAGGGGTAAATGGGGAGTTGCATCTTCACGATGTGTACAAAAATAAACAGCTTTCTTGACTCTTTAAGTTGCTTGTATGTATATCTAAACATATTGAATTTCCAGACCAGTGATAACGCCGACAACAACTCTGATCGCTGCTCGAGGTTTACCAACTTTCAGTCTAGTTTTGGCCAGATTTGTTACATTGTTTTGCATATCTCTGATTGTTGGCGGCGTTTGTCACCAAAACCTCATAACAACCTATAGATACTTATTGAAATAGCCAAGCGGGCTATTTCTGAGGTCAACTCTTTGGTTGTACCTCGTCTGGCACCTCTGATCGGTGATCAGGCATCCATATTAATACGGATAGCAATATTTTAAATTCAGATCTCCTCACTCACAGCACAAACTGTCTATGCATCTAACGAACTCAACTATGAATAGAGCCATCACCTTAATTGGCAAAGAACAAGTTACTCAAGTGAGTGCTTCTTCTTCTAGAGAGTATTTCGCCCAATAAAAACAGAAAATATTCAAGTTCAGCAAATTTCGTAAGCCACAGTTCATTCACACACTGCCGGTGGGGGCGCAACAGGAAGACTTTGCAGCACACCGGCACCATTGATACGGCGAGGCGAAAAATCGCATTTGTCTTATCGCAAGTGCACACACAAGCAATTCCGTACAATTTTTTTAATGATTTGTTTCGTTGCAGCAATTTAAGGAAGTGGCTTTTATTCATGAACACACTGGATTTTATTCATGCACACTGTGTCGGTTCAATGGTTTGCCGCACAATGCAGCGCGCAGACAAATAATTTGAAGTGTAGATGATTTTAATGTTTAACAATCTGAACGAGTCTGTCTACTACATAGACAGGTGGATGCTAGAGCCAAACTTTAAATAAAGTTCAGCGCGGTTAAGCAAATGCAATGGAAGTGTCGCAAGCGGCGCTGATAACGCTACCGACAATTCGCTACTTTCGTATTGTGTACATATTTACTCCCGGCGCATTATCGAAACGAAATTAAAGTCGAAATTGACTTACGGATTTGGGCCGTTTGTTTGGGTTGTTTGCACTTTTGCTTATATCGAATGGATGCGTGTGCTGATTGAAATTAATTCGAGCCACAAAAACCAATGGGCCTAACATTAAAATCACAAATAAATTTAATGAAAAAATTCGCGAATGAGAAAAAATCGCGCATGTGACATGTGACAAACGGACCGGAGCGTGTGCGTTCTCCACAAAGAGAAAAGGAACTGTCGGTTTCCCTTTATATTGGTGTTTATAAACAACACAAATTCAAGCCATCAATTCAGACTGACGATTTTGTTGGCTACTTGGGGCCCTAAACCAGAGAGACTGGGTTAAAGTGTTGATGGGATTTCTGTACATAAAACTAACTCATACTCGCTCATAAACATTCACTGTCAGAAGGAAAGTAAAGCATGTTAAATTAGATTGCTGAAAAGTGTCACAACAAACGCGCTTAAAGGGGACAAATACAGTAAAGTTTATCAGTTTCAAGATATGATAAAGTGTACAAAAGACATTTGGCAGCATACAAACGTTGACTCAATAAACATCAAACAGCAAAGTTAGATACGACAGAGGGTCATGTCTTTTCGAAAAGAAAACTACATGAGTGACTTGAATGTACTCAGTCATGTTTATTTGGTGAACGCAAAAGAGAATGAAAAATAAGACGACATTATCAAAATTTTTAAATTTAACAGGGTTTACCCTTTCACTATTTTGTTGCCATCAGACGAATTTTTTTAAATAGGTAATTATAGCGAAAGTAAATGAAGAAATTTTTTTTTCACTTTCGCTACTTGGTTGGTTCGGAAAATCATTCGTTGAAAGATTTTGAAATAAAAAATTTAATGTTTGAATTTCTTAAGATAATTTCGAAATAGGAAACTGAATGTTTAAGTTCAAAACAGAAACGAATATAGATTATCTGAATGTTATTTCTTTACATAGTAAAGAAAAATATAGTATTGTTTTATTTTTAAACTCAATGCAGACATATTTTTAAAACAATTTTGGCTTAAGGAAATCAAAACAATTTTTGATTTTTACTTATGAGTCGACAATTTTGTTTAAGTAATTATTACAGCCGAAACAATATGGTTGTAGCTATATGACTACATTAAAAAAACAGAGTCCAGTACAAAATATTACTATGAAACGTTATTATGGCCACACAGAGGGAGAGTTTGAACATTCCCCACTTAAAAATTATAACCAAAGAAGTGTAAGCAATCGTAGAATTGTTAACTTAGGAAGAAAAAAAATAGCCACTGATAGCAACATGAGAAACATCGAGAATCCACTGTGTGAACGCGAAACAGTTCTCTTTGGACAATGCCCATCTCAGTTGGATTGCTCTGCACCCGCTCTACGTTTATCTATGACAAATATTTGTTGTTCTACATCTAAATTTAGTGGAATAGCGTTGATTTAAACTTTCTTTTCATATTTTTGTTGTAAGATAATTTGCCTAAACACGCAAATGTCACATGCAAGAAGAAGCATGAGTGTCAACAAAAAAACAGCTGATTGAGTGGAAAACTAAACTAAACTAAACTAACTAAAATAAAATGAATGACAAAATATGAAATAGGAAAGATTTGTATTTAAACTGCAACGAAAAACACAACAAATACCGACTGATTGAAAGAAAATCTCAAACAATTTTTGTCTTGAATAAAAACCGAAACAATGGAAATGTTCGGTCTTTGGATGCTTGATTTGAACTCACTAAGGCCGTAAGTCCTTGGGAACAAACTGTCTTAATAGACATTGTATAATTCTGGCACGTGAGCAAGACAAACTTTCTGTTCACACACAGTGTATTCACGTCTTGGGCAACACGTCACTGTTTGCAGCAGTAGCTTCAAAGTGATGAAGGACTTTGTCTATATTGGTATCAGCGTCAACACCAAAACGACATGGAGAATAACTCTTGCCTGCTGGTGTTACTTTGGACTCAGAAGGCATTTGGGAAGTAGAAAAATCTCTTCACGAACAAAACTTACGCTCTACGAGGCACTTATCATTTCTGTCCATATACAAGTACAGAATTCTGAACATCGATGAAAGATATGAGTACGCCTGTCCGCATAATAAATGAGTACCGTGTTCAATGGAAAGCGAGCTGTATAAACTATACAGGGACATGGTCACTCGCATAGAACTTCAGCAGGTTGCCCGTATGACTGACTATGCTCCGGCAAAGCGGGTCTACGAGACGTTACCCCTAGGTGGACGGCGCAGATGAGGACGACCACATCTGCGTTCGTAAGACCAATTGCCGCAGAACTTATCAGCGCTTGGGATCCTCAATTGATGCCAGCAAGTACCGAACCGATTCGGTTCACGTGCTTTTTTGGGTCAGGCGAAGACGCTTGTAGCGCCAGTTAACCCTTTCGCCAGTGTCCCTGCAGTCGCGAAAGAGTTAAGTAACACCAACCAGACTAATGAAAACTAAGGACGGTACTTTACAAAACCATTCGTATTGCATATGCGACATAAAATGGAAAACTTAGTTCTACAGTGATTACAAATGACCTAGTTTGGGGGTTTTTAGAAACAAAACACGTTACACAATAAGTTCGATCAATCGCATATATGTACATATGTGTATGGCGCCATTGAATACCCACGAGATTTTTAAAACGTTTCGACAATCAAACAATACGTTTCAAGTTTCATGACAATCTGACGTTTAGTTCACAAGTTATAGTGGTTTTAGTGATGTTATTTTTGTAATTCCTAAAACAATGAACAAATCTTCATTGCATTGTAATAAGCAAAGAAATACCTTTCAAGCAAAAAAATTGCTTGACAAGTGTTCTATCGAGACAAGTTGTAGAAAAGTGATTTGCTTTGGGCGCCCAATACCGACAATTGCTTTAGAAAACTTAAAACAGTCCCCAAAATGGTTTTAACTGATTGTAAATTTAACTTGTGTGATAAAGGTGATACTTGAAACACATCAAAAAACAGAATTTTACATAAACATTTGAAAAAGATCTATTCAATCAAACACAATTTCGAAAATTCAGAGCGCTGTGTGAAGCTGTTTCAGCGCAATAAAATGCATTTTTAATGCGATATGTGTTAATTGATTAGACGTACACTCCAAAATCAAATAATCAACTGAGCAAAATTTGCATTCAATGAGAGAAAGCAAACGATCAAAACCGTCAAAAGAGCAAATATTAGCTGGCAAGATTTTGTGCTCCGTTTTTTAGGATGCATAGGAGGATGGAAGTAGTCATACAAAGTCTCTGATTGCATTCAACCTGGTGGACGCCAGAACGATCCTTGTCCCTGTCCAATGCAAGTTGATACACAGCCTTCTCGTGGCGCTTCTGGATAGCTATTCGGCTCTAATACTTATGTGCAGCGTGTCCAATTGCCAGGACTGAAAATTTGGATTGTGCGCAGGATTTGATGCTCAACACGTATAATCAATATACCAGCGAAGGCTAAAAGAGGCTTGAAAGAATTGATTTGATTATATTGAAAAAAAAGAACCATTAGTTCTAGAATGTGTAAGGAAGTCAAAATGACTCAATTGAGGTTTCTTATTATTTTATTGCATTGCTCTCTGAAAGGAACAAAAAAAAAGTTTTGTTAAACAAATGTTTACCCCTATTTTGTAACACGATTCCATATGGTCTTCTAAAGAAGGTTGAATTGGCCGAGCATTCTAGTATTAATAATAAATATTATACTACGTTATTGATGCGTTTGACGACTTAAATGAAGAAAACAATTTTTTGTATTCGAATTTGATCAAGACAGGAAGTGCCTCTTAGATTTTTAGTCCAACACATTAACCACAGAGTCACTGCTTTCTATTTACTAAAATTAAACGGCCATACAAAATTAAAATTGAACCATTTTCATCACTCGGAATCACCATAACATTTTATATTCCAGCTATTTATATTTTATACAAATCGTAACTTCGATGACGTCAATGTTTACGGGAATAGACAACAAGTTAGCGATGCGCTGCTGCGTGTTTCGATCGATTCACTTTAATTCATACCAGAAGAGAAACGCCGGCATCGCAAATAAAGTCGTTTGAATTAACATTATGTATTTACAAATGCAGTTGGCATGCCAATTTAGTCTGGCGATTTGTTGTTTACGAAAACGTTTCCGTCTGCCTGCTGTTATTGGCCGAACTAAAAAAATAAACAGAGTTCTAAGTGAGAGATTGTCGCTCGTGGCTCGTGGAAATGAATTCCAATGAACGAGTAAATAAAACAAACAATATCCAGCCACCTAAATAAGTAATTACGTACTCATTGCGATAACTGCTCTGGCCGACAGGAATTGCTCGCAGTTTCTACACTTTTCGCATGTATAGTAGATAACGCAATTGACTGCCTTTCTGGCACCAATGACGAGATTATCTGGTCGGTATTGCACGCTACTCAATCGTCAAAAAATGTCTAACTGCTAATTGTTGACTTGTTTCGTGCACGATACGAGTTTTATCGCTGCATTTTTTATGCCGATGATTTATTAAACTGCCGTGCGAACATAAACAAGAAAACCATGCTGAACATGGCCAGTCGGCGCTATGCGGGAGGAATGAATCAAACCAAGCGGGTTGACTGGCTGGCGGCTCGATGTGAATGCCTTGTCCGGTCACCAAGTTGACGTAGTCAATTCAACGAGCTGCAATTTGCAATGTCAATGGCAGCATTTCAGTTGTTTTTGTTTTACAAACGGTGTTTTCCCTCTTTCATTCTCTTTTGCCGACAGCTGATATTTAAAAGTTAATTAAGTGGGCAGGGGTGTGTCCAAAATCTATAATGATGCATGCATGCACCCAGAGCTGGATATGGTTGGGTGAAGTGGAACTATTGGAAATCGCTATGGTTTGTTGATAATTGCAAGATTGCATGAATGTGATGCCAAACAGCTGTGCGCAGTTTTCAAAGACTTTTCAGCTACTTGTGAGTAATTTATTTGTACCGACTTATTTCAACTTTCATTGTGGTGTAACATGCGAAAGAAGAGGCAATTCGGGGAGCTAATTGTGTGAGACAAACTACTGCGACCTATAACTTCATATATTTCAAAGTATTCATAAATATACCATAAGTAAAAATAATTCTGACTGTCTATTGCAGAATGAACTATGGTCCAAGTGTACTGTCGAGGACACCAGCAAATATTGTATTGAAAAAGCCAGTCTTAATCTATCCACTGATTTCTGACTCAAGCACACAATTTTATTTCTTTGTTTTTTCTTTAAACAACATAAAACAAAATATGTATTTAAATTTATTTGTATTAAATAATATTTACTTATTTGTATTATAACAGTATTAATACAGCTGCTGGTTTTAATATTATTTTTTTTACTGATTTAATGTTTGACTGGAAAACTTTATACAATACTAGCAGGGCCCCGCGCCTTTGCAAATTTAAAGTAATGGGGCGTTTAAATCAAGTTTCTCGTAATCCTTTCTTGACGCCGTCAGATTTCTATGACAAAATACTTGTCTAAAAATTTCCTATGTGCTTTCATCATATTTGAAGTCAATTGGCGCATTATTCTCATGTTTCCCCCATGCAAACTCTGAACCCGTCGTTGACTCCGTCAAATTTCGATTTGCGAAAAATAGACAAACACGTATCAAATTATTTCTCACTAAGAGTAGTTTTACCAAGTTTGAAGTCAATAGGCCCATTAATTCATATTTTTAACAGTTTCTCCATATAAACTTTTAACCCGTAATCCGGTAATTTTTTATTTTCGAAAAAATAGAAAACATGTATCGAATTATTTCTCACTCAGAGTATTTTCACAAAGTTTAAAGTCAAAAGGCGTAAAAAACCAGACAACTTTTTAAACCTTGGTTCACCCATTTGAGTTATGATTTGCAAAAAAAAATTAGAAACACGTGTCAAATTAATTTTGGCTTCTAGTGTTTTCACCAACTTTGAAGTCAATAGGCCAACCGGTTCATGGTTTTTCGTAGTCTTTCCATGTACGAAACTTAACCCTTGGTTCACCCCGTTAAATTTTGATTTTCGAAAAAATAAAAAAGACTTGTCGAATTTTGATTTGGAGTATTTCCAAAAAGTTTAAAATCAATAGACCCATTAAATCGCGTTTCTTCATACAACACCTTAACCCATGTTTTGCCTCTTTAGACCCCGAATTTCAGAAAATCCCGTCTTCGCGGAGGTTTATTTTTCAAAATGTATCTACAGTTTAAATTTCATATTTCTAGCTTTAGCGGTTTGGGCTGGGCTATGATGAATCAGGGCCAATTTTTCAGTGCGAGTTTAACTCAGTTTCAAGTTTAAACTTAGTTTAAACGCAAAATCGAATTGTTCAGTCAAACTTGATTGAAGTTTAAACTCAGTTTAAACGCCCAACCATGCACGGTTAAACTAAGTTTAAACTGTCAACAGCTTCTGACAGTTAATTTCTTTTTTGTTTTGGTCAGGTCTTGCCTGTCGAGAGCGAAATTCTTTATTTGCACTTTTTTTTAGATTCTTATACTTTGTGCGTAACGTTTTCGCGCACCGGAACTTATCAACAAATTTTGAATCTAAATAGTCCTCAATTTCTTTCCATTTGGTTTGTTTTTCCTCGGCACTCACGCGGTCTGTCTTCTTGCACTCGAGCACTTGTTTATTTTTTTCCTCAAGTGCAAAAAGATATTCGATTTCCCGAGACGAAAAATTTGGACTCCGTTTGCTTATTTTGAATTTATTGATGAAATACATTATTTGAGCGCAAAGAATTTATTTACGAATAACAATCAACACAAAGGAAAATTATTAGGTAGATAAAAATATTGCCGGTATTACCACACTCAAATGACAAATATTTGCTCCAGTTAAACTAGCACTGAAAAACTGCTTTGTCGTTTAAACTGAGTTTATATTTAAACCAAGTTCAAGGAAACTACGTTTGAACTGCGTTTAAACTCGCACTGAAAAATTGGCCCTCAGTCAGTCAGGACAAACAATTATACTATGTGTATAAAGATACACTTTGCACTATTCAAATGTTTTCAATTGTACGATTCATTTAGAACAAGTAGTTTTTTGAAGAGTTCAATCTCTGAAATTTAACACACTTTCAATAAAGTTAATAATTAACTGTTTGCAACTAAAGCAATTTTATCGTTACACATAGCTAGTCGCAGGCACAACAAATGAAGGAAAAATTTGAAGTGGGCATACGATAACATTGTTTTTTCTCAAACTTGTAGGGACTGATGACAAATTTATAGTACTATCGTTATCGGTGAAATGAATGAATCGAATGAACTGAATGAATTTCGGTAAAAATTGCTCATACGATAAAATCGCGGGAAGAGCTCGATATTTTCACAGAATTAGAAATGAATACCTTATTTGTTTTTTGATATTTTCTATTCAAAGTGTTATCACCAATTTTGAAGTCAATAGACCCATCGGTTAATGTTAACGTTAACGTTATATTATGAAAAAAAAAATGAAAAATATGTGTCGAATTATTTTTGTGTATTGGAGTATTTTCACCAAGTTTGAATTCAATAGGCACATTAAATCATGTTTGTTCATACAACACTTTAACGCATGTTTTACCATTTAACCCTTTAGCCCCCGAACAATTTCCGTCTTGGCGGAGGGAAATCAATCACTCAAATAATTGAATTTTGAAAAAATAAACATTTACACATGTATGGGAAGGCATGAAAAAAGTCGAAACATACAAAATATCTAAACATACAATGAAAATTCTGGAAAAAATATAGTACAGTCGTGTCTGGGTATAGTGAACACCTCGATATAGTGAACACCCAAGGTATATTAACAAGGTATGCTACGTATGGAGAGACGTCTGTCAATGTCTCTTTAGGCACACTTTTTTGTGAATTGATGTCTTTTTTCGTAGAAAAAAAGTACTAAGTGTCAGTATTGATATTGTTTCTACCACCTCGAAATCCTTGCTTTTTAAATAATTTGGTGAAGAGACTTGGACTTGGGTAAACCAAGTATCCCAGAGTGGGCTTCTCAAACCATCTGGTATATTTTTAAACAAAATTAAGGGGAGGTTCTCATTCAAATGACTAAAAAGTAAGCAAAATTTGGAATTTTTTTTGTGGGCCAATAAAAAAACATAGGAAAAAACAGTTTTAGGATTCTAAAAGCTTATATTTTCGTCATTATTTACAAAGTTTTTCAAGACGAAAAAAACAAAATGGCGCCCGTGGTGACGTTCCGTCTAAGATGCGGTTCGCGTGGAATAACAAAACTGCGTACAGCCTGCTGCCTCAGGATCGATCTGAAACACAAAACCAATTATAAGGCTCGAAAGTAGGATACTTTTATTGGAGGAATGACCTAAGAACGGGTAAAAAACTTCAAATTTGACATAATGGTGCGATCTCAAACTTTGAAATCGAAAGCTTCACAAAAAATAGTTAATACAAAGAATTTGTAGATTTTATAGGTCATTACTCCAATGAAAAGGGTCTTCTTTCGAGAAAACAAAACATGAAGTCATTCAGTTGAACCGTTTTCAAATGAGATTGTACGCAGTTTAGAAAAATCATGTTTTGAGATAAACGCTTTTAAATACCTTAGGCGCGCGTTCCGAGCCGAGAGCGCCCCATGGCGGGATGGCCTGTAGAAACTTTTCTGATGCGCGGATCGGAAAATCGGTTTACCGCAATATAGTACACTAATACCTTTCAAAAAATGTAAAGAAAACAAAATCGAATTTTTGAAAATTTTGAATGAGAACCTCCCCTTAAGGGGCACAACTAGTTTGAAATTTTGGAAATTTCGTTTTTTTTGTTTTTGCATTTTTCGATAATACATACCTTTAAAAATAACATATTAAAATCTTAAGTGAAAATCTTAGTTTCTGAGTTACAGCCTTCTACATAGCAGCTTCTCAGTACAATGAAACCAGTACTTTTATCTTTAAACGCGTTTTTCTCAAAACTACATTTTTCAAATTTGCCGCAGCTGTAACTTGATAACAAATCATCCGATCGACTTGGGTTTTTTTTTACCTTATTGTGTATTTGTTTTTCCCTACAATGACCCTCCAGTTTAATGATAGGATGAAAAGTATAATTATGCCAGGCCAGAAACCATCAGATTTTTCAGCAAAATTTGAATTTTTTTTTCAAAAAACCGCCATTTTGTTGCCTTTTATTTTTTTTTTTACAACCGAGGGTCATTGTATAGGAAATATAACCTAATTAAGTAAAATTTTTGGTTTTTTTGATTTCAGGCACTGCGAAGGCTACAATCACTGCTGCAGTGGGAGAACCTTTTTTTTTTTGAAGACTCAGGAGATGGCGGATAACTTGCTGAAAATCGAATATTTTCATTTGAAAAAATTACTTTGTATTCATTATTTATGCATAAATATATCTGCAAAATTTTAAAACATTCGAAGCAATACTTCACAAAATTCAAAAATCACAAAAATCTCCTTTTTTTCAGGCGGTCAAACTAGTTGTGCCCCTTAAGCAATTAAAAAAAATTTGTAATATATTGTATTCCAAATTTATGTGATTATCTTTGCGATTCTTCGAAATTTGTTGGACTTTCTGATGAGGTTAACCCTTAACCACCTAGCATACGTCTCACAGACCCCCAGGAATTTTTAAGCGTGAATATTTTTACGCCCGAGCTTCGTATAAACGTGTTAGTTCTTATACCTTTTCCTTGCGCCGCTCAGTGCCGCGCAACCGCTTGTCGCAGTCGGATGTGATCGCGTTTGTCTCTAGTGAGTAAAAAACTGTTGCTAGGAGTCTAGGAGACCCCTGTTAGGCGGTTACGTGACTTTTTTACATTCGTATTTTTTTTATTGTTTTAGTTGATAATGGCTTTAAATGACGCAAATATACAGCGGTGGTTGGAAGAAGATTTTTCAGACGACGAAAATATACCGAACGATGAACACGTGTTAAACGAAAGTTGCGAGCCCGACTCAGAATGCGAAGAGACGAATGAAGTTAAAAATAACGAAAATGCTCCTCTCGAATCTAATCTATCTTCGAATTTACCTGATGAGCAAGAATTATCACCTGAAGATGATATGCCTTTATCTCAACTGCGATCGAGACACAGGAAGAAGCTCTTATTTGCCTGGAATGCTCACACAAACTGTATTTTGACTGTCGTGAAAAACTGCAAGCTTAGGTCTTGCAATTTTGTTTAAGTTTTGTTTTTATTGAGAATATTTATTTTTATTTATTTTTTTCGATGACTGAATATATAAAAACAGGAACAAAGAAGTACGTACTTTATGTTACTATTATAATGGATCTCATTTTCCAAATGTGTTAGTTTATATGCATAAAATAAGAAATGTTGACTTCTTAAATGAAATTTAAATTAAAAATGGTAATTTTCCTGTGGTTTTCATATTTTAATAAATAATTTAATATGTTCCTTAACTGATTTTAATTAAAAATTAAAACGTAATTCACAAAATTTTTCAAACGCGAATAATTTTGTTCCAGGGTCTCACAGACGTATGTTAGGTGACAATAAGATGAGATGACAATAACAGGTGCTAGGTGGTTAAGGGTTAAAACACTGTTTTTTAAATGCCGGATGTTTTATAGAATTAGACATTTAAAAAAAAGAAACTCAATTAAACAAAGATTTTTCAATATAAAAAATGTCAAAACCCGAATTAGTTTTCTTGTGAGGTGCGTACACCTCAAGGAAATATGACTCAAGGAAATTTCCTTGAACACTTCTTGAGCTTTTTTTATATGAAGTTTTCGCTTTTCTTGAGAGCTGCAAATCGACCTTTAGGAACAAATACTGAATGTTGCAACCAAACATTTGCTCAGAAGTGAAAGTAACTTTGATTTTGACATAGCCCGCGCCCTTATTTTGAAGTCTCTCCATACGTAGCATACCTTGTTAATATACCTTGGTGAACACTCAAATTTTGACATGGGGCCTCTAAATAATGAACAAATTTTTGAAAGCAATTTCAAGTAAAAAGTGTATTTTGAGCAAATAAAACGAGTTTTTGAACAAAAATAGTAACCTTGATATAGTGAACAACCTCAATACTGTGAACAGGCCTTGCAATAATTAGTTCACTATATCCAGACACGACTGTATATACAATATTATGAATGCATTTACTACATCGCTTGTATATACGACTGTATATACAATATTATGAATGCATTTACTACATCGCCCGCGTCTGAGGGACTTTCCCGAATGTTAATGATAAAAGCAGTAGTTAGAAAAGGGCTCTGGCATTTAAAAAATGTCGTCCTTTCGTTCTTTGCGCACATTTTGTTCCTTATTCGATACAAAACAACGAGACAAGCGGCAGCGCATAATCAAAATGAGTAATGCATTTCAACAGCAAAAAAAAACAGAGAACGGTCAGTCCGTGCGAGAGTAGAAATGTTGAAAAATCACGCGAAAATCCCACAGCAACGACTAAATGGGGCCATTTAGTGTCCGATAGTGCGTGTAAACGGCAGCGGGATGAAATTTGAGCGCAAATTGTACAGCGCCGCGCAACGTCATACGCACGCACTCCTTTGCGCGCCCATACTGATTCCGCTTACTATCGGCCTTTCATAATTGCTACCCAACAGAGCCAAGTAAACATGTGCTGTAATAATTAAAGAAAAAATAATCGCTGCCACCGAATAAGCCAAGCAAGGCGGATCGACCCAACAAAGTGGCAAAATTAAATGAAAACGAACACAAGCCGCACTGCACGTCGCGTCAGCTGTGCGCATTTTCATACGTGTACGTGATTCGATTATGGCTGCTGTAATTTTTTGCATTCTCCGCTGGTGTTTGTCGGTGCGACGCTCAAGTGGCCGCCGCTCGCCGCACAATTGACCGCAGCCGACGCGCAGGGGGAATCGCGCCGAGAGGCTGGCAGGCAGTCAGTCAGCAGCCGTGGAATTGAAGCGAAATCAATTCAATAGATTATAGAATTTGTACCTCTAAGGCGACAAGTGCAAAATAGCTAGCTGCCGCTTTCAATGGATTCATAGACAAATAAATAAATAACAATGATAATAATATTAGCAATAAATATGAATGTTGTTGCGTTTCGACACTTTGAAAATTGTGCATAGCGAGAAAATGTGTTAAGGAGTTTAAAACTGTTTAGAACGATGCAGCGGAGCTTTGTTGTTGACGGTTGAGGTGGTGACAGGTGGTTGTGTTTACGTGCGGACGGAAATCAACGCAGACAAAAAAATCTTTTAATACCAAAAGCAAAGAAAAAACATTTGCCCAATAGATAAGAAAAAGTTAGTTTACCAAGACTACTGACAAAACTTGTTGCTTTCAAGCATTTAATTTCTTCTCGCACAGAGCACAACAATTTTGGGCGATTAATGTGATTTTTCTTTTGTTGATAATTGGAGCGACAGTCTGCAGAACCAGCTATCAGCAGCCGTTTGTATTGTACAAGTCACATTCTGCATAAATGGAGAGTTTCAACAATTTCATGCTGCACGGTAATGACAAAAAATCTATTCAAAGCAGTTACAACTTTTTACCAAATAGTGACATTACTTATTTCATGTGAGTTATTCGTTTAGCTTCTAAAGGCAAATGTTCTAATGTCGATCATGAACCTATAGTTCTAAAAGTTCTACTTCGGTATTTTTTATCCATAATTTCGTTATTTTCGTCTTAAAGAACATGCAAGGAAGGCCAGAATGGTACTTTAAAGACAGTTAGGTTAAGGGGAAAAATTGTAAGGATCTTTTAAAAGTTTGTCAAGCCTATAAGAAAAAGTCAGAAAAAATGGCGCCAGTGAGTCTACATATTCCATATATGTGCAACTATTCCATATTTTTGAAACTTATACTCTGTATTGTAGATAGCTACGACTGTGAATCCTATAAGCAATATTGTAACGATTTGTTGTCACTTCCTCTTATATGGATTCTCTTCATGAAACAGAAAACCAGGCGTTAAAACCAGTCTATATCATCTGACTAGGTCCTGATTCTGTTCAGTCAAGTATTCGACAAATCGGCAGAGAACGAAGTAGATTATAACCCAAAAAAATAAGTCTCCTATGTGCTGAAGCAGAGTAGCTACATAGATATCTGTCTCGTAACTTTTAGACTGATTTGAAACACTGATCTATACAATCATATTCTGACGTTCAAGTCTTCGACAAATTTGCCCAAGGAAATTAGTCTCTTATGAGCTAAAGCCGAGCAGCTACGTACTATACTATAGGAATCAGTCTTGTACTTTCGAGGTAGAATTCAAACTGTTATCTACGCATTCAAATTCTTTGATGATCTTTTAAAAGTTCTGAATCATATAGTTGAGGTTTATATAAGTAGCAGACCACCTGATGTATGAATTTCTTATATATGTAGGTTGCAACTATATATATTTCTCACTTTGAGAGAAGAAGCGGTAGAATGAAGCGGTGACAAAATTATGGTTATGGCTTTCGAATTCAAGTAACTTGGTGACACGTTGTCTGTTACAATGCCTTATATACATATATATTTTACATAACAAGACAATGATTTTATTTTCAGCTTTGCCATTTCCTGCTAAAATGGCAGTCGGGGAAGGAAGTAGATAATGTTTTTCCTCTTATAAATTAAAAAAAGAAGTATGTACGTGCTCAGCATTAAGTAGAGACAAAGGCCAAAATAGAGTGGAAAGAGGTAATAACCTATACAGACAGAATCAAATCGGTTGATTAAATAAAATCGACAGCTTATTTAAGTAAACATATTTTTAGCGCTTAATCGGTTTGTTTCTGCAGCTGAAACTATACACAGTTCCTTTATATTAAAGTGGGGAAAGTTCCTTTACATTAGGTCGGTGGGATTGGGGGACGTTCTCTAAAGTTGTAGGGGGCACAATAGATCAACTTTGGTCTCAGTGCACATTTCCCCTTTCAAATCTATCTATCTATCTATTAAAGTGATTACTATTCGACTGATTTGCATTCGAAATGTAAAGAAACAAAATTTGAATTTTGGTGATAACTTTTGCAAGAATGCTAAACAATTCGCATATGCCTCAATATTGCTTTGATTATGAAAGGAAGGGAGCGCAAAACGCACTACGTCATTATTGGTTAAGAACAGACTCAAAGTGATAAAAGATTGCCAGCATTTTCAATACAAATTATGTCTATCTAAATACGAGAGACTGCCAATTGATAAGTAGCGACCTCTTGCTAAGCTTCCCAATGAGCTCTGCGTATGTATTCATTATCAAAACTTAGAGGGAATTATGCCAATTGAACGACATAACAATTTGTTCATTCATGAATTGATTTAGTCTATCTAAATAGTTAAGTAATTATTCTATAAAAGTTTAAAAAAGAATTAATTAGTTGCTGGCTAGTCTCAGGATTGAAATAATGCAACCACAATCAAAATTAGTCAGACTACACTTTGCTGCCTCATCCACCTTATCTATTTGTTCCCAGTTCCATCAATTTGTAATTTTTCGCCCATTGACCACAACTATACCTACATTTTTGAATCCTACCAACCAACCATGTCCTATCCACAGCAACAACACAACAGCAAGTTGTCCGAAAGCGGTAGCCAGAAAGCAGCCAGTTGAAAGAAAGAAAAGACGTGGAGATGACGGACTTTACAAACGTTTACAGCTGTAAATTTGTTTACACTGCCGTCGCTCAGATCCAGCAAATAATTATGCAGCGCGGCGAGGGCGACCTTGAAAAACGGTTTGCTGCCATGAAGTTGAAGCCACAGCTACGACGTAGTAGGTAGCAGCGAAAGTTGAAGGAAACGCGTCTCGTAATCTCAGCAGCAGCAAGTCCATAGCAATTGTCTTTCGCGCACTACATGCACTACATTAAAATAAGCAGAGCAAGCACAACTCCTTGCAGGTATGAATGAAAATTGGCCCGGATAGGCAGCCGCCGCTGCTTATTAGTTGATCGGGCGCTACGTTGCTTGAATTTTTGCCATTCCTTTTGCGCTTTTTCGCTTTGTTAATGGCGTTTAATTAAATAAACGTGAGTACCCAATATTAAAATCAGGCACACACTCGCACAAGCGACAACAGCACCAACAACACTCGACTGCCAGCCAACTTCCGTTTGGAACACAGGTTCAAGCCCAACACACACAGCTGGGCGGAAGAGTTCTCGCGAACTTCGCCACCACGCCCACGAACAACGACAATGCCAAAGCAATAAATGGTTGAAAATACAAATTGAATTGATGAAAACATTTTCGCTATACTGTGCTTACAAAATTGATTCGAATTTTTCTCGACTGTCGTGGCCACCACCTACTCCTCTGCTCTTGTTGGTCACAGTCGCACAGTACCTCGGCGCTTTGGGCTCTATGCAAAAATTCTGTCTTCGTTCGGGCGCTCGCTCGTTGTTCTTGTGCTTTGTCGCCTTCTTAACGCAGTTTGCTGTTTTCGTTTTCTTTGTAACCTTTTGCGTTTTTGTTTTTGACTTTTCCCTCTTCACGCTCGTCCGCACACGCATTCATCAACCCAACACCATACGAGCGTGTGTGTGTATATGACTGCGACGGTGTGTTTGTGTGGGTGTTCGCTGCGGATTCCAAGTGGCAGCCCTGTGAAAATTTCGACTGCTTATGTTTTCCACCGACTTTTTACTTCGTCGCACTTTCCGCACACTTTTCACATTGTTCTTGCTGCTATGTAGCGCATCTGTTCCACGAATATTCACAGTTAAGCTTTTAACATGAACACTTTACGTTTTTGAAGAGTGTTTCCAATTTTTTCACTTTGACTCACTGCACGAATGGGACGTCCGTCAACGATTTTAGCTCAGCCGTCGATTTTCGTTCTTTACCAGCTGACGAATAGCACTAAGCCGCGCTGCCAGATGACACAAATCGCTGGGATTTGCAGTGCCAGTATTGGAAAGCGGTATACAGCCAAACATTACCCACAGATGTTGCCATGTTTTTATGACTTTTGTCATATTTCTAATTTTTAATCTTAACAATCATTATATAAAATATTTATTGTATAAAGTTAAGACGTAAATGTCTTCTTTTTAATTATTTAAAATTTAAATTAAAAACGCATTGAAAATATTGGCACCCGTTTAAAAATTTAAACTGATAGAGCCAATTTGGCAGAGCTGATAGAAACTGAATGGAACTTTAGAACCAGTAGTGAAGAATTATACAATAAATGGAAGATTGCACCCTGAACAAAGACAATGCGTACAATTCCAATGCGTTATATGAATATATTTAAAATAGAGACAATTAGTCTGTTCCGAGAATGTGTCTGTCTCTCTGCAACTACCCTGCCCGCAGTTTGAGTGGGTTGCTCTTGCGGTCCAACTCGCCTCTCTACACAAGGCTTCACTTGTTCACTTTGATGCTCAAGTACATCTTATTCTGTATGGTCTGTTTGACGGGGTTAATCTTCTTGAGAATCTGTGTCATAGTCTCCACCAGGCGGTCGCTGGAGACACCAGTCTTCTTGTTTTTGAATTTGGTCAGCAGCTCCGTGGGCGTCATGGGCTTGCGCATTAAGTACCGCCTTACTGCTTCCTCGGTGATGCCGTAGTCACTGCAAACCAAAAACAACAATAAACAACCTGTTAGAGCTTGAAGTCCCAAAGCAATATACGGATAACTTACTCCTTGCTATTGGCATTGACTACGCCCGCGAAGGTAGAGGGCACCACGGGCGTGGCATCGGCTTTCGGACGCTTAGCAGGCGTGCTCACCGGACTGTTGCTGTTCTCTGAGGCGGTCAGATCGCTCGGCATGTTGTTCGCCTTGCGTTTTTGAGCGCTACTGGGCTGTGCGGTGGGCGTGGCAGCACGCGACGTATTTGGCGCATTCTTTGCACTTGTTTCCTTTGTCTTCTTCTTGTTGCTGGTGTCATCTTCAGAGTCTGGACTATCCGAACTGAAGTCGCTAGAGGAATCTGCAACTGGACAATGTGTTTGATATGCTGTGACAACGACGCCAGTGCGTACCTTTCTCGTTTGCTGCACCTTTCTTGTCGTCCTTCGACTGCTTCTTGGTCTTCTTCTTTTCCTTAACTTTTTCTTCATCCTTGGTTTTATCCTTTTCCTTGTCGGATTCGTCCGACTTCTTCTCCTCCTCCTCTTCTTCGTCCGAGGTAAGCAGTTTGCGTAGAGCATCCTCTTCTGCCACAGACTTCATATCCTTGTCAAGCTTAGACTCTGGATCCGGTTCACTAAACAAAATACAAAAAGGCATTAGTAGTGGTAGGAAGGAAGGCAGTAATGAACAGCACTCACTCTTCACTTGACTCTGTGTCGTAGTCCATTTCGCGACCTTCCTCGTCACCATCATCCGACTCCTCGAAAGCCTCATCATCCACATCGTGCTTCTTCTTTTTCTTTTTATCCAGCCCCTTTTTGCCCTTCTTACCCTTGCCGTCCTCGTCGCTGTCCTCCTCCTTCTTTTTCTTTTCCTCCTCGTCCTCCGAATCAGACTCCTCGTCCGAGTCAATCCACTCGTCCATTTCGCTGATTTTCAGCTCCTTCGCTTTCTTCGCCGGTCCCTTTATCTTTCCCTCCTCCGGATCCTGTTCCTCTTCCTCGTCGCCCTTCAGACGCTTGCGCAACATGAGCGAAAAGTAGTTGATGACCTTCTTGCGGCGCCCGAACTCTTGCTCAGCCTCTTCGGCCGACAGCGACTTGTAGCGTTGTATTGGTTGGAAGTTGTACCACTCGTTCAGCGGGTATGCTTCAATGGCACCGTCCGGCGCATGAGTGAACACATAAAAGGCCGCATTCTCACTAACACCACCTTCGCGTATGCCCTTGAATTTTTTGCCATTCTTGCTGCCCACCTTCAGGATCCACGGTTGCGCTTCGGGCCGATACCGCTTCGCGATAATGCCAAATTTTTTGCGGCGTACTTCCTCGCGCAGATCTCGGTTGTACTCAGAGCCGGCGCCGAATTTTGGCATATCCTCCTCGCCGCCCTTATATTCTTTCATGTTGTTTTCGCGTTCCAGCTTAACGCTACGCCACTGCGCAAAGTCCACGTTTAGCGTGGCATTGAATCGCATCACATGATGTTTCTTACGCATATTCTTCGGCACGCGAATGTTGAACTCCTGCACATTGGTGGGTGGCGCTGGTGCAGACGTGGAGCTGGATGCACCGCTCGCATTCGACGTCGTGGACTGGTAGAGAATTTACCCAACATTAGCACCAATACAAAACGCCAACAAAATATGGGAAGACTTACAGCGACTTTTGTAGCAGACGCCATGGCAAATTGTTGTTTATTTCCGTAGAATTTACAAAATTTGTTGCTTTATTCGATTTCTGTGGCGTTAATTTGGAGGATTGTTGAAAATTGACACGCAGCTGATAAAAGTGAAAAGCGTTTCCGATAAACAAAAAGACAACGCAGGGTTGCTCCGCCGCTGACATTTAGGCATTTGTGCGAAAAACTAGTTGCCATACAAAAACAAAATTATCTTACAGATTCTGCTTAATCCGTAGGAATGATTTACTATAATAATGCATTTCTGTAATGCATATCTCTTTCCAAATTTCGTTTTATATTAAACCAAACTTTAAATATTCAGAAGAGTTGTTTGTTCAATTTGACTCACAGATATTTACATTAAACACGCATTTTGTTTGAAAATTTATATTGTTGCTCGAATTTTAGATTTAACCACTGAATTTTGTTAGAAAGATATCTCTAAAATTGTTTACAATATCAAGTTTTACTTGCATTTTCAAGATTTTAAAACAAACCCTAAAATTTTATTTTTGAAGTTTCTGCCGGTTTTTTTTTACCACTGTGCAATACAAAGTGATCTATAAAATATCCCGTTTTTGAATGTAGGAGGATAACGGTATTTGTGGACTTTCATATTTAGTTATCAGCGCAATTTACGGCTGAGCGTAGACAACTTGTGCGTGGTTCTTTTGTTCATATAATAATTAAATTAATTATACGGCAATAAAAGGAACACAACATAATTAGAGTGTCAGTGTGTAATATGGCGTGTAATGGTTATCCTCTCCCCTATCACACACAATATGTGTACTATGGTAATAACATAAATTAAATAAACTATTAAGTATAGATTTCTAGCAAAGTATCGCTTTCAGATACAGCAAAAGAGCAAATGATGAAACTGGTTGAAGATGAGTTGATGCGGAAGCTCCGCGAAATTGATCCCATTAACCATACCTACTTATTTCAGCGTTGCCGACGTAAGTGCATGTGAATGTGTGTAAAAACGACAATGACTGATAGTAACTCTTTTGCAGTATACAATATAAAGGCGCACCAGCTGCGTTACATGAGCGAGCGGCACATACGGCAGATCTTACCAAACTCGGAAGTGGGTCTGTGGGCGGAGTTTAGTTTTTTGCATTCAGAGTGGAAGAAGAAGAACTTTGGATCGAGTGATGCTGCCACACAGACTTGTGATTATGACTGGCTATATCCGAAATAGGCCATACACATTTCCATATAACCTGCAACTGGGTGGAGTTGGTTTGTTGGTATTGTAATTGCTTTATACAAATAGAAGAAATAGCGTAATATTATAGTGATTAATTAGAATTGTAGGACATGCGATGAGCACGAATGTAGGCTCTAAAGTAGGCTTAAGAAACATATATGTGAATTGTTTTCCAGTGTTTGAACATATTTGTGTGATAAATTTATAAAAAAAAAACTACAGTAATTCAAAGCATTACTAGCCTGATTGTCCAATAAATGGTATAAACGAATAACGGGTTTGTTCCATATTTTTGTATAATAAATTATATATCTATCATATTATCTGTTCCTTTTTCGAAAGCAGCACATGTTTTTCGAGTGATGGCAACACTGCTGCCTGCACTCAGCTGATCTCTCCTCGTTTAAATGCTTTCGTCGTTTTCGCCTGTGCGAATTTTGTCTCTGCCACCGCAACGCGTGTAAACAAATTTGTTTATGGACAACTTGCCGTGAATTAGCGTCGCAAACATGAACTACAACAACAGCAAACGACCAGCGCGCCAGAATTCGACAACTTTCAATGCGGCCGCTGCACCGGGCGATGGCGTTGTCTCACCCGCAGTATTAGTGCAACAACAGCAACAGCAGCAGTCATCGGCGTCGTCGCCACATTCGCTGCAGCACCAGTTGTCCAACAGCAGTACCAGCAGCGCTGCTGGCATTGCCGGCGGACTGGCTGCTGGAGGTGGCGCAGCTGCAGTCTTAGCGGAGGACGCACCCGTTTCGTTGCTGTCGGAGATCTCAGACATTATGCGTAGCTTCGGCGACAGTGATCAGCCGAGGCTAGAGAGCGTGAAGCTGGTGGAACACATTCTGCAGCAACAGTTGCGTGGCATGTTCAATGAGGCGTCGTTGGTGGCAATGCGTCGCAAGAACAGTCCCTGTCCCACGCAGGCTGACTTTGAATTTTTGATGCGCAATCATCCCGTGAAGATTGCGCGCATGCGCAAGCACCTCAAGGACATGAAGATATTAAAGCGCTTTTTGAGCATACGAACGGGACGGCCACAGGATTTCATGGAGGAGCTGGAGCAGCAGGAGTCCGAGGATGAGCTAGCCATCGAGGTGCCCGAGTTGTTTGACGAGGAGCGCACGCGACGGCTGTTTCGCGCCGATCGCATCTCGCAGATACTGACCGGTCAGCAGTACCTAGATTTCAATGAGGCACGGAAAACGTCTTTCTACTGTCGGCACGGCGAGAAAATCAAGAACAAGTTTCGACGCTTTCTCGACCTGCCGCCCGACCTGCGCATACCCACTACTACAATGAACATTTTGGCATATTTTGCGCACGAGACCATCGCCGTCATCGTGGACTACGCCATTTTAACGCGTCTCAACTCCGAGAATCGCGTGACGGAGCCGTACAGTCGCATTACGTCGACCGGTGCTTCGCCGGCCATGCTGCACATCTGTCCTGAGGTGACCCAGGGCCGCGGCATGGAGGTGGTGAAGCCGATCAGCGTGCAGGAGATACACGAAGGCATGCGGCGCTTTCGGCAGATGACGAGCAAAAAGGTGGGCTTCTATCGCAGCTCTTGCGATGCGGATTTTCGGCGTTCGTTTCTGGCCATTTAGGCGGCTGTTGAGAAAAACAGCGAAGAATATTGAATTTACAGTAGTTTTAATTTGATTGCGAATACTCGTAAAATAATGATAGCGATAGTCAATAAAATAATCAGTTGGCATTAAAATGAGTCTTCAGTGAGTGGCTATTGTTGCAGCCAGCGGCGCGTTTAGCAAGGCGGATGATGTGGAGGCCACTGTACCCGCCTCGGTAGCCTCTCGCACGGCGTTCTGGTGCAGCTTCGTCTCGATGTGTTGCTTCATATGGTGCTGCAGCCGGAAGTCCTTGTTGCAGTACTCGCAGTGGTACAGCTTGATATCGGCGTGTATCAGTTTATGCTTGCTGAGTGCGTGCGCATACGCGAACGCCTTATTGCATTGTTCGCACACGTACGGCTTGTAACCGTTGTGCACTCTGTAAAGTCAATAAGAGAGAAAATCGATTACAAATGAGGTCGGCAGTGGCCAATTAGCGTCAGCCTCACTTTTCGTGCGCTTTCTTTACGCTCTCGTAGAAGAAGGTCCTGCTGCAGAACGAGCACTTGTGCGGCTTTCCTCCCTTGTGTGAATACATATGCTTGCGTAGCTTTTCACGCAGGTGGAAACGCTTGTCGCAAAGTCTAAGTAGGACAAAATCATTTAAATATATTCAAACTACCAATGCAAAGACTCCACTTACTCGCAGGCGTATTTCAGCTCCTTGTCGTGCCTGCGCCGATGCTCCATCATACGTCCGCGTTTCGCGTAAATGTTGCCACAAATATCGCAGATATGTCCGCTGCTGTCATCTGCACGCTTTCCTTGCTTTTTCTGTTCCTTATCTGGCTCGCCGTCTGTCTGTGCTATATCTGAGTCGGCGCGCTCGCTTAGACGTTTTGTTACGTCTGCATTGCGCTTTTTGGCGCTCGGGCAGCGTTCGTCCCCGTATTTCGCGCGGCGACCTCGTCTGCTGTTGCTGCTAGTTGTCGCCACCGGTTGCTTTGTACTGTTCTGTGTACTGTTGGGTTGCCTTGACTTTCGCGGCGAGATGGAGTTGTACCTTTTTCGTTTTTCTGGCATACGTGTCAAGCAGTCTTTATCCTCCATTTCGCCTTCATCACTGTATGTAAAATAGGTTGTTGTTTTCATTTCCAACTCCTGCTCGTTTTCTTCGCTTGTCTTCACCATTTCGGCTTCGTAATCAGCATCCTCCAAGTACTCCGCTTTACCCACACTACTAAAGCTATCCTCTTCGCCGTCGGAAAAGGACAGTTCTAGCATTTCGATTTTCAATTCTTTCGGACAACATATCTCCTCTTCATTAACATACTCCTCCTCCATAGGCTCGTGCAGTTCTATGAACTCTTCCAGCTCCTGTTTGACATGCGGCGGAGTAGTGTAGCTGCTGTTGTGTGATTGCTTTGCGCCACCGCTGCTGTCATCATCAGTGCACAGCTGGTTTGCATAGATCTGAATGATGCGTTGTGATTTGAGCGCCTTCACGCGAAATTGGAAAGCCAAATTGAGCGATAATTCACAGTTCTTGCACATGCTTTTCGGCAGCGCCGCATTCGTGTCAGCCTGTAGAGTAAAACGTGTGGTTGAATGATGCTATTAAAAAGTGTGCTGTCTGGACTCACGTCTTCCAGCGCAACGCCTGTTATCAACCGGAACATCTCGTGTGGTGGCTCGTCGCCCTCCTCCAGCGGCTTGTACATGGAACGCAGCTTCAGTGCGCGCCGCAGACAGATGCGACAGCTGTTTGGAACCACCTCATATTTCATGTTGTTACGCGGCGATTAGTGTTTATTTACAATTTTCTCGTGTTAATTGTGCAAATAGATACAAATTCGGCAGCTTTTATTTTTGTTTACACTGCTTTAATCGGGTTTTCTCTTTTTTCGTTTCTGTAATGTCAACTTGTCAAATTGTTGTTATTCGTCGTTTAGCAGATTTCGAAAATTGGAACGAGTAAATGAACAGCGATTATTTTGTTCATGACTCAAACTCATAACAAGCGCCCGAAACGGAAGTGGAACTACTTACTTACTGCTTGAAATGGAAATAAAAAATCTTTCCGTAAAATATTTCCATATAAATTCGAAGAATTCTTACCGGCCAAACAAAAGCCGAATATTTGGCAACAATTTCGGAACGTTGCACCGTTCATTTGCATGATTTCGGCTCTTATTTGGTTCCATAATAATTGCCCCTGTTTAAAGTCAATTGCAACGCACGGCAACTCTGTCACGAAACAGCGAGTGAAAAGCAACAATAACAAATTGAAAAAATAAGTTCTTTACAGACTGACAAAATTGTAGTTTATTTTCTGTTTTGTGAATTACGCACAATACAACCACCGATGAGTCGAGAGTAAACCGATTCGATATAGTGCAGCCTCAAGCAATTCGGTTGGCGTTAATCAATATCATCTGGCATTGAAGCAAAAAGGGCGTGGGGTGAAAATCGACAGCAGCGACAACCAGCAGCTTCAATGGAACTGTCCGACGTTGGCGATGGCCCCGATGAGCAGAAGTATGTAATTTACAAGCATGATGATCTTTTCGGCGAGAGTTATCCGCTAATGCGCGAAATACGCCGCCAGGGCAAGCTGTGTGATGTGACTCTGAAGGTGAGTCTCGCCCGTAAACTGTGCGCCGACTTGTGCTCACTGATTGGCCCTTTTCAGGTGGAAGAGCAGACATTTTCGGCGCACCGCATCGTTCTGGCCGGCACCATACCCTACTTCTATGCCATGTTCACCAACAACATGGCCGAGAGCCGCATCAAGGAGATCACCATGAAGGAGATCGAGCCTGGCGCACTGGAGGCGCTCATCAACTACGCGTACAGCGGCCAGGTGCGCATCGACAACCTGAACGTGCAGAGCTTAATGGTGGGCGCTTCCTTTCTGCAATTGACCAAGGTGCGAAATGCATGCGCTGACTTTCTCATCTCGCGCTTTCATCCGTACAATGTGCTGGGCATACGGCACTTTGCCGACTCAATGAGCTGCATCCATCTCATTGAGGCGGCTGACAAATACATTGATCACAATTTCGCCAAGGTGGCAACGTCCGAGGAGTTTCTGGCGTTGGACTTTGACGAGCTGCTCGATCTGATACGACGCGACGAGCTGAACGTGCCCACGGAGGAGGTGATTTTCGAGGCCTGTATGAAGTGGGTGAAGTATGCGGAGGAGAAGCGATCGTCGCTGTTTCCGCAGGTGCTTTCCAAAGTGCGGTTGCCGTTGCTTTCGCCACAGTTTTTGGCGGATCGAGTGGCACGCGAGGAGCTCATACGGTCGTCACATCAGTGTCGCGATCTACTGGACGAGGCAAAGGATTTCCATCTGATGCCAGAGCGACGGGGATTGCTACAGAGTTTCAGGTAAGGCCGGAAGCGAGGTTGTAGAAAGAGCAGCTCATGGCTTAAAGTAGGACTAAAGGCTTGAGGGCAAATGCCAAAGTCACTATGGGACTTTCAACTGTGTGCTTCTGCTACTAGCAATAAGACTATTCTTGGGTTTGCTTTGTTTGACTTAGAAATACTTACTACTGCCATCTAGGACTCGTCAGCGCTGTGGTGAGTTTGTTATGGGCCAAATTTATGCAGTGGGCGGTCTGGCCAGCAATGGCGAGTCTGTGAGCACTGTGGAAATCTATGATCCCACCACCAAGAAATGGCAAATGGGCGAACAGATGTCAATGATGCGGTAAGAATGCTCGCAGTCAGTGTGCAGAATGTAAACTTTATATACATATTTATAATTTCCATTGACAGTTCCCGTGTCGGAGTAGCTGTAATGGACGGTAAACTGTACGCTTTCGGGGGGTTCAATGGCACTGAACGCTTGTCCACCGTTGAGGTCTACGATCCGAAGAAGAACAAATGGTCGCAAGGGCGCGCCATGCTCTGCAAACGGAGGTTAGGTGTGAGCGTTGTTGTTGTAAATGGATTAACATTTAACTAAATTTTGTTGTGGCAGTGCGGTTGGCGTGGCGGCATTAGATGATTGCATTTACGTTTGTGGTGGCTATGATGGAGTCACCTCGCTTAACACAGTCGAGTGCTACTGTCCGAAGACTGATATTTGGAAGACAGTAAGACCATTATGATTAGCTTAATGGACCAATTTAATTTACTTTCTATTATATTCATTTAAAACTGTCCTTATGAGGAATACAAAAGCAAACATAAATACTTAGATTTATTCATCTTTTATTTGCACTTCTAGGTTGCACCCATGATGAAGTACCGTTCGGCAGGCGGTGTTGCACCTCTCGGTGGCTATGTCTATGCATTGGGCGGCCATGATGGACTGTCCATATTCGACTCGGTCGAACGGTACGACCCTGTTAAGGATGTTTGGCTGAAAATGAAATCTATGCTGAATCGACGTTGTCGACTTGGTGTGGCTGCCTTGAATGGCAAACTGTACGCCTGCGGTGGCTACGATGGCAATTCGTTTCTGCGCTCCGTCGAGGTGTACGATCACATAACGGACACTTGGAAACTGGTGACGCCAATGAACTGCAAGCGCAGCCGCGTTGCTTTGGCAGCAAACATGGGCAAACTGTGGGCCATTGGTGGTGAGTGCTGGATGTATTTCGATTGACACGGTTCGCTCAATATTGGATTTTTGGCGTTTTATTTTTTACTAGGCTACGACGGTGAGACAAATCTCTCGACGGTGGAGGTCTACGATCCGGAAACGGACGAATGGTCTTTCGTGCCATCGATGTGTGCACACAGCGGTGGCGTCGGCGCTGCCGTTATACGTAATCAGTAGTTATGGCTCGTAGTAATTTGCAATGACTATGATTTTTTTTTCCATTTTTCTAGTTAATTATTGATAATTATGATTGCGTTGGTTGAAAGCAAATGCAATTGCTTGCCTTAGATATTTTGTTACTTGTGGTTGAATTGCCTTGAAACGATGGCATACTTTAGAAATCATTCCAAATTCAAAAAAACATATGGAAATTATGCAAAATTTTAAGTTAGTAAAGAATCAATATATCGAAATGGTAATTAGTAGATCTGGGCAGCTTTTGAACTCATCTATAAAAAGTCAATGTACCTCTTCACTTTTTGTGTATATTTATTAGAACGCAACTAACTTATAACTTAGCATTAATATTTCACTCAATTATTGTTAAACAGTGAATTTAAAATTAAATTTTTAATTGTGAATAAATTAGAGAGGCGCCCAGTGCGTCTCTCGCTCAATTGGTGGCCGCACAAAAGCGTAAAACAAAAGCATAGAACTGATTTTCCACTGAATAAATTGATCGGGGACAAAGCGTGACTGCTGCCTAGCGCGTACGTTTTAATAGTATTTTTTCTATCTCATTAGCAGTGCAAACATTGGCAATGCCTACACCACACCTGAAGCCGCGGCAGCGTGTCCTGCCAATATGTGTCGAGCGGTGCGGTGTTTGCACAACAATAAATTGGAATGCAGTGCGCAGTCATTGTTTGTTCAACTGTTGCGCCGCGCCTATCGGCTATTGGCTGTTTTAGCAAGAGCTCCTATAGTGGCGGCCGTGCTGCGCTGATAGTGCTACGCGCCATCCATATTGCACAACTAAAAACGAAAAAGACAGTTGCCAAACGAAATGCAATTTTAAATCGAATTACGGCTCGGCGCAATGGCGCTATGCGTCGCTTTGACACAGCCGTTTTTTACACGCACGCATTGCAATTGTATTTTAGCGCGAAAAAGGCACGTCTGCCGATAAGCCATCATAGTGGCGTTGCGTACTCGTAATTTAATTAACCATTGCAATCGTAAATGATAAAGATTTCGCAGCTATTTCGGTACGCGCCGAAGGGGTGGGCGGCCATGATGGTCGGATTGTTTATGAGTTGCTGCGCCGCAGCTGGAGTCACAGCAATTGTATAGACAAAATCAATGCAAAATGCAACAGGTGCACGACAATGCGTGGTTGGCTGTTTCGAGAGTGACTGGAGAGGGGTTTCTGTATGCGAAAAACGTGAATCAGCAGAGCGGTTGGCTATTTTCGGGTGTGCTTTGTCATTTTGCAAGAATCCCAGCAAGTGGGTGTGGGTGGGCGTATGCGATGACGTTGCCGCTGTGTGGGCTAATGGCGGCGGCATGCATAAGCTGTTCCAATAAAATGTAATTACATTTTAATTGTTCAGCAATTGCGCAAATTAAGTGTTTCCAATATGCTATACCATACAATATTCTTTGTGTTTCGGTGATGATTTATATTTTGCAGGAAACGAATAGTCAGTCGGTGAACACCAACAAATTCTGAGCCTTTTGATCGATTACACGTCACGATTGTGAAATAAATGATAAAATAATATATTAAATCATACATATATGTGAATAGAACGAATTAGAAAAGCTATCTCATTGCAGAGACTAGGAGGAGACACAAATTATTGAATACTTGTATCTTCTGGACAACAAAGAGAAACCTGATGGCACAGATGCTCAACACCAGAAAAGCGGGCTGCAGCCAGGAGAACCGAAGCGACAATAATGATAGACTTTCAACGGACAGAGCGAAGGAAAAGATAATGTCATTACTACCCTCCCCCCGGGAATTAATGCTACCGGCATACCTACTCACAGGAGTGTGTCGGTATAAACTCCACCTGGCAGAATTGCCTTTGGTTTTAATTAAAAACGGGACTGGCACTTTCAGCATGTGGCCATCTGGGCCTCAATGCACTCCTGTGAGAAACTAACTTTAACTAAAAAAAAACGCGTGCTCCAAACATTTGTATGGCTTCGACAATAAATTTTCAGTAAAATGTTCTTTAAGACAGCTTTAGTTTGTTAAAAATAAGAATGAACAATACAGAACAAGTTAGAAGAGTAGAGGTGAGCACAGTGGTGAATACAGCATTCCAAAATGGCTTCCGTGCTTAACTTTTGAGCTCAATGCCGTTTGAAATCATATTTGCCCCCCACAAGTTTTGTAACAAACGAAAATTAGGAGCTTGAAACCCCAAACCCTCCTTGCCTGCACCACTGCTTGTGTGCATAGCTTCAGATTAGATGCCCATCAAGTCTTTTCATTTGTCCACACAAATTGGAAATTTTACGCCAAAAAATGTTTCCATTAATAATAACTGTTCGCTTTATAGGTCAACAGGTTTTCTATCAGTGCGTTTTTATGAGTACATGCACCCACTGCGTTTTCAACCGTAAAATGAGAAACAAAAACGCGCAAAACTGCACCCGCTTCTTTCCATCAGCCAGGTGATAGTTTCCAAGCAGCGTCAACTTCTGAGTTGCGCCAAAGGCGTCAAGCAATTCACGCCACAATTCAAATACTTCCATTAAGATAAGAAGAACCAAGCACGAAGCGACAAGTTGCAGGCAGAGCTGAACTGGGCCACGAGCCACTTGCACCGCGTACCAGGTGCAACCATCGACATTCAGCAACAACAGCAACAGAAGCAGCAGCAGTGGCAGTTTGCGATGCATCGTGCAATCTTCATGCGAATAGTTATTTTCCTTTTTTGTGCCCTTTGCATATTCGCCATTAGTATTTACTTGTGTTTTATTTTTCGAAATAACAGCCACCGCGTAATGTTGCCACATTATGAAACCGCACTTGCTGGCATTGTTGCCACCAATTTGAAAAGACACTTAAACTTGTCGCAAAGTCGAAAACATTGCCTGCAGTCAACACGATGTGAACAACAGCGGCAAAAGAGGAGCAATGACAAAGCAGATGAAGTGCAAGGAGTTGATGGGGAAAGGAAATTATGGCGCCGCTGCAAAAACGGAAGTGAAAAGAAATCGCGAAGCAAACACACTGTTGTGGGCGGCAAAATGGCAAATTAACTTTTGCCTTAACAATTTAAATGCAAATTCGCGCATCTTCTTTTTTTCGTATTCAACGTTTATTTTTTAGTTTTTTGCAGTTTTTGTAGCAATTTTTGTGCTGTTACGTTTATAATTTTTATTGACTAAAGCAAATAAATGAAGTGTACCAACAAATGTACGGAACAACAAACAAACGTGCAATTAAAGAGTGAAAGGGCGCGAGAGGCTGGCGTAGTGCACACTTGTGCACAAACACACACAAATATGCACATGAAAAAAGGTACACATTTACATTTAGTGATTTACGTACAAGTAAAATAGAGGAAGTTGAACTCATTTGATGGCCATTTAGGAGGAAAAACAAAAACGCCAACAATTACACAGGTTTTTTTTGTGTCGTTATTATTGCTACAACTAGTCATAAAAATAAGCAGGTTAGGTTAGGTACGGATAGGTTAGGTATTTTTGCTTTAATTCTAAATGCTGACCAAACTTAAAGTTGTGCAGTTTTCTTTATTTAGTGGCTAAGGTTAGGTTATATTTCGTTGGAAAATGTGTGTGCAATGTACGCCATATATTTACATACATCATACATTTCTTACTACATCTATTGGTATTAATATTTCGGGAGTTGTATGTTTTAAGAAGCGCCCTTTTTAAAGAAAATCTCAATTAAATAAGTATGATGCCTGGCCAATCTGACAATTCAACTTCAAATAATTCAATAATAAAACAATTGAAATTAAGAACATAAGTGTCACTAAGCTGTTTATGCATCGTAACGTATTCGTTATGTGTGATTAACACTGAGAAAGCTAAGCTAAGCTAAGTTTTCACATCGAATCAGATCACTGTGAACAACTGATTGAAAGTTGTGCGTTCAATTTTCAGAGCAGTCACGTCTAAATATGCTCCGATCCATCTATCCAATGCCACTTGTTGTTGTTACTTGTTTAATTTGCATTTTTAACCAACGTTGATATGTAGTGCTGTAGTGTTTTTCAAGTATTGCAGCATTTTCTTTTCACCCTTTTGTTCCGGCCTCAATTTTCTATGTGCGTCATAATGGTGCGCCAAATATTTGGCCGCCAGCAATTTGGTTTTCAGTTTAAACAAAGCGCACGGCCGCTTGCTGCTGTCGCTGCACAACAAATTGACGCTCCCTTTTGGCGCTTGCGGCTAATTTCGAAGCCAGGCTACACTTTAAAAACACAGCACAACAAATTTCCACTTTATTTAGGCAAAAGTTTGGCTAGTATTAATGAAAATTTGAACAGTTTTGTTGCTGCTACGACAGCTCTAAGAGAGGCTTAAGCCGAGCCAGCTGCATAAAGTGTTTGAATGAAAGTGTTATGCTGATTCTGAATGGTGACTCGGGAACTTTTCATTAGCTCAGAAGCAAAGATTTGCTTGCTAAGGGGGCAGCCACCGAAAAAGTCTTCTTTATTTGGGTTTGGTGAAGTGAGTCTTCGAATACACAACGCTCTGATTTATACTGCAAAGCAGCAATGTTTTCGTAGTGTACTGCAGAAAGAGTTAAACAGCAGCGAACAAAATGCGCGTTTATGCATGTGTGTGTCTGTGCGTGTGTGCATGCGTTCTATGTTTTATGCAAAATAAAAAGTAAAAAAAAATCGCGAAACAAACTTTGATTGCATCTTTAGAGTCGTTCGAAGGGCGCACTTACAAGGCAATAAAAGTAGTAGTTGTTTAGCGCGCTTCCTGCTTCTTGTCCTCCTCTCTCAGCGTTGGAGGCTGCAGTGGTGACCTTTCAGTGACTCGCCTACACTCGCCACTGTCTTTGTTGTTTCATTTTTGGCGCGCGGAAAGGGGCAGACACAATTTTGCATAACATAATAATTGTGATTAAAATTGTTCGCCATTCTGCACTGTTGCCTGAATGCGAATTCTGCCAATGGTCATTAGCCGAATTGTAAGCAACGATTTCCTGCGAGTACATTTCCTTTTTCGATTTGGCACTATTGGCTGACGATTGCACCCAAACTTAGTCAGTCAAGCTGGGAAAGATTAAAAAGAAAATGGGATGTTTAATTTTGCATGTTGCATGATCATTTCTGCTAGTTTGGGTGCAAAGAAGTTAATTAGTATTTGTCGAGTATTGAATGCAAACTAACAGTGGGAGCAGGTGCCTGCACAAAGAATAGCGACAAACTGGGCGTTAGTATTTAAATTAAGAAATTAGTATTTACAAATAGGGTTGGTTCGGTTTTTGCTACACACACTTTCCCACCCAACCTTCTTTGGAAACTGCGTCTATATAATTAAAGCAAATAATGTAATTTATTTGTAATATTGTGTTATTTTCTAAGAAGCTCCTGACTAAACCGCATCGCAAGGGTCCTACAGCATTTTGGTCGAAATTAAATCAGCCCAATCAAATGACGAAAGCGAAAAAGCATAAAATGCCAATAAAAATGCTGTCTGCCTCGCTTCAAACGAAATCATTTAACAGACCTCAACAACGGCATCGCCTGACATTTAACAGCCGCAACGGTGTGTACATTGAGTTATTAAATCAACACTATCACAGCTAGCAGGGCTCTCACCAGTCCCTGTTCCACTCACCAGTCCCTGTCCCGTTGCTCGTATCCAACGTATGAGACGTACGAAGTTGTAGTTGGCCCCCGGCCACCGGTCGTTATCTTCGTTCGGCTATGCAAATTCATTTAGTTACTTGTGTTGTGTTAGTTGTCATATTTTGGTTTTGCTTGTTTTGTCTCTCAGCTTTGTTTGGAGTTCCGATAAATTTAATTAACATTTTATTATTGCGTTATTATTTATTTATCGATTTCGAACAATAGAACGCGTGTGCCTGTGGGTGTTTTTGTTTAGTCAACTTATATTTTTCTAATAAATATTAACATGAATAGGTTAATTCATAGTTAGTGCCCTCTTCCGGGGGAAAACAAATTGCATATTGAAGGCGGCACTTTGTGGAAAAGGGTGAGCATGGTTCGCGCGTGTCTATTGGCAACTGGGAACTGGTGATTGAATTAGGAGGAATAAACCCACCAAAGTTAACTATGAACGAGTCTGAATGCGTGACTTGGGTGATGTTGGGTTGAAAATTTGTTCCAAAATTTGAAGTTCGTAAAAACTTTAAGTTGGATTAGTTCGACTTATGCTGGCCCCATCAGTGGCGTAACTACCACCGGTCTTACCGGTCTCAGAAACCGGGGCCCCGAGCACCAGGGGGCCCCAAAAGTGGCAAGAGAAAAAAATTTTTTTCATCTTTATATCAGAAAAATGTTCAATATGAAAAAATAAAAATTTTGGTGTTTTTTCGTTATAAATATTAATATTATATTTTATCGTGTGTTTTTTTCAAATTTTCGCGCTATTTCATATGAGCATGTTTCATTCTTGCCAATCTTTTTTTTCTCGCTATTTTTGCTCAAGCTCAGGAAGTTTGTGACACTGAATATCGAGTGAGTAGTGACAAATATGGAACAAAAACAAACTTGCGTCAACAATCCTTGCTGTTGCATATATAGTATTATCATATTTTCAAATCGAAATCATGAGGCTTTGCGACTTGTATGCAGTTCGAATTGCTGGAATTCGAGTTGAAATGTGAATTGTTTCTTGAGGCGCTAATTTTATGGTAAATTTTGGAGTGAATCGTTCTCAAGCAAATGTTTTACTCGAGCAAGCGTATCAAGAACTACGAGAATTCCGAAATGACTACGAGGGAGCAAAATCACAGGCCATCAAACTAAGTGCGGATTGGAAAGTCAAGGTTGAGTTTCAGAACAAGCGGATCAAGAAAACCAAGAAATATTTCGAAGAATTGTGCCAGGACGAAAGACTGTCTGATGGAGAGGCACGATTCCGTGTAAATATTTTCCATGGATGTCTCGATATCATTTGCAATCAATTACTAGATCGGTTTGAAAGTTTGAAGAACGTGATCGAAACTTTTCGAGTACTCCAACCTAAGGAATTGACAAAAATGACGGACCAAGAACTGCACAGGGAAGCTGTGATACTTGCAGATACTTATGCTGAAGACATCGGTGACAAATTTCCTGAACAGTTGTTATCTCTTCGATCATGTCTCAAAAAACAAATTGAAAAACTCAGTTCTGTCAAACAACTTGCAAATTTGTTAATTATTGAAAATGCTGCTTTATCTTCGAGTTTTCAAGAAGTTTGCACAGCTTTGATTTTATTTTTAACTATTCCAGTTACAATTGCTACAGCTGAAAGATCCTTTTCAAAATTAAAAATCATAAAAACTTATCTTCGAAGTACCATGGGCCAAGAGCGTTTGAGTAATTTGAGTATTCTGTCTATTGAACATGAAATGGCCAATCGTTTGAGAAATAACTTGGATCAAATTATTCACAAGTTTGCTGATTTGAAAGTGAGGCGCATTAAATTCTGAATATGCATATCACAACTTTGAGAACTCAAAAATTGTCCATTTTATTCACTGTTTTTTATTTCAGTTTCATACCATAAAAATAAAATGTTTTACATGAATAACACTTGATCCTTTTTTTTCAACATCATTTGTATCCGTACCTTGAATAATACACCCCTTCGAAATCCTGAGCGATGAATATTAATGTGTAAGGCAGGAGGGGGGGGGGGGGAGTGAGAAAAGTTTGAATGATTTAAAGAATTCTTCTGGTAAGGGCCCCTTAATGAAAATCTGACTGGGGCCCCCATTTCTATAGTTACGCCACTGGGCCCCATCATAGTTACACCACAAGGTTTTTGGGTTTCCTCTAAAAGACTCCGAACTGCTTTGGTATTAGATCAGTAAAAATATCTATGAGTGTTATTGGTGAACTTTAATGGAGAGTTACGCTTAGTTTGAAGACTCGATTCAAGTCTCGTAAGTCAAATAGCCTTCAAGTGAAATAGTTGAATAATCGAAAAATAACATACAACTTTATTGGATTAGGTTTGCTAATGCTGACCGGTTCATAGATACACCATAAAGGGCTCTCAGTTGTAGCAGATTTTGGGATTTCCTCTAAATGATTATGATTTGCTTTGGTATTAGATCAGTAAAAATAAGTATCTATGAGTATTATTGGATTTAATGGAGAGTTACGCTTAGTTTAAAGACTCGATTCAAGTCTCTTTATGGTTCAATTAGGTTTGCTTATGCTGGCCGGTTCATAGATACACACATGAAGTTTAAGCAGATTTATACAAGTAATCGGTTCCGATTTGGTTGGGTATAGGTTAGGTTATACTGGCTGTAAGCAAGGCCACGCATAGACCCTATTAGGTCCTTAGCGATGCCAGTCGAAGTTCCGTTTAGGTGCGATTCAAGTAGTGATCTTTTAGGATGCTCGTTGATCTCACAAACTTTCAGAGAGGTATGATGCCTTGCTTCGAGACCTGTTCTAGTCCTTCAAAGGTAGGCGCTCCTAAGTACGCCAGTCGAGTTCTAGAGATGGTTGGTTGGGTATAACATCACTAAAAATATCTGAGCGTTATTGGTGAACTTCAATTGAGAGTAAGAAGACTTTCTATAGTACAGAAAGGGCCGTCCAGAAGTGGGATACTTAAATAGTTTACAATCGTAATTGCTTAAACGGTAAGCAAACTCAAAACTAATGAAATCCAGATAGCGGTACGAAAACCAAATAAATGTTCCAAAACGTTGTTTCATATTTTTAATTTCTTCTATGTGTTTATTAAAGTGTAAAGTGGGCTAACATAATACACTTTCAGACTGAGTTTTTCTATCCTGTTCATGTTGTATGAGCGACTTTATACTTGCATGGAGGAAGACCTTTCGATTGGGTTCCAATTTCCAACAACAGTTTTTGTTAGTTTCATAGTTTATAATTTTATTTTCAGATATTTATCATTGTCTGCTGAGAGAATCGCTCACGAAAGAAATTATTTTACTCGTTGCTTCTTGCGTCAAAATTTGAAATCATGAACTTAACAGCTTTGACTTTGTAGTTAGTCTAACAGCTAATAACTCACAGCCAGTGAGTTATTGGTTTAAACTTTATTGCAGCTAACGCCAAACAGAAACATATGTTTGTTCAAATTCCATTCTTCTCCGGTTTCTTTCTTCGGGTCGAAAGGTAAAAGAAGAAGTTAAATTAATAAATAATTATTGCATCAAAATTTGAACTCGTGCTCCTCTGATGGCTTTGACTTTGTAGTAAGTCTGTTGAACTAACAGTCAGTGAGGCATTTGAAATAACGCCAGAGAGAAACATTTGTTTGCTGATATTCTATGTATATTTCTCAGGTTCCTTTGTGTAGGATTAAATGCTGAAACAATAACTTAGGCTAACGTGTACGATTTTCCTATTGTGAATCCTTTCATGATGGATGTGGCACTTCGACCTACAGATTCAAACCACTTTGACCTCTTCATAAAACGGAAAGAGGAACAATTGAACTATGAACAATTAATCACAAAATTCTAGTCAAGATAACGCATCTCATAGCTAAAAGAAGGGAGATCGATAGTTACGGTCGACCATCGAATAATTAAAACACGAATTGGGGGACTAAAGTGGACCCAATGGTGATCTTGATCTAAAATACTCTATTTCTAAGCTAATATGTGAGGTAAAAAGTTTTGTCAAATTGAGCAGACATAATAGGAGCAGACAAATAAATTTGAAGCCCCACCACTGACGTCATCGGACAATAGGTAGGGATTCCATCACTACTTTTCAAATTCTTTCATTTTGAACTTAAATTTCGCTTCACTCTTTTAAGCAAAGAAAGCTTGTATATCTTTACAAAATAAATTATAAATTCATATTATTCATTCATATGAATAACACAAATAAAACAAGTTAATTTCGGGAGGAAACCCTGCAATTCAGTTCAAATTTCGTGCTATGTTTTTATTGGTTGAAAATTTGTTTAACCAAAAATATTTTGTTTTGTGAAAATTGTGTCACTTTTGCTTGTTTATTTTTCTTGTTCTTGTGTTAAATTTAATAAAGAATTTCGAATTTCGAAAGTCCTCGCGTTAAAAGGTGCGTGAAGTGAAAGATTCGCGGAAAAATTTACAAAACAAAACAAAGAGAGTCATGCGGTGTACAAAATAATGAAAACAAAAAAGTTGCATGAGTGGCAACGTACTTTTCAAATTGAAAATAGAAAACAAATTATTAAATAACAAAAAGTGAATAAATATTTAATTTTACCTCACTGTGTTGCCCTCTCCAAAATTCAATCAACAATTTCAGCCAATAGGAGCCAATTTTGTATGACGTCAGCGGTGCGGCTTCAAATTTATTTTCGCCCGGAAGGCGCAATATTGAGGGGAATAAAGGAAAGCTCATTATCGACTATTGATAAAAATATCACTAGAGAAATGTTCGACTTTCACTTTTCAAACAAAAAACTAACCGGCAGAATATTTAAAAAACATGTAAAGAAATTGTTTGTGTATCAGATATTTTTAAACAACAGAATTCAGTCGCAAATGTAACAATTAGGTTGACAAGAATTTATTGTCAATGGCTAACTAATTTTTTGTAAATATATAAAATAAATAAATGGACTATATACTACTCGGACTACATGCATTACTTACTTAAGCCTCATGTAAGATTTAATTGTATTGTTAATTAATTTAATTAAACTGTTGCTCTTACACTATCATTTTGTGGCATGCAAAATAAGTCTTTCTTAAATGCCGATGTTATTATTAATAAATAAATAAATAAAAAGTCAAAAGTAAACATAAAAACTCTTAGGCAACCTAACCAATCGAAAGGTACACTTTTTACTCTAAAGGTGTTCAAGCTGATCGCAAAATTCTTTTACACTGTGTAGTTTATATATATATAAATTCAAAGTTCAAATCAAACGATACTGGTTCGTGTTGTCAGCTAAAGTTTAACTTATGTTGATTGATTCTTCTTTACTTTTCCTTATTGCAATTTTTTTTCACGAAAAAATAGCTCACTAGTGTAGGCGGCAAACCCAGTAGGAAATTCTAGCTACATGCGTTTGATTTTATTTATAAATAAAAGCTCATAGAAAATGAAAAGAAAAGTTTGAAGGTCGAATTTCAATCTGATATGATTTTAAAAAAAACTTGTAAAGCTTTATATTCCTAAGGAAGCTTAAAACCAACCCAAGAAATTAAATAAAAAAGCAAAGACTTTAATTTTTGTGACGTATTTTTAAATAGTTAATTATATTGTGTACTTAAGGATTTTACAGATAAATATATAGATATTTTGAAGTACTAAGTATGTAGGTAAATATATAAATATGAAGCATTTTAAAATTAATTTGATCAGTCATCTGTAATTAAATGAATTTTATGACTTTATTTCTGATTTGAAAATTTCAAAAGTGTTATTAGAAAGGTTTTTGAAATATTTTTTTGCACTTTGAGCAACAAAGTTTTACAACTCAAACAAACTTTTACAATTTCTTGTCTCAAGTTTAATTTTCCAACAATTTCCGTAAGGAGCGCGTAAAAATTGTACTGTACAAAATATTAACCGTTTTCCACTTTGATCATGGGCGAAACAATAAAATTATTTCACATTTCATCTTCATATGCAAATACAATATTTCAATTATTCATGGGGCGCTGTACGTCTGCGGGGCAAGACCGGCGACCAACACACAGTTCGCATATGTCAGCAATGTAAATGGCAAAGTCGTTCGACACGAAAATAAAACAAGAGTCGCTTTCAAATTTGAATTTGCTAAAAAGTCGACAACGCTGTTGCCGCCATCGGTGCCACTACGCATGACCATAGAAATCCATTCACAGATAAGCAGACTGCAACTTTACCATTTCAGTTTGACGCTCAGCCAGCGTCAACACATTTCACTTTCCACCGCTGTTGAACGGTTGTTGTTGTTGTAACATGGTTTGCTTTCAGCGCGCCAGTGCGACATTCCACAAGTGCATAGCGCGACAATTGCCTTGTGTTGCATATTTTTAGGCGCTGGCAACAGTACTGCGCGCCGTTGGTGTGCGGCTGTGTGTGTCGGAGCGTGTGCGGCAGCGAGTGTTAGGCTCATATGTAATGCCAATTGTTGATTCGTCTGTTCGAAAGCGGTCGCTACCCACCCCGTCCACCTGCGCGTCTTTCTCTTCGCATTGAGCGCCCGCGAGTGCGCGCATGAAGCGTATCTTTGCGTCCGTCGTCGGTTTTGTCGTCGTCTCTGGCCAACGACTCATCTGTGACCGTTGGCTGCGCCAACGAAACCGTTTTGACACGTTGTGTGCGGCCTGTTGCCTGCTGGCGCCAACTACCAACTGCCATCCACTGCTCGGCACTCGGCACTGGGCATTCAACATTCACCATGCCGCACGCAGATATTTAACATCCTGTTCCGTTTGATCTGGCACTCAGTTGTTGCATTCATTTCGGCGTGTTCGCATTCGCATTCGCCTCGCCAACCACAGCGCCGAACACTCATTCCCATTGTAATTATTAAAACTAACTGAAGTTTTAAACAGACAGTTTACGCGTTAATCTTAATTGTGACTGTGAAATGTGTGTGTAAAAGTGTAAATGTTTACTTTTCAAACATTTTGCGACAGTTAAAAAAAAACGTGAAAAAGGCTTTTGCAGTTTTCTGTGTGAGTGCAGTGCGTTTTGTGAAATTTAAATAACGAAAAAGTGACATCGTTTCAGTGTTTTAAATAAAATTCCGTTGGGTGGGTAAGTGCAGGTTTCTTGGCCATTTTTTTATTTTTGGGTTTTAGTTATTTACTTAATTAATTTTAAAAGATTTTATTTATTTATTTATTCAATTCTATAAAATTGTATTTAATTAATTTTAAAAGATTTTATTTATTTATTTATTCAATTCTATAAAATTGTAAGTAATTTTTCTTTTTACATAAAAGTCAAGTCGACAAAATTATGACAAATTTTATGACAACATAAACTGATGAAAAGTCTGCTGAAAGTTGAGCGCATCAACTTCGTTTTGCTATTCAAATAACTCTGGACAGTTGTCAAGCCCAAATGTATGTTTTATTTTTAGTTAACTGGGCATTACAAAGATTAAAAATAACGCAGGCAAGTTGGGATAATTTTTATAAAATGTTTTACCAACAGAAACTGTTGAAAAGCATGTTAAAAATAAAAGACTCCTACACATTACTGGACACTAAACTTTAAAAACGAAAAGTACTCAGCACAGTTTATAACCCTAAATGTATGCTATATTCTAATCATAGCGGAACTGTAGCTTTGCTACTGGCAGGCAAATTGTTTTTGGCTTATCACAGTCAGGAGCTAAACTCTCTCTGATTGTGAAGTTTTCTAGAATTTATTATAATGTCGCCATTATATGACCAGCCTCATAGTTAGGTTTTGCTCCAAGATTTGTCAAAAAATATGTTAACGAAATCATAAAAAACATTGCAATATATTTTTAATATTTCATGGTTCATGGTTCTGTTTTAGACCAGTTTTAAAGAAGAACAGTAAAACTTACGACTTATTATGATAAATATGTAAAAGTAAATATGTAAAAGTAATATAAATATATATAAAAGTGATTAAGACTGAGTTTTTGTCATTTCTGGCATTTATAACTCACGATTAATTTTTCGTTTGCCAGGATTAAACGTGAAAACATAATGAAACAAAAATAACATACTTAATGAAAGAAAATTATTTATTCTGTATGTTCTTAACGTTTTTTTAATGTGCGAGTAGATTGGTTTGATTAAAACAATGCTAATTAGTGAGTAACTTAATGATAGAAGTTGGGAGATGATCTTGAAAGTGTTTTCTGCAGTTAATTTTCTGGCTAATTTTCCTCCAAACTCTTTTGTATTATACTCGTACAATTTTGACTAGAGGAAGTGTCGACGATGGGCTTGAAGCGTTTCCTGAAGTTTGCCAAAAGCACTCGTTTTCTCAAGGATCAATATTGCAATTCATAAATGGAATAAATGCAATAAATAAATGGATCTCTATTTGGCATCGCTAAGGACCCAATAAGGACCCACCTACCTAATCTTTTCATTTGTTACTAACATTGGCGGTAGTGAAAACCCAAAATATTGACAAATACTTAAAAGAGTTGTCAGGGTACTCTCAGTACGAATTTAAAAAAAATCACTTTTGAAGTAAAACAGATGAAGATGGGTTTCCTGGAAAGTGCTTTGAAAGGTGAAGGTCGAATCAAATTCTTGAAAAAATTTAAAACATTTATCTATTTGAAATATACTAAGATGATGATAGATATGTGAATTTTGAGTTCGTTGAGTTCCAGTCCGTTTAAAAGTTCTGACTCAACTATTTGTCTATCTGTCTCACACAGCGGATCTAGTCTTTTAGTTACAAATTGACATTATAATCGATTTGTAACGGTTCCTAGTGGATTAATGCCATGGAAGTTCAACAGAAACGGTGAAAAATGATTTGTAACACACGTGTCAACAAATAAAAAAAAACCAATGAAATGAAATGAAGCATATGAACAAATAATTTTCTGCATTTTTTCTAGAGAAACTAAATTAAATTGAAACACAAAACCAGTATAAACTGTGCTTCACAGCTGGATGCCAGAAAACTAGGAACAGAAATTTCTTCTTTTTTTTTGTTGTAATGTGAGCACCGCTGGGCGTTGATAGGCGTATCAATGAATTTACATTTGTACTTGACATAATGCTCAGCCATGGAACTATTTCAAGTTACCGAATTATTATTTTGTTTTGGAAAAAGTGTATTTGAATAAACTTGTGGTTTGACAAATAAAAAAAATAAGCCATCGAAAGCAGACGTCAATTTCATAACCATATCAGTTGATTAATTTTTGATAAATGGTTCAGATTGCTCAGTGGCAATATTTACTTAAGCTTTGGAATAATAGGAGATAAAATGCCACAGCTTCGTCACAGTTTTCTATTCTAAATATTTTGAATAGATTTCGAGTGTGAGTAGGTAGCAGTGGCTTCTCCGAAGGTCATAAAGGTCCAATGTGATACTTGCTTAGTATTCTGGTTGAGCCATTCTTTAGAGACTTTCGGAAGAGTAATTTGGAAACATTTTTAATTCTCATTGACCGTTTGTGTGGACACTCAAGTAACAATCAAAGTGTTCTGGTTACACCCTATTAAGTCGTAAAGCGTAATGAATTACAGAAAGTTTTTTATTTAAATTTGTGAGCAAAACATTAGACTACCTTTTGATAACAAAATTCCTGGAACTCTTAAATAAAAGAAAAATGGTTAAGTTATTAATCCCCATTGCAAGCAATACACATATTTCAACGCTTCCTCCAATTTTGAAAATACTTTTCATACCCTAATTTTGGAATCACCTTCAGCTCCTTCTGTAAATTCGTGACGTAACTGGAGTCGTGGGAATAGGAAAAAGTCACAAGGAGCCATGCCAGGTGAATAAGGAGCTTGCGAAATGGTATGAACGTTTGCTAAAATAGTCAGGTACAAAATGATATCTGTGAGCTAGTGTGGTGTAGTGGTGAAGAAACCACGAGATGTTTCTCCACAATTTTGGCCTTTTGCAACGAACATTATCCCCTCAAACGCTTTAATACGTTCAAGTAATACTTCTCATTACTGGCGAAAGAAATTCGAAATGGATCACACCACGGCAGCCAATGGTTAACAAAGCCTTGTTTTTAAATCGACGTGTCGTGGTTCCTTGGGCTTTGGATCGTTGGGAAACGTTGGAAACGCCATTCCGGTGATTGTTGGTTAGTTTTGATGCCATAGTCACAGACCCATGTTTCGTGACATGTAATTATGCCGTCGATGGCTCTTTGGTCCAAAGAAAGCATTTTCTGTAGTGACATCAATCCGATGCTTTTTATGCAAAAAATTCTATACACACATAACGCTCTACACCGATCCAAATGGGACACCAAGATCGATTGCTATCTCTCTGGTGCTTACATGTTATGCGAGGATAATTTTCTTTAGTTTTTCGATGTTTTTGTCAGTCATACTCAACCACTGTACGGTCCGCTTTAAACTCTTTGTACGCAAAATTCAAAGAATACAACCAACTAACCCAGAAAAACAGATTTTAATCTTCCTTTATTTCAAGCGCGGGATGTTTGAATGGGAATTTCTGGGTATTTTTTGGTCAGAAGGTATATTGTAGTAATATGTTGCAGACCTTGTCAGATGCATCCAAAGTTTGAAATGGTTTCAAAAAGCAGGAAAATGATTTTAATCAGTGGTTCTTCTGATACTTTCAAGCAACACAATGGGCCTTTCTGGCAATGGAAGCATATTGCTGATTAATTAATTGGCAGGTACGTCAAAAGTTTGTATCAGAGGTGCTTCTGATACTTTCAAGCAAAATAATGGGCTTCTCTGGCAATGCTATAATATTGCTGATTGGTCAACAAGACGTCCGCTAGTCAAACTTATAAAGAAATATATTCATTAAAAAGCTACAAGTTGTGAGTACTTATGTCAGTTTTAAATCATATTTAAAGGTGTTGAAAACTTTATAGCGAATTTATTAGCCCATAATCTGCACACGTCATAATCTGCTCAAAAGCCCAAATCCAAACACTTTCATATAAACAGAATTATCGGCCTACGCATTTACTGGCGACTATGCCACATAATGTTTACAGGTTAATAGTGAGACACACATTAATTTAAAGCCGCAAAATTGCCACTAGCACTTTATTCGCCCTCGAATGCAAGCAAACATCTTACAACTGCCGACTCTGCACGTGTATGAAAAATGTAATCGCACTCGGCAAGAAATGTAATGTTGTTCGCTAGAAAACGGACGCAGATTTATCACGCAGCGTCCTGTGAGCGCTAAACTAATTAAACGCCAAGGCAACAATGTCCCGAAGACATAGTTGCGCCTAAAAGACAATGTAACATGAAATGAAAAAAATAAAATAAATAAATGAAAAATGTCTGAAACTGTGCAGCTGGCGCCATTAAGAGCATTTTAACTTGTTGGTTGCTCTTGGCACGTATTGTTCGGTAATATGTACCGTTGTAAAGTACATATGTACAAACATATATATATGTAATGTATGTAGAAATGCAACTTAAAATTGTCGCAGTGCAATTATCGCGTTTTCGACATTTATGTTGTGTGTGTGTAATCACATTCTTGATCATTGCATTCTAAACTAAATGTAAAAGTCCGTTTTTGATTGAGCATTTTAATTAATGATAGTCTTTGGATGAGGGCTTGACACCTACCCCTCTCCCTACCCCTTTTGGCTACACTCCTGCTAGTGCATATGTAAGTATACAAATTAAAAGTAAAGTTAATATTTATTTCAACATATTCATTCGTTCATTCATTCATTTATTCGTATTGGTGTGAGTGATTACATTTTCTGCTCCAAGATTTATTATAATTTCTTATATGACAAGAAAAAGTAAATTTTTTATAATTTTTTTAAATTTCAAAATAAATATTTCAGTACTTTAAATCATGACCTTTGTTTTAATTTATATGATCGGCAATCTGCGTCATTTTTCTCCAATGAAGTTTGTGTTTGATTACTGTTTTTTATGTACAAATATGTAGTCTTAAAATAAATCATCAGAATATCATCCAATTTGATGTTTTTATATTAGGTACTTTATATCAGAGATTTAGAAAGAGATTTAAGAAATTTCTGTAATTATTGCTCTATAATAATTATTCCCAATAAGACATTTTTTGCGTTGCCTATAACTATTATAATGTAATAAATATTTTTGAGTTGCATAATTACTCTTATGAGTAATAAAGTCTATTTTTCGTTGTCGGTAATTATTATTTTGGGATTTTTGTTTTTTACACTTTTATTTATGACTTTTTTATTTACGTTACCGATAACTATTATTTTGAGAAATTTTTTTACGTTGCTTCATAACTTTTATTTATGATTTTTTTTTTAATTTACGTTGCCGATAATTATTATTTTGAAAAAAAAATTTTTTTCGTTGAATTACCACATTTTGGATATGAATTGATTTTTGATTGTTTTAAATTGACAAATGCAAATTAACTGCAGAAACCTAATTTCCACCAACAACGAAATAATTAAAAATCAATTCAAACTCAAAATGTGGTTAGGCAACGTAAAAATAATTCTTTCATAAAAGTTATGAAGAAAAGGAAATTAATGTTCTTTAAAATAATATTGATCGGCAACGTAAATAACAAAAAATCATCAATAAAAGTTATGAAGCAACGTAAACAAAAAAAATCTCAAAATAATAACGTAAAAATTAACTGTCGCAAATAATAATTAAGTATAATCAAAAAATAAATTTTATGTTGCATTGATGATTTTTGATTGTTTTAAATTGACAAATGCAAATTAACTGCAGAAACCTAATTTCCACCAACAACGAAATAATTAAAAATCAATTCAAACTCAAAATGTGGTTAGGCAACGTAAAAATAATTCTTTCATAAAAGTTATGAAGAAAAGGAAATTAATGTTCTTTAAAATAATATTGATCGGCAACGTAAATAACAAAAAATCATCAATAAAAGTTATGAAGCAACGTAAACAAAAAAAATCTCAAAATAATAACGTAAAAATTAACTGTCGCAAATAATAATTAAGTATAATCAAAAAATAAATTTTATGTTGCATTGTATACATTACAATGATTTTCTTAAAAAACTTATCATAGTTCAGGGACTTAATATATCTACTCGTATGTGCAAAATTAAAAAAAATCTATTTTCAGAAATAAAACACTACCGTTTTTAATCCGAAAGTGTAATGTTTCATAGTGTTGCAGTGGTTGTTATTTTGTGGTTGTTGTTGACAGTCAGTCATGGCATTAAAATTAGTATTTAAAATCTCACGTCGAGAATTAAGAACCTGCATCGCCAATCACGCTGTCTTTCGTTACCTTTTGCCTTACTTCATACTTCTGGCACTCACTCACTCTGGCGCGTCTGGGGATTAATTTCCAACTTTTAGGCGCCTTCGTGCGTGCTGCTTATGGGTCGAGTAAAAGATATGTGTTGGCCAATGTTTTCAGGACACCTCCTTTATGCACAGAGTTGTTGCTTTGGCTGTTTCTTAAAAGTTTCACGTGGGCAAAGTCATATTTGGGACGATTTGAATGAGTGAGAACATTGACGCTCCTGCGTTTCAGTCTTAACAGTCTTAACAAAGGGAACAACTAATGAACACAATCAAATATGTGGGCACAAAAGTGGGCGTTAAATGTGGCCACAAACCCATACGAATGAATGAATAAAAATTGTACTTAAACCATAACAACACTCAAACCCTTTGAATACTGCAACTTTTTCATAGCAAAGAGATCTACGCATGTGATTAGGAAAGCACTATTTCATTATATTTAGTATTGATTTGCATTATACATACATTGCACATATTAATTTACATTAACACGTCTGAAGCGGTCAAGAATAAAGGTAGATATACCACATACTACTACTACAGACTACTTATGTACCATCTAAATTTGGTTTATCCACTAGGCTGATTTCATATGACGATGCCGCATTCTCGTACTCGATGAGCACAATGCGATTTTCACCGAGCTTAAGTACTTCGCGGGGCACAAACAACGTCATTTGCGGACCGACAGTCCAGTAACGTCCCAAATTGTGGTCATTTACAAATGCTATTCCCTTTCCCCAGTCACTCGTGTCTAAGTACGTGTCTCCCAGATGTTCATCAATATTTAAATATCCGTGAAATATTGTTGGTCCGTTCAGTATTGTCAAGTCTTCGTTTTGCAAGCAGTTATCTGTGACCGTCAGAGATAACAAAATATTGGTGTATGAGTCAAGTGGGTATGTAGTCATGCTCCACCGCGATAGCACCGCACTGTCCAGTTTCACATCGCTCACCAGTCCCTTGAAATCGTTGAGACTTCCGAAGTTGATGCGACCCTGATTCTCCACCAACAATTGCAGTCGTTTGCCGCTGTTGGTCTTTAACGGCAACTGATAGATAGCATTCGCGCGCGACAACACGCCCTGCAGCACATCGTCGACAAACACATAAGCACGATCCCTTACTCCCTCAGCGTTCAAAATGCTCTGATTACCCTCAAGTTTGGGCAGAAAGGTTTCGTACAACACAAAGCCCGAATTCTGACCCAGCGCTTCGAAAGTCATTGGCTGCTCTGCTGTGAACATGCCTGTAGCCAGATTTTTACGCCCCACATCGGAGAGAATCGAGCAGGACCTGTCGAGGAACACTGAGCCGTAGGCTATTTTCGGCACAGGTGTTGGAATTGTGATGTTCGGAAGCGGCAAATAACGTCCAATAACTTCGCGAAGTTTGTGGAATTTGGGCGTGGGATCGCCTGCTTCGTCCATGGGCGCATCGTAATCGTATGACGTGAGATCGGGCTGATAGCGCCCCGGGCCGCCATCGTTGGCACCGGCAGTGAAACCAAAGTTCGTGCCACCGAAAAACATGTAAAAGTTGACGCTGGCGCCGTCGTCGAGCATTTGACTGTACAGATTCGGAAGCAAGATATCAGTCATCATAAACGACGACTATTTTTGTCTTGTGTCAACTTACGTCAATGTGTCAATGATTGCCTCTGTGTCCACACGTTCCATTGGCTCGGACCAGTGCGATAGCCAGCCGGGGTAGTATTCGACATTAACCAGGGGACCACTTGGTTGAATTCTGCGTAAGCGTTGCCATGATTCTTTTATTTTGGTGCCAGCACCAAAGTCCATTGTGGCCAGGACGCCGTCAATGTGACCATCGCGCAGCAGGCCTGGACCGTCGTTGGTAAAAAGTACGGCATTGTACTTGACGTACTTCCGTGTCTCATCGCGTAGCCATCTGCCATATTTCTTGTCGATGGGATCATACGAACCGTACTCGTTCTCCACCTGAACCATAATGATGGGACCGCCGTTGCCATACAAGTAGGGAGCAATACGCGGCATCAATTCCGAATACCACTTCCTCACCTCGTGCAGATAGTCTGCAAATATTTAAATATTAGTCCGAAAATATTCGCACATGGGCACAGGCCATTTTTAATTTACTAACATTTATCGGAAGTGCGAAGAGTAATGTCGGGGTACTTGGTCAGCAGCCAGTAGGGAAAGCCACCCTGCATGCAATGAAAACGAAATGTGTTGTAATTTCGTTATACACTGGAAGAGGTACACTATAGTACACTATATACACAGCTTACCTGCCTTCAACACATCCTTCAAAATCATAAAACATATCTTTTAAACATTGCGAAAGCTTACCAAATCACGTTCGGCGCAAATGTACGGCCCGGGACGCAGTATGACCAGCAAGTCCTCGCTTTGCGCTTCTCTGATGAATCGTTCCAGATCGGCGATGCCACTCCACACATAAGAGTCTTCCTTCGGATTGTGAAGCGACCATTCGACGTAGCTGCGAAGAACTCTCCTCGTTGTAGGTGTGTCAGACTTGGACCTTTGCACGATTCTACTTACGTGGTGACGGCATTCAGGCCGGCGGCGCGCATTGTGCGCAATTTGCGTTGCCAGCTGTCCGGATGTGCGCGGAAATAGTGAAAGGAGCCGGCAATGAAGCGAAATGGTTCACCATCCTTCAAAAAACGATCGTGGAACCAGTCCACTTTGAAGCTACGACCTGGCTGCTGAGCATTCAGATAGTGGAGGCCAATCAGTGTCAGCAATAAGCCGACCACAAGAAAACGCATTTTCTACAAAATCGAAAGGAGCTTTAATTTCTTATTATAAATTATGGTATTATTATGGTATCCTGATCTAGAAGACCACAAGGTAATCCTAGTTAAATGGGCGTGTCACAATGCTGTGAAGAATTAGGCTCGATACTACATTATTACTATTAATATTTAAATTCTTTGACATTTAAATTTTCTTGTGTAAGAGTACAAACGTTTAATATCTTAATTAAAAAAAATTAACCTAACTTAACCTAACTTAACCTAACCAATTGATGCCAGTGATTTACTAAGATTGTACACAGAGCAACTAACTGACAACTAACAGCAACTAATATACATACATTGGATTTAGGAACAGAAAAATTGTATATTATCCCAGCAAAGCAAACGATATCGAAACGATATAGAAACGATATCGGTAACGCGACAATTTTTATCGTTTTCGAGTATTGCTAAAGTTTCTTAATTGATATCGAGAACGAGAAAATTTACACTATTGAAATTGTCTTATCCGAGATATCGTAACAATGTCGAACATTTTGAAAATTTCGATATCGTTTGGACAGCGCCATTTTTCTTGTTCTCAATATCGAGAACGAGAAAAATTACACTATTGTAACGATACAGAAATATTCAAAAATCTCGATATCGTTGCAATATTGACATTTTCTGATGCGAGATATTATACTTTTGAGATAATCCTAAAAAACACTTCCGGTCAAAATTATATAATACTTTTCTCCATCACTAGTGTGCTTAACCCATTTTCGGCCGCTGGTCGATTTTTCGACCAGCCACTTTGAAGGATAGTAGCTCTGCACTTAGACATTATATCTTTGAACTTTTGACGCAGAAAATACCTTTGATCTTTTGGTAACCCCTCGAAATAATACTTTTTTTTAAAAACGATAAATTTAGAGATGTTGGCGAAGGCACGAAAAAAGCATTTTTTTAGTCATATTTTGAATATTCTGAAAAATATATCACCTTTTCAAATTATTTATTTATTATTGATTATTTACGAAGCCTAAAGACCAGGGGTGGCTTTCCGTAATTCGATATCGAGCAAATACGTGTATCGAACTATCGTTTTTGCTTTCCGTAACACAAAATGTCGTCGTGTCCTATCGAACGTTCGATACAAACAGCTCGATACCAATTTTGCTCTCGTTTTGCTCGTTTGCTTGTTTGCGCCGTTGTCAACCATAACAAAATGTGAGTACGAAATTTGAAATTTTTTGGAAATTAATAAATGCTTTTATTTTTTTTAGGAATCAACAAACGAACGCTGGACAAATAAAGATGTTAATCGAATTTTCCTCCAGGAAAATTGTATTTAGAATTTAAATACTCTTTACACTGCTGGCGGTCTGTGTTAGAGTTCCATTGGCTGCATAAATTTTGTTCCATTGAGGTTAAGGTCTGCCGAAAGATTTTTGACAGAGTGCTGGGTCCCATGGCAGATGAGTGTGCGCCTCCCGTTTGCCACTGATAACCTCCACCCGCTAGCATCACTAAAGTGACGGCTAATCTTTGTGGAGGAATGTATGTACTTCTCATGCCATCCCGTAATTGTATGGCATTGAGAACGTACATAAATGCCTCATTGCTCAAACGGTACCTTTGTTGGAAGCTGTGAAATGGAAATTGTATAAACAAATTTTACAAATACCAAATTAATTTACCATAACTCTGGCAATTCCATGGGATCCGCTGCATCTCTTCATCTTCCTCTATTGATTGGAGTTTCACGACGAAACTCCTCCAAAAACAATAAATACCGCCAATTGTACATTTTCATTCCCGACAATTTTTAAATTTATTTATTTTTACGTGTCAAATTTTCTTCGTTTTGTTTACTTCCCGCTGCTTCTGACAGCTCCAAAGTACTTTCCACACACTTCCCAAAAAAATGAAAACGAGAGTTCTCATATCGAGTTACGGAAACCGAAACTGTCTCGTTGAGCGTTCGATATCGAATCGATGTGTCGAGCCAACGATGATCGAGTATCGAATTACGGAAAGCCACCCCAGATTACCACAATCAATTGATATCCATAAGATTATGAAAATATTTTTACCTCTCAGCACCGCGTACTTTTCAGTGGTCGAAAAATCGACGATTGGCCAGAAGTCGTCATGTATGTACATATATAAGCCAACAATTGTTTGTTTTCATGCTTGATTATTATTTGACTAAAACTATGTACATATATATTTGTTTTATTTGAAATTGAATTTTTATTAATTTATAAAAAAAATTTGTAAAAAGAAAAACAAAAAAAATCCAAAAATATTCTTGATTAAGGTCCTAAATGTAAGTCCTTAAAAAAAATTTCAAAAATATTGACTATTTCTGGTAGCGGCCGAAAATGGGTTAAGGAATTTGCTTAAGGAACGAAAAAAACGATAGTCCCCTTTCTTACAATGCTTGCTGTCGATAGCGATTTGAAATTGAATTTGTTGTCCCAGCGACTTGGCAGAAAACTGCAGTCAAACCTGCTTTCTAGTCTTTTATATAAACGTTATCGGTGGCGGTTATATAAGTTTTAGTAGAACTGTCGTGGCTTGCCCATGATTTGTGCTGACACTGATACATTGAATTCTAGATAAGACTGCAATTTTGTATTGTGCCAAATCGTAACTACAATTTGTTTTTTGTTAGAACACTCAACCGGAAAAGTGGTTATATGTGCTACTTCGCGAAGCAACTACGTTTTCTAGAAAACTGAAATTCTTTAAAGAATTTTGGGTTAAGGTTTGCCTTTAAACATTTGAAAATATAATAACAACACATATTTTTTAGCAAAACCGATTTGTCCTTTTTAAAACTGTCCCCTTCAGACTCAAAAACGATTTGCATGATTTTTAGATCAATGAGTGATTTAGATCGTCGGCCGGGATGTCCTTCCGGATGACGGTATAAGCTTTATGAATGGCTTCTACGTCCACAAAAAGCTTTCATTTCATAGCAAATGTATTTTTTCGAAAACGTGAAAGTCGCACGGTGCCGCATCAGGCGAAAACCATAAAATAAACAGTCACAAGTGTCGTCAGTCAACTTGTGCAAAACAAACTGTGTAGCCAAATGTTCAGTTCAAATGCAATGAATTGATGTTACTGAAATACTTAAATCCACTTACAAGAATTTCAATTAGTGTTTTGGGCCATCTCTAATGAATGCACGCACAGTTATGATGGAATCTGCGGTGAATGCGGGTTTCAGTTGGCCAACATGTTGGCCCTCATTTATGTTTTAAAATCACGAATACAAATCATGAATTCTGTCACGGGATAAAGAGTCATCATCATAAACTGTTTCGGTTGAAGTTTTACCAAAGAACACTTAATACTGTCCCTTTTTGTTCGATGCTAATTTGTGGACCGATTACATCGATTTGTATTCTAAATTGGCTAACCAAATGGTTTTTAAAAACCCCTCCCATGACCAAGGTCTGGCTACGCCCCTGCCTACATATATATATATGCATATATATCTACATATTCTTGATAATAGCCCAGTGGCGCACACAGGGGGGTTTGGGGGTTTAACCCCCCGAAATATTTTTAAGTTAGTACAGAAATTTAATTTAAAACCGTCGCATATATGTTCAATCATCAATAACACTACTCGACACAAACAATGCACCTAAAAAAAGTGTTTCTTAGACTAACTTTGTGTCGCTGAACACGAAACTGAAGATCAAAAAATTTTGTGAGAAGCATTTTCAAATCTCCGAAAAACCAGTTTTTACCCTGTTGTTTCAGTTATGAGCAGATATCTTGTAAACGAACCATCCGACTAACACAAGATGTCCGTCGATCAGAAGATAATACCTTAGCTTTTCCAGAGATGTACAGATTGTCCAAATCAGATGAGATTTGGAGAAATTACTGACGATGAAAGTTGTAAAAAAGTGAACTTTTCGACCATTTTCAAAAATCATAAATTTTTGAAGTTTTTTTTAATAAATTAATAATAATTAATAATAAATTATTTCCTTTAGTTTAAAAACCTAAAATGAAAAATATATTATTTGTGCAAATATTAAGCCTACCATCAATGGTTTTGAAAGAAAAATGACAAAGTTATGATGCAATGAGTGAAAACACCAACTTTACATTTATTACACCGTGACCCATCCAAATGTTGATATAGGCGTGAAACTAGAGGTCATTTACCTGGCATAGTCAGTTTTTCATTTTCTGACCCAAAGTGATTTTTAAGGACTTTAAAATTTTAAGGACATACACATTTCAAATATTTTTTTAAATATTTGCGGTTGTGCAATAATGAAGACATGGGTATCAAATAAAAGAGAAAAACCTGTCTCCTTTAAATAAATTTTCTATTTTGAACTTTCAGGGCCAAAATATGTCAGGTAGGGGAAACATACATGTTTTGGATCTCAGTCTGTAGATTCATACATCTAAATTTTTGTTCTATTTCAAAGTTCTCAAAAAAGTTGCACGAAAGCCCCTCCCCCCGAAATAAAATCCTGCGTGCGCCACTGTAATAGCTTAACGTTACAAACTTAGAAAAGTGCCCATTCCTAGATAGAAATCTTGTTTTTGGTAGGCATCACTCTGACTGATAACTAGTTGACATGGTTCTTGTCTTATGAGCCCACAACAGATCTGACAATAGGTCCGACATGACGTAGTGTATGAAACACTCTTAGGAATCGAATCTAATCCACAGCGAAGAATCTTTTTACTAGAAAATTTGATTTCTTGAACCTGACATCAAGTTTGGGGAAAACAATTTTTTAAATACTTTGAAGTGTTGTGTTGTAGAAAACTGAAAAAAGATATTTTCCTCAAGTCCACCTCCGCTGCTCAGCAACATTTTTGCAGTCAAAGTTTTTGGGGACTCTGATACATCTTCGCCTCCCATTTACTGTTTTGTTCTGTGGTTTAGTCGCTCGTTTATGCTCTTCGCTGCATCGTGACAGCGACAGAATAGAACAGAATTCGCGAAATTCACTCTTTCACTTTGGTAAATGCAATTTTGTGCAAAATTATGAACGCAAAAAAATGTCAAACTCGTTAAAGGCAAACCACGTAAACGACGATTTGTGTTGTTGCTTTGTTGTTGCGCGGCGGGTGGATAGGTGACCGGGTACCCTTGCTTACCGTTTTAGACACAGCATTAAGACGCCTGTAAATCCAGTGGCGAAATACAACGGCGTTGTCCTTCCAGCTATGCTCCGAGCAGGCATCGGACAGCGGCTGCACCTCAGGCGGCTGCAAGTTTGGCGCGAACGCATCGCTATGGTGCTGCATTTGGTTATGTTCTGCCATTGCGTTACAAGCGCCAAGACGCCTAAACGCCAGCCAGCGAAGTTGTTGTTGTGATTGGTTGCGGCAAGTGTTGCGCCGTTGCGTCCAACGCAGCCGCCACCAATGATAAATGCGCATTCAGTAAACAAAGATTCGCACGAGCTGTCGCTGGCGCTGCGGCTGGAAGCTGCCGAGGTGGGAACAGTTGGCGCACAGCAATCAGCAACAAATTCAATTGATGGATAGTCGCGTTTTCACTGCTGCTGTTCGATCGTCTTCAATAAGCTTGCAATTTAATTTGTCACCGTTGGCGTTGTCGCTGCCGACTGTCAGACGCAGCGCACACGCTCCTCAGCGTTGTGTGTAGTGATGAAAATATTTCGCGATGTCCTTATGTAAATATCGAATAGCATTGATAAAGCTTGAGTATTGGGAATTTTACAATTTTGAATTTCAACAGAAGCACCGAGTCCTGCGCTTTGGAATTGGACTTTACGGCTACCAAAGAAAATAAAAATATTTTTGTTTTTAAATCAAAATAACAAAAAAATCTTTCCATCACAGTGAAATAAAGTCAATTATTTCAGTATGAAAACCAGGTGGAGAATTTATGGATTTTTATTGAAATCATTAACCTATACTTATTTTATTTCATATATATATGTATGTATATATTATATTTTATTATTTTACTGTGGACCTACAAATATTCATACATAAGAAGCTAAAATATTATTATGAATATTATGTAAGGATTGCTACATCTTTTTGCTGGGAATGGATCTGCGATGCGGTGTTGAGCAAACATTCCCAATTCTTGTTGTCTTCTCTACTTATCTTTCGGGAAGCTTGAACATCCAGCTACAATTTTTAACATTTTTTTGTTTTAAAACAATTAAAACAACAGAAAACACTTTCTGTGCAAGTAAATTCAATTGGCGAGCGAACATCGTTTAAAAAATTTCCGCTTCCTCGGATCGCTTCAAATAGTTTAGAATTTGTTTTGCCTGAAGAGAATCAACAGGTTTGGCGCACACAAATGCACAACGTACACAAACATTGAGCAAATAAACAGCAACGCACTCAATATTGTCAAAGATGCATTTGTCAGTGTGCCACAAGTTGACGCGTGTACGCGGTCGCCAATTCAATTTTATTTACTCATGATTGAAGCCGCGAAGACGAGAAGCTTTCAGGAATGAGTAGCAAAAAAGATGAAATACAAACACAAGAAATGCAATAAGATTTAATTATAGGTGAGTTCTATGACTTTGTTAACGAAGGAGTGTTGCCGCGAGTGATGCTCGGTTCTCATTCCAACTAGTTATTTTTGTTCTTAACTGTGTTCTGTGTTCTATGACTTTGTAATTCGTACCTTGATGAATAATCCTGCGTACTTGTTTCTGCATCATGTGCCATTCATATTCTTTCACCAATTTTCGATCTATCGGGAGATTGAGAATCTAGGGAGAATTAAGTTTGAATGACAGTCAATGCTTATCGAAAAACTGACCTAAGCCGATAATGTTTGGATGACACTTCAAAACGCACTCAAACGCTCCAACCAAAGACAATACAATATTAATTAATTAATTAATGCAATTGTATGTATTGTCTTTGCTCCAACTGCTCAGCTACTGCAGTTGTTTTAATCATAAGAATGGTTTTATAAAAGATATACGCTTATATAGTGCAACGATTCAGCGCTGAAAATGTCAAATTCTTAGTTTCAAATGCATGAAATAAATTACGATTGTATACTGAATGTCTAAAAATTAAATATTCTTTATTTTATAATTAATCATATGACGAAAATTAAGGATAAAAATAAAATTATTACATGGTCCCAAAGTTAACTGAGCCAACCCACCCTCAGTGGTTACCATCTAATTTCGGTGTGTTTATTAAGTTGATTTCATAGGCCGGTGCCGCACTCTGGTTCTCGATGAGCACAATGTGATTTTCACCGACCTTAAGTACTTCGCGAGGCACGAACAGCGTAATTTGCGGTCCGATTGTCGGCCAGTAACGTCCCAAATTCTCGCCATTCACAAATGCTATACCCTTTCCCCAGCCAGTCGTGTCTAAGTACGTGTCTCCCAGGCCCCCTTCATCAATTTTGAGTACACCGTGAAATATTGTCGGTCCGTTTTGCATTCTTTGGCCCTTGTGTTGCGTCAAGCAATCCGAATCCTTCTGTTGTGCGTGTTCCAGGAATAATTGAATATCGACGTGCGATTCAAGTGGGTATGTGGTCATATTCCACTCCGTCAGCACCGCACTGTCCAGTTTTACATTGCTTACCAATCCCTTGAAATCATTGAGCATTCCGTAGTTGATGCGACCCTGATTCTCCACCAACAACTGAAGTCGTTGGCCGCTGCTGGCCAGTAACGGCAACTGATAGATGGGTGTCTCGCGCGACAACACGCCTTGCAGCACATCATCGACAAACACATAAGCACGATCCCTTACGCCCGTGGCGTGCAAAATACTCGGATCACGCTTGAAACTGGGCAGAACGGTCTCGTACAACACAAAGCCCGAATACTGACCCAGCGCTTCGAAAGTCATTGGCTGCTTTGCTGTGAACACGCCTGTAGCCAGATGTTTACGCCCCACATCGGAGAGAATCGAGCAGGATCTGCTGAGGAACACTGCGCCGTAGTCGATTTTCGGCACAGGTGTTGGAATTGTGATGTTCGGAAGCGGCAAATAACGTCCAATAACTTCGCGAATTTTGTGGAATTTGGGCGTGGGATCGCCTGCTTCGTCCATGGGCGCATCGTAGTCGTATGACGTAAGGTCGGGCTGATAGCGCCCCGGGCCGCCATCATTGGCACCGGCAGTGAAACCAAAGTTCGTGCCACCGAAAAACATGTAAAAGTTGACGCTGGCGCCGTCGTCGAGCATTTGACTGCAAGGATTCGAAAGCAAGACATCAATTAAGTAACTCGTTTTGAAGTAGTCGCCTTATGCCAACTTACGTTAAATAATTGGCAACAACATTCGTGGGTACACGCGCCATTGGCTCGGACCAGTGCGTCAGCCAGCCGGGATAGTATTCGGCATTAACCAGGGGACCATGTGGTTGAATATCGCGTAAGCGTTTCCAAGTGTTTTTCAAATTGCCGCCAGCACCAAAGTCCATTGTGGCCAGCACACCTTCAATTTGACCGCAGGACAGAACGGACGGGCCGTCGTTGGTAAAAAGTGCGGCATTGTCCTTGACGTGCTCCAGGGTTTCATCGCGCAGCCATGTGCGATACTTCTTGTCGCATGCGTAGTACGAGCCATACTCGTTCTCCACCTGCACCAAAATAATGGGACCGCCGTTGCCGTAAAGGTGAGGAGTGACGCGCGCCATCAGTGCCGCATACCATTTTCGTACCTCGTGTAGATAGTCTGCAAAGATTTTAAAGTAACTATCAGATATTTGTTAATGTTTGTTCATCTCGAAATATAAATTGTGCAACATCTCCTTTGGGAATGTTGTACAATTCAATGAAATGTTGCCGAAACCGTAGAGATGGCTTCCTTGAAGATCTGGATATGGTGATTAGTGCTCCAGTTAGTCGAACGAAGCTGAACAAAAGGATTTGCTAGACTTTATTGGGACTTAGAGCGACAAGTGTTAAAATACTGCGAGTGTTACAGCTACAGGACGCTAGAACGTTTTATGCCTAAATGCTTCGAATTGGTGCATTCCACAATAATTTTTAACATTTTTTCGCCGGACCCTAACTAAATACTTTACACACAATTACGAGCCTTCGTCAAAACGAAGATGCTGTTTTAATTTGTTTGCAAATAATTTCAAAATCTGTGCTGTCGTAGCAGACATTCATATTGTTCAATTTTGAGATACATGCCTCGTCAAATCAATAAAGATTTGTACATAAGACTATAATCTTTATAGTTAACAGAAATAATCCAATTTTCGCCAAGGTGTGGAGCATTGATAGCCACGTTTGATTATCCCTCAAACCCCATAAATTCTGAGAGTATTTGAAACATCACGTAGTATTTATTATGTCAATATGAAATTTACTTACATATATCGGAAGTGCGCAGATTAATGGTGGGGTACTTGGTCAGCAGCCAGTGGGGGAAGCCACCCTACATGAAAAAGAAAATGTTTATTACAATTAGGTGTTACACTGGAAGAGGGTCTCTAACAAAGCCTCCATCATAAAACATATCTTTTAAATATTGCGAAAGCTTACCATATCACGTTCGGCGCAAATGTACGGCCCGGGACGCAGTATGACCAGCAAGTCCTCGCTTTGCGCTTCTCTAATGAATCGTTCCAGATCGGCGATGCCACTCCACACATAAGAGTCTTCCTTCGGATTGTGAAGCGACCATTCGACGTAGCTGCGAAGAACTCTCCTCGTTGTAGGTGTGTCAGACTTGGACCTTTGCACGATTCTACTTACGTGGTGACGGCATTCAGGCCGGCGGCGCGCATTGTGCGCAATTTGCGTTGCCAGCTGTCCGGATGTGCGCGGAAATAGTGAAAGGAGCCGGCAATGAAGCGAAACGGTTCGCCATCCTTCAGAAAGCGATCGTTGTCCCAGTCGACGGTGAAGTTGCGAGCCGGTTGCTGAGCATTCAGATAGTGAACACCGAGGAGTGTCAGCAGAAAGCCGACCACAAGAAAACGCATTTTCTGCGAAATCAATGGGAAATTTGAGTATACAGTTGGAATAATTAAATTAGTGTAAAGTTCTTGAGTGTGAAAAGCACTTGAAGTCAATAGAATGTAAATTGCAATTAGGCATGGCGGCAAATTGTCACCTATGCGTTGTTCCGCACACATCGTGGAAGTGGCAATGCGGAAGTTATGCGCTAAATTCAGGTTCAATGGCGGGATTGAGTACCGTCTGTATAAGTTGCAAGATGCCCACACACAATTTTATTAGATATGTATATGTAGTACAATTGTGTAAATGCACAATGCGATTTTCCACAACACTTTCGCCGTGACATTGCCGGCTTGATTGTTGGCTTTGTGTTTTTGTTGTTATTGTTGTTGCTATTTAATTGAATTAAGTATTTGGCGTGTGCGCGTTTCATTGAGAAGCGGATTATTGCATAAAGCAACATATCGGATTTCTTAAAGTACACTGGCAATAGTTATATATAAAAATATATTCAATTGATCAATAAATTTATGCACATATGAATTGTTGCGTTAGTTGAAGCAGAGTTCACATAAAAGGTGGTAAAGTGCACAGACTTTCTTCGGTCACCAGCTGCTTTGACGTAGTCAACAATTGGCATTTCATTCCAAAAACCAATCGTGCGACCCAGTTGTGATATCTTTCTGGACGTGCTTGTTTGCTATGAACTTGAGATGATTAATTCTGTTTATTCTTAATAAGTTTTGCTCAAATTTTAACTTTTGCACAGTGAGTGTTCAAAGAGATTGCGAAATGTTTATGATAATCGGCGGCTTATGGTAACCTTGACTGCAGCATTAATTTCTCATATTTGTTTTATTTGTTCATGCTTCTATTGCAAAAAGCAACATTATTTTTATTTGTGGTAAATTTCAGATATTTACTTGAAATTAGTCTAACTATACTATTTTGTTTGATTGTATATTTTGTGCAATGTTTTTTTTAGATAGAATTGTGTGAAGCTTAATTTTTGGCAATTAATTTATAGATTAGAATGATGCGCTAACAGATAAATAATGAAAATGGTTACATATCTGTTTATGGAAAGTTCATTTGCTGCCTTTCTGCAATCTAAATGTGAGAATAATTTAAATATAATATTACCTATGCATTGAAATTTTTTAGAGCCAAAAAGGCATTTTTTCTCGGTAGAACTTCGCATTTACGCTCTCCGGAACTATTTTTTCATTTACTATCCTGAATGTTGACCACCAAAACTTCTGTTCCCAAAGAGACAATTGTACGACATACGAGAACCATTTCTTGGCTGAAGCCGATACATATTACAGACTGATACCCCCGTGGCAACAGTGGAACTAACTTGGTTCTAGTTGGTCGGTCTGGTGCTATAAAATGCCGTCTCCTAGTAAGGACTTTTGTTTAGTCTGTTTAGCGAGATAAGTAAATGTCTAGTAAAGTAAAGTTTGAATGTGGATCAAAGGTTGTTCATAGACAAAAATAGATATGAAAATGGAACAGCAGCCTAAGAGATCGACTCCTTGCAAGGACTTTCGTTAGGCTTTTCAGCGAGTTAAATGTCTGGTTAGCTTAGGTTGGAATGCGTATAAAAGCATTTTCTAGACAGAGGAGAGGCAATCGTGACAACCATTCACTGAATCGGGACAGAATAGTTTACTAAATGGACGTAATTTCTCGGGCCTTCAATGCTCAATTCTCATATTTAATGTTACCATCGAAATCCAAACGATGAAATTAGCTAGTGCAAGATTTTTTACTGCCATCAAATACATATAATCAGTTTATATGAACAATACACATACTACATATAAATTCTATCGTAACTAATCACATGAAATGAAAATCTGCAATTAAAACAATTTTTGGATTTTCGCAGCGTCGATATCATTCCTGATTCTTGATTTTTAATTTGCTATTTTGCGTTGTTTTTGTTGTTCAATAGTTAAGTTTTTCTTTTGAAACGTAAGCTTATCGAATAACCCTGACCGTGAACTGCACATATTTCCATGCATACGATTTCACTTTAATTAATTAATTGTTCACATTTGACAACCACGCGACTACTGCGGCGTACAGGAGGAGCTTCAATGACAGAATGAATTTACTTCAGCCGCGGTTAATCGTTTGACCCATTTTAATTATTTGTTGTATTTGGCGCATGTGATATATACAGTGAAAAAAACGACAACATTGCAAATAACAGCAAAGAAATCGAAACCCTCACAAAAGAGTGGCGCTCAAATAACCAAAAACAAACCAGTGGCTCAAAATTAGCAACGAAACTGTTGCAAGTAGAAGAAATGTCAGCAACTTAAACAATATAATGAAGATATGACACAACTTTGAACCTCTCAACACTATTCTCTGCTGCAATCAACACAACGAATATTTATCCTAGCGGCATTCTTCTGAGCTTGAATTCTCATACAACTTGTACAGTTTTAAACATTTTGAGAAACTTTTGGTCGGACAACCCATTGTGATTCAACTGCAAAAATGGACATCGAAACAACTTTTAGTAGTTTGTAGACTAACCCAACACAAAGTCTCGGATAAGTTAGATGAAAAAATCTTGTTGAGGCCCCAAGTAGCTTAAAACAATAAATATTGGAAAAAATCGTTCTGAAAACTAATCAAAAACAATTTTAAACCTTTTTGAAAATTGTTTTCATAATTAAGTTCATTGCAAATAATTAGGAAAATTCATACAGATGTCGATATGTTCAATTAGTCACAACCGACGTTGACCTGCACCCAATGACCGGCTCACATTATTCCATATTTGCAGATTACTATGCACTGGAATATTCAAATTTGTTCTTCATAAGTGTTGGCAAACTGTGAAATTCGAATTAAAATCCAATCTGAATTTCATTTATTCAATTTAATTGATTTGCTACTCGTTCTTGTACTAGTTCTGGTGTGGTTTATGTATTCATTAAATATTTATTTATTGTTGCTTATGGTTTATGTATATATTTATGTAAATCGAATTCGTTTATAGATATCCATTGAATACACAGCTCCGTTTGATGTCACATTGTTAGTTTAATACACCGAATGTACTTGTATGTGGCTTTGTAATTGATGCAAGTCATTTAAATATAAGTTGTCATTCATTTCATTATTGATGTCGTTTCTAAAAGTTAGCCAGTCTGATCTGATATTCCTCTACTTATACTCACTTACATTGATCAAACCCTATAATATGTGCGAGAAAAGAATGCCAGGCAAATCAATCAATCAATCAATGAATATGAAATCAATTAACCGCCAATTGGCCGACCACAATTTCGTCGTCACTGCTGTGCACTTGCAATTCTATCAAGAAACGAACGAAAGACGCGTTTCTTATGGTTTTCCTTGCCGTCAGCGATTTTAAAGTTTTGCGCTCAGAACTCGCAACCGCACTTTTCCGCGTCGAAATCGCAACTGAGACCAGCAGCGCCCAGTCTGCTATAAAACGCCGCGACCGATTGGCGGCTGGCGTCCGTTGCTTAAGCTCGGCTCCGACACTTTTCATATGCTCGAAGCGACGCTTATTCGTTTACGAAATTGTCAAGTGAGCGCGTTCTAGGCGCACAACGCTTGGACACGGGGAATGAAAGTGGGCACAGCGCCAACGCGGTCGACTTGGTGTTTGGATCTCTGGTTTATGTTTGTTGTTGTTTTTATAATTGTGGCAAACTGTTTCGAAAATGTTGATGAACTTTTCAAACGAAGGCGCTTACATTGATTCGCTGATCAAGCAAAGAGCGACGCTCGTTGTTCTCTTAAAACGATGGACTGTGTTGTTTGACGTCAGAAGTCAATTCCCGGTTAGTGTTGGCGGCATAAACTTTGATTGATGTGTGGTTTGTACTTTTGCTTTTCCAAAGCGTTTTAAACAATAAAAATGTTAGAAAAAAAATCATGCAATGATTATTTAGTTTGGGTAAATGATTTCAATTCGGGACTAAAATGCAAAAAAGTAAGACTTCAGCGTGAGATCTGACACATGTGCATGCCAAATTGTACTAAAGGCTGTATACGAAAAAAAGTAGTCAACAAGAAATTACTGTGAAATCCATATTTATTACAGAAAACAACAAAATTAGGTATTTCCTAAAAGCTTATATCGTGAGCTTTAGGAAAACAAGAATTTTTGCTCATTTCGTTGGAGTATAAGCGAAGGATCGCAGCTTTGATTTAACACCTTCCATCCAGCGCTGTACATGACTTTTGGTAACTTCAGATGACGCCTTAATCCATTTTGACTTGAGTTCTTTCTAATTTTTGGCAACTCCTTTCGTTTTTAGCAATTTCCTTTTCAGTAAAGCCCAATATTTTTCAATTGGCCGAAGTTCAGGGCAGTTTGGAGGATTTGAATCTTTTGGCATAAACTTGACCGCATTCTCTTCGTACCATTTTAAAGCCAATTTTCCATAGTGACAAGTTGCTAGGTCTGGCCAAAACAAAACAGAGTTTTCGTGAACACGTATCAAAGGTAAAAGTCGTCTCTGCAAACATTCCTTCACATAAACTTATTGGTTTATTGTACCAGTAGGCACGAAAACGTTGCTTTTTAAACCGCATTTACAAATTGCTTGCCAGACTAAATATTTTTTTCCAAACTTGTGAATTTTTTTTCTTCAAATTTTTGGGCTACGTTACCTTTCTTCTTGGCAGTATAAAACAATTGGCCAGGAAGCTGCTTGAAGTCGCCTTTGACGTACGTTTCGTCGTCCATAATTATGCATCCGAAATTGTGCACAATGTTGTAAAGCTTCCGTGACCGAGTTTTGGCTTTTGTATTCTGTTTGTCGTTTCTGTTCGGTGTTAGTGGAACTTTGAATGTTCGAAGACCTTTCTCTTTGCGAACTTTCTGTACGTATCCATACGACATACCCACTTTTTTAGCCACATCTCTAATCGAGAGTCCACGATTTCGGTTAAATGCACGTAACTACTACTTCCTTAGCTATTTTCCTCTGAGATAAATCCCTTTCTCCGTCCACTTCCAACCTTCCTTGCGGTAGTTAAACGTTCGTTGAACTGCTTAAGCACTTTTGTCACAGTAGAATTGGCAATATTCAAAGATTTTGCAATCCTTCTGTGAGACAAATTAGGATTTTCTTTTATTTTGCGCACGATTAAATCACGGGTGGTTGATTTCGTTGAACTCATTTTGAAGAATAAATAAAATTTCTAATAAAAAATGACATAATACCGTAAAACAAATCCTACTCTATCGTTTTTCATACATGGCGTGCTTGTACTGTAATTTTTTATGAAATACCAAGTGTTTCTTTGTGACCACTTTTTTTCGAATATAGCCTTTAATAGTCTAATGGAACTTTAACGGCTGAAAGGCGAGTTAATAAATAATAAATACCAATCGATGAAAGTTTAAACGACCAGTGCAGTGTTTCATATGAACTTTTTACTGCCTTAGTTTTATTTTTACTGCCTTGAAATAAAAGCAGATTCATATGGTTAATGTAAAGTCGTTAAGGAGTTCAAAGTTAAACGTGTCTAAAAAGGTATTAATTTAATCAAATCGATTCTAACAATTCTTCTTCGATTCTAACAATTCTTCTTCAATATCTTTGGGGGAAACAAACTGATAGAGAAAAGCGTCAAGAGAGCAACTGTTGAAATTTCATTGGCTGTTGGGAGAGTGAGAAAGATGAATGCATACGAGTATCTTATCTCTTATAATCTCTTCCTCTAAGATTCTAATTCACCGCAACAACTGATAAAATGTTGTTCAGTATCAGCTTGCCAAGTTGCCAGGTTAGCAACTATTTAGATTACACAGCACAACAAAAAACACTTTTTTTCGGTTGCATGGAGTTTTTCTACTGTTTCTTACTAATTTGGGTGCGCTGATTTCGAATCCATCAGATTTTATCAAATTTTTTCTATCAGCTCTAGTTTGTGAGATATAGGTACCGTGTCATTTTTTTAGTTTTTCCTCTACTTTTTCCATATTTTTGATTGTAATTTCTAAATCAAAAAACCTATAGACATGATTTTCACCTTATCGCACTAACAACACCGCACGGTGTCCATATTTTTGATTGTAATTTCTAAACCAAAAAACCTATAGACATGATTTTCACCTTATCGCATTAACAACACCGCACGGCTTCTTTTCCGATGCAACTTATTTTTATAAGTTTTAAAATACCGCGGTAATTGGACCTCAAAGTCGGAAAATATGGAATTTTAAGGCGTTTTCTTTGATGGTCAAAAACATACATAATTTTCGTAAATCAATTAACGAGTTAGGTGTATAATGAAAGCCGACACATCAAACATTACAACACAGCCAAATTATTTGGCGGAATACACATTCGCATCGAAATAATAACAAAAATGCACCATAGTCATTTTCATCATTTTTCATACTTTTCCCTTAAAAAATTAGGTGCCTCAAAATATGCTCTTTTACATGTTTCATTTATAGTCTGAAATACAAGCAAAAAACAAAAAAAATTTTGAATTACTCGAAACAAAAAAAATTAAAACCTTTGCATATTTTGAGGCACCTAATTTTGTAAGGAAAAAGTATGAAAAATGATGAAAATGCCTATGGTACATTTTTGCTATTATTTCGATGCGAATGTGTATTCCGCCAAATAATTTGGCTGTGTTTTATTGCTTGATGTTTCTTCTTAAGATATTCATATACTTCGTAACTTGATTTATGAAACATCTGTACAATTTTCACTATCAGAAAAAACGCCTCGAATTTCAATATTTTCCTACTTTGAAACCTTATTACAACGCCAATTTAGAACACATAAAATTATTGTTTCGGAAATTACAGTCGAAAACGTGAAAAAAGTCGAGGAAAATTCGAAAAAGTGACACGCCTATTGTTTTCGAGAACTAGAGCTGTTACTGGCAACAAATTGCACTTGTTGGGCCTTAATTTTCTGGACGCTTTCTGGTTTGTGGTTCGTTTTCGAATTAGTTAAAGTATCTGAGTCTGAGTTTTATTAAAGTTGGACTCAACCCAAATGCTCAATCCCAGTTAACGATATGACCGCAACAGGTATTTGTGTGTTAACTGTGAGCAATTTTCCGAGGTTATTTAGTGTCAAAATCCCTCAAAATACACCAAATTAGCACACAAGAGCACCAAATAATCTGTCAACAATCATCGTAATTATTAACGCAAATACACGCACAAAATGGTACAATGGGAAAAGGACGCGTGTACACATACACACACAGAGACACACTTTACAATACTAATGCAATATGGCAGCGTGGCATTGTAAATCATGACATTAAAGCGTCACTCGAGTGGCTTCGCTTAACTCACAGCTTAACATCGACACGCGTCAATGTTTTGAGGCGCATGCAAATGCGTGTGTATGTGGGAGAGTGTGTGTGTGTGTGTGTGTGGGTGGCTGGATGGGGGTGTGATGTGTTATGCTGTGCATGCGAAATGCGTAAATCGCCCAGGGCGAGGGCCAAGTTTCTGCTCGCGAGAATATTTTGCATGAAAAATTAAAATTAATAATAGAAAGGGGAACGCACAAAAGTCACCGCCACAATGCCAACAGAGAGCAACCAATAAATGTGGCTGGCCGATCTTAAGTAAACAACATTTGTCGACTGCACGCTGCACGACGCTTGCTCGGTAATTTGTGTATGCATGTGGGTGTGTGTGTGTGTGTGCTGTTCTTGGTTTCCTTAGCGCCGGCGGCAGCATAACTTTCGCCTTTTTGGCAGCGTTGATTGAACAAATTTGCTTGATGCGGTTCGGTATTGTTGTTGTTGTTTGGTTTTAGCGAGGGTCTATTGCATGCATTTCAAATGCTCGCACGCGTTTGCCAATGGCCCAAGCCGAATAAACCCACTGCGACATGACATATGGTCAGCCATTTGGCGCCTACAACCAGCAAGAAGCACAAAAGTAAAACATGTGGCATTTACCATTTAACATTCACCACGCATTCGGCATATTTCAATTGGGATCTCCATACCCGATGGCAATGTTTTAGCATAAATATTTTCATTTCTAACCAATGACAAACATTCGAACGGCTAATGTTCAACATCGACAGGTGGCACCGACTTCCATGGTTTTTTCATGTGTGGTTTGTTTATTTAGGATTTCTTGCGATTTTCAGAAAAAACTTCCAGCACAAAACAATGCATTGATTAAGTAAGTAAATCAAACAATTTTAAGGGGTTTCCTGTTGTTCGTTTTTTTTGGTATTTGATTTCACATTTAACTTTTCTATACTTGTCATTAAAATATGACAGATAATAACAATTTTACGCGCGCTTATTTTAAATCTCGGAGGTAGTTCTAGTACAGCAAAAGAATCAGTTTGAATGTCTGGGAATGAAAAAACTGGTATCACTTTTGTGAGGTTTTTATGCTGGAGAGATCATTCATTATCCATGGCAATACAGTCATAGTCAATGGGATCATCGTGTCGACGGACTATTTTTGAGATCATTGAAAGAGATTCTAATAGGACAGCACATATTACCATAGGGCGAGATTCACCGCAATTGTAGCAAGATGGCCTCCATAAAACAGTCCAATCAACTCGCCGTCTTTTTCAAGTGATTTGACGTATCTTAGGATATTTCTTTGGGCCTTTCCCAAGTTATTGTTATAGTTATAATACGGCGATCCTCTTTGCCGTAATGTGAAAATAATTACTGTAAAATGTGAAAATTTGGTTCAGTGCTTTAACTCGTCCAGTCTTTTTCATGAAAAACATTTCAATTATTTTGTAATTGATAATTATAAATCAGCGCCATCAGCTTTAAATTATAATATACTTTTTTCATATTTTTAACAGATGTTGATTTAAAAAATTAAATTTACTTTAAATTTTAAATATAATGTTGCACTTCAATTTATAATTAATTTTAAAGGACATTTTACTTAAGGCACAGTAACCTTGAAGTTTTTGACCTGCCTTCTGTGTGCCGTGCGGATACGTGTTGGAAAATGCACACACACACACACACACAATTACAGGCCCAAAAGGACATTTCATGCAGTGTAGCACTTCTCCATATTTTAGCTTTTGCTGAACTAAATCGTGTTGTTTTTGTTGCCAATGAATACATGCGAGTACCACAAGTGGCCATCACTCAAGTGCAGCACAGAATGGAATGTGTCCGATGTACAGGCAGCACTCACCTATTAAGGCATTTGAGGACATTATTTCCAACTAATCACACAGTGGGAGGCGTCCTACTGGCATTAAAAGTTGAAACGAGCCACATGTGTGAGAAATAGTGCGATTGGTTTAGGGGGAGTTAACGTTTTGTGTGTGAAAAACAAAAAAATTTGCAAAAGCTTTTCCGAAGAACAACACCTGAACAGGGATTTCGTGAATGTGTGATGCGGACGTGATTTTTGTGGGCACTGCTAGATTTGAATTTTTAAAACTTTTTACTTTAAGAAACTTGGAAATCACAGCGTTTAATTTATCTCTAAATTTGTTCATGAATTGTCAGTGGCAAGAGAAAGTCTTAGCTTATATTTAAATAAAGTATGTGTTATAATGGAAGATATAGTATATGGAAAAATATGTGCAATTAACTATGAGAAAATATTAGATCAGACAAAATTTTTGTATAGGAGTCATTCATAATAATGGGTTTTTTTTACAGACTTATGAGGGAAGATCTCGTAGACGCTTAGTTTGAAGTGATCAAGTTGGGACATGCCGGTTACGATTCCATAACCATTAAATACCGAACAATGTCAGCAGATATAAAAGTCTTAACGCTAACGTGTTCCGGGATGCGTAAGAATTGCGAGTAATAAGACGAGAAGTGTCAAGCAGGCTGGAATGGGGTCATAGACTGACTTTTTTGGCTCTTATTGGGTTCTATCACTTTTTCCTGTTGACATAAAGATTACTGCAAGCCAATGGGTTACTCGTACCTTAATTTATAACCAAACACGATTGGCCTCAAACAAAATTTAGGTAATCAACATGTCAGCGTTCTAGAATCTCAGACCTCTGAGCTTCTAGCAGATGGTTGACTTATTGAGAGTCTGTTTAGGGTCTGTTTAGATTTTTTCAAACTGAGAGTTTATTTAAAAACAGATTAAAACGAAATCCCATAAAATGGAATAACATAAGAAATGCAACAAAAACAAACTCTCTTTACATTACGTAGAAACTTTGAAACATTGTGTCCACGTGCTATTCAGGTTACATTCTCTTTCTCAATGCAGTCAATAAAAACTACATTTCCCTATTTCTCCAAAGCTAAACATGTTTTGAGCAACATAAATATGCATTTCACACAACTTCTTCACCTCAAGCACCTCTTAGGCTGCGTTGGTATTTTTCAATCTCTTTCAACAAATTTGAGAATATGTATTTGGATATGTGTGCGTTTGCCGGCACCGGTTTAAAAATCAACTATTTAGTCTCAAGTCAATTGAGACTTGCAAACGCAGCCAAACTCTGCTCAAAGAAAAACCAGTTGAAGCAAGAAGATTTGTATGTAAAAGCCACAAACCGGCGCATAGCAAATAACTTCATCACAAGTGTAGGCATTAGAAACAAGAGTCCCGGTCGATGACGATCGCATCCAAAGAAGATGCTTAATTAGCGCATATAAACATTAATTCAGTTGGGAGTTGGAATAGGAGGTCTACGCATTGATTATGCAAATTGTAGAAGCAGCAGACGGGCTAAAAGAACCAACAAAAAGAGAGGCGAACCTGTCTAATCATTAGCATAACGTAACACAGAGCAATGTTCTGAGACATAGTATATCATTGTTGACAAATTATCGGTTTGGATTTTAGAAGTCCATGTGGAGAATGCAAAAAAAAGAACAAAACAAATAGAAAGACAACGCACCGGCAGCGGGCAATGACAAGTACAATGATAGCTATGATAGCTGATAGATGAAATCGGTCAGCTCCAAAAAAAAAGTAGTTAAGAAAGTATAATGTATTAATGCTAGATTTAAAAAAAGAAATAAATTTATGAAAAGAAAAAATTACAAAACAATAACATAAAAAAATTTAAAAGTTGTTTTAAGTGAAGGAAGAGACATTGAATGGTTAAAACAAATTACAAAATTATTTAAATAAAAATTGTTGAAATGTACTGGAAATGTTTTTTTTTATTCAACAAAGATTATAAGGGATTAAAGCTGTGAAGTGTAGTTATTTAATTTTTTTTAGTACTGTTTAAGGTTGAATGCAACTGATTTGGTATGGTCGAGACAGACAAAAGTTCTTTCAAGAGTTTAGTCAGAAATGCAAACGAATTAGTAAAGAGAGAAAGAAAGAAACTTTAGAGGAGGAAACTTAAAAGAAAGAAACAGTTTATCTACATAAACTATTCATTCAACCAAGAACATTTCCCAAGAGTGGTAGAGCTTATATGTATGTGAAGGAAAGAAAGAAAGAACGAAACTTTGGAGGAAGAAACTTTACAGACAAAAACAGTTTCACTACATAAACTGTTCATTGAAGAACGTTTCTTAAGAGGGGTGAGGGTTACTTGCTAAAGAAAGAAAGAAACTTTAGGGGAAGAAACTTAAGAGAGAGAGAAACAGTTTTACTACAAAACTTTTTTATTCAACCAAGAAGGTTTCCCAAGAGGGATGGAGTTTACTTATTAAAGAAAAAAAGAAAGAAGGAAAGAAAGAAAGAAAAAAATATAAAAAATAAAGAAAGAACCAAAGAGAGAAAGAAAGAAATAAAGAAAAAAACAAATATAAACTTTAGAGGAAGAAACTTTACAGACAAAAACAGTTTCACCACATAAACTGTTCATTCAACCAAGAACGTTTCCCAAGAGTGGTAGAGCTTACATGTGAAGGAAAGAAACAATATTTAGAGGAAGAAACATCAGAGAAAGAAACAGTGTCACTACTTAAACTATTAATTTAACTAAGAATGTCTTCCATGAGTGGTGAGGCTTTAAAGAAAGAAAGAAACTTTAGAAAAAGAAGCAGTTTCTCTACAAAAACTATCCATTCAACCAAGAACGTTTCAAAAGAGGGGTGGGATTTACTTTTCCATGACCGTACAATTGTTTTTTAAAGTCCAAGTCATTCTTTCCGTCCAACATCCAAGTAAACAAACGTCAGAAAAATATTTTGGGAGGTGTTTCAAAAAGTAATTCTTTAATAGTCACAAAATGTATTTTAATTTGTATGTAGTTTTAAAGTCGATCCTAATATTTCGGGGTGTTTCAACCCCCAACCCCCCCTAAATCCGCTACTGATTGCCATTGATATTCAGATTGTCACAGCCAGTTGTAGTCTATGGAACTTAGGCAAATATACACAGTGTGAGGCCCAGCGACATCTAAGCCATCGGAATGGCGCAAACACTGTCAAATTGTTGTTGTTGTTCTTGAACTCATACATCGGTATCAAACAAATTTTAAACGGTTGATTTGCAAAATTTTTAATTTTTGAAGTTATATAAATTAAAAACTTTTATGAATTTCGTTTGAAATTTTTTTAATAAAAATTTGTTTATCCAAACTCATGGTATTATAATAAAGTAGTCTCAAAGAGAGTACCCCTAATGTACCTCTATTTTGATTGACCAATATTGTCAAAAAGTCATCAGCAGAGTAAACAAAGTTGTATTAAAATATACCTAAGCACTTTCCTTTTGCTTTTAGTACGATTTTATTTGAATGAAGTTGCGACTGTGGTTGAACATTTTTTGAACTGACAAATTTCAGATATCAAAATTTACGTAATTTAAAAAAAATTGTGTTTTCTTTGGGCGGGAGAGTTTTTATTAGACTACTTTATTATTATACTATGATCCAAACTGATCCATTTTCCCCCTAAATATGATAAACAAAGTTTGTTTAAAACTTACCTGCGACGTTTTGTCAAGTCTTATGATTGAACTAATATTTATTTTACGCACCAAAAACCAAAGAAACATACGAACAACTTTCAAGAAAACCATAATAAAATTTTTAATTTTCTAATGTAAATCAATGAAAAATTCTTGCATACTTCATGTCATCTTTTGTCACAACCTTCAAGAAACTTGATGGAAAAATGTTCGCTTTGAATAGAGTATTTCGAGTATTTTTTATTCAAAAAGTATTAATTAATAAATTTGTTCAACATTAAGAAATACTTTCATGGCTTCTGTTAAATGTTCCTTTACCCGTAATTTTAAAAATTTTATGCTTGTTTACTTTTGCTTAAAAAGAAGTTATTTTTTTCAACATATTGTTGCTGTTTTTGACAACAGTTTAGGCTTTAAAATCGAGAAACAGAGAAGAAGAAACAGATCGAGAGAAGAGAAAAATCGATAAAAATAAAGAAACTTTATCAAAAAGTAGAATTGATCACATTACCAAGTTTGATCGGACTTTGATTTTTATGTTTTGTACTGTTTAATGTAGCATTGACTGAATGATTATTTAACTTAATCAAAAAGAAGAATTGATTTTATCCAGTTAGTTCTTGTCAAATTTGTGATTAATCTATGTTTATGTTTTTAAAGTGTTGTATTATCTGAACGGCGATTTCATTGTCATTTTGACGAGATTTCAGTCCAAAGACAATTATTTTTGGCAAGATAACAATTATTTTCTGAAAGCCGACTCTTATTCCAAGTCTAATGCAATGCACTGTGCATTAAGTTGATTGCAGCCGCTTCATTTTGTACGCATCCCAATCTTTGAGCTTTTCATGAATTTTGATATCTCATTTCTTTGTAATAATTGCAGTTTTCAAACTTTCCGCCGCAACCGCAAAAACACGCACTCAGAGGCCTAGTTGAGAGATTCAAATACCCACACAGAAACAAGCACAGGCACAGCTCCGCTCAAATGTTGGCCGGTCGAGTGGTGAAATGCGACACTGTGTGCTGCTACAGGCTGCTGCTGGTGCTGCTGCTTGCGAACGTGGCGCTAGCAAATGCAACCGGAAGTGCGGCTGGCCTAGGAAATAATAATTTCTTTACGGTAAGTTTGTACAAAGAAAAACTCTAAACGCACCAGCCCCGCAACAACAGAAGCAATGCAAATAATGCCACACTTTTGCTTTGCTTAAGTGGCGGTGTTTACGAGCGTTTGCGGCCATGAGTGCGTCACGTATATGTCTTCATATGTACTTATGTTTCTATGTGCATGTGTGGGTATGTGTGTGTGTATGATTTCGCTTTAGTTGACGTCAAAATGAAAATTGCGATTTCAAAAATTTCACTTTTAAATTCACAAACAAACAAACGAAAAAAAGGCCTTCGAGGAGCGTGCGAGAGGTGATGTGGGACCACAGCCACCCGCGGTGACGCTGCTGTCAACAGAGAACGCTGACAACAACGACAACAACCGCATCCAGTTTAATGCCAACGACAAGGACATGCAAGATTTGCCACCAAATACGGGGTAAGAAATTGTAAATGCTAGAAATTGTTTAAAGTCGGCAACACAATCGACGCGGTGGTCATTTTGTTGTGCTGATGGACTTTGGTTGATGTATGTATGTCATAGCATAGATATACACTCAGTGCCTGGGGCCTTATGAGCCAACTTATAGCGTATAAATAATTATGAGCTAATTAGGGTCGACCACGAAGTGCCACGAAACTTCGAGTTGATCATTCGGCCGTCGGTGTGTTTGCAGCTACAGTGAAGCGACCTTTTCGTTTCCGTTCAGTTCAGTATGAACGCAATGGCAAATAATTTTGATGCTTTATGGAAACGAAAGCAACTCAAATCTGGTCAAAATGTTTGTACGCAGTTAAACAAATTCTTTCGCAATTGTTGGTTTGATCTAAATTTACAGTGGTTAAATTACATTAAATGTATGTGGTGGAAAATTCCGTAAAATCAAACACATTTGAAAGATTTATCAGTATTGCATCCGTTTTTTTTTAGTTTTTTGTTTTAATTTTATAAAAATTAATTTATGAGTTTAAGGGGGGTTTCTACCTTGTGCGGTCAAAAAAATCGATTTTTTTTCATGCATTTTTGGATGAATACATGATTGTAGAATACGCTCCCAAAATTTGAAGTTGAAATCTTTCGAATTACGGAAGCAATTTATCGAAACAGGTAGCGGTGTGGAGTGCGCCGAGCCGCTGAAGCAAAACTTTGAACGCGTTTTTCTCAAAACTACATTTTTGACCTTGCGGAAGTGATTTAGGCCACACGAGTTGAGCAATAGCTACGAAATTTTAAACAGTCATTTATCAAGGTCTTAGCTATGGCACGAACTAGGATCTTCAAGAAATAATAATTTTTTCTCATTAAAAATAGAAATTTGTATTGAAAAAAGTAGGTAAAAATTTAGTTTTTTAGTCAAAATCGCATATATCCTTCATTTTTCATTTTTTTTTTTAAATCCTAGTTCCAGCCATAGACAAAAGGATACAGAATAAGAAAAAATTTCATTTTTGTGTTTCAAGTCATCTCAAACAGCGGCAGGACTTCCGCGAGTAAGGAAGTCCTGCCGCCATTGCTCGATGGCCCCCTCCCCCCCTTTGCATATTTTATCTTGAAACTTTTTTTACTTGTACAATAAACATATACATACATCTGAAAAAATTTTCCAGTGTTTATCGTAAAAACCTTCCCATCAAAAAATTTCAAAAAAACATGTTTTCTCGGCCGCACAAGGTAGAAACCTGCCTTAAGTGGACCAACAATTTTTAACTGTTTACTTCTGTAATAAAGAAAATTAAATTAAAAACTTAAATGAAGATTTATAACAATACTCATACTCAACATTTACTTGGATATTCATAGTTAAAAAAAGCCTTTAAGTATTCAATTCGGTATGCCGGCCTCGATAGTCCAGTGAGCAGGTGCTGGCTCATACCGAGACCCTAGGTTCAAATTCTAGCTTGGGCTGGTGAAAAAACCTCCAAGTGCGAAAGGAAAACTGTCAATTGCCGTTGGGATACGGTGTACGCCGTAGCTGTAAAATAATCCACATTTTACTAGATTCAAAGTATTGCAACGAGTCATCGCTTTATGCTAGAGTGAACTTTTCAAGACAAGGCTGCCTCCAACCAACTTAACCGTTTACATTCAAATTTAAGTATACTCTGTATTACGTTAAATTTTCCTGGATCCAAGCGATATATTTTATATGTACGTAACTCGTTCGAATCACAAAATAATGACATTAGACGAAGAACGAGTCCGGTGTTCATAAAGCTGCATTTTGTCATACGGCAACAAACTAACGAAAGGGTTAACCATACGGAAGGGCGGTTGTAGTTAAGGCCCTCGAAATTATAAAATCAATTCAATTCTCAATCAATTCTCTCAAATAGATTTCCTAATCCATTTGGTGTCAGTAGCACATCATATTCCTAAAACATATGTCTGTTCTTTTTCTGTCTTTTGTGGTGTTCAAATAGCGCTTACAAGGCTCTGAACATAGTAAAGCGTGCGCCCAACGGCTTCATTGGCATGCGCGGCAAAAAGGAATACGAGCTGACCGATTACAACAACGCCGCGGACGCTGGCAATTCGCTCGACTGGAGCGCCATCGATCCGCTGCAGCAGGCGCAACTGGACACCGACTACAACGAGGCAGGCGACTGGACGCGCTACAAGAAGGCGCCGTCCACCTTCTATGGCGTGCGCGGCAAAAAGTACACCGCCGACAGTTACAATCACCTGAACAGCGTGCTGTACAAGCTGGAGGAGGAGCGCCTGCGTGAGGCCGTACTGGCGGACCTCCTCAACAATTTGGCCGCCAAGACAATGGCACAGAACGAGATTACAAAGCGAGCGCCCACTGGCTTCACGGGTATGCGTGGCAAGCGACCGGCGGCGGCCAGCTTTATGGACACGTACGACGACGAGGTGGATCTGGTCGAGGAGAAACGCGGCCCGGCCAATGCGTTCGTGGGTGTGCGCGGCAAGAAGGATGTGGATCATCAGAATTTCAAGCGATCGCCAACAGAGGTAAGACGAAAGGTTCGTGTGTGTGCGTGTGTGTGTGTGAAAACGAGACGCTAGGAAAATGCGCCTGCAACTGCGACGCTTTTTCCACGGCAGCCCGAAAGCGCACGACTATCTTTGACGTGGGCAGGCAGTGCCTAACATAATGTGTGCGTTCTTCTCGTCAAGCAGTCCTACAATAGACGCGGCAAGAATCAGCGTTTCGTCGACTTTAACAACAAATTTGTGGCTGTGCGCGGCAAGAAGAGCGAGACGGACAGTGGCGTTGCGGCGGCCGAGGCGCGACAGCTGTTGCAACCAGGGGTCGCAGCACGCGAGCGGCTCTACATCAGCATGCAGCTGCTGCCGTTGTTGGGTGTGCGCCCCAAGCGCGCTGCCGTTCTGGATAGTCTGCAAGCAGGTGGGTGCGACTTAAATTACTATACACACACACACACACACACTCTATGTGTGTGTGTGTGTTTGGATTGAAGATGGTGCTTGTGGCTGGTGCAAATGCCTTCTGACTGCATGTCGGCTTTGTTTGGGCGCCTACATGTGCCGTACTACATGTAATGAGCAAACACAACGGCAGCAACAACAAAGACAACAGCGACAATAACAATCAGTCGCTGTACAGACGAATTTGCATGTGCGATAGGGTTATGTGTGGACGTGCCTCTTATAAGAGGGATTTAAAAATAGCCGAAGAGGGCGAGGATATTCAGCACAGGCGCAACATACACCCACCCTCACACACTCTCACATACGTGCGCTCATACATACTTGTATTTACATTTGGCACTTGAGTGCATGCGAAGTGGCGCTTAACCTTTTCAGGGTTTTTAAGCCTGTGCGACATGCAGTCTTACGCAGTCTTTGCTCTTCCACTAATGTTATTGTTATTGTTGCTGTTGTCGTCGTCGTTGTCGTTGTCGTCTTTATACCGGTCACACAGCATTTTCTTTAAACAGCGAACGATTCAATAAACATTTAATGCAAATGCGAATTTCTCTGCTTGCTCTCGTTTGCAGCTGTCAACGACATGTCGAACTTGAGTTCAGAACGTGCCAATTGAATGCAGTGATTTAGTTAATTTGCATTCAAATACATTTCAAATCATCAATTCAAATACAAAACAAAAATAATAATAAATTATAGTTCCTTTAAACAAAATACAACCAAATATTTAAGTAACAGACAATGTAACAAAACCACAAATTAACAACATCAACAAATTGAAAACGAAAATGAATTACATCCAAAAATGAAGCAAAACCAAAGATTTAATATTGACTTGAATTTTAAGTTGTGCGAGCAAATAATCTGGGGCTGGAATTATTTGTTCGTGCGCGTCCAAAGTCATCAAGCTTACATTAATTGATTTTGAAAATTAACCACAAGACTAAATGTTAATTAAACAAAGTGCAAATAAATACACAAACAAATACAACACAAGGACGATATATGTATACATAAGTGTTAGTATGAAGAGTTGAGTACATACATACTATATAACTCATCCCAACGTATACATAGTCGCGGTCGCCTAGACTGGCTGGCAGGCATGAAACGCTATCACAAAATTTCAAATTTCAATCATGATGAATTACAATGCAGTTGCAAGTAATTAAGATCATCAATTGTTGTCGGAATATCGAAAGCAAGTCAACGGCGCAGACGCTTCATCGGCATTCGCCTTTCAATTAGTACCATACAATTGAAAAATATTATGTACACACACATACATACATACACATAAGCATGTACTTATTGTAAATATTGCAAACTATTGTAAATCGATTGTGTAATTATTTTAATTAAATTGTTTAACTGACACCATATAAAATTATTTGAAATTATTGTAATAAAAATATACACACACAACTATCGAAAGTTGAAGAGCGTTTGGATTTTTCATTTATTACATACATAAGTACATAGATATACTACAATTACCCAACGGAACCTGGCAAATGTTGTTTCGTCCTAGTTGACCTATATTCGTTTTTTATTATTTTTTAATTTGCTTTTCTAATTCTTTATATAGGTTCACTTTGTCAAAATGACAAAATGTGCCCTAAAAGGTTTGTAGAGATTGGACGCATAGGTTTACGTAAATAAAAACAGCTGAAAATTTAACTGGAGTATTCGGGAAAGCAGCTCAATCTTTCCTTGGTATCAAAGGAGACGTCAAAAAAATCGGTGAGTACGGGTGACTTTGAAAGACTGGACTGCAAGATCGCTAAAAGGCTTTTGAAATCTAAATTCATAGGTTTATGATTCCGCAAACGTCTGTTTTAAACTAAAACATTTAGTTTTGTATTTCAAAATACTTTATTCTATTCTTGGAACCAGAGAGGTTAGACGTTTAGACAGTATGGCAAAAGGTTAAGCAACATGTTTTCTTTGTCCATCCTGTACGTAATAATCACTCTAACATTTAATACTACTGGATCACACAATGTGTCCATACTTCATTCCATCCAGTCAACTTTAATGAAGTTGGTTTGGCTCTACTAGGTTTTAGTTTGTTAAAATTCCAACCTCTAAAAATGCCAACGAAGGCGGTTAAAATCCAAGAAATAAATGTCTTTAATTTTAACTGTGCTTCTGAATACTTTTGTTCAAAATATGCTGGGAATATCGTAATTTAATTTCGTTTATATTTAGAGTGCAGTGCCACCGAATTATGAACACCGCAATTTTGAACTTAACTAAGTTCTCAGTAAAGTTAAATCCTGACTTTTACACAATAATTCCTCTGATATTAGAACTGAAAAAGTACCGTTAGGTAAGGTTAGGGTGGTTGCCTCTGTAAACAGAGAAACACTCAGGCCCAATGATACCACAAATCTCACTCGTTTAAAATGTGTATGCAGCAATATTTTTTACATATCGCTCCTTCGCTGCAAGAACGTCATAACTCAAAAAAAATTTTTTTCAGTTTATGGCAACCCAGTGTGTATCAGCATATGATCTTTTATCTGTCAAAACCACATTGTAAAATAATCAATACTTTGCTCACAAGACGACATGAAACATTTTTTGATACCTTGAACTGCCTGTAATGGTCAACTTTAAAATTGAATTTTCTCGGAATGATGTTGTTTTGAGTTATGACGTTCTTGCAGCGAAGGAGCGATATGTGTTGTAGCATGTTTTTTAAGCGGATGGGGATAGCAATTGAAGTAATCATCATTATAATTATTATTTTTATTCAAATAATCCAAAGTATAGGCTGAGTTGAAATCTGACATTTCAGAGGCAAAAAATGAGCTAAGCCCTTCTTCTTCCCTTCTAAATGAAAAAAGACAGCTGCATGTGCAAAAAATAGCCAAGGAAAGAAGCGCGTTGTATTATCTCAGCATCGTTGCTTAGCGTTCATAGTTCAATGGCACTGCACTGGAGTTACTTTCTTCTTAACTGGTGTTGCAAAACAATGGCATGATTTTTCAGTTTAGCTCTCTCTTACTTCTGTGGGATTTTAATTCCATGAAAATGAAACTATTTTCCATAACTCTGTGGTCAAAAGCAACAATCGCTCAAGTAAAAAATTACTGATTCGTGTAATCTTGTATTAAAGTTTTAAACTCATGTTTCATAAAAGTAGTAACGCATACTGAAATCATAATAATATGGAAATATCTTTTATTTAGAGAACATTTTAGAAAAAAAAAAACTGACGCACAGCACATTGACTAACTCACATTTATTGCACTTATATCGACTTAAGCTTTTGTTGCTATTAAAAATGAGTTAGTTTCAGATCATACTTAAAGTTTACTTAAAGGCTTACTTAGAGTTTATGAACTTTTAGTTGAGTTCTAAATTTACAATAGATAAAATAAGAGATTATTGAAATGTTGGCAGTTTTGCAAAACATTGATTTACAAAATGTGATATAACAACTTAAGGGGTCATTCTCATGTGAAATTTTGTAAAAATCAATTTTTTTTTTAACATATTTGGAATGTATCATCCTTGAAGAAGTTGCTGTCAAAATTTTATTGGAAAATTTCAAGTATTTCGGCTTCTACAGACATTTATATAACGAGCGGTCAAGGTTTCTAGCAAGGATTCAATCAGTTAGTCAAAACTTTAAACGTGTTTTTCTCGGAACGCCTTTTTTTGAAATGGCGGGGATGATTTAAAAAAAACCATTCATCCGATCTCTCTGCGATTTTGTCACGTCATTCTACATACTGTTAGCTATCGCCCCTAGTAAATTCACTCTGATATGTTAAAAATTTCATATTTTTTTTCATTGATAAAATCTTCAAAAACAACCATTTTTTACTGCTCTAACTTCCAATGCCTGCCATTTTGTGAGATTCTTATGAAAAAATTCAAATTTACTACGGGCGAGAGGTACGTTCATACTGATTAAGAATTTCTTTGAAATTTATGTTTCAGATAATCCTGTCACTCAAAACAATCCCCGCCAGCTGACCATGACGCGGCAGAAGCCGTGTCTTTAATCGAAAAAAAGTGTTTGAAAAAATTAAAAACATTTTTTTTTTTTTTTTAATTTTTGTACCATAACAATGAATAAATTAAAGTGGAATATCTTTTTTTGATAATTCCTCGTATTCACAAAGGATATAATTTCTGAAAAATGCCCATTTTTCCTGTCCGCGCATGAGAATGACCCCTTAAGTCGATGTAAACTTTAAAAGAAAAAACAAATAAGAAACGGAACTCTCAATCAAACTTTGACGATTAGTGCAAATGCAATAGACATAACAAATGTTCATTATAACAAAAGGAAATTGGTTTTTATTAATAAATTCTTTGTTTTAATGTTACAAATTACCCGATTAGTACAAATGTACGGCACAGTCAAGGAAACATAGTGGCATCCATAACTCAATTCTGACTTAAGTCGACTTAAGCGGTTATCGGTTTTGACCACAGAATTCTCCCCACCATTGCTGTAAAATATAATAGCGGAGCTCACTCTTCATAGCATTTTGGGTGTAAATTTGTTATAGTTGCAATTTTTGAATATTCGCAATGTTTTCGAAAGCAGTTGCTACGATACCAACTTTACACCTAAAATGCTATGAAGAGTGAACTCCACTAATAAAAAACGCACCTTGTAGAACATCTGCCCATATTGCAGATCGGCCCACAAAACTTTTGCATGTCGCACAAAAGTTGCGCAAATGCCAATAAAACAATTCATGCTACACGTCGCACATGGGCCAACGTGTACAGACACTAACAGCGCAACTGGTGCATTTGCCAATACTTTGTACTGGTGCGAAAATGTGTTAATTTGTGTATTAATTGCAATTCGATTATCACAGTAAAACACACACAATGTACGTGTCCACATCTGCAGCAGTCGCACGGGCGGCAGCAATCGCATTACGGCGCGGGCACAGCGAAGCCAATTTATCAATTTCACAATTTTACAAGCAGCGCACTTTGATAAAGTGCGCTTTTACTGCAGCTGTGTAGTTTTATAAAAAAATTGCGAATTAAATTCACAACTGACCAAATTCCATTGAGGCAGTAAACAAAAGTAAATAAAATATTGAAGCAGAATATACTTTGACTCACTTACTTAACTTACCTAATTGGCCATAATAACCCGTTAATGGGTTATGACCTGTTGCGAAGGATCTCTCCAGGTATTTTCTTTAACTTGGTCCTTTCGCCGGAGACACGGTTTCCCTCTTCGCCGTCGACCACCAACTGCTAACATTTCATTTATATAATTTCTATTTAAATACTTTGCATATTTTTTTTCATAACAATCAACAATGACGGCATTTTTGTTATTTCATTTCATTAAATTCCTTATCGATTTGAAAGCTGTTAACTTCTGAAATGACTTCTTTTTATAATTGTAACCTCTGCATTCAGTGGTTCAGAATGAGTCTACTTAATTCGAAAGTTTTTAGTTTGCAACAATTAGAAAGAAGCGTGCATTGGATTGAGTCGTATTTGGTATACAAAATTAATGATCATAAAAACCGCCAGTGGCTTTTGGACTCGTATAATCTCTTTTATTTCGCACCAACGGGTACCTAGTTTAACCAAAGAATATTGATATATTTTTTTTCTTAAATGCCCATTTTGTTAAAACAATGTGAGTCAGAGTGGTGTTTTTATTTTAAATTTACTTTCAAAATTTTGTCTCTTAGCTTAAGTTTTGTAACACATTTGTTGTACTTTATAACCAATGAATTTTAATTCTCAAAGCGGAATAGGATCTTGTTTGTGAAGAAAACTCAGTTCGTCTTGTCGCTAAGTTTCACCCTTTTCCGGGGGGTGTTGGGCTCATTACCAAGCAATGAGCGATTCGGTTCAGGCTCATAAAATGTCCTCCGTCCAGTGATATCTGCATGTGTTATGAACACAAGAAGGAAATTGAAACTATAAAATATTATCACTATTGAAGTTGAGACGACTATAGTGGAAGTTCAGCTATAGTGTAGGTTGCAACTATACAACACTTTCAATGCCCACCATGGAGTTAATGTTGAGAATTGCAAATGCAGCAGAATTTAAAATTTCGAATCTTATTAATTTAATTAAAAAGTCGAACTGGTTTGCTCTGGAAAGTGACTAATGCGATTAATGTGCCCAATGAACTTGAAGGGATCCACAGAGTGTCTTTCATTAGCTATCGAGTTGAAGTGCGGCACACGTCGCTTCCAACCTAACCTAACCTGTTTGGATGTTTTGTTGATATAATGAATTGTAATGTAATTACTTTAATATATTTTAAGCAACCCCTGTAATTAAATAACACATCACTCAAGACGCGGTTACCTAACCTTATCTTAACAGACCAATACCTAACCAATGTCCATATTAAACCAATGATTGGAATGACTAAAAGTTCTATTTTGGTGCCAACCCTCACCACGACTTGTTTTGAACATATTTGGAGAATATTCCATAATCGATCGACACAGAACGAAATGATTTTCCTTTATAATCGCATCTATATGGAATGCGTGTGCTTCGGTATTTGATTGGAAGATAATTCAAAGTGCTGGCATCAGATGAACAGTTTCCGATGAGCAATTACAAAGTATGTGTAATAAAGTGCCTGATTGTCAGGATTCGTGTGACTTTAAGTACGGATAAGGCTGGCTTTTTAAAAAACACTACAGTTGTTCACCGAGTCCAAAGTCGACATCTGGTCTTAATTTTTAGCATTTTTTTAAGTGGAATAGTGAAAAACAAAATTAATCCTAAAATAAATTCGAGTTACTATTCTTATGAGACCAAAGAAACCTTTTCATTGGCTCATTCGCACTACTTCATTGCTTTTCCGTTTTTGTATTCCAATCACCTTTTAAGTGCTTCTGCCATTTACATGACACTTTAAAGCCATTAAACGAATATTTGACATATGAACGAACGACTGTTGGGACCATTCATGTCGTTCAAACGTCTGGCTTATATTTGTATTCCTTTAAAGACTGTAAATTTGGTAGTGGTTTTTAAAGCATTGCTTAGTTACATTTTTTTTCAATAAATTAAATAAACGCATTGTGCCTATTTGTCATTTTGTGCTTTAGATTTTGAACTTCAGACAAAGTTATTTTCTGAAATACATTCGATGGCATTAATTGAGTGAATTCATCAATTGTCAACTGAAATTGTTGCATTATAATGCAACAACACTAAATCAACTCAATTTGCTAATACTTTATCGCGTCCACCCAGACTTTTTGTTTGTCTTTTTCAGTTTGCGTCGGCGTCTTCGAAATAAGATGGCAAATTAAATATTTATGTCAATTAGCTTATCGTGGTCGCAGGCTGTTTAGCAATGCCAATAGCAGATGGCTGCAATGTATGTATGTATCTATCGAGCCGAGCTGCTTTCGGCAATCACCAATCAATATGTTGACACAGTGCAAATGATAGCAATTTTATGAACAGTGGACATCCGCCAACGTATGTAGTAGACGAACATAAAGTTCATGACATAAAATTGTTGTAATTGTAAATAAATGAAGATAATTGGGGAAGGCAGCAGATAAAGGTGAAGTAACTTTAAGTGTGTCTCGTATAGATGCAGCCACCTAATCTAACATTTTACTGTTTATGTTGACCCACTCACAATTAAATCGTTCCTCCTTCACACTTCATCATTTATAGTATGTTGTATAGTACTTGCATCAACCACCACAATATGAATATTTTTGTTCCACACGCTCAGTTTGAAAAGTAAAAAATTAATTCGTTCTTTTATTTGGAACTTCTTCCGTCGAACATAAAATTAAAAACTTACACTTCGATTATGTGATTTATGTAGTTAAAAAAAATTAAATGAAAATAAATGATCTTCCATTATGCAGTTGGAGTTTAAAATTCACAACATGGCAAAAAATAAACGAAAATGGTAAAGGAAAATATCATTTTGCTTCACCAAATTCTTCAGCGGATTGTCGCATGTAGTCAACAAACTCCTTAAGATGCAGCTTTGAGACGCTTTTTGTGACATTGTGATTCATTTGTATGGGGTCTTGCACCACCATGCACTTCTTCAGCTGCAAGCCACAATCTTTGCCGTTGCCTTCACTTTTTATAAAATTGGCATAGCTGGAAATATAACGAAAACAGTGCACAAATTATGTATGTAAGAATTATTACAAATACTTATGTAATGAAAACAAATTAATAATAAATAGAAATTGTCATTATTCCAACAAACCGTTCGGGCAGCATATTTTCGATCTCTTTGATTTCAATGCCCGGTCGTCCAAAATATGGACAGACCACATGTTGACCATACTTGAATTGGGCATAGTAGGCACAGAATTCCTTCAGCATCTGTTTGCATTGTGGCGGGTTAACATCCACCACAGGTATACCGAAATCACTCAACGATTTCTCCATGAAATTGGCAATCCAAGCTGGTATGTATATAAAAATTCAACACAAAAAATTAACCAACAGCGGCAAATTAGAAAAGCTTGCTTACGTCCGACTAGCACATTGGCCAACATGTTCGTTTGAAATGCCAGAATGGGCGGCAGATGGCCATTGACCTGCAGAAAGTAGAACACCATCATTGTCATACTGTAGGTGGATATGTGTTCGTTGAGACGCGTGCGCTCAAGCCATTTCTTCAGAAAGATGCACATGCGACGTGCTGTTGGCAGTGAACAAAATGTGTACATGGTAAGCGAAATTGTTTGAAATCAATACAAACAGCAGCGGAAAAGCTACTCACCTATCGGCTGCAGTTCAAATAGATACTCCGTCAGTTTGGTGTTGCAATAGCCCAGGCTGTTGGAGAAGCCAATGTCACACTCGATGCCGCTGCTGTTGTGGCACACTTTTATTATCGGCACACGGGCGCCATCAATAACGTAAACGTGTCCCCAGATTTTGGCATTCTTTCTCAAGGCGCCTTGTACACAATGCAAGTAGTGAAGTGTCTGTGATGAGGCGCGATTCTCGAAAACGTTAAAGGTGTTGCCTGCAAGTTGTAAAATTTGCAATAAATATCGATATTAACTCGATTTGTGAAGCTGTCTTACCAACGTCAATGAATATGTCCAGGTCGGAGTTGCGTGTGCCGATGCCCGTCATGCGCGAGCCAAACTTGTACAGTTTGATGGCCTTGTTTGGAAATAGCGGCGTCACCATTTGCATCAACTGCTGCTCGATCAGCTCATAGTCGGGTATTTGCTTCAGTTTCTCGGCGATTTGTACGTTATCAGCATAGAATTTCGCCAAATCGCTTGATATAATCGCTTTGGCTTCTGTGAAGCATTTTTCAATAACAAATTATGTAAGAAAGCATAACGTAGGCATGAATTTCAATAGTCAAATCATCTAGGACCCCCCTATATAATATTATTTCTAACTCTGCATATCTATGTTAGGAAAACATAGATTTTACAGAAAACAATGATGTTTTGGTAACTCGTGTTACCAAAAATAGTATTATTTTCAACTTTCTGATAATGTATACGTAAAATGTGTATATGACTTTGTAAAATGTACCGTGATTATGTCAAATCGTGATATTTAGTCACGTTAAAAAGTGAAACAATTTAGACTTTAAAAGAGATAAAGATTGAATATTGTTTGCATCCTGTGCATATAGCAATTTCTAGCAACGTTAGCTAGATAATTGGTATGAATAATTCCATTTTTTGTTGACTTGGCTCGATTATCAATTACAAATAAACTATTGTTTACAGTTCCCGCCCCCCCCCTTTAATACAAACAGATATGAGCGTTACAAATCTCTCTTCGAGCGAAGCAATTCAGCATAAAAACAAAAAAATAATAATGTAAATATAAACACTGGCTGCAACTTACTTTTCGGTAATTTGATAAGAGAATTTTCGCGCTTCTTTTGTTCCAGCAGCTTTTTCTCTTTGCGCAGTTCCTTCAACGTTTTGACGCGATGCCGATCGGTTAGATGCAATGTGGCCTTGTCCGCAGACTTGCCCAGATCCTTCTTGCATTTCGTACAGTGATAGATACATTGTATGGAAGCCAGCTCCGTGGATGGCACCAGTTTCGTGTTTTCGGTGGCCACCACTAGTTTAGGATGCTGGTCCAAAAACTTATCGATGGCCGCGACGACGCATTCAAGCGCGGCGCACAGCTCTGTGTCGATCTGATTGCATGACTTGCCATAGCTCTCCAGCGAATTGAGAAAGCTCTGCGCCTCCAACGTCAGCGGATTCAACTGTTGCATGCGCGCGTGGACGATGTCACATGCAAGGGGGCAAATATTAAAGTTCCGTGATAGATATACGTGGCCGGTTCTAGCTCTACTTACATAGTGTTGTACAGCAGTAGCGCCCATAATTACAGGGAAATACCAAGAAATGTAGAAACAACGCGTACACAAAACGGTAAACTAACAACTGGTTGAACGGACAACGCAAAAATGACTACACGCCGAATTGGATGCGTTCGCAAAGGAAAACCAAAACAAAATACTGTAAATGACAGTTGGCGTTCTGCGGCGAACTTCTGACCACAGTGTTGCACTTTTGCGCTCGAATGTTTTTAACACGAGGTTGGTCGCAGCCGTGTTGGGCAGCGCCGGGCGAGTGGAACACTGAGTGAGCGAAACGGTTGCGTAATATATTTTCTCACTTGGTGCGCTAGTTCAATGACAAACTCCGTGGCTTGGTTGAATTAAATTTTGACAAATTTCGCATTCGATTGTATTGGAAATAAAGTTTTCAAAAGTCACTGTAATTTGAGTTGGCATTGAATGAGGCATGAGCGGGCCACACAGTTCACACTGCAAATGTCAAGTGTGGAATAGTGCTGCTGTACCATGCAACCCTGTGCAATACTGAAAAATTAGTTTGTGTTGTGTGAAAATTGTGTCGTCGCGAGGAAAATTATTGAAATTTAATTAAAAGATTGCAGAAATAGTTGAAAAAGACAATATAACGCTGTAATGGAGGCGACGGTTGAGAGTGAAGTGGAGGGGGATCGCAGTGCGATCGAGAATGCATTGCAAACGAGCGGTGAAGGAGTGCCGTCGTCGTTTAGCGGCAGCGGTGGGGCTCCGCTGGGCAGTGAGGTTGCGGTGAATGGTGAGACTGAGCACCTGACAGAACAAGGAGACAACGTACAGAACAATCAGCCCACAGTGGAACAGGAAGGTCACTGGTGAGTTGGGTTCCGAACTTTTTTAAGTGCCTAAGTAGTTTTGTTGTGGCCAATTGCCGCAAATGAACACTTGCGTTGCTCCTAGCAATATCAATAATATTTCGCCACAAATTTGCTGTCACCCAGGCCACAGCACCAAGCAGGCGCACCGGGAACTGCTATGGCAGCGGGAGCGGGTGGCGGTGTGAATTTCCATGGCAAAACTTATGGTGCACCGCCGGCTGCATTTCGTGGTGGTCGCGGCGGCGGTAATATGGCGCCGTTTGGGCGCGGTGGGGGGCGCGGCGGGGGTGGCAACTTTGGCGGTCGTGGTGGATTCGATTCCAACTGGCAAGCAGCGCCAAATAGTGGCCCACCAAATATGGCCAATGGACCGCAAATGGAGCTATGGGTAGAGACGAAGACAGAGGATGGGAAATCGTACTTCTATCACGCCCTCACACGAGAGACCACCTGGAACAAGCCGGAGGGGCCGAATGTAAAGGTCATGACACAAACCGAGATAGAGGAAATGAACAAAAAGCAGCAGCAGCAGCAGCAGCAACAACAGCAAATGCAGCAGCAACCACCGAATGTGGGCGGCGGTGATGCTGGTGGAAAGCCCGTTGATAATAGCCTTGGTCCACATGGCGAAAGTCAAGAGCAGCAGCCAAAGGAGATGCCATCCATGTCAGTGGCGCCGCCGGCGAGTGCTGCCAGTGACGTGTTGACCGCCCATCCTCCTCCGAATATGCTCTCACAGCCACCACCTACGCAACAGTCGTTAACACAGCCGCCGCCCAATGTGACCGGCGCTGCTGGAGCGCCCCCGCTCACGCAACAGCCGCCCCCAGCACTTCATCAACAACCGCCGCCATTTTTTCCACCTGGCATGCACCCGCCCAATTTTGCGCAACCGCCGTTCGGCATGCCCCCACCTGGTTACGGTGGTTTTCCAGGAGGGCCCGCTCCCTGGGGCATGCCCTGGAATCAACACATGCATCCAGCTCATGCCCCACCCACACAGCAAGAGAAACCTGCTAAGAATCTGATCATTAAGCCAGGTGTCATTGACCCGGCTGTCATTGCACGTGCGGCTGAGTGGTCCGAGCATCGCGCACCCGATGGTCGCCCCTATTATTACCACGCAGCACGAGGGGAGAGTGTCTGGGAGAAGCCGCAAGCACTCCGCGACATGGAAGCTGCACGCATGGCAGCGCACTCGGGCGCCACACCGCAACAAGCCACAATGCCACCGGCAGCATCCACAATGCCACCACACATGATGCCAAACCCGGCTATGATGCACATGCCGCCTGTAGTAACTGGCGGTTATGACCCGGCGATGGCTTACAATGCTGCCGCGGCGGCCGCTGCAGCTGCAGCAGCTGCTGCTGCCACGCTCAAATCGAACGAGTCGACAAAGGCAGCGCAGGCGGCAGCGCTCGAAAAGGAGTCGAGGAAGGCAGCAGAAGAGAAACGCAAAAAGGAGGAGGAACAAAAGAAATCGGCAGCGGCCGCTGCTCCAAAGCCTGTGGACAAGTCACGTCCCATTTCGAGCACGCCCATTGCGGGCACTCCATGGTGCGTTGTATGGACGGGCGATGCGCGTGTGTTCTTCTACAATCCATCGACGCGTACCTCGGTGTGGGAGCGGCCGGAAGAGCTGCTTGACCGGAGCGATGTAGACAATGCGGTCAGCAATGCGCCAGATCAGTTGAAAAGCTCTACAGAGAGCAGCAATGACAAACCGGAAGAGAAGAGTGAGACGGAAAAGCACAAAATGTCACCACCCGTAGAGGAAGAGGAAGAACCAGAGGATGACGAGGTGATCAAGATTCGTACCGAGTCTGAATCCAGTGTTGAGGAGGTACCGACCAAAAAGCCCAAAATGAGTAAGTCAATTAATGTTTAAGAAAATTAATAATTAAACTTAATTTAAAGACAGCAATAAAACAGATTGGCTGAGCTTCGATGTCTAATTAATGAAATATTCATTTCAGCTATGAAACAGACCAAGAAAGCCGATGCCAACGAGGCGGCTGTTGAGGCTGAGGTGCGTGCGGCTAAGGAACGAGCAGTGGTGCCTTTGGAGACACGTGTGAAACAATTCAAGGAAATGCTGCGAGAGAAGGATGTAAGTTGGCGTGATCTAATCGCTCGTGAGTGAAGATAATTACATTTTATTGTTTTGCAGGTATCGGCCTTCAGCACTTGGGAGAAGGAATTGCATAAAATTGTATTTGATCCACGTTACTTGCTATTGACCTCCAAGGAGCGCAAACAGGTATTCGAAAAGTATGTGAAGGATCGTGCGGAGGAGGAGCGCAAAGAGAAACGCAATAAAATGCGTCAGAAACGTGACGATTTCCGTAAGCTGATGGAGGATGCTAAATTGCACGGAAAGTAAGTGGAATTGTGTGGCAAAGGGTTTGCGTGATTGGTGCTAACTTCAAGTCACATTTCCAGATCATCGTTCAGCGAATTTGGTCAGCGCTATGGCAAGGATGAACGCTACAAGGCCATCGAGAAAGTGCGCGAACGAGAGAGTCTCTTCAACGAATTCATTGTGGATGTGAGGCGGCGCGAAAAGGAGGAAAAGTTGCAGAAGAAGGAACAGGTATGTGCATGTTGCTTGAGCGTAAGGCGGTTAAAAATGCGCCGCCCTGCTGCTGGCTGGACGAATGGGCAGGCGCATTTTTGTATTGCAGTATTTACGTATTTCTTTTATTAAAAGAACCAAATAGAGAAACAAAAACATCTAGCAAAAACAAAACATACTGTTTTCGTATGTTTCTTACGTATGTTTCATATTGTTATAATCACCTTATTGATATCTAATATTACAATTACAACAACAACCAAAGATTATACATTATTTATATTTTTTATAAAAATTTTCTTCACTCTTAATCTCGATATCACGATATATTCCTCCTACTTCTACTTCAACTTGTTAATTTACTACGACAACGTCAACATCAACCACAACAACAACAACCTGTACGCAACAATCATCAATGCAATCTTAACAACAACAACAACCAACAACGATACCAAATATAGCACGTCGTCATAAAAATCAGAATGAGTGTGCTGCCACACCGACTATTTGAAAATGGCGCTGCAGTTTGTATGGTTTTAAAGTGTTGCCAAATCTGAAACGATGTCGGCAATAGCAACCGAAAGATGCGGCCAACAGTTCAAAGCATACACACGCACATACAAACACACACACAGACGCGCACTGGCACGGGCGCTGGCATAAAAACGTGAGCAATTGTCACGCTGCTGGACAAGGCGACCGCCTCGAATTCACGCTTTGAACTCAACTCAACCCAAATCCACCCCACCACGAGGTGATCCGTTCGTACGTTCAATCGTTTGCACGTTCGTTTTCCAAAAATTGTCTCTCTTGCTTCACGTGTGGTGAGTTACTATTTGCAATTGCAAAACCAAAACAAAACAATAAAAAAATATAAATAAATAAATATAACTGAAACTAAGAATCAGATGAACGTTGAAATTGAAAACAAAAACAATACAAAATAAATAAAACACAAAATCTGCGCTGAAACGTGTATGCCTGACGATAATCCTTGGTGATTTACCCTCTGCTAGGCACGGTTTTTGGTGCGCTGCAAACGTGACGTTGGATGGTGAAGTGGTAAATATGGATTTAGTGGACAGGAGTGGATGGGTCCCGCCCAGTTTCTGTTGTAAATGGTGGTGCGCGCGTCGCCGGTCTCCGATGCTCGTAATGGCAGTCAGAGCGTGAGAGGCACAAAGTGAATGAGAGAGAGAGAGGGCAAAGAGCAAAAAGCAAACAGTATGAATAAAAAATCAATCTAAACTTCTTCCTCATTTAAACATTTTGCTTACAGCGCCGCAAAGAAATGCAAAAAAGCAATGTTGAGCGTTTGCCTCAGGCATTTACTAAAAGTTTAATGTTTAGTTAAAGTTTTGAAGGTGTTTAAATAGTTTTATACATCAAATGTGTTCCTGAGTTTGATTTGATTTGTTAGTTAGTAATGCAGTAAGGGTTTCTAGATTCAGTGGATTTTATGATTTAAAAAAATCTTATTAATCTACTTTGGCTGGTTTGTTAAACTGCTGTTGCATCAATACGTGACTAGGTTTAATTTTGCGTTGTTAGTTTTCATTTAAGCAATTGTCTGCTCACATAAGTAGCCAACAAATCAGAGTTTTAAATGACTTCAGTTGTAATACAAAAACTTTATTAGTTATTTTTTAGTAAAAATTGCAAATAACATTTTTGTGACTTCTGTAAAATCCAACTCAACTCAACTTTGAAACATTTAGAGTCGTTAGTTTAATTTCTGATCTATATAACTTATTAGCAATTCTTCTTTCGATAACTCTTTCAACTGTGGTGTTTCCCCATAATTTGTTGTTAACTGAGTGAAATGCGAAAAGTGCTCACATGCAAATGTTTAACATTGTTTTTTTCGCATTTATGGCACCAATACGAAATCACAAGAACAAACTACAATAAATTATATATATATATATTTGTACAAGATATGTATGTATGTCAGTCAGTCCGTACGTCCGCTTGCCTACGCGACTTGTGCTCACACCATCACGCCTACGAAAATATAGTTGTTTTTTGTCTTGAACATAATTAATTATTGATTTCAGCTTGCACTGTCGAGCTAACAGCAACGAAAGCTTTAGTGCGATTTTAATTCTCTTGCAGCTTCACCGGTGAAATTCTCTTTCAGCTAATCACTAATCAAAATCGATTCTCTTTCAGCGGCACAAATGTAATTAGTCCATAAGTTTTTGTATCCTTTGTATAATTTTAAGCTAAGGTAGTGCGTAAGTTGTATGCCCACCTCCCTTGAAATTGCCTCCCGTTTAGCTGTAAGCTGACACCAGAACCATTACCCGAAACCAACTAAATGATTTCATTTGTCGTTTTTCTCTTTTCGTATCTTCATGCGTGCGTCCTGGCAAATACCATCAACGTCCGTCCACAATGTAGATACGCAAAGACTTCATTGAGATGCTGCGTGAGCGGTCGGACATCGATCGGCACACACGCTGGCACGACATCAAAAAGAAGTTCGACTCGGATCCGCGTTACCGGGCCATCGACAATTCCATGTATCGCGAGGAGTACTTTCAGGACTACATGCGCCTGATGAAGGACGAGAAGCGCAAGCAGCGCGAGCAAAAGGAGCGCGAACGGGAGCGAGATCGCGAAAAGGAACGCGAGCGGGAGCGAGAGCGTGAACGCGAACGTGAGAGGGACCGGGACAGGGACCGTAAGTCAGACAGGAAGCGAGGACGCAGCGATCGCAGCCGCAGCCGGAATCGTGATCGCAACGACAAGGACAAGGACAGCAAGGACAAGGAAAAGGATAAAGAACGGGAGAAGGACAAGGAGAAAGAAAAGGAGAAGGAAGTGGACAATGACAAGGAGAAGAATGGCGATCAAAAGAAAAAGCATGAAGACTCGGTAAGGAACTAAATTTGCAACATTAAGTTGTTGGCATTGAATTTTGCATATTTTCTTACAAAACAATATGTTTATGATAACATAAACTTTGGGTAGTAATGAAATGAGAAATTTTGAATTTAAATCGAAAGTCGCATTTTCCTTCAGAATATTACGACAGAGATTGAATTACTACATCTTTGAATCATTATTCTATGTAATTATCAAATTGTCTAATTAAAAATAGTCTTGATTGAGTGCTTAGCATTACCCCAGTAAAATTATTGATCATAAAACTCAAACTTCTCAAACTGTTTTCGCGTACCATTCATGTGCAATGTGGATCAAGCTCGTACCACGTTTGTAGGTCTCGCGTACCAATGAAATCAAAATAAACAACTTAGCTTCAATGTTTGAAATTTGCCCTTTGCATCGGTTTTGCAGGACGAAGGGGAACATCACGATGAGGACGATGAACCACGTAGCGCCAGTGAGGACGACGAGGCCGAGCGTCTGCAGAAGGAGCGCGACCGCCAGCTGCGTGCAGAGCAGAGTATACGCGAACGCGAGAAGGAGGTGCAGCGCACCCTGGCCGGGCATCTGCGGGATCGCGACAAGGAGCGGGAGCATCACAAGCGCGATGAGGCGATCGGGCACTTCAATGCGCTGCTCACAGACTTGGTGCGTAATCCGGATCTGACATGGAAGGAAGTGAAGCGACAGCTGCGCAAGGACCATCGGTGGGAATTGCTCGACACACTGGACCGTGACGATCGTGAAAAGTGAATTTAATGCTGTGAAATTATAGCAAATTTTTGTGTAATTGCACTTTTTTTCATATTTAAGAATTTTCAATGAGCATATCGACGCACTAATGAAGAAGAAACGTGAAAAATTCCGTGAGATGTTGGATGAGATTACAACGCTGGAGCTGACTAGCTCGTGGAAGGATATCAAGAAGCTAGTCAAGGAGGATCCGCGCTACCTCAAGTACAACAATTCGGACAAGTGTGAGCGCGAATTCCGCGACTACATCAAAGATAAAACGCTGGCTGCCAAGACAGCGTTGCGTGAACTGTTGCAGGAGTGCAAGCTGATTACACACAAAAGCATTGACATAGTCAAGGAAAATCCGAATCATCTTAAGGAAATACAGGAGATCCTCAAGAACGACAAGCGGTAAATAAAATGTTGTTTGTGTGTTGTTGTTGTTTAATTGAATTTGGATGTGTTGCTTTGTATGTTTTAAAGCTATCTGGTGCTGGACCATTTGGAGGAGGAGCGCACCACAATTGTGGTCAACTATTTGGAGGAGTTGCACAAGCGTGGACCGCCACCGCCTCCCACAGCATCCGAATCGACCAGGCGCAATAAGTAAATGCAATGTCGTAGTTTTAGATTTGCCTAATTGTGGACATTGCCATGCAGAAGCAATCCAAATATATCCCATTAGTCGTCTGGATTGATGTGATGCGCAGCTGACAGCTTATCATTTAGATAACAATTCAGTTGGTTATTGCAATGCAAAACATTCTTTAAATTAATGAAAATAATTTTATTATTATACAAATTAAAATTAGAAATTTAATTCAATAAAGAATTACGAATGTAAGATTTTTAAACGAAAATCACGATTAATCGTAACTTATTGAATTGTTTATTTGTATTAATAATAAAAGGTTGGAAAAAGGTCCTTGCGTGCTGTGATCATTAAGATTTTTATGTTCTTAAAATCGGTGTTTTATGTTCTCAGCAGTGGCGCACGAAAACGTAAGGGTTCAAAACACCAAATCTCTGTTACAAATGTTGTTGCGCTCAAAAGTTGTTTGGGGAGTCTTCCCAAAATGAAATTCTGTGCACCACCGGTTCTCAGGTATTGACAAACTAGTTGCGCCTTTAGATTGAACAAAAAATTGTGAAAAATAAACCGTAGTTACATATATAAAAAGTGTAATGAAATTCAATTTTTTTAATTTAAAATCACAGAAATTTAAAATTTTAAAATCCTTAATTCATTAGCTTAAGACTTGTGATCTCTTTTGCAATAATTATTCAAATTAAAAAACATCCGAAAATATTTACAAACATGCAGCCATAAATGCAACTCTGCGCAGTAGCATTGAATAGAACACTTACGAAAAACAGCTGTTTTGGGGCTGGCCGAAGCGTCGACTGGTAGAAAGCGCACTCCGCATTATCTAACAAAAACACCGTATAGTTGAAATAAAAAAATGTCCTGGCTTGCCGGCAACCTACGCAAAATGCTGTCCACCGCCGCAGTACAGCAGCAACAGCTTTTGAGCAAGTGGACAACGGCCGCTCTAGGCGTCGCCAATGTCGCCGGCACTCGTCAGCTGTCATACGAGGAGAAGCGTGCGCGTGGTCCGCTCCTGCGGCGCTACGGTTACAAGGAACGTATCCGGCAAGGTGGGCTGCTGCCGCGCCTAGACAACGGACAAAAACTGCCCATGCCCGACTATCGCCCGAAGAATCCGTGGACCGAGAAGCGTGCGCTGTTCGGTCAGAACGACTACATCGACATACTGGGCACCGACCGGCTGCATCCCACGCGTGTGCTGTACTCGGTGCCGTCGTGGCTGCGCGGTGTGTCGGGCAATGAGTATCAGGTGCTGCTGCGCAAGCGGAAGATGCTCACGAAGACAAAGTATCCAGTGGCGCGGCCCACCAAGTGGAAGCACATGCAGAAGCGCATTCTGTATCTGTACAGGTTCCTCAATCGCAAAACGAAGACGGGCTTCTCGAAGCAGTAGTGAATGGCCCAGTGACATTTTGGTTGAAGTGAGGCGGGAGTTGGCAATTGTGAATATTTGTAATTGTTAAAAGTTAGTAATAAATGTGTTGGAGTGGGGCTTCTGTGAGCCCCAATAGAAAGTGACAATTTCATTTATTGTTTGAAACTGTGTTGAATCTGGTTATCCTTGTAAACCATCTCTAACAGTTGCAGGATATGGTCTGCCTACTTTTAGAAAGGTGAAAAAAGTGACTCGCTGAAGCGGGTCAAAATAGAAAGACGTCGGATGTTATCTATGAAGAATGTGTATGTCTTCTGGACAACTAAATATGAGAATTAGTTCTATTACTAGTAGAACCATCGACGATAAGAGGCTAACTACTTTTCTACTTACTTTCCGTATAATTTTCCAGCCCATCGTTCATCTTTCCCTTCTTCTGTGTCTGCATGCACTCTTTCCTCCATTCTTAAAGTTTTTTACTTTCTTCTACCTGTGTTTCCACCTTCCCTTTCGCCTTTCTTTTTCCGCCCATCACTTCGTTCTTTCTCGGCACTCTTCCATTCATATTCCTCCTTCACGTCCTTCTTCCATCTGACCGGACTTACTTCTGTCCGCCCCTTTGTTTTTCCATTTTCCTTGCATCCATTTTGCATCCGTGCATACTTGTACTTCTTCAACCAATTTTCCTCCTTTTCGTCTATTCTTTCCTACATTCGTGTGCACCGTCCTCCCATCTAAGCTTCCGCCTATTTTCTACCTATTCTATTCTATTCTACCTATTCGCCCGTTCAATCTTTCATCCAACCTTTCGCACCTTCATATTTTATGTCTTTATCTATTCATCCATTCATTTTTGACACATTTTTTTCTTTCCTATGCTCATTGCTCCTTTGTCCAATCTATCATGCAATATTTCCCCCGCATTCTTTTTTCCATCTGACGGTTTTCTATTCGTCTACGGTTTTGTATTTTTCCATCCATCCATCTATTTTCCCATTCATATTTCTTTCGCTTATTCCTTTGGTTCGACCGTTCTTGAATTCTCCCGTAGTACATTGTTTTGGTCTTTCTTTCCTTATTTGAATGTATTCTTCGAACAATCTTTTTTGGCAATTTTTGTTTTTTGTTTGTTCGTTTTTCATCCGTTCACCTCATCTTGTTTCGCCCTTTTTTCTCGCATTCTTCTTTTCAAACAATTGTTCATTCCATATTCCATCTCGCCAATCTTTCTTCCAGTCGTTTCTTCTGTTCTTTGGTTTGATTTTTTCCATACATGCTCCTTCTTCCTTTTATGTAACTGTTGTTCCATTCGATCGCCCTATTTTCTTTTAAAGAATATCAAGACGAATTTAACCTTAACTATCTTTGTTTCTATTCATCTCTTTTCTCCTCATTCTTATCGTCCTGCCTACAGTTTGTTAATTCCATCCTTCATCGTTTCTCTTTTCACTCGATTTCTCCTTCCATTCAGTCATATTTCGATACATCTCCGTGTTTGTGTATTCGTTCTATCATGCATCGATCCTTCTGTTTAGTTCTTTCTTCTGTCCGATAGTCTTCTCGTTTATCTGTTCGCCACTCTTTGCTTTCATTCGTTCTCATTTTCATACGCTTCTTTTTCCATCCAGTCTTCCCCTCGTCCAATTTTCCTCTTGCCCATCTATTCCTGTTTTTCAATTTTTCTGTCCAGGCTTGCTTTCGTCTTTCTTTACGTTTGTCTGACCGTACTTCATTTACCAGTATTTTCTGCGTCTTGTTTATATCTAAGTTTTATTATTTTTATCATTACTAATTATTATTATTTGCTTTTTTATTATTCTTTATTTCTTCTATGCGTTCGTCCATCGGTTAAAAGAAATGTGATTAAAAAAAATCGAAGCGCCAATGGTTTCTTTTCACCTAGAAAGGTGATACAGTACTCCCTCATTTCTCTGCACCACGAAATTGTAATTAACCCTATCACAACCAATGGCACATTATTGCACCATTTGAGCTTTTCCGGTCATGACCAGCGATTTTGGAATCGGTCGCGAAACTATGAACCAGAGCTTGTTGTGCGTAGTTCATTATGTTGCTTGGGGCACTTCGAGCTCAAATCGTAGTTTGTGGGCGTTGCTTTCTGACTAGTTGCCTGTCAGCTGAACATGCCAAGGAAATTTACACAATTTACACATTTCTCATCGAAACTACACTCGGGCCCAATGTTCTCTTCATGATGTTTATTTGCTTCTTCATTCATAATAATATTTGTTGTTGTTGATTTTTACTTTGTTTTAATATAATCTTTTTTTCATAATAATAATCATCATAATATCATAATTTAATAATAATAATAATGAGAGTTATTGTTAAATACATTCGTTTCTACGCTCTGGCACAACGTTACAACTGTCTGCGTTGCAGAAGAGCAGCCACACCAGCGGACACAACGCAATAATTCGGCAGGAGCTCACATAATGCGGTTGGACGAGTACATTTTATCGAGCGCTATACATCTTGAAAAACATTAGTTAGAAGGTGCAACAAATCTATTCGAGCGTACACAGCAACAATTGCTGTCGCCTCTGCTGTTGCAGCTGCCGCGCTGAAGTCAGCTTACAGTGTGTTGCATGTAAAATTTGAAAATCGTCACTTGGCAGAGCAAAAGTCAAAATTCGCATCGAAATAATGTCCGAGCATCGAATGTTGTGTGCTGCTCGTTTCGTCGAGTGTTGAAGTAGGAACTCAATCCAAAATAATTCACATAAGTACTTATAGAGATTTTTGTTTCCAATATTCCAGAGAATAGCGGCGTTTTATTTTAGGTTTGTTTTGCTTTCATTTTGTAAATTTTATTTGTCTTTTGGTGTTTTAAAGCGATTTGAAGCATCCCACACACGCAAGACGGGTTCACTACAATGAAATCAATGCAGTGAGCACGAGTTAAGGATGGAAGAGAACTCAGCCTCAGTCTACAGCCTCATAGATGATGAGAAATTGTTTTACTCTCAAACCTTTATCGAAAACCGAAATGGTTGAAATCATTGTCAAACAAAAAACAAAACATTTAATTGTCTAAGTTTCAGTAGTGTAATGCACTAATCACTTTAAAATATTTAAGTTTTAGCGACAAATACAAACAAATTTGGGACTGAATTTCAACTCACAATTGGCAAATTCATATAGTTTAAACTTGAAAGCGTGCTTTGTTGTAATGTGTTTTTTTTTGTAGACACGTGTGTAGGGCTCAAAACGCTTCATTTGAAGTTAAACCAAAATTTTCAAACTTTCCTCAATATACATAAGTTTATCTTTTAAATTCTCTCTTCATAAATGGATTCACTTTTGCTTTTAGTTGTTTTTATGTCTGCCGGTTGTCGGTTTCGTGTTATTACTTTCGTTTTCTGTGTTTTTATTGTAAATTTAATTGTCTGCTTTCACTTCAGAGAATGTGCTCTTTATAACAATTATAAACCTATGTGCGGACTCATTGCATTGGACTTGGAAATTTGAATGTTTCAGTAGTGCGGCCAACATATTGTACAACTTTTCTTATTCAAATTCGGCGAATCGATATTTTTTTAGTTATAAAACAAGAAAGAAAAACCAATCGTAAAACAAGACAGCCCAAAGGTATAAATGTAATAAGTAATAGTTTTGAAAATTTTTAAAACTAAAAAAACTGGTAAGTATCGTACGTTGGAACGTCGAATCAGCGTAGAATGCCTGAGCTGTAGTGTTCGAGCGGGTTGCTTAAAGGAGCAGTTACTGATTTGACAATACTCCAAGAAGTCAATAGAGCTGGATGCTCTACTGTTTCCAATAAGCTTTGTCTAATGGGTTCGAGAAGCTTTGTTCAGACATATGTAGGTGGTATAACTATTTTTAAAATTTTAATTTATAATAATTATAAAAAAAAAAAATATAATATAAATATAAATATATAATATAAATATAAATATAATTTTATTTTTAAATTTTTAAAACTAAAAAAACTGGTAAGTATCGTACGTTGGAACGTCGAATCAGCGTAGAATGCCTGAGCTGTAGTGTTCGAGCGGGTTGCTTAAAGGAGCAGTTACTGATTTGACAATACTCCAAGAAGTCAATAGAGCTGGATGCTCTACTGTTTCCAATAAGCTTTGTCTAATGGGTTCGAGAAGCTTTGTTCAGACATATGTAGGTGGTATAACTAATACAGAGACCTGACGGAGTGAAATATTTGTTGCACCGCTTTAAATAGTCCGAGCGCATGGTCAGAGCAACAAAAGCTGTCGATTGCGCCATTCTCACTACACCCATAATCAGGGATGTATTGGGTTTGGGAAGAATTGTTTGTGGCATAACAGACAGCATTGCGTCTTGCGAGACCTGAAATCGATCCTGTTCCCGTCTTGTTGACATTGCAGCGAAAACGGTAATAAGTTGTGCCGTCCAAGACCACAGCCTCCGGGAGGCGGCACAATAGACCAGCCTAAACGAGTGGCAGAGACGCTGGGATATTTTGACGTCCAGTCGTTGGACGCATAGGCTACTATCCAACATCAAAGATTAGACACAGAATTGACATGTAAAAGTCGACTTCAACCTGATCAAATGCTTAGTGGACATGGTTTCTTTCGAGCTTTTCTATGTCGCTTCAAGCACGACGCTGAATCGTACTGCGAACGCAGATCATATCCTTTTCTCATGAAGTCGTTTCCGCTCATTTCCATTTCCAAAAGGATATACTTATGGCAGGCACTAGTCGACAGCCGTTTGCAGTGTGTAACAACGATTTTACGATGGGACAAGCGGCAACGAAACAGAACTTCCATGGTCAATACTAGCTCAACACTGATGATATCAGTGAATACGGGGCAGAGTTCTTTGCAACCGCGAACTGAACTATGCGTGGTGACACCATGGCCCGTGACTGACCTCTAACAGACGCTTAAGCCTTTAGATTTGATCGCCTCCGGACGAAATGCCAAAAAACTCTCTTCTTTTGACCCCACTTGGAGATTGCAGGTTGCTGTTAAGAATGTCGTAAAGGCCATTTACCTGTAACACCTGCATAGAGCTAGGAATGTTTGGTGGGATTGGCAGTGATTTTTCTGCAATGAGCTGCTCCCCTTGGGCCAAACTCTTAATTCGGACCTGTGCTGACAACAGTTGCACCATCTGAAGGGAGCAATCGCCAACAGGCGGCCAGCTTGGGCCAATAGGAAACGAATTGTGTTCCATCAGAGCAACGCCAGGCCACCCACATCGATTGTGATTCGCCAGAAACTTCGGGAATTCGGTTCGAAGGTTCTTATGTTTGATATTTGCTTCAAGAGAAGCTTGTAAAAATCGATTATTTCAGTTTTTTGCTCATAAAGACGAGCGTTTCTGTGATAGAGCGGCATAATGAAAACAACTGCAAAATAGCAACAAGTAAACCCTTAAATTTCATTCAAAATAGTTTAGTAAGTATTTTTAAACAGTTTAGTAAATAAATTAATAATTAACAAAATTGTATACGTTTTATGGACACCGTGAACTATTTGAATATTTATTTTGTTCTTTCGTTTGCGAAGTAAAGAGTTGCAAAGCTGCAGCGCCTCTTTGCGTGCTGCAATTTACGCAATTCAATCGTTTTCGCTAATTAAGAAATTAGTGTCAAACGGTTCGCAAAATGTTGCCTTTCATTTAGAGCGCACAACTGCATCCAATCGGCGACTCTGCTACATTCAACTTTCAAGTCCAGCGCTTGTTGCTGCTGCCGTTCCACATGTCCTGGCCACTTTGATTTGCTTATCGCAGCAAATTTATTGTATTCTTTTTAAATCGCCTCCAACCCTTCGTTTGTTCATTCACACATTTTGTGTAGTTACTATTTATTGTATTTTTGCTTCAACTGTTGTTGTTGTTTGCTGGTTTGTGGTTTTTCTTGCTTGTGTTAGTTTGGTTTTGTCTAAATGTTATTCTCTCTTTTACACGTATTTCGGTTAGGCACAAAGTATGATTTCCTTTTATTTCGTATTTTTTTATTTACTTTTTATATAGCTTTAATGTTTCTTTTTTCTTGTTGTTGCTTGTGTTGTTGTAGTTATTATTATTTCATTCGATTTTTTATTACCCTTTTTTGTGCAACATAAACGCTCCACGACGGCAGCGTGCACTTTGCTACTTGCATGCGTCATTTTTCGTTTGTCCGTTTTGCTTTTAATTGTTCTTTGCATATTTTAATAATTGGAAAAATACTATACACATCCTAATTTTAGTACATATTTTAGTTCATATATTACTATTGTTACATATTTACGCTATATACTGCATATGTGTGAGTTATATAATGTACTTCTTTATGTTATTATCGTGTTGGTGTTGTTCTAATGCAAGTCCTATATGTAGAATGTATAATGTATATGCGTGTGTGTGTTTGGTGGTGTTAGTGGTTTTGTGTTCAGTGTTGTGAGAATACATACCTACAGTCGAATTTGTTGTGTGCTGGGCAATGTCCACAATGTCCAATGTTCCAATATTCGTGGCCCTGTTCGTTCTATCACGTCAAAAAGGTTTACTACGCTAGTGGATTTTGTTTCGTTTGGCTGATAGAAAACTCTCAAAACATCTCCAACAATAAAACGGAGTACGGGCTAGAAACGTGCGGATATGCATCTAAAGGGGATATTATCTAAGCTCTGCTAGAAACAGCTGAATGACATTTTGGCGGTAATGCGGCAGACAATAGTTGCGACGAGACAACTGAAATTCAACGCGCATCCATTAAAGAAGAAGTCATTAAAACTCAAATGCAGAATCAGTTCGCACACAATGCACAAAGTGGCAAACTAAAGAAATCGTCACCAAGCTTTATGTGATGCGGTAAAGTTTTTGTGTAGGACTGCAGTGATGAGAATTACTCAAATCTTTGCAGAATACTGCTATGCCGCGGTCAAACCTCGAAGCGTAATTGAACTCACTAAATATAAGCATTGAAATATAAGAAATATAATATGGATTATAAGAAATGTATATAATATATATATTTCAAATTATAAATACAAATTAAGCAGAAAAAAATATTTATATAAAAAATAAATTAGATACATACGTAAATGTTTCTCTTTCAAATCAATTTCACTCTATGTAACTGCAAATAATTAAATTAAAACTGACGCGAAAACATTGTCAAGTCAATCAATAAAGAATCTTTCACATACAAAAAAATTAAGAGTTATAACATATAAGAAAGAAGTGTGTAAGTTTATTGACACGGATATTGAGTGTAGATTTGAAATCGTTCGACTTAAAGTTAAAATGAGCAGTGGAATAAAACTGCATACTCACACAAAGTAAAAGTGCATGAAGAAGACGACAAGTTGATTTAAGTTGGAGTGGACTTTCAATTAAATCAAATCACATTGCTTGCAGCTTTATACATAACCAAGAAGTAGAAAGTTCAAGTTTGAAACTGGAATAATATAGTCGGATTTTATAGATGTATGTGAGTGTCTGCATGATTTAGACAATTTTGTATTATTGGAAATTAATTTTAGCTCATGATTACTTAGTACACAATTGTCTGCATTAGTTTAAGAACTTAATCTTGGAATTAGAAAGCAGAGTATGATTAAAAAAATTTAAGAGATTAAATAAAGTTTCAGACTTCACCAAGGATTATCTCTACATTCTATTTAGCAGAAAATATTGATGTTCATTGATTGATATGGGAGCCTGATCGATATATCTATAAGTAAGTAGAAGGTTAACGTTTGAAGCTGCAGCAATTAAGTCGTTTTTAAAATGATCAATTGTTGTGATTAGTGTTAATTGCACGCACTCAAAATCAACTCAAATAAACTCATCAATTTCGACATGGCAAAGGCCATACAAATTAATAAGCAAGTGTCATTTTAAAGCGTAAAGCTTAAATTATCAGAAAGAAAGTGTTTGGATGGGCAACGAAGGAAGCAATTAAATGTAAATGTTTTCTGCTATTAGCAATTGTTAATAAATTAGTCTCTCCTTGAACATACACCAACAATAAGGTGTTTGAAATATCGGTGCAGGCGCCGTCAGCAGAACACTTTCTTCTTCTATCATTACTAATTGTAAAATGCTAATTATAATTAATGTAAATTGTTGTATGCAATTAGAATGACGTAGTCTTCGTTAATTGTCTCTCTGTTACTATCATTTAACATATCAATTATTTCTTAAGTAAATGTGTTAAACGATAATAAAAAATAGTAATTTTTAGGTAAATTTGCATAAGAAGCCCAGCATTTGTAATGCAAATTTTATTGAATTCGTTTGTTTTGGTTTTGCATTTGCGTGAATAATCATGAATTTTGCAGCTAAAATGGCCTTAACGTGGCGCTCAAATTTTTTGTTTAATTGCAAATGAATGTATATTCCACTAAAATTTCAACAAATTATGTGTTGCTGTGGTAAACACGTAGCAGGTGTCTAGAAAATCTCGAATCAAATGCCGCTCTTCAATATCTAAGAACTGCCAAATTTAAACGCGTATTTTCGCACATTATTTCGTAGGTTTTTTTGGTAAAATTTTACAATGCATTTCTTTCAAACATTACAATTTGTTGTGGTAAAAATCAATGTCATAATTTCAATTCATTCTCTTCGCTAAACATTTCACTTTGTTTATTGCTACAACTATTTCTGTGTTAGGTTTTTATCTTTGCCTTCGTTTTGCCAATGATTTCGCTCTTTGTAAATTGTTTTGTTTGCTTTCTAACTTTTGTTCACTATTGTTGTTTACATAAGTTTATCTTGTCTCCTTTCGCTTAATAAAACGTTTAAATATATTTAGTATATATATAAATATAATATGTATAAACTGTATCTATGCACTTGTATGCGTGTGTGTGTGTGTGTGTGTAGGTTCGATTTGGGTATTTGTTTCTCTTCATGTTCAATGTAGTCATTTCTAGGTTTGCATTTTGCTGAATTGAATTTAAGCAAAGTTTTGCGTTCATTTTTTTGTTGTTGTTGAATTAGTTCTTCTTTAATCAGTTTCCCTTGGCGGCTTCTTTAGCGGCCATTATAAGAGGCGTCAGGCTGGCTAATGGACGAGCTAATTTCAAGAAAGAATGCTGCAATCGTAAAAAATTTCAATTAGTTTAAATGTCTTAGAAAAGCACAAAATTACTTAAAAAAATGTCCATAACAAATTTATATGAAAAAAAACATTCTTTCGATTGTGACACACTCACCTTCAACAACTCGTGCGCACTCGCTCGGCGCTCCACATCAACCTCTAAACACTGATCTAGAAAATCTTGAAATACTGTTGACAGTTTCTCCTTCTCCTTAATTTCCGGTTTGCCATTCGTGGCAATGAGGTACAAGGCTTTCAATGGATTCTCATTGAGGTATGGGGGCTCACCCTCGACCATTTCGATTGCCATAATACCGAGGGACCACAAGTCGACCTGTTAAGTTAATAAATTTAGTCGTAGTGAGTATACAGCAAAAATAATGTAAGCTTTAAATCTGCAAATCTCAAAAGCTATGTTAGAAAATCCGATTCTCTTCTTCACTGGTCAGAAGCACAATACATTTAAATTGTAATTTCATTGAATGCTTCCATTTCTATCGGCCCAATAACTTGAAGCATGAAGCATTGATTCGCTGAACAGTTGTGTGAACTTTACCTTTGGTCCGTATTGTTTGCGCGTCACTACCTCCGGCGCCATCCAGTAAGGCGTACCCACCATGGTTGTGCGTTTCGACTGCTCCGGCGAGATTTGCGCGCAGAAACCGAAATCCGTCAGTTTCACCGAGCCGTCCAGGCCCAGCAGTATGTTATCACTCTTGATGTCACGATGAATCACCTGATTGGAGTGCAGGAATTCGAGTGCCTGCAACACCTCGCGACACACAGCCGCTATCTGGCCCTCGTCCATACACGTCTCCGTCACGACGTCGGTCAACGAGCCGCCCGGCAGATACTCCATCACCACCCACAACTCCTCGGATACCAAATAGCTGTCCAGATAGTTGACCACGTTCGGGTGCTTGTTCTCTCGCATCACCAGGATCTCATTGATGATCAGCTCCTTCTTCGGCTGCTGTGACAGATTCATCTGCTTGATGGCCACCTCCATGCCGGTGGACGACTCGATGGCGGTGTAAACGGTGCCCGAGGCGCCCTGACCGATTTTCTCCATTTTCGTGTACTTGCGGTTCGGATCGCCCACCGAGACAATGGTGCGCAACTTCTCCAAAATTTCTTCGTCGGACATTTTCTTTTTCTTCGCTGTGCCGGATCGTTGCTGAGCGGCGCCGGTCGTTGTTGCTGTAATCGCAGACGGCGGCGTGACCAGTTGCGGTGGTGGTAGGCCGCCGCTCTGTTGTGTGGCATTGGCAGGCGCCGGCGAGCCGGTCAGCCGCTTGGTTGTGGGGTCGGGAGAGTAAATGTCTGCCGAGGTGTTGGCGATGGCCGTATCACAGACGCCGACCGGCGTGGCCGGAGTGATGGTGGTCGTGGTGGCGGTAGTGGGCGTTGGTAGGGGCGGTGGCGGCGTCGGCAGTGCCACGGATTCAATGATCGAGGAAGACACCGAGGAACAGTAAATGGGTGGCAGCGTCGACGCGTCGTCGTTGAACGAGGGAAACGATGAAAAGGAGGAAGCAGAAGAATCGTGATTAATCGTCGTTGCATTACAGTCGATATATTGCAAATGAGTGCTAGCAGTGGAGTTAGTAGTAGTGTCAGTGGTGGTGTTAGCAGTACTGGTTCTGAGTAGCGTAGTAGGGGTCGCGGTCGCTGTTGCAGTTGTTGCTGTAATATTAGGTGGTGGTATGGTACAAATAGAAGCTGCCGCCGCGGCAGCCGATGCATGCGAGACATGTTGCAGATGCAGATGCGGCGCAGACACAACACCCGTGGCGGTTGCTGTCGCCGATGCTGCTGCTGCTACTGCTGCCGTTGTTGCTTTTGCGGCTGCAGACGAAACAGACCAAGCAGACAATGCAACACACAGCTCAATATTAGTATTACGAAACGTATGGTAATTGTTAGTTAGATAAATTGCAAAATAATAAGTACTAATACCGCTAAATTCACAACTACATAACTACAACACATACACAACACAATTCAACATAATTCAAAAAGTCATAATTACTTTCGTTATTTTTGTTCTTGTCGAGCGTAGTTGTTGCTACGGTGGTGGTGGTGGCGGCGGTTGTTGTTGTGCCCGCGCCAACCGCTGTTATGGCCGGCGTTCGGTACTGCGGTTGCGCCACGTTGTTTTGGTGCTGATGCTGGTGCAGCGGTGTGGTGGGTGTGGTGGCGGGCGGCACAGGCGTGGGTGTCACCTCTTCGATGGGCCGCGTGTAGATCGACTTCGTGCGCTCGGGACGCGATGCAACCGGTGGCGGCGGCGGCTGTGGCGAACCCAGAATGTCATCCTCATTGGCCGACGAATGCTGTGACGACGACGAGGCGGTGTTCACGCCGAAATTATACGAGTGCGATTGACTTAACGCGGCGTGCTGATGATTGCCGTGCACAGGTGTGCCACCCCCCACGCCCATACCGGCACTGCCACCCACCTGAGCAGCGCTGCTTGCTGCATTCGCGTTGAGGTTGCTGCCACCGCCCAGGCCGAGACTGCTCAGATTGACGCCAATCAGGTTGCCGCCGCTGTTCGAGGCGTGCAGTTCCGAATCGGTTGGAGTGCTGCTGGGACTGCTGCTGCTCACGCGACTCAGCGACGAGCCTTTAAGAAAGACAAATTAGCCAACGCATTGACAGTGCAAGGGCATAATGAAACTTACCCGAATGCGTCGTTATGGCGTCTGTCATGTACTTGGAGCTGGGGCGCTGCTTTGTTGTAGTGTCGAACCATTTCAGTACATCCAATACAGCCTGGGGATTCTTCTTCTGCTCCTGCTTGCTGATGTTCGAGTTCATCAGCAGTCGAGCCCACGCCTCCGGCATGCCCTGTAAACACATAAGAAGACGTAGTAAAGTTAGCCAAATATTTTTGCAAGAAATTATGGTGTAAATTTTACTATAAAGAGCACGCTAGCCAGCTAACATATATATTCGATTTCTATAACGAAATTGTAAATATGGCGCACGAAAGGGTACATTATATTACTCTTCCTAATGACTCTGTGTAAGAATGGAACTTTTATGGACTTGCCTGGACACTACAATTGCAATAGTTTCTAGAACAAGACCACAAAGGCCTGATTCATATATCTGAGGCTCCATCTACTTTAACTTGTTGCCATCAACTGCTCACAATCATAGTTGGGAAATGAAGTAGGTTATTTTTTCTATTATTATAAACTAATTTCTTATTTAATGAATTTAAATCAAAAGGTAGACATACTTAAAAAGAAACAATATAGGCCAAGGAAGGGTTAAGTTTGCAATTTAGGGCTTCCGTTTAATACAGAGAATCAACATGAAATTGGATTTGATTGGGTCACTAACACACATTAACATTAAAGTTACTATATAACGTTCTAGGAGACATTTGAAATTATTACCGGATTTGCTCGAAAAGTTATGATTTTAATTTCATTAGCCTAAATGCATTTAAAATTGTATTTACCAGCAGATTTCCTGGTAAAATTTTCACACTTCACAAGCTAAACAAATTGGAATATTAAGCATTAAAATCAGCATTACTAAAGTGAAAATAAATCAAGAGAAGCAGTAACTTTGACGAAACAAGGACAGAAATGCGAACAAGCGCTCAAGCGGTGGCGGTGTAATATGGCAGTGGCAACAGGCGGAGGAGCAAAACTAGCAATAGATAAGAGGAAATTTTGTGTTTCTTGTATGTGTAAAGGTATGTAAGTGAAACTTGAAATTAATATGAAAAAATATTTATAGAGATATTCAAATTTCGGAATGAAAAGTAGAAAAACAAAAAATGGTATAATTGAAATTGGGCACTTCTAGTACGCTGCAAAGCGTTACTAAGCAAGCGCGGAGCGAGCGATCGGCGGTGGTATCGATACTTACTTTCATTGGCAGCTTGAAACAAAAGAAAGAAAGAAAAGAAGAAAAAAGACCACAAATAAAATATCCACCAAAATTTGGGGAAATACTGCCTGCCTTTGTTGTTGTTTATTGATGGGTGTAAGGTGATGTTTTGTGTTTTAATTGTTTTTGGTTTTAATTGAAAGTATTTTAAAAAGAGTTTTTGACAATGAACGAATATGGCAAACGAACGATCAAAGCGAAAAACTGTATGCCAAAAGGAGTGTGAATGCAACTCAGAGATTGTGAAAATGATTTGATTGTTCTGATTAATTATTCGGTTCGCACAATCAACTGATTAATTACGATTCGTAGTAACCAATTTTTATATTAGCCACAATTTTTTACAATGGCTAAATTAGAGTTATTATTTATAGTTGTTATTAATTCTGACAACAAAAGTTTATTAGACAATTAAGAAGAATTCTTACTGATTAATTGATTGATTTTCGATTATTAATATGTTTGATGTAAAACAGTAAATTAATAATAATACAAGGTGTAATAAAAAAGAAATCCATCATTTTTCCAATAAGTAAGATATCCCTATCATCTTTTGGTGTGGCCAACTGGAAAAGTAAACTTAAGTAAACTGCGTCTCGGGTTAAATGAGTTGGAAAGATACTAAAACAACTTCACAGACAGTTTCCTGATTGCTGGGCTCAGGTTTGTTTAAGTGTGTCAAAAATTGATACTAACAAAGAGAAAAACGCCATGTTTTATAGTTTTTCTTCGATAAAGGCGAAAACGCAAGTTGGTCCTTATGGTCCTGATACTGTAACATCAAATCACGTGAAATTTTTTCATGTAGGTATGGTTTCGATTACCCAGGAGCTAAACATTGCACTAAAAACCGTTGGGAACCACTGGATACAAACAGAAGCTCGATGTATGGGTGCATGGATCGAATTTCTATCTGCAAATGGCTTTTGAATCGTAATAAAATCGAACAATTTTTCAAGTGAATGGTGACTGGAAATTAAAGGGGATTACGTACGACAATGTCAAGCGGTGGACCGCCTCGGAAGTGTAACAATTGGACTGAAGGAAGCAATGGCTCAAAAGTGGCAAACTTTAGCAAATAGGAGAGGAATTGTGTTCCAAGAGGATAACGATGGGCCATACACTTTGGTTGGGAAGTTTTTATGCATCCAACATATAGTCCGTACTTGGCACCGGACATGGCGAATGATTTTGCTAGTGAAAAATCTGCATTAGTTTTGAAAATCGATTGTCAATTTCAAAATTGATTTCAATAGGGACGCGGATTTCTTTGAGAGAAGCATAATAGACTACCCTTCAAAATGGGATTATTCCAACATTAATTTAATGCCTTCAATTTAATGCAAAACATATGAATATATTTTTATTACCCATGGTATTATTTTTTAGTTATTATATGGAGCAATTATTCTTGTCAAAGTTTAGTCATTAGCTATGAATTACTAATTAATCAAATGTTTATTAAAAGTTTGGCATTAATCAATTACATTTTTTATTGACAGACAATGCGATACGGACTAAACTGCAATTTGTTGCGTCATGGAAATGCGTTTAGCGTTTATGATTTTATTTTTATTTTAATATACTTTCTAGTCGCTAATTTATCCGAATCATTTAACTTCAAATCAATGAATCGTTTTACTTTGACCTGGATTAATCAATGCTTCTACTACTTGCAAATCTACCTCTAGGGTGACTTACGGTTTTGGGTTGCCAAGTGTCATGTTTTTCAAAATATTACTAACGCTTTTATGAGACTCAGTAGGCAGTGATCTCAACGTGTAACCTCTGAAAAGCGGGCATGAGCATTGACAACAGATTAGAGATATCAGCACTTGAAAGAAACGAATTCGAGCACCGACTGAAACATTTATGCGGCGGCGGGGTGAAAGGAAAGAGAAGACCAATGACTTCTTTCTAACAGTTACAAGATTATAACAAATAATATGAATTCAAATTGCATAGGAATGACTGCTTGTTCAAAAATTTCACTTCAGGCAATATCTCGACTCTTTTGGAGCAAAATCTGACGACTCACATTGCACAGAACGTATACAAAATTTTACAAAAAATTGTATACAAATTATCAGTTTCGAGAGGTGAATCATACTCGCTGCAAGCGGGAGTTTTTCAAGTCAATTCCGCTTGTAATTGTTTGAGATTAGTAGCCATTTACGCCTTGAACGTAGCACGATTAGGAAAATGTTTAGAATCTAAGCATTAAATAGCAGCAAAATAAATGTCAAACAAAAATTTGCACTTGGGTTGTAATTATATGCGATCGATGTCTGATTGGTGGTGATTGAAATTGAAAAGCCGACAAAAATGCTACGCATATGATGGTTAGAATGGCCTTTCGTAGATAAGAATTATTAAGAAAATATGCACGTAACGTATAGAAGAACGTATAGCAAAAAAGGGCGCTGAAGATATTTGTGTTTACTTACCGTGAATTCGCCGGTGACCGCATCAAAGCCCACGTGAACGGTATGCTCGAAATTTGTGGGATATGATATATTCGGCTTGGAGTCTGTATGCGAGGGCTTGGAGCCTTTTATCTTGCTTTTCAGTGTCTTTTTCTTGCGATCGGGATCATCCGGCTCTGCAAAAGGACATTTTGTGAGCAACAAGTTGCAGCAGTTGAGCATTTGGCACTTACCTTTGGGTAGTGGACGCATGTCCACAGGCGGTCCATCGCCACTGCCGCCGCCACCGCTGATGGCGCTGTTGCCCACACGATCGCCGCCCCGGTTGCTGGTGAGACGCACGGGCGGAGCTGGCGGCTTGTCCTCTTCGCTGGACATCGTTCTGTTGGCTTGAGTGAAGTGGAACGTGTTGCGGTCGCTCTGGCACGAGTTGTGCAAGTGGATTGCTGGCGCGTCGAGTGTGTCCCTTTCTAAATGCTGGCGACGCGGTGCTGCAAAGTAGAAATTCGCAAACGAAATTACTATCAGCGATTATTTTTATCAGTGTTTTCTTTGGTGAGTGTATTTGCAATTTTTTTTTACTTTGCACGCATGCGAAATTGCAACTGACCCAACTAAAGCACTTTTTCGCACAACAACAACGGCAACGCTGAACGCCATCGCGATCGCGTCACGTCATTGAAATTTGCACTCAATTTACTTGTGACAATTTTTATCGTACAAATGGCAATGATGTAGAAAGGCAATAAAACTAAGGCGAGTGCAAATTGAAGTAAGAAAATTAAAATTAAAAAAGTGGAAAAGAAAAAAGAGAAAGGGAAAGAAAGAGCAGTTTGATATTATACAATAATATTTATTGTTATCTGTGTTCGCTTTGCCTTGGCGCGGCAGTGACAGTGTCAGCGTTGGGGCCGGCTGCGCTCCACGAAATTGGAGCAAACATTTATTTTAAGTATTTCAGTATCAAAAAGCGATACAACCACTATATAAGAACACAAATAGCAACAACAACAACAGCACCACCGACAATAACCGCAATAGGCAGCGTTACCGCAAGCACAACGACAGCAACTACAGCGGCCACAATCACAACAATAACAGCAACAACAACAAACGTCAATAGCTTTGAAGGTGCAGAGCATTTTCGCGATACGCTTCCGGCTGGCTTTGAAATTCACAGCGCTCAGATAGTTTTGCGGAGCGCTACAAGAAGTAGTGACAGCGCTGAAAGGGGCCGAAGGGGGTTGACGGACAAAAGTAGAAAACGAACGAAACGCGGCGCAAAAGAACTCAATAAATTTCTTGGAAAAAAATCGCACGGAAAATGTATGAGTGAAAGAAATGCTAAAATCCACAATAACTCAACAGCCCACACAGCTAAAAATATCAAACAAGACAAAAACAAAGCTGAGAAGAAATGACAGCAGAGAAGTGAATGCGTCCTGGTCTGAACGACAAATACCCTAAACGTTGATTAGTTCCATAGCCGATAACACTTTGTTAACCCCCTTTCCCAGAATTTTAAACGTAACGTTAATCCAGAAGTGAGACTGTCAGGCTCATATGAGCTAAACTACTGAAAACCCCATTTTTATTGACGTTTTCAAATCCAGTTGCTACTTAAAGACGTATTTATTTAAGTTTTTTTTATTTCAAGTAAAGAACTTTTACTGCGTTGGACCGCGAGTCGAAGGCAGTGACCCAGGTTCAAATACTGCCTGTAATAATACCTAAAAAAATAACGGGAAAACTCGTTTTCTTTTTCGGTGGCTGTCCTCTCAGCTGGAAATGGCAAACCTCTGAGAGTAAAAATTGCTTATGAAAAAGCTCCCAACCTGCCGTTCGGAACCGGCATAAAACTGTAGGTCCCTTCTACCCGCGTGCAAATTCACACGCACAACACGGGTGGTTGCGGGAAGCTAGGCCTTAGTCTCGCGTAAGCGGGCTGTCGTGCCAGTCAATTATTATTAAAAAGAACTTGTGAATACAGGGTCCACTGGTAAACAATTGCTATTGCAAAAGTATAGTTAATTAATCCAGATATTCACATCTTTGTCAAATTTGGGTGGAAGTGGAATGGAGATTTGTTTAGTTTATTGTAAACATGTTCCTGCGTTTTGGAGATGGCTGATGGACAAATATGACACCGACTTGTTTACGTGTACCAGAATTTGACGCCTGCGAACTGACTTTTCGCAGTAATATAGCATCTATTGTTGTCTGAGTTTTCGCGATATTCCTGGCTATACCAAAACAATTCCCAAGTTATCGTAAAAACAACTATCTTTTGCTATCTGTACCTTCATTCTAGTGAGGACGTGTTTTTAGCCATATGACATATGTCGCAATGCCAGCAGCATCAATCAAATGTATAAAGAAAGCTAGAGGCCATTCATTAGATTTGCGTTTTTTGATGTACCCATCATACAAATTTTGTTTTTTCTGAGTGTGCGAACCCCGCATCCAACAAACTATCGGCTAATTCCTTACTGGTGGCTCACAGTTTTTCAACATCCTTTTTGCAAGACCCACAGCTCCTTGATTACCGTATTTGCATGTGTATGGCATTTCAGGAGGTATTAGCACCATCGCACTTCCATATTCTGATTACATATTTATCGGGATTGGAAGACATGAATTGTATGGACTAACATCAACTCCGGCAAGGTATAAAGTCTTCGTAATATGTCGTATATTGTAGTATTTTCAAACATTCTCATAGACTTGATCCCATGCCGACTAGATGAGTGCTAGGCTCAAAAACTTCGAACTTGATACGATAAAATTGACCCTAAACATGAAAAATAAAAATATTCTTCCATATGGTGGACAAAAAGTCAAGGAATTCTGAGTAAATCTTAGTTTTTTGTTCAAATGAGCTTCTGAGGCTCACTTCTGGGTTTACGTTGCATTTTAAAAAAATTGTAAAAAAAAAGTACAATAACTGTCTAAAAAGTTAAATTTATAAATGAAATATAATTCTAACATTCTATTAGAGGATTACATAAAAAATTGGAATCGAAAATCTTTTGGTATAGGATTTATCACCATTTGAAATCTTTAGTGAGACTGTGAAGCTCACTTCTGGGAATTAGGTTTAAGGGAACAAACTGCTCTGCTCTGCTCTGTTCTTTAATCCGTCCCGGAAGGACAGTTTAATTTTGAAAACCAAAACATTTAAGTTAGTCTCGGCTCATTCAAAAAAGGTCTCGAAATAAAACAAACCACTTCAAAAATCGCCTACGTTGCTATATAAAGTGGGCTTCATGATTTTAAATAAGCAAACCGTCTTGACTGACCATCACGGCCGCAAATGCGGCTCGGCAGATACGAAAGACGACGTTTCAAGTCGAATATGTCATTGTCTGACTTGGCCCGGAGAAGACTTCGTCATCTTGGGGCATATTTTCTGGTGGACCTGTCAAGCTGGTCAAACGCCGACAAAAGCGGCATTGCCCAGGTTATAGAGAAGTGTCAATGGTCTCTTTCTAGGATTCTTTCCGTTTCTCTGTGATAACACAACGTGACAAATCTGGCGTCTGGCCTATGAGAACTTCCTAAGCTGCCATTCTAACCTAAACAACACGCTGCTTATTTTTTGCTTTCCACACAAACAGTTGAAAACAAAGTTGTTTGAGTACGAGTTCTACTTTTGTATTAATCGTTTGTAATATTATAAAAACGTGATTTATACAGCAATGACCCAATGTATCTAAAGTGCAACAAATGTATACAAAAACAGCTGCACATGGCGCATGTAGAGTCCGAAAGCGTCAAGAAATCACGACACTGCACACACAGTGCGTGACCGCGAGCGCTGAAATGGGGAAACCACGAGGAATGGCCACCGGCACTTAACGCCAGCGACTACCAACGGCTGCGTCGACTTCACTGCCGCTTCGAACGGTGGCTATTTCGGGTGGCGGCAGCAGTGGGCGCAGCTAGCGAGTGTCAGTGTCATTGATCACAGCGACGCGCGCCATCAATGCGGCCGCCACTATCGGAAGCAGCGCCGCCAACGCAATGACAGCGCCGCCATGCAAACACCGGCAACAGCTCCGACAAGCATTCACGCTGCCATCAACTCGCTGTGGCTGTCAGCCGCATTTTAATTTTCAATATTTTTCCTCCGCAAACGGCCAACAGCGTTTGACAAAAATAAAAACTCGGCCGACTGCTGCTGTGCGCTTTTATTTGGGGGAAATTTTGGAGAATGGGAAATGGATAAAGATGAAAAGAAAAACACAACGGCCGACAGCGGAACGGAACGAGTGAAGCGGCGACAAACATTGACTAGTGTGCGAGATTGTGGCGATGGCAGGTTGCAGGCGATGAGATAAGAAAGCAAAATCCAACAGCGGTGGCGATACGAATGCTGCAAAGAGCAGGAAACAAAAGGCATAATCGGACAATCGTGCAGACGGCAAAGGGGGCCCAGCAGCGAAAACTGCTGTCGGCACTAAGGCGGCAAGAATATAAAAATATAAATATATATAATGTACGTATACGAGTGTGCTTGCGTGTGTGTTTGTATGTGGTGTGAGCGTGTTAAATGAAAAAACACCAATAACCAGCAGCAACAAGTAGAATTGATGATTAATAACATTAAACAAAAATGAGCCAGAGACCATACTGAAAATTATCAGTCGAAGTTATCGAGTGCGACTGGAATAAAAAAACACTAAAAATTATGAGCGGATGACACAAATGGGAAATGACTGCACAGCGCAAGCGGCAACGGTGGAGCGCGGCGCGGCAATCGACGCAGCCAGGCATGATTCATTTATCGGCAGCAGCGCAGTGGCAGCGTAACCACCAACCGGCACCGCTGTCGTTGCGCCAGCGGCAGCGTCTGCCACTGAGTGCTAGGTGCTGTGGGGAAATAACAAACAGAAACATTAACAATAACAACAATCAGCATAGAGCAATGACGAGCTTGGCTTCAGAACTGAGCGACGACAATGATTTGTTGATGCTGCTGGGCGTTATTGCATGTGTTGCCAACACACACCATGCACATGCAATCGAACTAGCAAGTAACCGCATTCGACGTAACACAACCGAAGAGTGGGACGGCAACATAGTTGAAGTAGTGCAAATAATAACGAACAGATAAAAACATAGGTGCGATATATGTTATTTACTGTAGACTGGTACTGGGAGAATTTGTTGTTTCCCAAAAAAAAGATGTCTTCGAGGATATATAAAAAGAAGTTCTAATCAGCCTTGAAAGGATTTCTGGTATTTGATATTAAAGGTTCTGACCCAACCTGTCAATAGCTTCTTGCTTCAAACATCAATTGGATGAGTTGTTCGAAGTTCAATATGTGCGCTTTAAATTAGATTAGGTGGCTTCTTATGATTCATAGGTTATTCTTGGACATGTTGATGAGTGCTTTAAGTCGTTGAAGTTAATAAGAGATAATTTTATTGCTTCAGTTTATGACCCGATGTCCATTTTTGTAGCTAAGTATCAGAGATCAGGCAACTATGTGTTAAGGTTGTAAGGTAAAATTTTTCATTGAGCGGGAGGTGAGTCAGGTTTTCAAGAGCCCAAGTCAGTTGATTTGAGACAGCCGGGCAGCATTTAAAGCACAGAGTGCTTTTACCACAAATCACTCACAACTTCCTGGATATGGACACAAATAAGTCAATAAGAAAGCAAAGTATATTGCAAGAATCGGGTCTGCTCTAGGCTTATCAAATGTGAAGCAAGCAAACGCATTTCTTGGCACTATTAAACAGAAAAAAATTTAAAAGTTTTTGATATTTTAGAGGAGAAAGACGAATTGTAGTAAAAACTGTAATTCTAGGAATATAAAATTTACCATCCGTTGGAAGAATTGTACTAAAGCAAAATGTTATTTAATGTAGATATAGGAAAATATGTGATTTTTAAGAAACATTTAGTTTAGTCAAGCAGACCAGAATCTAACTGTCTAGCATTTACAATTAGTTCGAAAAACTATGTACAAAATACATAGAATAAAGTTAAACAAAATTTATGTAAGATAAACCAAGAAAAATTACTAAGGTGATATTTAGTTCGAACTTTTATTCATATTCGCAGGTTTGCCATTTTCTGCTGAGGGCAATTGCGAATGAACAATATTAATACGGTTTATAGTTGGTTTTGATGATTTAAACCTTGGCAATGACGACGTAATATTGTAACTACACTATTTCTCGATTGATATCAGAAAGCTTTGAATGTATTTCAAAAAGTCTCATCAAATTGGTTTCAGAAAGTTGAAATGGTTTTCAAAAAGCGTTAAATGGATTGCAGACGGTTTGAAATGGATTTCAAAAAGTTTAAAATGGACTTCATCAAGCATCATTTTGATTTCAAATACCGTCAAATGGATTTCAGAAAGTGGCGCTTTAATTTCCGAAAGTGTGATTTAGATTTCAAATTCGACAGTTAGATTTCAAAAAACGTTATTTCGATTTTAAAGTGTCAAATGGACTTCAGAAAGTGCTATTTGGATTTGAAAAAGTGTCAAAGAGATTTAAGAAAGATTGGACTTCAGAAAGTGTGAATTGAATTTCATAAAGCATGGTTGCTTCAGTGGCGAATTGTATTCCAAAAATATGTAGAACAAGACAGAATGAAATGGCACAAATCTAATAGAATGTGGTTTGCTCCGGCCTGCGCCAATAAATTGATTGTTCAGTTATAGAATCTACCTTGAAGACAACGGAATACTGTGTTCACTTATGGTTTTGAAAGTTTTGCCAATAGAGAACAAAAGCTCGGGCAGAAATTCATATTTAGAAAAGCTGTGCCTGGAAAAAAATCTAAGAATTGTTAATGTTAGATCAAGGACTATAGTCAGATCAACGGCTATAGTAGGTTTTAGAAGCAAAAACCTTCAAGTTTGGTTTTACTATTAGAAGACTATGGAAAGTGAAGTCCGGTAATTTTCATAATTGTTTAGTTTTTAAACCTTTTAGAACACTAAGCCCAAAAACTGCATGAACTTCAATTCAAATTACTGGATTCAAACAAAATAAATATACCATACATTCATGTTGATGATTTCAAGAAGAACGCGACCCAAACAGCAAACACGCACACACACAACACTCTCGAGCTGGCTGCAACTTTCCGGCCAACATGGGTCGTCATTAGCTCCTAAACGCATACACCCAGCATCGGTTCGACCCCGCCCGACGCGCAGCACAAGTCCTTATGAGCCACAACTGCACAACTACACGACACAATGCGACGCAGCAAAACACTTGCGGAATGAATGCACGCGCGGAGAGAGGCGCCGCGGCTGCGCTGGCGGATAGTGCGGATGAGCGAGTATCAAGAATCAAGAATACCTGCTTGCGAGTGTCTGCTTAAGGCAGTGAAGCGTTAGAAGTGGCGTACTCGGCGGTGCCTACACGGCAGCACCGCAGCACGCGGCGGCTGCCCACTTGGCTTTTCAATGTAGTTGCGGATGTTGTTGCTGTCGCCCACTTGCAAATGCAGCAGCAGCAATTTGCTCGAGTAGTGTTGGTGTTGGCAAGTGCAGCAGCGGTAGCGCACTCGGCGCGCGCTATTTGCTGGTTTGGCTTTTGGCTGCGGCTGCGGTGGCGACGATGGAGGGCGCGCACCTGTGTATGCGCGTCCGTGTGTGTGTGTGCGGTTCTGTCTATTTTGGAATTTTATATTTTTAAAAAAGCACATTTTAATAATACAGCAACAACAACAACGACAGCCAACACCGAGTAACTGTCAGCGCTGCTTTACAGTATTACGCGGCTCGTTGTTGTTGCCGGTTTTCTTCGGCCAAAGCGACCGTCGCTGCTGACTTTTGGGGCGCACTTGGAGGCGGAAATGTTTTCGTTTTAGCCTCCCCCCCATTTCGCCACCACGTCACTGCGTTGAACGCGCACGTTGCTGCTGCCGGTGTTGCTGTTGTTGCGCCATTGTTGCTGTGCACTGGTGCCAGTGGCACAGCGAACATGTTTTTGTCGTTGTTGTTGTTGCAGTTGACGGTGTGGACTTGGCACGGCTGTGACGACGGCAACAGCCACCGTTCAATGCCTTGGGCCGGGGCCGGAACCGCACGACGGAAATATGAAACCTGTAATAGGAAATTCTACCAACAATAATAGCAACAATAAATAACAATAACAATCACAACAGCAACAGCAGTTACATGAGAATGTGACAGCGTCAACGTTGCGCATCAAAGTGTGTTGGCCAAGCGACTGGACGGCAGCTAAGCCGGCGGCCCGACAGACGAACGACATTGCACGGTTTCGCAAATCTGATAACGTCACATTTATGGCCAGCTGCTGCTGTTGTTACTCTTTTGGTGTCGCATCTGTTTTTGGCAGATATGTTGCCGCTAAGCGGTAGTGAAAGGGGTTAGGTGGAGGGAGGGACGGGACGGGAAACATTTAATATGCAAGTGCCCATTGCGACCATTTGTCCGTATCGAGCATTACTCGACGCTGGCACTCCGCACGCACACTGCATGTGCCGCCAATGTTTGTCGAAACCACACAACACAGAATTTGGCACAGCAGCATTGGCGCTTTTGAGGCATGTCCTCATTGTTTTAGCTCCAAATTGCATGTGGTTCGATTTGTTGTCGATGCCATGGCAATTTTCTGATTTTTAATATTTAACAGGAAAAACGATTTTATGGACAATGGAACTGCCACAAAAATTTACAATACGATTTTAGAGATGTCGATTAGAGTTAGGTAATTCTTCAGACTTGCAAAATCAAAGTAAATTTTTTAGCTCGAATAGAATTCGAATTAGGGCTACGGCCAATGTGATCTTCCTAAAACGCCTAATAGAGCAACTTATGATAATACATAAGTAAAATTGTGATTGTTTTAGTCTGTTCTAACATATAGTTTAAGCAATTTTCCCCCTAAAATATATCGTTTGAAGATACTGGTCCACTTAAAATACTGGGCAAATATGTTAGAATTATTACTATTCATAGATAATTTAAGAATATTACGACTTCAAATACTGAGACAATGGTTTGCTGTGCGTCACTCAACAAAAAACCGACTGCCAATGATTACAGCTTTTCTTACTTGGCGCTACATACTAAGAAAACATATGACCAATCTTGATATAGAACAGAAAACTGTTTGTATGTTCTATGCAGTGACAGGGGCAACTTAAGGCCACATCATTCTTCACTATGATCCAGTCCCCAGACAACGACACCAGCGATAAGAATGATGTAAAACACCAGTGAATTGGTAAGAAAAATATATATACGATGGTGCCTAGTTGGGCTTCATAAACCAGAATTATTCGATGCACCTTTGGACAGTTTTAGGCGTAAGCCAACTGTGTTGGCGGCTATTAGTTGGGTAAGGAAATTCGAATACTTGGCAATCAACTGGCAAATGCTAAAAGGATGGCAAAGAGAGATATGTGATAGCATATATATACAATTTTTAAACCAGTCACCACAGTGCCATAACAATATTTGAACAATTCTTCAGCAATGTGTGAAATCTGAGAAATAAAAGCAAATTTTTTCTCACAATTCGTACTGACGCACAATCGAGCCACTTTCGAAGTGGTTAAATCCATATCAGTAGTCAACAAATGGTCGCAGATTGTATTTATTTTTCATCAAGAATTGTGGTCGCAATGTGTTGCTGGTATCAGCGTCTTAAGCCTTTCACCAAATCATTACTGGCCAGTGAGGAGGCACCAATTACCTGACAGCATTGAAAAAGCGTTTCTTGTACTATTGTCGTCACAGCGAGAAGTCGCGCTTTGTAGCTTATTCGCAGTTGCCTGCCGCGGGCCGCAAGTCTTTGGGGGAAAAATCAATTTGCCAATTCGTCATGCGTTGCCCGCAGCAGAACGCCACGCTTAGGTGCACATGCACTCGGAACGCGCACTCCCACTGGCTCAAAACAGCTGAATCAGTCTGTTTTCATGCATCCTTTGTGCATTTTAAAGATTGCGTTTTCGATTCCAATTGAAACAATTGGCCACTAACCTCAGCGTGTTGTGTGCGTGCGCTGCCGGAGGAAAAGTAGGAGGATTCTCGACGCTGCGCTGTGCGGTGTGCCACAGAATTCAGCACCCTGTTTGCATGCGCATTGCCAACAGCCGACCACGGCACACGACGTCCGACGCTTCCAGCGCACGGAGCCACACTTTCCAGCAGCGGCAGCGCAACGGTGGCAGCACAGGCAGAGCAGCTGGTGGCGCTGCTGCAATTCAATTTTCTCGCCTTCTGCGCTTCTTTCACACTTTCAGGCTGCACTGTCTTCACTTCATATTACACACATTTGAACATTTCTTGCAATTCTTTCACTTTGCAGCAATTGAATTTCCTTCGTTTTGCAACCGTTTCATATGCGAATAGCAGGCAATCCTCACTTTTCTCGTTGCTGGAAGCGCGTTGGCTCACTCGCCTTCCTTCGTTCTTTTCTTCTTGTTTGCTGCTCGCTTTGCTCCTTCCTTTTTCTTATCCACAATTCTTGCCGTCGTGCACTTTTTACCGTTTCGTCAATGATGGCCACACAAAAAATGAATGGGGGCGCTCGCCGAGAACGTAAGGTGCCCGATTAACGGCAGCCGGGGGCAAGAACTGATCGCAAAGGTGAAAATAATTAACAATTAACAACGGAAAACACGTCCCGGCACGCACAACGCACACACGACGACGACGACAATGCGAAAAACGGATGCACACAATCTCGCTCAGAAATTTTCAGCCATTAACTGCGGAGTCGCGGTGCACTGTGCAAATGAAAAAAGCCAATGGCCAGCAGTGCTGCCAGACTATCGTGGGGCGTATGTGGGGAGAATGGCGCAATGCTGATGCGAACGAGGTGAGAATGAAAAAGTTGGCGATATTTCCATGAATTCACTGCAGTTTACGCATTCTACGAATATTCGTACGAGTTGCGTACAACAATCGGTTAATACCGGGCACAGGGCGTAGCAAGTGGTGGAAATTTGTTGAGACTTGATTGTTGCGATTGTATTTCGGTGGATGATTTTATGATAAATGGATATTGAATGAATGTTTTTAGGAATAATATAATGATCAATAATATTAAAAGGAATGTAGTTCTTCTTAGAATAATCAAATTCGTGATGTAATAAGGCATTCCAGCCATTGTTTTGAAAAAATGTAGACCTTACAGCGGTCCTCACCAAGAAACCATTGAACCAAGAACCATAACGTTTTTGAGTGGGAAGTTTTGTTCAATAAATATTTGACATGAAAACGTTCTTTTTCTAACCTAACCTCAGGCATTCACAATGGGCCATTTTGGCATTCGGATGGAATTGCGAATATGCCGCATACTCTTCTCTACTTAACATAACTAACATAACCTAAACAAAAAATCGTTATTTGCAATGTTTATTCTTCGTTATTAAAATATTTGGAAATTACTTCTTTGGGTATCACTAAAAAGTCTAAAAAAACGCCCGTTTGGTTCAAAAATATTTGAAAGTTAAAGTTTACAAATGTGTTGGGGTGATTTTAATAATTCAAATATCAACAATTTCAATGCCTTTTTGTTAAAGCAGCTAAACTTCTAGTTAAACAAATACACATTTAATAAATTTATGAATTCATACATTGTAGATAATTAAATAAGACACTTCGGGTTTAAAAATGTAAAATCTAAAGCTACAAAACATTTTGAAAATATTTCAAAGAATTGAAAAGTCTGCAGTTGAAAAATCTTTTGTAATTGCAGTTAAACTTCTAGTTAAACAAAGCTTTGTACTAACCCTAATGAGTCGACTATTTAGTTTGTTCAACGTTGGAAATAAATAAGTAAAATAAATAAATAAATATTAATCGAACTAGCTGCACCCGATAATCATTACATCTCCATTTATGCTTTAGTCTTTCCTATATCATTAAAAATTTCCGCTTTGTGCACCTTTTCGGAAAATTCGCAATCCTAGCCCAAAGATGCGCGCAGTTAGAACCCAACACAGTGTCGAACAGTCGCCATTCAGGCACATCGGCATCCCGGCATTCCGGCATCCCAGCCCGCGCCCAGATGTCAATTAACCTGTTTTCCTTGTCTGCATCTTCCACTGCGTCACCTCTTTGCTAGTTATTAATATTAAAATTTCAAATATTCAAATATTAAATGGAAAAAGATAAAAACAAAAGCCAAAACACATAAAAACAACACACAAAGCTGAAAAAAAAAACAAAACAATAAAATTATAAGAATAATGAACTTCTACGGCATCGGCATCGGCATCGACAGCGACGGCTACGCGGCTGCGAATGACAACATGCGGCCGCCTCCCCACTCAAGGCGGCTGTATATGGCGTGCAGCAGGCGAAGAGGTGCCGGGCCGCGCGGCGCAGGCAGGAAAGATAACAACCATTTCTTATACGAGCCGCGTCTATCACATAAATTCCAATCCAGCAGCCAATCCCACTCCCAGTCCCGGTGCCAGTGCCAGTGCCAGCGTTGCGCAGCGTTGGGCTCCAAACGAAGACAGTCTTGGTGCCTCCACACGCCGGCAATGTTGCACGGCGCACTGCCACCAACTCGATCGCTTAGCACACACACACACAAACACTCACATACTCACAGATGGCCATTTGTGTGTGTGTGTGTGTGCTAAGCGTGTAGTCGTCGTAGGCTCACAGCGCAGCCTCCACTTCATTACACTTGAGCGCCTCCCTCCGGCCAGCGCCGCCAACATTTCCTCTGCGCTTCACTTCATAACTTGTTTCTTGCCGCTGTGGTGTTTGTTGTTGCTGTTGCTGCTTTGCTGCGGCTTGATTTCAGCCACAGCTCGCTGGAGCTGAGCTCAGTTTGGCTTGAGTTGACTTGGCTGTTTTGTATGTTGACCCACTTTTGGTTCGCTTTTTTAATTTCTTCTTTCTTTCTTTCTATGTGTGTGTGAGTGTGCGTGCGTTTTTCTTTTTGTTGTAAAAATACGTGGTGCTGGTGCTTGAAATGTACGCCTCGTGTTGCCGGCGGAACGCTGCTTACCAACACATGTGTGCTTGGACACACACACACACACTTGAGGCTTAAGCTGCGCTGTACAGTGGAAGGCAGAGTTAAAGATGACCATCACAACTGGCACGAAGAATCACATGATGAGTTGGAAAAATCTTGAACTAAATATTTTTTTATTTATAATTTTTTCATAAATTAATGGCTATTTATTTAATAATTTAAGGGGTCATTCTCATGCGCGGACAGGAAAAATGGACATTTTTCAGAAATTATTTCCTTTGTGAATACGAGGAATTATCAAAAAAAGATATTCCACTTTAATTTATTCATTGTTATGGTACAAAAATTTACAAAAAAAAAAAAAATTTTTAATGTTTTAAAAAAACTTTTTTTCGATTAAAGACACGGCTTCTGGCGCGTCATGGTCAGCTGGCGGGGATTGTTTTGAGTCACAGGATTATCTGAAACATAAATTTCAAAGAAATTCTTAATCAGTATGAACGTACCTCTCGCCCGTAGTAAATTTGAATTTTTTCATAAGAATCTCACAAAATGGCAGACATTGGAAGTTAGAGCAGTAAAAAATTGTTGTTTTTGAAGATTTTATCAATGAAAAAAAATATGAAATTTTTAACATATCAGAGTGAATTTACTAGGGGCGATAGCTAACAGTATGTAGAATGACGTGACAAGATCGCAGAGAGATCGGATGAATGGTTTTTTTTTAAATCATCCCCGCCATTTAAAAAAAAAGGCGTTCCGAGAAAAACACGTTTAAAGTTTTGACTAACTGATTGAATCCTTGCTAGAAACCTTGACCGCTCGTTATATAAATGTCTGTAGAAGCCGAAATACTTGAAATTTTCCAATAAAGCACCTTCTTCAAGGATGATACATTCCAAATATTCAAAAAAAAAAAATTTATTTTTACAAAATTTCACATGAGAATGACCCCTTAAATCATATTTTTAAATAATTAATGACTAGTTTTTAACAATTAATCAATAATTATAATAATAATTTTTTGATTTACTTAATAATTTCAATTTATTTATTTAATAATTTATATAATATTTTTAATAACTAGTTTTCAACATTAATCAATAATAATAACAATTTTTTCATCTATTTAATAATTTAAATTTATTTGTTTAATCATTTAAATATTATTTTTAAATAATTAACGATTAGTTTTTAACAATTAATCAATAATTATAATAATAATTTTTTCCTTTATTTAATAATTTAAATTTATTTATTTAATAATTTAAATAATATTTTTGAATAATTAATAACTAGTTTTTAACATTAATCGATAATAATAACAATTTTTTCAATTATTTAATAATTTAAATTTATTTATTTAATCATTTAAATAATATTGTTTAATAATTAATGGCTACTTCTTAACATTAATCAATAATAATAAAATTTTTTTCATTTATTCAATAATTTAAATTTATTTATTTAATAATGTAAATAATATTTTTGAATAATTAATAACTAGTTTTTAACATTAATCGATAATAATAAAAATTTTTTCAATTATTTAATAATTTAAATTTATTTATTTAATCATTTAAATAATATTTTTGAATAATTAATGATTAGTTTTTAAAAATTAATCAATAATAATAATAATAATTTTTTCATTTATTTCATAATTTAAATTTATTTATTTTATAATTTTAATAATATTTTTGAATAATTAATAACTAGTTTTTAACATTAATCGATAATAATAACAATTTTTTAAATTATTTAATAATTTAAATTTATTTATTTAATCATTTAAATAATATTGTTTAATAATTAATGGCTACTTCTTAACATTAATCAATAATAATAACATTTTTTACGTATTTAATCATTTCAATTTATTTGTTTAATAATTTAAATATTATTTTTGAATAATTAATTACTGGTTTCTAACAATTAATAAATAATAATTGTTTTCATTTATTTAATAATTTAAATTTATTTATTTAATAATTTAAACTTATTTATTTAAATATTTAAATATTACTTTGACTATGACTATGACTATTTTTTAACATTGTATCAATAATAATAATTTTTTAATTTATTTAAATTTATTTATTTATTTAATAATTTACATATTATTTTTGAATAACTAACGACTAGTTTGTAATATTAAACCAATAATAATTAATTTAATTATAATAATGAACTAATAAATAACTTTAATAAAAATTCATTAATTACTAAAAATTTAATTTAATTTAAATTAATTAATTAAAGTCATTGACTGGTAGTGTCATGACATTAATTGACAAAAAGCATTGGTTGTCTTGAAGAAGAAACAATTTTGAAAACATGTTTCAGTTTTAACATTTATTGACAACAATTTGAACCACTGTACACTACAACAGCTTCAGCAATTATAATTATAATAATAACAACAGCAATAACAACACCGCCACTTGAGTTTGTGTGCTCGAATCGGTAAAGGAGTTAAAAAATCTCATAAACTAAATTGCCAACAGGTTATGCACATCACACACTGGTCTTTGTATGTATGTGTCTGTGTGGCTGTGTATGCGTGCGCCAAAGAAACTGTTTTCGTAGTAAAAAGGGCCATGACAGTGACACTTTGAGGCTAAAGTTGAAGTTTGAGGTTGATATCAAATGTTGTTGCGGCTGTGATCAACGTCAGCGTTTTTGTTGTGGCTTTTGCTGTTGTTATTGTTTCTTGTCGAGGTTGACTTTTGGTTCGATTTGATTTCAAGATTGCTGTCGTTGTTGGCATTGTTGCTGCTGCTTGTGCTGGTGTCGTTGCAAGCTCGTGGCAGTTGCTGACACAGCATTGTTGGTCGCTTGCGCTAAAAAGTTGCTCGCTTATTTATGAATGCAACAGTAGACTGCGCAATGTGACGCGGCTGTGCTGAGTGGTGAGTATTGTGTGGTGCATTTTTTTCTATTTACATTTTTCTGCCATGTTTGGGCTTTTTGCTGTTTAAAGTGCCCGAAATGAATTGGCACATTGGTGCAGTGCGGACTTTGTTGTTGCCATTGTTTTTTTAACGGACAGTTGCGATGTGTTTGGGTGCGTTTGTCGCAGCGCTGGTCATGAAGGTGGCCGGCCAGTCGTTCAAAGGGGTAACAAGATTGTTGCCTGTGTTTCTTGATTGCATTGTGGTGGGGATTATAATCTGATCTGATAACCTAATATTACTTATATAATTATAATAAATATTATAAATATGAAGTTAGTTCATTTTATTAACTGATATGGAATGTTTTGCAATAACTGACTATAATCCAACATCGAGTCACTATTTCTTCAAGCAGCTTGCAACATTTAAGAAATTAAGGCTCATTTAATTGAGAAAGAAGCCTAATAAAAAGAATTGTCTACTATGTATGCTTCTGTATAGTCCAAGTCAGACTACGAAGGTCGACTGATGCTTAGATCACCACATGAAAATTCTGTTTAGTATAGAAAGCTACCTAAATTTAATCCCATTAACTGTCCATAACAATTCGATGCCGGGTTACGGTCTGCCGCAAGCCCATTTGGAGTTAGAAAGATGAGAATATATCCTAATCAACAATTGTTGTAGTTTCAAGATATAAATGAATTCTTTATTGGACCCTCAAAAGCTAAAAAATACCTAACCTCGACAATTTCTTTCACGTCTATTGAAAAGTCGATTTCTTCTTAGAAGACATATTTAGCACAGATGAAAATATTTCATATATTATAAGAGCTTTTCTAATATAATTTTTCTTTAAAGTAGCTACAGCAGCATCAGTCTATGAAATCGCCTTGGAAAGTTAAGACCTGGAACGATAAACCAAAAAAAAAATTTTAATCTATGTTTTATTGACCTTTGCAGCATGATTCTTTGAAACAAATCTTGTTGAAATTGCGCACTTTTGAAAATGTAAGAATTTTAAATTGTTGATAAGAAAAAGTTTATGTAATATTACGATTCAATTGATTTGACCGAGAAGTATTGTTAAAGCTAAAAACAACGTGGCATATGCAAAGCTCAGATGGATGTTTCGCCTTAAGGTTGCTTTGCAATACTATGATCCTGATAACAAGGAGTTAGTCTCATCTGATTGCGAAAAAGGTGAGTTTCTAGCGCATAGTTCTAGTTGAAAGTTAGTTGTGTCGTAGGCGTGATAAGCAGAAGCAGAAGAAGCGACTTAGATAAGCTGGCACATGGTCGAGCTAAGAAGGGAACAGAACAATGCTTATGTGAACCCGAGCCAAGAATTGGACTAATTATATTAACTCAAGTATCGTCTGGAAGACAGTTGGATGACCTCAGTGCACCTTGATAGGTGAATTGGGATGACCGGTAATCAATCTAGGTCAGCCTTATAGGTGCCAGCAGACAGTGAAGCCGAAAATGTTCTCAATCTTGATTGAACGCTCTTGGATGGCTGATTGTGTTGATGGCGGGAAACAGTAACTTTAGGAGATACCCGGCGCGGTTAAACCTTGTCGATGGGGTTACCTGTAGACTGAGCTGCAAGGGTGACGACACAACCCTGAGGATCCGGATCTGCTAGCTGGTAGCAGGATCCACATTGTGGCACAACTGTTCACAAAAGAAAATACATTATTCACCATTAATCACAGAAGTCTATTAGATATATAGTGTGTATAGTGATTAGGAAGCAGGTCGGTGATTATGGCAAATCTCCGGATGACTAATCACGACCTTAATGTAGACGAAAAGGGACACGCTATGTGGTTCGCTTAAAAGAAGGTGGTTTTTAGTCGGCATGAATCCGGCAGGCTGGTTGGTATGAATCGAATATTCTACATACATATATGAAGATTTGCCACATCCTGCGTAATGGAGTCTCCATTAGTCCCAAATAGACATTCCGCATTTGCACAGTTTCCGTGTTAAAATATAATATAATTTAATGGGGTTTGTTGCACTGGGACCAGAAGTGATCTATTGTGCCCCCTACAAGTTGTTAGAGAACATCTCCTAGATCCACCGACCTAATAAAACTCAGCAACCCACGGGGGTTTAGGTGCTTGATGTTCTCTTCTGCGAACCAAAATTTTTACGTGTTTCATGAATGACGGAATTGGCTTTCCAAAGGTTTAGGAATTTTATTAAAATTCCTCTCAGATGGTGGACTTACAGAGAAATTGTGAGTCCATGAAGGGAAAACAATAGATGTTTCAGGTCGCAGAGTAGCGTTTCTTGTAATTACTGAAAGTTGATTTTAAATAAAATATCGATTGAAAATGTTTTTTCCGAAAATTCTAGTAATATGTGATATATCGTGAGTGCCAGCATGTCAAAAGCGCAAGTTTACGAATTATGTCGCATTGGTCACTTTTCCGCTCAATATTGAGCTGCATACAAATAAAATAAACTTGTTTTTTTTAATGGAATTCAAAACCAAATTTAAAAAAACCAAATGAGGAAAAACGTAAGTAAATAAGTCGAATAACTGGACATATCCTGCTGTCGACGCTGGTATGCGATGCATTTACTGCCGAAAAGCGCATTACATCTGAGTGCTAATAAAACGAAAGACTTAAGCAGCGAACTTGCAGCGTCGACCAAATACTTTTTGCGAAATGGCAGAAAAAGAACCGTTCATATATTTATTTACATTTTTTGCCATAACAAGCGAGCAAGCAAAGAGAATCAATACAAATGCGGGACGAGTGCGGCCAGCGGCGTCGCCAGTCAATTGGCAGTTTAACCCAAATTGCGTGCAGGCAACAACGCCATCGCCATTGCCAGCGTGTCCACATTGAATCACGACGTAACGACGATCGGCGTCGGAGCGAACAGCGGGCGGACAGCGGTCGGCGGTGCACTTGAATGTTGAATGTGCGCGCCCCGCACATGCGGTAACGCAAGCAACACTCGGCGAGCGGGCAATTGTAATAAAATAAGCAGAACACGCCGTTCGCATGTGTGCGCGTCCGCGCGCGCGCGCACAATTTTAAAAGTGAAATTCAAAGTAGAACAACTGAAATTGTTGTTGCCGCGGTATGCTGCTGCTGTTGCTGTTGCTGCTGCGGCGGCTTGTTATTGTTGTTGCTGTGTGGAAATGAGGTCGCCGCTCGGCTGCCCAAAAAGAAAGAAAATATAAAGAGAAGACAAAAGCAGCCAAGCCAGCCACAAGACTACAAAACTGAAATGTGAGTAAAATAAGCAAAAAAATAAAAATTAAAAAAAATATGCTACAACGGCAACAACATCGTCTACGCAATTAATTGAACAAACGCAACGTGCTGGCCCCCTTGCCGCAAAAATGATGAAGCCACAGCACCGAGAAGCGCGCTTCGCCGAACAGATTGAAATAAAAAGGAAAAATAAACCGAAAAGCCTGTGGGCCAGCATGTTTAACCTGTCAGCTGTTGTTGCGTTTTCTATTGTTGTTGTTGTTGTTGTTGTTTTCATTTCACAGCAATAACAACAATAAATTATGTATCCAGCGGTTGAACGGTTGGTGCTATCGGGGCGCAAATCGCCGTTGCATGATTTATGTGTTAAAAGAGCTATGGAGTGCTGAATTGGAAGTTTGGTCGTAAGGGGAAAAGGTTTGGTGTGCAACCTGTTCGTGCTGCCCACAAAAAAAGTAAAAAAGAAGAATATTTTCTTATTCTGCCCTGGACTGATTGAAAGCATGGAAATTGTTCAGAGTGTTTGATTTTTTTAAATATTTAATATACTTTGTTATCAAATATTTGTTATTAATATAGTAATATTTTTTATTAAATTAAATTAAAAGATAAATACTAAAGTTAAATTTTTTTTTTCTTCAATTTTTGGTATTATTTCATTGTCTCAACTCAAATAATTTATATAGATTATTCATAATTGTTTCTATTGGAATTGATTTCAATGATTTCTTTTATTATTTTTTTTATTTCATTCGAATTAAATGTAATTGAAAAATTTTAAAGTATTACATCCTTCAATCAATTTTAGGTTGGGTTTAAATGGGTATATGGGATATCCTACACATAGATAAAAAATTGGCCGGTTGTGCCACTTACAGATTTCTCTCAAATTCGGTTAGACGTAGTCGTTGTTTGTTTTCTGGGTTTCTAGAATCAGCAAGGGACCAAAGCTTCCTCATGAGTTAGGACTCGGATTCCCTGATCTTCAACGCAACAGTCGCAGACAACTCTTGGGCTTCCAGGTCAAGAGCTGGATATATAGATTCATTTTAGTTTTGTGTGAGTTTATCAACTTTTTGTCAAAATGTTGCTATTCAATGTTAAAAAAAAATTATTTACGTACTTTTTAGTATTCATGAACTTATTTTTGTTTTCTTGTCTTATTTTATTTCCTTACTGTATTTAACTTTTTATGCAATTTTATTTCTATTTCTTAAATTTCTATTGTTAGATTCTTAAATTTGTTAGTTGTATTTTATTATAATTTATTATTTATTTTCAGAAACTGTGACTAATTTTTTTTTATATACTTTTTGTCAAGTTATTGCTATTCAATGTTAAACAAAAAAAATTTTTACGTACTTTTTAGTTTTCATGAACTTATTTTTGTATTTTATTTGCTTACTGTATTTAACTTTTTATGCAATTTTATTTCTATTTCTTAAATTCCTATTGTTAGATTCTTAAATTTGTTAGTTATATATATAATTATAATACAATTTATTATTTTATTTTTAGAAATTTGCAAGTCACAGTTTTTTTTACATAATTCATTTTAGTTTTAAGTGAGTTTAAAAATTGTTTGTCAAATTGTTGCTATTCAATGTTAAATTAAAAAATTTCTTAAGTACCTTTTGAGTTTTCCTGGGCTTATTTTTGTATTATTATTATTTTCTTACTGTATTTAACATTTTGTGCTATTTTAATTCAATTTCTTAAATTTCTATTATGTTTTCCTATTATATTAAATTCTTAAATTTTGTATTTGTATTTTAATATATTTTAGTTTTTAGTAATTTTCAATAATTTTCAATAATTTTGTTGACATTTGTTTTATTCATTTTTTTAAATGAATCTTCTTTTTTTTAAATTTTACTTTTAATGATCTAATTTTCGTATCTAATTTTCTTATTAATTTGTTGTTGTGTTTATTGTAATTAAATCCAGTAAATTGTTATTTTATGTTAATTTGAAAATAATTTAATTCAATTAATTCCCAATGCCACTTTGGCTTCCATTTCTCCTCTTTCAGTCTTTTGGTGTCTATTGTTGTTTCGTTTTTGTTATGCGCGTCAGCGAATTTCGCTTTTTTGCCCTTTTGCTCCTTCCTCTACAATGGGAATGCACTTTCTTTTGCGGTTGGCCTCCAAACGCAGCAACGTTAAGAATAATAACAACAACACCACCGACTGCGCATGTGCAGCATTCGTAATGACTGCATGCGCACTGGTCTGGGCGGTGTTTGTGCGTAATGTGTTCTATTTTATTGCACACCAGCGCCACTGCCACCGCCATCTAACTGACCATCTGTCAGCTTTCTAGCCTTTGCCTCAGCTGTTTTCGCTGCCGACTTTGGCGTTTTATGTTGGCCAAGTCCAAGTCGCAGACATTGCCAACCTGCAAGCTTTTTTGCTTCATTATTGTTATTGTTGTGGTTGTGATTGTTGTTGCATTGTGTTGCATGTGCTGTTGCATTATTTAAATTCATAGACATGCCAACCGCTTTAAATTTGGGCCTCAAACGTGATTGCAATGTATTAGCGGTGAATAATTTGATGGCTTTGTGTTGTGCTTTTGGAATTTGTTTTTTTGTTAAAAATACGTTGACATTTTCTATTTCATTCTATGTGTCCATATTAATTTACACATACATATTAATTTATATATAATACTTACTATATTCGTAACTACTGTCCATTATTTCACTGATCAAGTGCAGCCGAAAGGGCTGCAGAAAAAATGTTGGTTTTACTTAAGTGAGGTTTGTATTTTGTTTTTGGTATCCGTTGAGTTAAGATAAATTTTGATCCATAGTTACCTAAGTAACAGCCTAATGGGGTTTGGCCTCTTGCTACTGCTGTGGGGTTCCCAACTGCTAGATGGGTTCTTTCCAAAATTAAGTTTTAATTGAGAGATTTTTGGGATTTATAGAAGTTTGCTATTTGCTGCGTGGGTCCTTATTTCAAGACTACAGTCTGCAACCACCAAAGTTGTGCGTGCAAATTAAAACAGTTTGCCAATGCCAAAAAATCATCCAATCGGACTTTAAAAATTATCCAAATTTATTTTCAGTTCCCGTACTTTATGTTTCTGTGGACTCGCCTCTTTGGCATCGCAATCTAATGGCCAGCATCGATACCCAGCGCCAAACAGATCCATAAAAAGTCTATTAAAGCTGTTGACGAAAAGGAAATGACACAAAAACCACAAAAACGTCCAGACAGACAAAATTGCAGCAAAAGTGAAAAATGAAAATCGAACACACTCACGAGCGCACCCAAATCGCAGATAATTACAAACACAAATACAAACACACAAACAAATAAACATAAATCGGTGTGTGTAAATATCGAGCGCATACAAATAGACATTTGCTGCACAAGCAAATTGACATTGCGGCTGGCTGACTGTCCGACTGGCCGTCGCTCGATTGCAAACGATTGGCGATCGATGCGTCTGCGCAGTGGCACGCCAAAAGACACATATGCGTCGACATATACGGCTTAGGCGGCCAACAACAACAACAACAATAAATAATCACTGCAACCACCACACAAATCACCACAAAACGCACAGCTACGTCCGCCTTTGTCTATGTCCGTCTGCAGCGTGCTCCACCTCGCCTCGTATTGTACCGCACTCGGCGTGCGCTTTTATGACTTCAAACTTCGGCAAAAGTAACACCAACAGCAGCAACAGCAAAAACAACAGAGGACAGCGGCCACAGCCACTGCACGTTTTCATGTCCACCGCAACATGACCAGCCAACAGGCCGGTGCGGCTGCCTGACTGGCTGGTTGGCACAATGTCCGTCGCTGCGTCGCAGTTAAAGACACAATGACCTTGGGTGAAAGTAGCGCTCTCCATTTTGCCATTTTGCTGTCATTTATATTTTCTTGCGATTGCTGACATTATTGTTGTTGCTTTTGTTGTTGTATACGTTGTTGTTGTTGCTACTTTGATTTGTTTGCCCATTTTTATTGCTTCTAATGTAATTTACTGTCGATCGCAGTTGCAGCGGCAATTGGTTGAATTTTTCCACTTGCCGTGGCCGCAGCCGCAGCCGCAGCCACAGAATGCCCAGCGTCGCAGTAGCACTTGACGGTCTCGCCTGCCCCCCCATTGGCTGAGCTGCTCACTGCGCAGCAAATCAGCGCACAGTTTTGTTCATTTTCTTTGCTTTGCTTTTAATTTCTTCCTTTACTTTGTTTGCGTTTATTATTGTCGACGATTTCCAACACACAATTGTGGCCTGTTGGTATAATTTTGTTGTTGTGATTATTGTCAATATTGTTAGTGATAATATTATTGCTTTTAATGCTGTCGTTTTCTTCATATACACCGATATTTATTTGTACTGATTATGATTTGAGGCAGCCGCACTGACGTGGCGTATGAGCAACATTTGTAGAACTGTTTCTGAATATGTTAAGTTAGGTGAGGTTATACTCGAGTAAGGCCACGCATAGATTTTTAACGATGCCAGTTGGAGTTCCGCTTAGGTGTGATTGAAGTAGTGATCGATTTCACAAACTTCCAGAGCGGTTTGATGTATTTTTTCGACACCTTTTCGAGTCCTGCAAAGGTCGGCGCCCCGAATATTTCGGTAAGTTTCAATAATTTGTGAAACATTTTTGATAATTTTTTTTCATCAAAATTGTATTTGGCTTTTATCAACATTTTGCCTTTTTTTAAGGCTAAAACTTCTTTGCCACATTCGACCTCTGAGCATGAATTTCTATTTCAATAAATCAAAATCACTTGGCAATCACAACATAAGCCAACTTAATCCAACACCACAATTACCCCATCAGCTTTGTTTTTTGTTGCCAGCCAACAACCAACAATGAACAGCAAAAATCAATTGAAGTTTTACTAATTAAAGTGTTGGCAAGTTTTTCTCCAACTATGATATAATTAATTCTATTCTAAAAACTGAAAACACCAGATTATCTGTTGTGGCAGTTGAAAAAAATAATCGCACAAATTGTACGGACAAACATTTCATAAGACTTCGATGAGCTCTGATTATTTTCGCCGCTGTTGCCCTTGTTTCTTGTTTTTGCCACTTATTCAATGATTAGGTTTCTTGTTTTGAATCGAATTTGTTCGAGTGCTTGTTGTAATATTACAATAATTCGCATTGATTCGATACAACACTACAAGATATAAATGAATTTGCTGGTTTTTGCGTCTTCCGTTTCGATGCAATTTAAGACCTTAAACCACTTTTGCTGCAAATTAAGAAATACGCTTTTTTGCTGTTCAAACAAACAACACTAACAACAACAAAAATAGCTAATTTATGAGTTTTTCAATGTGCCGAAATTAATATTTTTTTGAAACAATCAGCAGACAGTCAGCCAAGTATGAACGAACGCAAACGCAACATGGCAAACGATTAGAAGTGTTGAAGCAACAAGTTCTGGGCCACAAGGCTGCGCTCTTGCATTGCGACACTTCCACGCCAACGTTGGCTTCAACTTCCATAAATAAATGCCGAAAGTATATGGAATACTTTATTCTTAATATACACAGATACGAGTATAAAGCAAAAGTAATTGCATGTGCTTACATATTGATATGTTTGTATGTTATAAGGACAGACGTAGTCGTTGCCAGTTGGTAGAACAGTTCTTGAAGCGTGTCTTTGTCGAATGTTCTAAATGCATTTATGTTTGTGAAAACAAATGTTCGCAAATATATCCATACGAAGTTTGTTCAAATGAGTTACAATTAGTTTTTAAGGGTTTTTAAGGTTTTCTTACAAAAAATTCTCTCCTTAGGCCCCTAAATATGAAACAAAGGTTCGACCGACGAAGGTTTCTGCTTTGCTTTTGTTTATATTAACTGACAACATCATTTAAAATCTATCTTTGAACCCATTTTTTGCCTCGCTTTGGGCAGGCAAAGTGCCAAAGGGGTTTTCTCGGAACCACAGTAATCATTGCGACCAGTGGCTCACAGAGGATTTGATTTTGAGGGGGATGGGTTTGCGTACAACCTTAGAGCCGAATACCATTCAAACCCTTACGGCCCTTTTGTGCCATTTTTCCCTTAACTCATATTTCGAACTGATGTTTTCGAGAGTAAACACTTTTTTTCATACTGGTGGAAAAAGTAGAAGTATCCTTAATAACAGTTAACATTAGTCAAGAGTTGCTTAGTCAAAGTTGATTAGACCGTGGGAATTCACCAACACGTCTACTGACAGCCTAATGCCCACACTTGATTTAAAAAAAAATTCAAAATGATATTTCCATCCAGAAAGAACAACAGGCACAAAAGCGTGAGGCAGAACTTTGACATAGAATTTTAAAATGGATGAATCCAAAATGGATTACAGACTGGGGCCAGGGTTTTATTCTTAGTCCTTACACTTAACCCAATCCTTTCGCTTTCTAAATGAAGCAAGTGGACTTCAAGTGGAAATGCTGGCCTTCTTAAAGACAGGGAAGGCTTTGTTCTATAACAACATACCACACACAAATCACAGACAGTCAAGCTGAAACTAACTTAACAACTCCGAAAATAGTCAATAATTGCAAAAACATTTTAAATTTCATCTGTCGCAAGCTAGCTGTCACCTTGTTTTGGGTCCCAAGACATGACGACGTCGATGCAAATGAAAAAGCAGACGAGCTGGTAGACAAGGACTAGCTCTTAGAAACGCCCGGAGGAATACCATAGGAATCAATGCGGATCTTACAGGTCATTGGCCGCTTCCTAAGAACAATTTCAACCATGCAGATCAGGAAGCTGCTCGAATTCCTGGATCCAACAAAGTGGATTTAAAATACCAATCAATATCAAAACAAATCAACCAACCAGGCATAGTTAATTTTTAGCACAGATAGGTAAAACCAAAACATTAAAGAAGCCTAAGTAAGGATATTTATTCCTTATAACCAGTTCCCTTACATCACTTTATTAGAAAGTTTTGTATATTTTTATAACAAGAAAGATACACCCAATTCTGCTAACCCAACTGCCAATTGAAAGTAAACGTATACACCACACTGTTCAATGTCGCCTTCAACTTTAAATCATCACAAATTTCCTATCCTATTAAACTTCGTATTCTTTCATCAGGAATGTACAAAAAAATTAAAGCTAACTTAAACTTCAAAACCCATCAAAAGTAGGCGAATCGGCTGTCCAAATGTAGTTCTTCCATGTAGCTGTCCAAGCCTTAAAAGAATGACGTACAAAGAAATGTTCAAGATCCAATTATCTGCCAACTACCAACATCGGGAAAAGTGAAAAATAATCGTAATTTTACGAGTAAGTTTTAATTAAGCAGCCAACAATAAAGAAAAATGATAGAAATGTTCAAGTAAAAAAATTAAAATGGAAAACATGGCAAAAGAAAAAAATCGGCAAGGCATTTGAGTAATGGGCGAGTAAAAAGGAAAAAAAAAAATAAACGAAGTAGAAACGGCAAATGGCAAGGAACGTTGGGGATGGAAAAATTGAAATTACATTTAATTGGATAAAAAAGAAAATAACAGTAAATGCTTTAATGCGCTTTTAATGACATAATTAAGTGAGCTCTGGCAAAGTGCGCCACAATACTGCAGCATACAGCAACAACAATAACAAAAAAATAAAAACAAAACAAATAACAAAAAAAGCAAACATCACACTAAAAGAAAATTGAATAAAGTTACACAAAGCAACATTAAAAAAATATAAATATATACATATTTAAGGGCACAATAGATCTTTAGGTCGCGGTGCACTATCCCCACTAATAATAATACATATTTAAAGAAACTAATTTGAAACAGAAGCAAAATTATGAGTGGAACTGAGAAAGAATGATTTTTGTGAAGAAAAAAAGTACAAATTTTGAATGAAACATTTTTTAGTAGTTTTAATTTTACCTAATCATGAAATTTGTGTTTTTCTCAATACACATTTTTTTGAATAAAAAGAGAAAATAGTATAGAAATATGAGAAAACTGTTTAAAAATGTTTAAATTTTAAACAAGTTTTTAAGATTGGGTTAAGTTAGGTAAACTGACTGGCCAGGTCGGCTATTCATGGATCGTGTTGGATTTCTAGTGGTCCAAGTTAGAGCTCCGTAGTGGTGCGATCGGTGAGAATGTGGGTGTTCCTAGCGTAGTTCAGCTGCGACGTAATTATTGCTCCTCTATTATTATTTTTATTGATGGGGATAATGTACTGCGACCTCCTCTAGCCAAGAGAAGAACCAAGAGAAGAACTTGCTCCTAAGTGAGTAAAGCACAGTCTTGAAAAAGCCAGACAGAAGCAAAGAATGTGCTTCAAAGTTTCCCCTTACACAATTTTTTATGCATTTCCTGTATTCATCCGATTTGGTGATGCCCATTTTTTGCGCATGCAGTCCTTCCGCTAGAGCGAAACAACATATCTCTTAAGCGTTTTATTGAATTTTCATTTCATTTATTAATTAATTACAAATATTTTGTTATTTATTGCATTGACCGTTTAAGTCTCGACTCAACCAAGAACAAACCGAATAAGACCGAAAAAAGCTTCTGAAAGTTGCAAAGTTTTCAATCGATTTTTCGAAGGCCTTCAGGTAGATAGACCGGGCACTCAGATACATGTAGTTACAAAGTAGTGCCATATCAGATATTTCACGTGGAGATTCAGGGAACTTTAGACGATTCTCCAAGCTCTGTGTTTGCCATTTTTTTGGTTTCGAAACAAATTTGTTATAAATTTTCATATACATTTTTTGTTTCTGTCGGATAATGTTTTTTATACTTACATTTTCGAACAAATTGGTTTATTCTTAAAGAGAATTACAAAAAAATTGTAGGCCCAATTTTTATCAACCACGCTGACAATCGTTTATATGAATGAATGAAATGTGAATCAATAAATGAAATCGGAATGAATGAATAAAATGTGAATGAATAGTGAAAAAAAAACATTTTTTTTTTTTTTTTTTTTTTTTTATAACACGAACAAACGCGCAGGGGATGACCCCTATTAATGCGAAGCATTGCGTTGGTTCAGGAAGGGTATATAGGTTAGGAGATAGGGTTATGAGTGAAGTGGTTGTGGACTCTTGCCTTGAACCCATCGAGATCATAAGTGCTGGGGAAAATATCCGCAGGGAGACCATCCACAACCGCGCTGTACGGGCCAGAAACGAACCTTCTCAACTTTACTTTTAAAGAAACGCCTCGGTAGCCCAGCGTCAAGTGCACTGAGATCCCATTGCAAAGGTCGTGATTTCGATTCCCTGCTCCCGAACTATCCAAAATTTAAAATATTTCCTTCTTTCTAATTATTTTCCATCTCTTAAGCATTACCCAGTCATATCCTTCATCTTTTCACAAGTTCCTATCCTTCCCTTGCCAGTGATTTTTTTTCGGCACAAAATTGAACGTAAAAAAATTTTTTATTAGTTTATAAAAAAAGAAGTGCTTTTAAATTCAGCAGACATTTTGTTGATCTTTTTCTATTAATTTGCAATTAAAAATGTGACAATGTATAAAAACTTATACTAGTCTTCATCTTGCTTTTCTCAATGTTATATATATAAATATTTTATAAATATTATATAGAAAAAAGCATACGTAAGTATTTGGCCTTGAGACTACTATTAACTATTTAAACGTTTTCAAGACTAGGGTCGCTAGTGAGATTTATTTCTTTACCATTTTGATTTTAAAATATTGAAAAGAACATTATTTTCGTTGGGATTTTGGAATTTGTTCAACATAACCTTTTCAATGTGTATTTTTTTAGAATTTTTATTACAGATTTAAAAAGCTCAGACAACTTAATGAACCAAAAACAATCTCCCAAAAATATCTTGAAGGAACATTCGTTTAGGCGCTGAAAATAAATCGTAAAGAACGCTGGTGCAGGCGTTAATGAACTAAAGTAAAAGAAGTTTTTGTATCTTTTGTATATATGTGTTAAGTTACTTAAGTTTAATTTACACTAACTAAATAAAGTTTTTGAAGTGTTGTTTATGTCTTCAAAGTTAATTATGATTTTTATTTGTTCAGTAAAAGCTTTGTTTTATTTATAAAAATATGATAAAAAATAAGCCGAAATTTAATAATTGGTTTTAAATTTTGAATCTCCCGGTCTGGTCATGCAGAATACTGGTTATCCTATGACGAAATCGGGCTTAAGAAGTCCTCAAAAAGTCTCTAACTCAAAATAACTGTAGAAATTCTTTGTACCAATTTGTGCGAAGAAAATTGTTTGAAAATCCGAATTTTTCATTAATAATTTTATTTAATTGCAGTTGAAATATTTCGCTGCACATTGTTGTTCAAAAATCCAAAGACGAAGAATTGTGGCAAAAACCTAACAGCGGCTGTCTTTTGTGGTTTTTTCCACATGCCAACCTATACTCACATGCATGTGTATCTGTATAGGTGTGTGGTTTCTGTATGTGTTTTTGTGTATGTGTGTGTGTGTGTGAAAAGAAAGCGTTCGTGCTTATGAACACTGCCAAGGCGACTTGCAGCGCATCTAATGGAACGTGTGGGGAATGGAGCCAAGTAAGTGGAGTGCGGCTGTGCGATGATGTTGCTGCTTATTTTTTTCTTTGGTCTAACTTCCATACTTATTTTTAGCGTTGTTGTTGTTGTTGTTGACGGTTTTTTGCTAGAAGTTTCCGTGGGTATTCAGCATGAGGCAAATCTTACCAACAGCAGTTTTTTTGCCATTGTGCGGCCGCAGTTGCAGCCACATTTTTCCATTGTGCGCCACCACTGGCGGTGCTTGTTGTTGCTGTAGCTGCAGCATGAGAGCTGTTGTTGGCTGAGCTGCTGCTGGTGTTGGCTTGGAATTATAAACGACCACAGAAACTGGGTCACTGGCACACATTTCACTCACACAGTTGCGGATTCATTATTGTACACAAATACATAGTTGTGTGTGTGTGTATTTAGGTATGTTGGCATTTGTGGCATTTTGTGCTGGCGCTATTGTGATGGTAGAGTTGCCTGTTGTTATTGTTGTTATTGTTGTGCCACGGCATTCGTGGTCAATAATAATTCTTGTCTGTTTGCCGTTTCGCTTGCTTTTCTTTAGCAGTAAAACCAACATTAACACAACAACAATAACAAAAACATAAATTGTTGTTGTAATTTCTCTAGTTTTATAGGTGTTTGTTAGGTATGTTGTTTTTGCATTTAATGAATTGAGAAAATAATGAAAAAAATATGAAGCAGAAGAAGAAGTCAAAAGCTAAAAATGAAAAGAAAACATGTATGTAAAAACGGACACAAAGTTTAGTGGGCAGCGGGAAGGCCAACACGAGAAGACAGTGACAGTGTGCACATATTTGAGTTATTTGGCTTATGACATGTTAAAGTAAAATCAATATTTACTATTTAGAACGTTTACAAAATGACTTTACTTACCACTTGGTGCAATTTTGTTGGTACTAAAAATTTACAAAACAAAAGCAACAAAGCGAAGCAACTTTTTTCAGCAAATATTTGTATTTGTATTTTTGAACAATTTGTAATTCGATTGAATTCAAGTTTAATTAAAAGTTAAAAATATTTATTTACATTGATTCGGGTACTTGGTGCTAACTGCAACTAAACGTAAATATTTATAATTTTGTTTGAGGGGCGCTTTGGGGTCATGGAATGAGGGGGAGGGGGGCACACACATTTAAATAAATAATTGCACAAAATTAATGATATTCAAATAAATAGTATTTTCTTAATAAATAATAATCAATCAATTAATTAATTAAATAAATTAATTAATTGCGTCATTGTCGCATTTACAATTCAATTAAAATATAATGAAGCTGAAAATATGATTTAAATAGGATGCGCTCTTAGATAGATATTCAATTTACTCATGATTGCAATTACAATTAAATTAATTAAATTACTTACAACTAATTAAAACAGCAAAACAAGCGTTAAATTTATTTAAACGTATGTTAAATATTAATGAAATAATTATTAAGAGTTTGCCAAATTGCTAAGAACTGTGCGCCAGTTGTTTAGCCAGTTGTTGTTGTTGTTATTTTATAAAACAAAAATATAATATTAGACTGCAAATAAGTATGTAAAAACAATTGCAATTAAGGACGCTCGCTTTTCTAATGGTTTAATTAGAAATAAACTTAAACTTTAATTAATTAATTAGTAAATTTGTTTTAAATTAACTGTATTAAGCAACAAAACAGCGAACAAAAATGTAACAAATTTTCACTAAAAAACTATTTGAAAAAAATAATGCTCAGCGAACTATTGCTACAGTGGCGCATAAGTAACGCTGCACAGGCAAATATTTGTATGCTCAAATTTATTTATTTTCTAAGTTAATTTACAACTCTGGCAACTACTTATTTTCACAAAAACCATTGAATTATTTCAAGTTTAAACACCGGCAACAAAAATGTTTACCTGTACAGCGGCACTGATGATTGACCGTTTGAGTGGATGACATTTTAAAAACGTTTTCAATTTTCCACAATTCTACATTTTACATTAAATTTGTATTTTGTACATTTATTTTATATTAATACATTTATTTTTTTATAATTTTTTATATTTTTTACAAAGCATTCTAATGTTTTTTTTTTTACTATGTATTTTTAATTTTCTGTTCTACTTGAATGACATCTTTTCCACAATGAGGTACAATTTTTATTTATCATTTTCTGGCTTCAATGAGTTTTCATGTGCTTTTCTATTGTTAAATATTTTTGTAATAAACTAAAATTATTTTCTAATTAATTGTTTATTTTTTACATATTGTCTCTGCTTATCTACACACACCAAAGTACGTTTACGACGGCAAAAGGATTTCAGATACAAAGTGCGCAATTGCATCAAGACGGAACAACAGTTGCAAAAAGACAATTGGACGCTCCGCTGTTCTTACGTTGCTTGTGCTCCCTTTGAGTTGTTGCTTCTTGCCAACGTGGACGCTGACCACTGTTGCGAAATCCACAACTGCCAGTTGGTTTCGATAACCGAATTGCGAACTGCTAAGCTTTACTTTCACTCCAAGTTGTAAAGTTTTGGTTCTTTTTCTTGCTGTTTGTTACTTTCACTTCACACACTATAGTCACATCTCGGTGAGCGAGACCCAAGCCAACTTCTCAGAAGAGGCTCTTCCCCCAACTATCAGCCAGAGTCGATTTGGGGCTCGATGTGTGCTTAGTTAACACCCGATTAGTATTAAATGAAAAGATTTTCAATCACGCATTTCTTCTAAATCTGTTAACTCTCTATGTGAGTAACTCGAAAAATCTTTTCTCAATCAGCAAATGATTTAATCGTGCAATCGAGTCACATTGTTTTATAACAAAAATATCATACAAACTCGAGAGATGTATTTTTGGATTTTTGAATTTCTATAAATCTGTCAGCTCTCTATTTGTTTCTACTGATTCCTGGTTTTATCATACAGTCATGTTTAGAAAAGCTTTTGACGTATTCGGATTTATGTAATTTCCATGGCTTTAACAAAAACACAGCAATCTTTAACCCTTTCAGTCACAATGTCCAATATATTGGACTACAGCCAGAACGGACTACATACAGAACGGGTTTATTTTCATGTCGGAAAGGGTTAAACATAAACTTTTTCGGCTCAAATTTCCGAAGTTAAGCCAAGTATTCGTTTACAATTCGAAAGAAGGACACAACTTGGTGTTGTTCCATGGACCAAGTGACTTTTTGGTTCAAGTTCCTCATGCTGTGAGGAACCAAGAAAGTGTTTGTGAGCTCCAAGAAACGCAGCCACCTACTGGTCTCTATGATTGAGATTAACTGAGTTGATTCTAGCTAACACAGTCTGTCTCCCTCTGGGGCTGAGCATCAGCGTCTTCTATTGATTGTCTTTTCACAGTTTTTACCATAGATTTTTTTAGCGAGATTAAACTATAAGCAAAAAGAGTTTGTTAAAGCCGAAAATGCCAAATTTGAGCATCCTCGCAAAATCGATATGATTTCAAATGAATATTTCTATAGTCTGTTCAAAGTTTACGTTTTAGTCTACTGTTTTACTTTAGCCTAAAATTTGGTATTAAAATTCTCTAAAATTCTCTCTGCCACAGAATCTAAAGGAAGAAAGAGTTTCGCATTAAAGTGATTTTAAAACTGTTTTGACAATCAACTGTTTCAGAGACTTTCGAGTGAGAGACGAGTCGAAATGCTTATTGAACGAATTGCTTGCTACCTTTTTGGTACTTTGCCATTATGATTTTGCCACTTGTAAGATTTTTGTATACATACGAAAATGAAGCAAATGTATGCGTTATTCAAATTCTGTTTTATTTCATATTTCATAACAAAATATCCACTACAAGCTATCACTTTCTGGCGTACTCATAGACATTTCAGAATGTACAATTTTGTGCATAGATTCGAACCTCCAACTTTGGTAACTACCTAAAAATTATGTCAACACTTTCCCGGAACCGTACTGACTCTGCAATCGAGTGTCTGTCTAAGCTGGCACCCTCTATTCTCATTCCCCTCCGGCCGCCTCTGACAGCCAATGTGGATGCACTTAACTAACTACAAAAGAAAGCATAACTAAAGAGATCAAAAGCAACCAACAACAACGAATAACAAAGGTGTGTGTGTATGTGTTGAATTGCGATTTGAGATTTGATGCGTTGCGGTCGGAGTGTGGGTGGCAGCGTCAGACGCCGATTGGCTGCCGCAGTTGGACCTGCGCTGAGCCTTTTCCAGCACCGCACATCCGGCCAACGCGGTCAGCAATTCCGCACACACACACACTCAGTGAAAAGCGCAAAACGCGGAGTGGTGTTGCGGCGAGGGGAGCGTGGCGAACCGTGCACCCCGGCCGCTGCAACCACTGCGTTTTGCGCCCGTCACCGATTTAATTCGTCACTGCCGCTGCGAGTGTTGAGCGGCGCTGGGCGTGGCAGTGCTCAGCGCTCAGCGCACTCGCACTCGCAGTTGCGGTGTTTTGGTATTTTTGTGCTTGAACGCTACAGCGTGATCAGCAACGTGTGGCTGGTCGGCGTCGTCGTCGTCGTGATCCGCGTCACCGTGTCAGTCACGCCCAATTCTCTTATGTATCTGTTGATGTTTGAGCAAGTGCGCCTTCTGTCGGAACGCCTTGGCGCAGACGTCGCACCGGAACGGCTTCTCACCCGTGTGCGTTCGCAAGTGTACCTTGATGTTGCTCTTGTTGAGGAAGCCGCGGTTGCAGATGCTGCAGCGGTGCACCGGCTTCTCCTTGCCGAGCAGCCCGGACAGGTCGCTGGCGCTGAAGCTGACCGAGGACGGTGAGATGGCGTTTAGCTGCTGCGGGCCCATGCCGCTGCTCGACTGCGGGCCCGCTTGCGTCTGCTGCTGTTGCTGCTGCTGGTGCTGGCTGGACTTCTTCTGCGAGCGGGAGCGCTTCGTCTTGGGTGTGCCGGTGGGTGTGACGGTGGTGGTGTGCGGGTAGTTGCCGAGCATGTCGGGGCTGCAGAGGCCGTCCGCCTTCATGGACGACATGGTGACCTGGTACTGTTGCTGGTTGGTGAGATAGCGCGGGTTGATCATCAGGTTGTCCGTGGTGGAGACCACGGAGCCGGGCGGACTGGACGTGGACGTCGCCGTTGGCAGCTCGTTGCAGTATGAGGTAGAACTGGGCGCCTCGCTCTTCATCGCCGACGTCGTGGTGGGTGGCTGTGTGGGCGGGCCGTTCTGCAGGCGATTCTGCAGCAGCGGCATGTAGCCGTGCGTCAGCAGACTCTGCAGCGTCGAGCTGCTCGGGTGCACGGGCGAGTGCGGCAAGATGAAGTCGCTGAGCGTGTCCTGCTGCGACACCACCAGCTTGCCGTCTTGCTGTATGCAGTTGCCGTCGATCCACGCATCGAGGTCCATCCACGAGTCGCGCGTGTCGTTGCCGTCGTCCTTGTCCAGCTGGTTCGGCACTGTGGTGTCCGCTATCGCCGACCCAATGATGGCCGCAATATCGTCGATCGAGTTCATGTCCACGTACTCGGACAGGTCCTTGGCGTCGGTGTAGATGCGCACGCCATGGTCGCCGGGCACACCGCCGCCCCCACCGCCACCGCCGCCGCCGGCGACACCACCTCCCGCTCCGGACAGCACGCAGCTGTCGGCCACCGAGTAAAGCTTACTTTCTAATTGACTATCGGCAAAGAGTTTGACGTCGCTCAGGCAGGCGTCGGCATCGGAGCTCAGCACGCTCTCGGGCAGGCAAGTGGACGAGGAGACAATGTTGTGATCCGCCGTTGAACCGTGATTGCTGCCACTCCCTCCACCGCCACCGCCACCGCCGCTGGGCATGGCGGGCAGCGGTGACGTGCCGGACGTTGCCGCCGCCAGTTGGATTGTGGTGGCGCCGGGCCCGGTCGCCGCGCCATGGTTCGTCTGGTAGGCGCTCTGTATGTAGTTGTTGTTGCTCTCATCGGGTAGCCTCTGCGCGATCGCGTGATAATGATGCCCTGAGATGCCGTTTATCGACAGGTGGCCCGTGTAGCCGGTGAACGGTGGTAGCGGTTTCAGATCGGACAGCGCATTCAGCGAGGACGTGTTCAGCAGCAGATTGTCGAGCACGTCCAGCGAGTTCTTCTGCTCGGAGTCGCTGGGCAGCGAGTCGAGATCGTGATCGAGCAGCAGCTTGTGTCCGTCGAGCAGGTACTGATCCTGGCTGCCGTTCTGCGTGGGACCCCAGCATGGACTCATTAGTAGACTTTCGACTTCGGATTCGCTTGGTCCGTTCATGCTGCAAAACTTCATGGTAGGCTGTGACGCATACGAAGCAAGTCCTCTCGGTCCACGGTGCGCTTCCGAAATGTTTGTGTGTTTGTTGGTGCGTTGAGGTGGTAGTTTCAATGCTGGATTGCTGGATGGCGGCGTTTAAAGCATAGCGTTTGGTTGTTACGGACATGCGTTGGAGTCTTGAACGAATGATCCGGTGTTGAGACTCTGACAAAGTGCGATTCTTTTTTGCGTTTCTAATGTGAAAGTTTTATATTTGACTCAATGAGCGCTGCTCTATCTGAAAAAACGAAAAATGGTAAATGTTGAATTAACATTTTTAGGAAATGTGTGTTATCAAATAATGAAACAGTATTATTTGTATATATAATAAATAAGACGATAGTGTGAGTAAATCTGTGATTTGGAGAAAATAATTGAGACAAAATAAGAGAAAGTAAAATAATTGCGGTTGTGTTCGGTGTTTTGTTTTTTAAGTGATGTAAATTTTTTTATATAAAGTAAATTTAGATTGGGTCGGAATGAAATAGGTGGCTATAGGTAGTTTTAGTAGGTCATTGTTAAAAAAATATGACTTTTCTAAGCAAGTTTCACTTCTTAAAATTATTCAAAAGCACAGTTTTTGCCATAGATTTCTTTGCAAAATCAAAATATTAAATTAGTAGTTAGTAGTAGTGCAAGTTACTTGTTAACTTAAGTTTACTCGTTCGTAACGAATTTGTCCGAAGCTTTTCTGGGATTTTTTTACTTGGATGAGTAGCCGATTGATGTTTGAATATCGAAACAATCAATTAATCGAATTATAATCGATGCTGTTATCGATAAGTTTACAACAAATTAACTACAACAAATTATTATCGAAACAATCGACTAATCAATTTAACGGTCGACTACTTAGTTTATAATACGAAAGATTTAATCGAAATGTTATCGAACATAGATTTTATGTCGTAAGTAGTGTCAGAGAGCTTATGAGTTCCATTGCATTGACGCATTTTTAAGATTTGGAATTCAGGTTTACACTCTTCTATCTATGTTAAGTAGATGAAAGTGTTAACATAGGTGCACCTTAGTGGGCAGAATAGTCTTTGTCTCTTTTCCAACTCTACAGCTTCATATATGTATGTACTTTACTTATCAATAGACTCTGAGAAGAGAGATCAGTTAGGGTTAAGATTTTGCCTAATTTTGACAATTCATAAGGCTTATGAAACTTTTGAACCATTTTTATTCATTTTACACAATCTAAATCAGCAAACATCGTATGTCGCGACATGTCCGACCGGAAAAAATCCATATGGGCGTGAAACTAGAGACCAAATATAGTAATACTGCGTCCTCAGTTTTTCATTTCTACATCCTTTGTCCTTTTAAAAGGACTTCAAAATTTTGAAGGGATAAAAAATAAAAAAATCAAAAATTTCATTACTTTATTAGTTCGAAAGTTATTAAAAACAAAGGCGGAGGCTGCAATTCGAATGAAGTACAAAAATTCTAATTTATTTGAGTATCAGTATTTTAAATAATAAAAAGATACAAAATCAATGAAGCGAGAATAAGACATTTTTACACGTGATCAGGGTGATTTGGGGTTTTAACGTACTTACTTTTCAAGAAAATTCTATGTAAATTTTCAAGGATATAACCCTTTCAGACCTGACGCTAAACTACTGGGAATTTTTTCATAATTTTTGGAATATACGGTTTCTATATCGTATGAAAATATAATCAATGTTTAGGTTTTACTTTTTTTATATCCTTCAAGGATTTTTAGGACACGCACAATTGATGCATCTCGGTCTAATTTGATTTTAAAATAACCAAAGCCCCATATGATAACTTGTTTATACTATTTTTATTTTTCAGTATGATACAGCTTTTTCATTTCCTTTTTTTACAAATAGATAAAAAGCCAATTTTATTTAAATTCTTAAGCCTTTCCTCTTTCATTTGATATACATATCGCCATATTGTAACGAGGTTAAGTCTTTTTTATATTTTTTATTTTGTATCCCCTTCAAAACTTTGAAGTCCTTTTAGAAGGACAAAGGATGTAGAAATAAAAAACTGAGTACGCTGTATTACTATATTTGGTCTCTAGTTTCACGCCCATATGGGTTTTTTCCAGTGTGAACAATTTTTTTAATTTTTGTTGCACGGCGTTATCATCAAACTTTAAGAAAACCTTAAAGAGTTCTATTTCCATCTTTTCGAACAGCGATTAGTTACTTTGATCAGTAGAGGTGAAGATTTGGCCTAATCTGAAATCGGCATCAGCCATATCAAATAACTTATCAGACAGAATCTACCACAGTTCTCTTCCCATTTTTTTTAAAGTGAGACAATCCGTAAGTATCCGTAATGAGGCCTTCTTTTGGAAGCAGCACAATGTTTTCGCTTTAATAGAGTCATTCTCCAAAGTGCTTTCTGGGACAAAATCGATACAAGAGTATGAATTATGCACACTTAAGTACAGATAACTACTCGAGTTGAGGATATACCCTCAACCATAATTTTGAGCTGACAATATAGTCATCAGGAAGCAGGTCCATGATTACGGCAGATCTTTGTATCACTAATGATATTCGTTTAGAGAACGGAAAGGGATCCGATCAAGTGGCCAGTTTTGGCTATGTTCCAACTTGGTAGTCTGTCTCCGGAGACGCTAGTGTTTTCCTACAGATTTTTAGCGTCCCTTACAAAGTCTCCAAATTATACAGAATCTTGTATTTCAACAAAATTTCAACACTGTACGGAGCCAAGTCGATTGCCAATACGACATTTCCACTCACATACACTCACACATTCTTCTGTGTTCTTATCAATGCTGTTTCTATCTATGAAAGCGACAAACAAAAACAGCAGCAAATTCAATTCCGAATTAGTCTTGATCGATGCAGTAAACAAGTTTTGCAGAGACTAATGCAACTTCGAGACTCTCTCGCACATTTGCTAAGCACGAAACATATCGCAAGCAACAGCAATAAGCCAATGGCAATAACAACCACAGCCAACACTTGGCTGGATGTCGACGTTAAGAAACAGAAACGGTATTTGGGTCAAGACATTAATAATATCTAAAATTAGCATAGAAATTGGGTAGAAATATTTCTACTCTCATTGTAGCTAACCGGTTGATTGGTTAAAAAGCTCGCTCGCTAGCACCGATCTGGCCAATAATACTAGAGCGGCAACAACAAATACGAGTATTGCGTGCACGTTTAACGGTAAAGCAACGAAAGTTAAATTTTGAACGGAACTACAGGTGTAGCAGAGATTTTATAGTTCTCGCGCTCGACAGTTTTTTGGTATAATTTACGCGGTCGAAAAATGTTGTAAGTTGTCGATGTGGAGAGCAGATAAATGTAAGATAAGTAAGATAAGTCGGCGCAGATCAGCGATTGAGTAGGAATTTGCCTTCGAGCGTTCGAGCAGCAGCGGCCATCCAAATACTAATCCATTGTAACGCAACAACACGTTGTTGTTATTATTGTTGGTGTAACTTCGGAGCAGAGAATACCGTTGTCAGTGTCAGACGCCAGTCAGGTAGACGTCTTTTAAAATTCGTGTAGCAACAACCGCGATTCAGTCAATTTTGTATGCGTCGATGAAGTGCCGTAGGTCCAAGGCAAAAAAGCTTCATCGACAAGTGGACCCACGAATGCGTGTCTCTCAGTAGTCGAAAGGGCCAAAAACACGAAGAAAGTTCACAAAACCGAAGCAAAGCACAAGCAGAAGACTCAGCTGAAGACTCGACAAGTTCTCAGCAGATAGTGAAACGCACAAAGGGAGCGCAAAAGAGAGCCACAGCGCCGGCACAAAGTCATCTTCATAATAAATTTCGCTTTCAACAAGTTGGCGGACAACGGCTACAAGCAGTCAATTGGTGGGGCCAGCACCAGCACCAACACCAACACACAAGCGAAGCCGACGTCATACGTCAAACGACAGGCAACTTGGCCAACATGTAAAAAAACTTAAGCAGTCAATGCAACATGCGGCTAACGGTAAACTGTGGAGCGCAAGAGAGAGGTAGGCTGAGAGTTGGCAACATGTTGCCGGCCGACTAACAACTTCGCGCAAGAGTGTTCGATCGAGTGAGCAGAGCAAACAGAGAGCACAAAATATTGTACGAGTGCCGGCTCTCGGTTGTATGACGACAACAACAACTGCGGCGACGACGATCATCATTAGCGCCGTATCGGCGTGATCAACAAGCCAGCAGCAACATCAGCATTACGATGGCAACAACAACAACAACTATAGAACTGCCACTACCACTACCAACAACAGCAACAATAACAATGTACCTATAACCGAAGTACCGTTACTCAAAAGACCTGCTGACATACTTCCGCGTTCGGCAAACGAACGAACGAGCGAACGATCGAACCGAACCGAACGATCTACTAGCCAACCGAACCGAACGAACTACCAATTTGCAACACCGAACGCATTTACGAAACGTCCAAACAACCGAACACAACAACTGGCTTAGCTTAGCTGTTGTTGATTTCGCTTAGCCGAAGTCGGAGTTGGTGGCCAGACACAACGTTGGCGTCGAAGAAGCTGTAGGCGAGACGCGCCGGTTGCCATTTGCCGATGTTGCTGGTGTTGTTGCTGGAGTGTTTTGGGGGGCTTCGCGTATGCGCGGCACGAACATTATTGGCCGCTATACGAGCAGCAATGCGTTGGGTATTCGTGTTATTGCCAATGTTGTTGTTGTTGTTGTTAGTTTTATGTATATACTTGTTGCGGTTGTTGTTGTTGTTGTGGCGTATTTAGATACGAAATTCGTGCCGGCGCTGATGCTGTTGTTGTGTTCCGCACCGAGGCGCGATTGTGTGAGTTCGTTGGTTGCGAGTATCAGCAATGACGTTGGAGTTTGGCGGTGCGCCGGTTGTTGTTGTTGTTGTTGTTGGTAAAGTAGTGTTAATAATATATATATATTGTTGTTGTTGTATTTGTGGCTAATGCTTTTGTTGTTGTAGTTTAGTCATTACTTTGGCTGTTGGCACAGATTCAGCTGTTTCTCTCTTTCTTTCATTTGTCGCATTTCTTGTTGGCTTTCTTCGCTGTCTGCTGCTTTCTCTCATCTCTTTTTCTCGGTCTTTGTCGATATGTTTGTGTCTTTTTTGCTATATAAATTTATAAAATTTTTATGAGCTCGGCATTATTGTCGGCATTTGTTGTTCTGTGGGATTAGTTGTTGTTGCTGTTGTTAATTTTCTCATTTGGTGCTGGTGCTGGTGTGTTATTGTGGCGGTTGGTGATGGCTTTCTTTGGTGCCACAGACCACAGCGGTGTGTGATATGGAGCGATGTGTGAGTTTCGGTGCGCTGGAGTTGGAGTGCGAAGTGGAATCTGACGTTTTGACGTTTTTGACGTTGAAATTTTTTAGCGTTGCTTTTTTGCTGCTGCTGTCGCTGTCGCTTCTTCTTCGTTTTCAATTTGAATTGAATGGCCCCGCGCGGATTGGAACGTGGAGGCCGGGAATGGCATGAAATGGAATAAATTCTATTGTTGTCGTTATTGTTGTTGTTTTAGTTGTTGTTGAAAATTGTTTTATCTATATCGGTGCTGTTGTTGTTGGCACTGTTGGCCATTATTGCCGTTTTCGCTGCCATTGCTGTTGTTGTTCTTGTTATTGTTGTTGTTTGCATTTATTATTGGGCATGCGCATGACGTGAAATCATTTATTGTTGCTATTGTTGTTGTTGTTGCTTTTGGTATTTGTGTTATTCGTAAGTGTTGTTACTTTGCCATTGTATATTTTTTTCTAATGTTTTTTAATTTATTTGGAATATGACTTTGACAATGGCGCTATGCGATTGCCATTATCAATGGCGCAGCTGTGGCGGCAGTTGTTGTTGTTTTCATTATTATTATGGTGTGTTAAAAATGCGGTTAGATTTCATGACACAAAGCGGTGCCAGCGTTTGGGCGTTGATGCCGCCAAGTCAGATGGGTCAGGTCAGTTTGCATATGAATTGCCGCGAAACAACAATGCTACCACCAGCAACAACAACACCAACAACAACAAACATTAGCACTAAGAGAATCACCGACAGATACAGTTGAACTTTTCAACTGTGCCGCGATTGCGCGACCGCACAGCTGCCGCTTTTGGTGGCTGACTGGATGACTGGCGCTGATGTCGGTACATTGTTGTAATGCGATCTGGCCCATTAACTAAAACGGTATATGTGTGTACTGCTATGAATACATTAGCCGCACTAGACCAGATTAACGACCAACGATACTCATTCGAAATTTGTGGCTGTTGCGATTTTTACGTTTGTAAGAGGCAGAAAATGATAATAAAAAAATTAGATTGAGTTTTGATTAAGGACTTCTGCTTTCGCTTGGGATACAAAGGTTTTGATTAATAGTTTTTTTTTTAATCAGTTAGATAAAACAAACGTCGATCGGTGTGAAGTATTAAGGTCTTTACATTATTTAGTTCAATTATTTCATTGATTTCTAAAAAATATAGAATTCATTTTGGCGGGGGTTCTGTTCACATTTTTTGAAGGCATATTTGCCAGGCACAATTTTTTGTAGCAAATAGCGTTTTAAGAGGTTTGAACCCCAAAACACCCCCAGTGTGTGTATTATTTATTAATTTGTTTTTGTGTATATTTTGTTACTTTAAAATGGCAGTTCTACCTAGAAAAGAGGCATAGAAATAACCAAGAATTAACAACACTTCGTGAAGCATTGTTTGAGAATAATATTCCGAATCTTTTGGACTTACTTAAATCTTCAATGTAGTTCCTCAAAAAAGCTGCTTTGTGTCAGAATATGTCTGGATACGAAGGCAGAAATGGATCTGGTTGGCTTAGACTCTTTGCATAGAAGACATTAGCAATGCAAAGAAGGTTGTAAAATGGAACCCACGAGTTGGCAGAAGAAGTCCGCCCAGTTGGAATTGCGATTTTTGGTGAAGACCGGTCGACCGTGATGCTGGTCAACTCTGACTAAGCTGGAAGAAGTTCAAAGTAGTTGTAAAAAACCGAACTAGGTGATGAATCGGTGGAGTGGTTGCTCTATGTCCTGTTTGCGATTTCAGGAAGCCATGATGATTAGGTTTTTAATAGAGATTATTGCTGGTTTCAAGAGTATTGAGCGGTTGGTGGGTTCTGGTGACTGTGGCTGTATGAGACACACTTAAACCAATACATGACCCGTTGTGATACCACAAATTACACCCGTTCGAAATATGCATGCAACACTGTTTTTTTTCTCAACACGTGTTACAACACACATTTGGAGACACTTGAAGATTTTGCCATTGTTATTACGGATTTTGACTCATTTATTTTATGTGAATAGCGATAGTTGTAGACGAGTGTTTAAGCAGCCCGAGCTAGGAATCGAACCTAAAGCCTCTGGCATGAAAACCCAGCACGCTGCCCGCTGGAATATCGAGGTCGGCTATTGGTATTTCTTCTTTGAGTCCATTACACGAAATATTTTTTTAATATTAAGAATTACTTACTCCATTACACCAAACCTTTTTTAAATTTAAGAATTAAAAAAGGTTCCTTTCACTCATTGCAATGTGTTTCCCTCAATTCTTGATTCTTAATTCTAGGCTATTTGTAATAAATAAATAAATGAATAAATAAATAAATAAATAAATAAATAAATAAATAAATAAATAAATAAACAAATAAATTCTCTTCAAGTTACATCATTTAAAATCACTTCCAACTAATGTAAATTATAACTTTTAGACTGACGCAAGATATAAAATACCCACCCGGGTGACCCTAGTCTTTCGCCGCCAGTTTGAATACAACTCTCAATAAAAAAATTTTATTTCCGTACCTCAGTATGTGTTCAATAAACCTTTAAGAAAGAAATCTACTAATATTTTCCATTGTCGCAAAACATGTCGTTAAAGTTAGAAGTTGTTCAGTGAGCTGAAATCATAACTCGATTTCATAAATACTCTGACAAATATTTGAACAAAAAGTATCAAAAAGATCACCCGAATGGGTATAAGTAAAGCGAAGGTTAAGCAAAATTGTATAACCATTTCAACAAGAAATTTGTTCTCAGTAATAATCTAATTCCCATAAAATTCTGTCTCTTAGTCTTTGGACCTTTTCAGATACAACACAATGCTTCGCATCAATTCGGACATTGCTTGTTTACTGGCTTTTAGCTAAAAATATGTAAACATTAGGGCTCCGTCCTCAGCGATCCTTTCTCAGAAGTTATAAATTAAATCCTCATACTTCAATCGTCTGATGATTACCATTTTCATTCATTAAGAAGTTTAATTAAAAAGACCAATTAAGTAACTACTTGGTGAAGAAGTTCCTATTCAATTGTCCACACTTAATAAACTGTGAGATCCGTTGGAATTATTTTCTCAACAGCAATCTGGGGAAAAAATTTATACTGGACGGTCCATCCCTTAAAAAAAGCGTGAACTTTTTCATTAACAATAACCTTGGAATGAAATTTGTACCAAAGTGTCCACACTTTACAAGATTTAAGATCCGTTTAGACTGCTTTCTGTACAATATTTTAAAGTTAATGAACTAGACTGTGGTAATAAGAATTAACCTTTAATTGAATGCTAACTTCTGAAAGAATTAGAAACACTTGTTTCTTAATTCTTCCAACAATAACTTTAAAAACTTTAAAATAAATCGACTCCAACGTAGCCCAATTCAGCTTTCTTTAAATTATGAACAATAAGAATTGGAATTGGAAGATAGGGTTTGCAATCTGGGAAAACGTTTATTTCAGTGATTACACATTCGGCCAAAAATAAAAAAAATGTCATGTGAAAAGCTCCTAAAAGCCATTTGGAATCGAAATGTACCTTTGAATTTTCGTATATTAGTTTTTGAAAGCTAAGCCTTACTACGTTATCCAGTCGCGCGAGTTTATTTAAAACATTTTTAAACATAATCATAATTAAACATCTTCTTCTAATCTTCTTTGGAATTGAAGAAAATAAGCATTAAACATTGTCATAAAATCATGATTTTTCAAAAGTTTCTTTCACGTTTGATATGGTCTCTGGTCTTTAAATATAAGCGGACCTAAGATAAGAAGCATCAAATAGTTACAACTTATGAACGATAGTGTAAAACACCAACTGGAAAGAAAACAAATCGGTCCTTCGCTGCAAGAACGTCATAACCAGGGAAAGGATTTTGTGGAAATTGCCTTTTTTGTTTGCTGCTAGATAGAGCATTTCTGATTGAAAATAAGCACGATTTAGGTCCTCCTGATTTGAAATATACCACTTTTATTTTGCCTTTTTTGCCTTAAAAAGGCAGTTTGCCTTTTTCACCCATAAATGCCTTTTTTTAGTGCCTTTTTTTTTGCCTTAAAAAGGCAGTTGGCCTTTTTCACCCATAAATGCCTTTTTTTAGTGCCTAGTTTACCTATAAATGCCACAAAATGCCTTTTTCAAGATTTGTCGAGCGCCTTTTTATTTTTCTTTCGTTTTTAATATTTTCCCCCTTTTGTTTCGCAAAAATACCTTGAAACTAAAAAAAAATTAAGTGGCAACATTGCAACTTCGTTAACTTATCGATGTTTTTACATTGATTTGATCATTCCTAAGCCGTTATTTTTTGTTGTGCAGTGCAAAATTTAAAGAAATAAACATGCCAAAATCAAAAAGTTCGTTTAGCCAAACAATTTTTCCACGGTGCAGAGTTCGGTGGTGCTGAGAGAGGTGCTGAAATCCTTTCTACAGATGGGAAAGTTTTATTGTGCACTATTTGCGGATCAAAAAGTAATCACGAAAAGAAGTACTACGTGCAGCAGCATATTCATTGCGAAAAACACGTTAAAGCGATGCAACTACCACAAAAAAAGACACAACTGATAGCACCCTACGTCGAAAACCAAAACGAATTTTTCGAACGAACTTAAAATATGTATTTAAAATATGTGCCTCCATTTCAATAAAAATATATTAGTTTTTAAACTATCTTTCAAAACCTTGATGTTCCTTTTCTTTTACAAAAAACGAGGTATAAATATTGTATGTTGCATACGTCAGATGAAAAAAAATTATTAAAAAATACCGTTTTTTTTTAGATTTTCTAGTATTTCTTTCTTATTTTTAAATGCCTGTTTTTGCCTTTTTAAAAGTTTTTAATGCCCTATTACGCCTTTTTAGGCAGTTTTTAGTGCCTTTTTGGCAGTTTTTAATGCCTTTCCGTGCCTTTTTTGCTATTTTATTTTGCCATTTTTATTTATTTAGGTCTTAAAAATCCTTTCCCTGGTCATAACTAAAAAAAATTCGAGTTTATGGTAACCCTGTGTGTATCTGCAAAATTTTAAAATTTAATTTTCTCGAAATGATCTGAACAATTGAATTCTTTCACTTAAAATATCTTTTCACAAACTGCTGGTCTTTAGAAGTGTAAAATTACAAAGTTTTTTGAAGTCTTGACTAGAATACAATTCCAAATTATTTATTTTTACATGTAAGAGAAATTGATTGACAGATTTCGAATTCGGAAAAGTTGTCAAAGACCTTTAAGCGGAAGTGAAATTGACAAAGTTGATACCAGAAATTAAGAGTGAAAAGTATGAACGACATTCATCACCTTCGTTGAGTATCGTTTAAATCGGCTGCCTCCTCTTGCATCTCGTTTCAAGACAAACGTCGAAAATTCTAACGAATGAATAAGGTCAGTTTTGATGGCAGCCATCAAACGAGTTGAACGAAAATGCAAACCAATGAAACGAAGAAAGTCAACGAAAAAGCAACAAAACGTGCACGAATGTAATGATTCTGTGTATTAGTAGGTTTGTGTGTACATATGTGGGGATGTATGCAAAAGATTACTTCCGTTCCAGTGAGAAGAGGAAGAGGCAACATTCATAAAAGCTCTAATGGCAACAAAGGCAGTCAACGGTTGCCGCTGCTAAGTAAAAGAAGAGAAAAAGTGGAGTGAAAAGCGAAACCAGGTCGAGTTCAAACGAAATGCAATAAAAGCGCCAAACGGGCGAAAGATGCAAATTTAATGCAAGGCGCAAAAAAATCAAGAAAATGAAAGAATATCAGACAAAAGAAGTAACAAGCACTTTGGGTGAGGGGGCGCTGGGACGGAACATGACCAAGTTGGCAGCATGCAGCGAGCGGCAGCATGTGCGCACAAGGCCAGCAACAACCACAACATTAATTACAACAACAAAAACAATAGCAAAACACAGTCGAATATGATTTTCCTTAGAGACATTAGAAGAACAACGAAACAGCATCGCAGCATCAAACCACCGAATGGCACACCGGCTGCATCAGTGTGTGCGTGTGAGTGTGTGCGTGTGAGTTGGTGTCTAGTGAATGAAGTCAAAGTCAAGAAAAAACTTGACCAAGACCGAGAATTGCAACAAAGAGCAATGAACAACAACAACAACAACTGCAATCAGCAAGATGTGAACACAAATCGAATGCGAGGAAAGTGGGGCCGGGAGGGCGAACAGCAGAAAACCGCCAATGACTGCGATGACATGACACAGGAATCCCAAGAAAAACCAAATAATGTTGGTGTGAAGAACAATGACAACAACAGCAACAACATCAAATGGCATTGGCAAGCTGTGCACTCTTAGAAGAAGAACAACAACAACAAAAAATAATAATAAACAACAACAGCAGCGCGTTGCAAGCACACAGCTGCAGCGAGCGCACATTGAGGTCGCAGCAGCGCCGCGATCGCCAATGAAGGCTACGCTTGTTGCGGCGGTCGCCACTGCTGTGCGGCAACATTGTAGTAGTAGCAGCAGTTGCTAGTTGCTGGTGGCTGGCGCACTTGCTGCCAATGCCGCACGTGCTGATTTTTTTGGCCGCTTGGGCAGTGTGCGGTGTGAAAAGTTGGTCGAACGAGTTGCTGTGTCGTCTGTACGCTTGAATGGATGTCTGGGGATGAGTGTGGCGGTCGGCGGCATGAATGATGGGCGCGATTAGCTGCACCAGGCGGATGCTGCGATGCGATGTGGCTGACGATCGAGTATTTATTTAGTTGATGTTATGTGCTGCGCTGCGCGAAAATGACAAAGCAACATTCAAAAATGTTTTATTATTGTATGGCAAAATGTGTACTGTCTAAGGTTGTCACATGTGAATACAAAACGATGACAATTCGGCAAATTACTCAATTAGGTATTCTGTATTAGTTTTGCGCTCTTTCAAATCTATGTGTCTTGAAAGAACCAGAAAGTTTGAAATCACACATCGGAAAACACCATCCACACCTACTCTGCTCATTTAACTCCAGATTGCATAACTTTTTCGAGCACAACTGGCTGTATCTCTATTCTAAATTGCTCAATGTTATCTTTAAGTTTGAGAATTGTCACAACCAATCATTTGACATAACCTAACAAGAAATACTTGCTACTAAAATTGTCGAGGTCAATTTACTGGCAAAAGTCTGTAAATGACTTTTCCTTGAATTAGGTTATCTCAATTAATCGACCACAATTCTCCTGAAACGATACTTTAAATGTTTTGAAACAAAAATTCGTCATTCTTGGCGTAATGTGGGTCATTGACTGTAACGTTAGTTTCAGTATAATTTTTACAGAATTAAGGATCGTTGATACCATTTTCATTAGCACGCAAACAAAACATAATACATACATTTTTACCGGATGAAATGGCGTTTGAAGTGCTCATTGTAAATTTGTCTCAGTGCTAATTTCAAAATTTAGCTTCTTGACGTGACTATCAAAGCCAAAAATTAGCTTCCAATGGTCTTTTATGATGACCATAAAATTTATGTACCGTGGCTTAAAATGGAACAAACCGCAAACAAGAAACAAATATTGAGTCATAGGTTAGACACAACAAAATAAAGTTATTTTTAATTTGAAATAAACAACTGATAAGAAAACTTAGATCAGCAAAAATAAAAATATATTTTAGTTTTTCATTCATAGAAAAAAATCGTTATATTGCCTGTTGGACCTGAGACAACTGGTTCCCAAAATTCATTGGTTTTCCAACTGGTTTTTGGACTGTGACAAACTGGTTTAGAAACTGTTTTACTTAGGCCTAATTTTGGACTAGTTGCAAATGGATGCAGACGGAAGGCAATTGAGTGTCTTCTAGGATATCGCCATTTGAAAAGAGTGAGTTCGCTCCAAGGAAACGAATTGGTTCTACAGTCAGCTATGGCTGACAAGTAACCAGTTTAAGGGGGGGGGGGAGGGGTTAAGGGGTTAAGCGTAAAAAAAACACTTTTTTATCAAATTTATTTAAACCTTTTGTACATTATTAAGCATACTTTTAACAATATTCTGTAATTTGTTCATGCAGAAATATTACAAAACAAGCCGGTGACAGAGCTTGCCCCAGAACATCCTTGAAAAAATACAATTTGCTGTGTTCATTGTTATTCGGTCGGAAATTATCTGAAATCAAAAACCATTAAAATTTAGTCAAAGTATTATCAAATCCTCCCCCAACGTTCTCCGATTATTTTTTTTTCATTTAAAAATGTTTGGTGGCCATCTAAAGTGTAAACTGCTATTTTCCACGAAAAATTCCGCCATTTTGTGGGTGGGAAACCCCCTTAATATAAAAAAAAAATTTTTTACTAAACGTTGGGGCGAGGTATTTTATACATATGTAATTAATGTGTACCAAGTTTCAAATGAATCGGTTTAGTAGTTTTTAAATGACAGTGAACACGGACTTTAACAAAGTAGTTTTGAGACCAGAACAATAGAAGAGATTAAGCTGTATACCTGCACTAAAGGACAGAGGACTAACTATAGACCATAACTTCAATAGTTATGCTCCGATCGACTTAAACTTTTGAGAATATATTCTTGAAATGTTTAACAATAAGATAAGACAAAAAAATTCGATTTTTCGAAAGTGTAAACCCTTAAATTATATTCGGACCAGTCCGAATTCTTACAGAGTAGTTACACGTGGAAAATTACCCTCAAAGTTAAAATGGATCAAAAGCAAAAGCAAACCCTTTTAGCTAAGTAGGAAGTATTTTTAATTCAATAACTGCTTCCTTACATACAGACATTGATTCCACCGATTTTGAACAATAAGATATCTAGATTTTCGCCTTCAATTTTTCCTCTAAATAGCTCTAGACATATAGTGAACCAAAACAACAAATGTACAGCAACACCCCCTATATTAAATTGTGATTTTCTCGGAATCTATTAAAGCTTTGGTCATGAAATAAATGAGAAAATAATTGCAATTTCTTGTCATTTTAAAGTAGCCCCAGATTCGCACATTCATACAACTTATGCCTTCAAATGGTGACTTGGTAGTACTAAAACACGTTTTCAATACCAAAATTGAGAATATTTTCCCTCACATTTGTCTTTAAATGTTAAGGCACATTGCTTGGTCCAAAACTATCGATATTAGAAAGGCTTCCCGGATGATATTACAGCACGGTCTTACTGTGAGGCGAAAGCTATTTCCTTTCAGCTTGGTATTTGTTTTCCGCTAAACATATCTGATCTGAACCATCTGATCGGAAAACATTGAACTTGCCTTCGTCTGCAAGCAAAACTTCGAAAAAAGATCAAATAGCACAGTGTTTCCTGACAGGTGTGGCAACCCAAGTAACAAAATGTCAAATCGGGTGACTGAGAGCGCCTCTCGGTGGTAATTCCCGGACATTTTTTGGTCAATGTGGTATTTATCAGGGAAGAAAGGGACGACTGAGCATTACGTAATTGTTTGTTCAATGAAATTCATACAAATCATAGATCAAGATTCAGTGGCGCAGTGACATCAGGAGACAAGAATTTCGGATAAAGTGTCTGTCGTTGTACAGAAAATGCCAAAACAAAACCTGTGTTACCACAATGAGTTCAATGGCTTAAAAGTCAACTTAAGTAAAGCCGGTAATAGTTCGTTTTTAACCTTTTCACCACCAAAAAGGCAAATATGACACATTGCATGGAATGGGTTTTAGATAGCTGAGGGTTAAAAATGATTCAAACACCAACTTCTATTGTCGTTCGTTCTATTGAAATGTCTACATTCGAGTTGTGTGTGGATGTTAGTTGTGGCATTGTTCTTGTTGCCGTTAATATAATTATTACATTAAATATAACTATTGTTGTTGTTGTTGTCGTGGCCATTGTTAATTCGACGCTACCGTGTGTCGTCACTTAGAACCATGCAAATTGGTTAGTGGCTTCCCACTCCACCCCCGCCAGTTCGCACATTTGCGTTCGTTGTTCGTTTGTTGGCTTTTTGTGTATTGCTTTTGAATATTACATCTTCATTGTTGTTGTTGTTGTTGTTATGCTTATTTATTCTTTGCAAATAAATAAAAATATTTCATTTGTATTCTTAGGCTCGCACGCCCGCGCAGCTGCATAATTTTTGGCCGCTTTTGTGCGCTGCCCGCATGCGAATTTGTGCCGACACTTGGAGGCTTTTAGTGATTTTTTTTTTCATTTCGGTTTGGTTTGGTTTTATTTTATTTATTTGAATTTTTCTTTTAGTTTTTGGCTGTTTGCTGTTTTGTGAATTTTTGATCGCTAGCAGCGCTTGGCCGCCTCTGCTTGGCTACGTTGTGCGGTTTTCGGTGTTACTACTGTTGCTGTTGTTGTTGTTGTTGCCTCTACTAGAGCCGTCTTTGTTGGGTCAGTGAACTGTTCGGACTCGTCGTTGCGCCTTTTTTGTTGTAGTTTGCGTTTTATTTTTGCGTTTAGTTTTAGCTTAGAAATTGTTGTTGTTGTTGGGTGGTATTCAATTTGATGATTTGGCGTTGCTTTGTTAAAATGTTTGGTTGTCGTTATTGTTGTTGTGACTTCTATTCGTATTGTATTGAAATGAATGAAAAATGAATGGGAAAAAATGTATAATTGTGAATTTGATTAAATTCTTGGACATGAATTTGCCGTTGCGGTTGTTGTTGTAATTGTTGTGATTGCTGTTTTTTTTCTTGTTGGGTTTTTGCTTTAACTGTTGTAGTTGTATTTACTGTTTTTTAATGTGTGGTAATTTTTTTCTCGTTTTTTCTCTTTTTGGTGTGTCTGACTCGGTTGAGTGAAATGACTAAGCGGAATTTTGCGTCACCTAACGGAATTATTTATGATTTCACGTAAAAATGTGTACAAGGCAGATTTTTCTTTGAATTCATGGCTGGAGTAAACAATGAATCGCACTAACGGGGATGAGAAAGAGGAAGTAGCAATGAGATTAGTGCAGCGAAGCTGTCCGCACTTATGGGTAGAACACTTTTTAGAGGACGGAGAGCACATTTCGAGAAACAACAACAAATTAGGCAGGTGTTTTCTAAAAATCATATTTTTTATGTTATAGAATCAATGCGTAGGGAATAACTGCACTGATGATAACTAGGATGCAGTCATAACTGGCTGGCCATGAATGGCCACACATAGATACCTATTGGCTCCTTAGCGATGCCGGATGGAGAAACGTTTACGAGTTGTGGTAGTGATCCGTGAGAGAACGAGTCCTTTCGGCAAACTTCAGGTAACGCTTCAGGCCCAGCGTTGCCACTTCTTTCACCGGCGAACTCAACAAAAAAAATAAAAAATCTTTACTTAACCTCAAAGATAATTCAGATGCTAAAAGTGATTGCTTCAATAAGCCTTGTATCAAATTTTATTGATTTCATAACAAAATCTTCATGCACTAAACACTTTGCAAAACTCAAATCACTTTAATTTAAAACAATTTCAAAAGTATTGAACTCTTACAGTTTCGTTTTTTAATAAAAATGAACCAATAGATGGAATTGAGATCTCTGAGGACTTTGATACTTTGCTTTGAGTTCAGAGAGGAAGTGGTGTGCAAGTAGATTGATTAACGTCTTAATTTAAGTTTATATGACTTAATATATTTTCTCTAATTAACTTTTAATCTTCGGCGCTGTTCGTATTGGCGATGACTATCCTATACTTGGCTTGGCCATGCCTGCTGAATGGACGATGAAGCTCCGGCGAAAAAGGTGTTCGATGCGGTATTTGTAGGTCGACGGCGAAGAGGGATGCCGTGTCCCCGGTGGAAGGACCAAGTTGAGGAGACCCTATCATCTCTTGGTGTAACTAACTGGAGAAGACGCGCGCAAAGCCGAGGCGCCTGGAGAGAGCTTTTGCGGCAGGTCGTAATCCGCTAACGGGTTGTTATGGCCAGTTAAATAAGAAATTAACTTTTAAGTACATTTTTAACTGTTTGACACTATATGTTTTAACACCTTAGTAATAAAAAATAATAATAAAAAAATAATAATAATAAATAATTGACTGGCACGACAGCCCGCTTACGCGAGACTAAGGCCTAGCTTCCCGCAACCACCCGTGTTGTGCGTGTGAATTTGTACGCGGGTGGAAGGGACCTACAGTTTTATGCCGGTTCCGAACGGCGAGTTGGGAGCTTTTTCATAAGCAATTTTTACTCTCAGAGGTTTGCCATTTCCAGCTGAGAGGACAGCCACCGAAAGAGAAAACGAGTTTTCCCGTTATTTTTTTTAGGTGTTATTACAGGCAGTATAGTAAAAAAATATAGTAAAAAATAATAATAATAAACAATAAAAAATAATAACTGGTATTGAAGCCCGATTGCAAAACTGAGGACTTCTTTACGTGGTTATTAAACATTTATTTTTATTACACTTTTCTTACTTTTTACTATTTTAGCATTTATTTTGATCAAATAACCTTTGGTACAGTGATCACTTCGCAGTTTCAATTGAAACTCTTCAATGTGAATAAAAGTAGAATTAGTTCAAGCTGTACTATTTTGTATGAATCGTAAATTCATTAAGCGCCTAATGTGCCCATATGGTCACACTAAACATGCACTAAAAAAATGTCATTTGTCAGTTATCGTCATTCATTAAATCGCTAAAAAAATGAATGAAAAAAGATTGCGGCACATTCGGATTGACCAACTATATTGTTGTAAGGGAGTTAAAATTTTAAAAATTTACTACAAAATTGTGATTCCCTCATGATCATGTTTTGTGCTTTAGGAGGCAACTTTGGTAGCTTTAATCAAGCATCTAAGCGGGCTGTGAGTAAATTCAAACAATACGAAGAGGTGGGATCAATTGGATCAGCGAAAGTCAGGTGTTTCAACTGTTTTTGAGGTTAATGATTAAAAGTTAGACTCAGAATTTGCTCAGCACTCCGGCTTGTCCTACGCTCCATTATGAGCTGAGTTAGAAGAAGTGGATCTACACAATAAGTGTTACCAACAAACCACACAACACGACCCATTTTTTTTAGTAGCTTTTCCAAGAGATGTGAAAGTTCTGGTATCGACTTTGAAAATCAAAAAAACAATGGCAGTGTCTTTCAAGATCTTGCAATATGGTGGAGTTGAGATTTTTTTTGGCCCTACGCAAAGCCACTCTTGAACATTTAAAAAACAATAGTCCCAAAGTTATGGATGGAACATTAGCATTGAATATTATTTAAAAAAATTGTGTTTATCAAGACTCGTGCCAAATATGTTAAAAAAAAGCATTGCAATCTACCTCAAATCGATCGAGGCCTGCAAAAAGCTTCGTTTCAAGTAACTAGTAATTAAAAAAAAATTTAATCGATCAGTTCCTTATTGATAAAAAATAGTGTGGCCGCCTGAACAGAATGCAGTACCACAGCCACAAGCGATCACGCCACATCAGCTGATCATCAAAGTTCGATTGTCAAATTTCAACAATTAAATTTCATTATTTTTAATATATTCGGTTAGGTTTTCCTTTTTTATCGTCGATATTTCAAAATTGAATGTCAAATGTTTAAACTGTCGAACGTGTGGCGCAAAAAAGTTAAAATTAAATCAATCTTCGCCACAGCCACAGATTAAGTCACAGCCACAGCTACGCATTATGAGCACTTTCATACAAATGCATACATTTAAACTTTTGAGAGGTCCTACCACATCTTTAGCTACGACATCCTGTTCAGGCAGTTATAGTTATATGGTCGCAAGGTCATGGCCGATAGTTAGTCAAAAAGTTCAAACAATTTCTGAAGAGAAGAGAAACGACTCCTGCAAAAGGTTCCCTGCCAAATCTGTAAAAAAAAACCGTTGACATTTACCTCAAATCGATCAAGTCCTGTAAAAAGAAGTCATCGAAAGTTTTTTAAATCGATAAAGTCCTGCAAATGATTTCATACTAAATGTGCCAAAAACTAACTCTTGAACATTTAAAGAAACAAATTTGTGAAGTCATGGGCGAAAAGTTAGTCAAAATGTTTAAAAAAATCATTGAAAAATCAAAGAATCGATTCCAGCAAAAAGTCTCTTTTCAAATGTGACAAGTAGTCATTGAAATAAACCATAAATTAATTTAATCTTGCAAAAAGTGTTGTGTTAAATTATCTCAAATTGATTGAGTCATTTCCAGGACTGAAGGTCTCGCGAGGGTCTTTAAAATGATGTAATCCATACACAATGATAATTCCCAGGCAATATACATATTGACCATAAAATTATGTATTATGTTTAAGTTAACACGGTAGCGCCTAGCGGGGCTATATGGTCACATTAAACATGCACTCAAAAAATATAATTTTTCAATAATATTTCTCATCGAATCCTTAAAAAATAGTTTTTGCAAAATTCGAAATAAGAAGAATTCCGGCACACTCGGGTTAACTTAAGTTTTGAAGCGACAATGTGTATAACTCTTTATAAATATTTGGCATATGTGAGTCACCTTTTGTTTGTTTACAGTTGATGGCAGGCCAACAAAAACAGTTTACAGTCAATGAAAGCGATAACCGAAAATCGCGTCAGACTTTACTGGAATTTCGCATCATGCAGTTTTGCATGAAATGGAGAGTTTGTTGAATGAAAGTTGTTTACAACTTATTGAAATGGAATGTTACTCAGCAATGCGTCGATTGGGCACAGTGATTGACTTGCAATAAGGTAACAGTTACCATCCGGATGAGAGTATCGGATGGTATCGTAAAGAAGAATATGCTGTGCTTTTGTTTTTGTTAATAGTTTAGTACTCAGGTTTTGGGTTGAATGTTCGACTTTTTAAGTTAAGCTTTTCCCTCTCCATTCCGTTAATTTTGAGAGGTTGCAAACTTTATACTGTATTGTAATGTTTCTTCTGTCAGTAAGAGAAATCTAATCTTATCGTTTTGATATTTTTTCTTGAAGAAATTTGAGGAGCATTTGGTTGAAATCTTATATTTTGTTCCCTTTTTGAAATTATGTGTAACAAATGGTATTAATTTTTCTAATCATTGTCCTGCGAAGTTAAGTTTTTACCCACTTTTGGATCATTTTTAATCCTACTTGTTTTAATCCTACTTTTGGATCATTGAAGAATAATGACAAAGTACAAAGAGTGATGCAAGTATTCCTTCTCGTTATAGGTGAGGTTGTATTGGCACAATAATTTTGAGCTTTAGGTTCAAATAGTCGAACGATTTTGATTAACAATGAAATGGTTAATGGTAGGAATTGTCTGGTAAACTTAGATGGTAGGAAGTCGTGTCTGCCTTGAGGGTCAAAAAGGTCAAAAAGCGTAGGCTAAAAAGACTTTAGTAGCCTTCATAGGTTAGTATAATTTACACTAGATTTGATGGACCATTTTACAAAAAATTGAGCGCATCCAAGCAATTCTTCAGTGAAATGATCTACTAATCTTTTGTCCAGCTACGAAGGGCTGAAATTCAAGGCGACAAAGAGTAAACATGTTAATACTCAGATTCGTTATAACCATTTTAATCGAGGTACCTAAGTTCCCAGTTCATTGGAAAGATTTAGTAATCTCTTGCCTGGCTATGAAACATTGAAAGCAAATACCACAAAGAGTAAACAATTCAACTGTGCAAATTAGAAAATATTAAGTTTTTTTATAACCATTTTGTATAAGTTACTTAAGTTGTATTAGAAAAGTATTGCAATATATGTTAGTGCTTACACTCGCGGTGAGAGCAACAAGAATTGCAGCGGATGAAATCCTTTTAATCCATGGAGGGAGTGACTGGCTGTTGATGAGTTTTAATCACTGGCTGGCAGCGGCTTAAATTTGAACTTAAATCCAATTTGATTGTGAGTTAATCCGAAAGTTTGTCTGCTTTACTGAATGTGTGGAAGTTTTGAAAAGCACTTTTTGATTGCAAATTGCAATGTGCAATTTTGTATGATTGGTAAATATTTTGTTTGGTATATGCGCGTGAATGAAAGATAAAGCAAACAAAATGAAAGTGTAGCAAAATATAGTAGAAACGGTGTTGAGGCAGAGGAAGCCAGTGGAAAGTGAGATAAATATAGACTGAGAGAAAGAGTGAGAGAGAGAGAGAGACAGTGACAAACAGCCAAATTGGGCGTCATGCAAGGATAATAAGCAAAGGATATTTCCAATGTGGAGTCGAACGAATGTTTCCCATGTGAAAAGACAAGTGGCAGCCGTGTTAGTATTAACGGTTAAATAGATGAAATTAAATAAATAAATAATAAATTGTTGCAGGTAATTAATTAATTAAACAGTATACAGATGAATGAATCGAATGTGGTAAATGTAAATAAGAAATAATTTTGTATTAGTTAAAAGAAGCAAAAGTATTTATACTCACAAGAAAGGGACGAATTTTGGTAGAGGGGGATTTTTTGGATGTGGAAACGAAATTAGGGCAAAGCAAATGAGCGCGGAACGGACCGGGGCAAATCGTTGCAAATTCACACAGTTACCGAAGAGAAAAATCAAAAACAAAAATAAAAATAGTTGAAAATTTAACTTTTGCTGTTGTTGGAATAATTGTTGTTGTTTTCGGCATACAAGGCGTTACAAAAATATTTACAATGCAATGTGACGTTAAGAGCGGTGGAAGTTGTTGTGCGCGAGTTGGCTGGACTTTGTTGATGAAGCAGAGTGTAACGATGAAATGGGGCCGAGGGCGGAAGAGGGCGAGGGGTTGTATTTGCGGGCAGTTCGGAAGAGTGGTGGGTGTAGAAGCGAGCGCTTATAGTGGGCTGAGGGGTAGGAGGGGGAAATTAAAATGCCGTTTTTTGTTGTTGTTCTTCTTAATGAAAATATTTACAACAGTTTGGCTTTTCGATAATTTTGTTTAGAAATTTTTGTTTTGCTGTGCTGGTTGCGTTGTGTGTGCGTGGGAGTTATCCGTTTTGGCGTTTTGCGTTGATTAAGTTTTGATTATATTTCTGAGCACTGTTTATTTGATTGCACTATAGTTTTGTTTTTGAATATTAAAAAGAAATTTTGTATTTTATTTCTTAATTTGTTTTTGAATTTTAATTGAATTCACTTTTACTTAGTGAAATATTTGTTTCCAGTTAACTTTTAACGTTCGTTGTAATAAAATAATGAGCTGTATTTATGGGAAAATTTTTCCAATTGCACTTTTTCAATTTGCACTTTTTATTGCTCACTTCTTGTCATATTTTCCTTGTCAGTATTTCAATTTATTGAAAACAGTCTATGAAACTGGTAAAAATATATATTTTGTTGCTTTTGTTTCAGTTAAACTTTTATTTTTATAATTTATTGCATGTTTTTTAACTGTTCATTATAAAAAGAGTTTTAAAAATATTATTTAGTGTTTATAAAAGTAAATTGAAGTTGTTTACTTGAGCTTAAAAAATGAATTGCTTTTTTCCCCTTTGCACAATTTGTCTTAGATTTTGTTGCTTAGTTTCACATGTAATTGTTTTATTTAATTTTCCATAAATTAAAAAATTTTGAGCAAATTTTCTTAATAAACTTTTGCACGTTTTGTATGTTTCAATTATTTTGTATTGCGTTAGTCTTTGTTTTTGTAATTTTAATCCACAAGTGTATCCAAATACGTTTTCAGCTGATTGCAATTTATTTGTTGCTCTCTGATGATAGCTCAGCCTGTGGCTTACGAAATGCTCTCAGATTTTAAAAGTTTTTCCAAATGTTTACTTTCACGTTTTTTTAATTTTCTCAATTTCTGCATTTTGCAATCTCTCACACGAATGTCGACACATTTACTTTGTTTTGTTTAAATATTGCACTGTGTAACAAATTTGCACTATTGGCAAAATTCTTTCTTAACCATTTTCATTGCGTCTGCCCGTCATTATTGCCAACACAATTCCAGCATTTATTTTTACTTAGCAACAACAAACGCAAACTATTTATATTGCTTGAATCTCGCAAAATGTGTAAATTTTCGTAGTGCAAAACGTCTTTCTTCGACTTTGCTTTTGCCAATTGTCTGTCTTGCGGTAGTTTAGTGCTTCTTGGGTTTTGTTGTTGCAGTTTGACTGCGTATATTGTCCACGGTTGTGCACGGCACGCAACGCCCGACCAGAGAAATTCACACAAATCCGAATACGTCAACGGTAGAAAGCCGACTGTGCGCAGGCGCACAAAAAGAAATGCGAACAACGGACACAAGCCGCATGGCGCGGCAACGGCAGATCAAATGCTGTTGCCACCACCATTACAACAGCCAAGAGCACCACCAACACTGTGCCATCAACACAACTACACCACTACTGCCATCGTCGTTCCATCGCATCAGTAACATCCGAAGCCAACATTGGCCAAAGCAGCGTTGCGCTGCTCTCTGCAGCAATCGCCAAGCCGCCAAGGCAGCGCTCGCACAAGAATGGTAAAACGGATCGGCGCGACGGATCTGCACATGTTGCGCTACGACCACAGCAACATGCTGCGCGCACTCAGTCGCTGCGAACATGTTCGAAGCGTTGTGACTTTGCGGGTTTTACCTTCAACGCGTTCAAAGTCAGGGCTAACCAGTTGAGTCGGGTTTGTGCTGAACGCTGGTGGAGCAGTGATCGACAGAAGGAGAGCGAGAGAGAAAGAGAGTGCGTACTGGAGAGTGGAGGCAACGGTATGAATGTGTGCGCCATGTTGCTGAGCGTGCAAATTGTCTCAATGTACTTGCTGCAAAGATTTTCGTTTAGCAACTGTGGCAACAATTCTTAAAGCAATAATTCAAAGATTAGGGATTGGAGTTTCAAATGAAACGAACTTTTCGGTATGGAAATTGTTGTTGTTTCAACTATATTTTGGCGCGTTTCACGCATCTTGTTAACAAAAGATTCATTCTGGATGCTGTTTCTTTGAGCGGAGCTGGCGAAAAAATATTTCATTTGCTTATAATAAATATAAATTTTTTAAGTGACAGCCTTTTCTCTTCTTCAATAAATCTTTTTTCAAAATAAATATTGTTTTGAGTGATTAGTTGAGAAAATGCAATACAAGTGCATAGAAGGTAAAGTGCAGCAGTCAGTAGAAGACAAATGCAACCTTCTTGCTTAGGTGCCAAATACACAGTGACCCTTCAGGACACTTATCCTGGTTCTCATTTGGTCCCTTTTTAGTGAAAGAAGATCTCTAGAATGATGAAAGTTTAAGGTTGGCTAAATTTTGTGCGTCGTAAATCCTGTGTTGCCTTCAGCCCATCTTAAGTTGGTATCATGTATGTAACTTGTATGAGAACAAAACTTAGGGTAACAAGGATCTAAAAAGGATAAACAAATAAGGCAATTCCGATCTTACAACTTTTTGTTCTGTTTTAGTAATACCAAAATGTATTGTTAGCCACAGCAAATTTTTAGACTGTCCGTCAGCTTTATCCTTTCAAATGTTGGAGTAAAGAACAATTCAGAATACTTTAAGTCAGAAGAGCTCGCCCCACATGGAACTACTACATAGTGAGATATTTAGATATTAGCCAAGATGTGACAACGCTCGGAATTGATTTTCCAGAGAGCAAATTGCGTACAATTCAGAATACTTTAAGTCAGAAGAGCTCGCTCCACATGGAACTACTACATGAGATATTTAGATATTAGCCAAGATGTGACAACGCTCGGAATTGATTTTCCAGAGAGCAAATTGCTTACTTTTTTGAGCTCCATACATTACACTAACTTCAGATGAGTAAACTCAGAGTTCAGTAATGAAACTCACACCATTTCAGAGAATTAGTCTCACCGCAACGATCCAGGGAAAACCTGTAAACTCTAAACTTACGTCGGTCTAGAGAAATATTCCAGCTAAAAACAGTGCAGCATAGAACCACGACTGGTATTCTGTTGGATAGGCCAAGTTGGGAACGTTTTCTAAAGAACTTTTCAAAAGTTACATGGACAAGGAACCGGAAAAAATTACTTTAATTTCCTCACACATGTTCTACACTTTCTAGGAGAATCCCACACTTGGGTAACTGCTTCTTTGAAAATCGAAAACTTCGGTTGAAACTCAAAATGATTTTGTAAATAAGGGAACCTGTATATGAATTATTTTGGGGGTTGCTCTTGACTTTTCTTCGTTAAGGGATCGAGTTCCTTTTGCCACAAATATATCACAACAAACGATCGAAATATTGTCAATGTACCTAGCTAAGAAGCTCAAAATGGTTCTGTAGATAAAGGAGTCCGCGTCTGAATTAATGTGGCGCTTGTTCTTAATTCTCCTTCATTGGGAGAACGAAATTTTTCCAGCATGCGACAAGACTTTCAATATTATTGCAGGACAAACAACCGAAATATTGATTTTTTCAACACGAAGGTATACAAATTAAGGTTTTGAAATAACTCTAAAAGCCACAAAACTCATCAAAACTGAAAATAAAGCTATAAATACTATAAATTACGCCTGTTAAAATGTTCAAAACAAATACAAAATTGACCTCCCATGTAGATTAAACGATAAACTAGAAAACTGTAATTGTGAAATCTTTTTGCACAGCACTGTATGGTCAATTTCTGTGGCTCGACTATTCTGTGTCTCGTAAGATTCCTCGATCGTAAGCCCCATAAATTATTACATATCAAAATACCTTACCTCTCATTTTAACGTCCAATTACACGTGTATGTAGCTTAAGTCGTTTGTCTTTTCAGAGGAAATTCCTTTAAAGTATTTTACGCACAATATTTTTTTAATCTTTTTAATTCTTATTTATCTTTTTATTTTTAAAATTTCATCAAGTTTGTTGCTCAAGTCTTTCTAAGTTCTTATTTATCTTTTTAGTTTTTAAGTTTCATCAAGTTTGTTGCTCAAGTCTTTCGATTTATTGTTACAAATTGCATACGAAAATATGCAAGATTTTTATTTTTATTATTTCTTTTTAAAGCTCTGCTTACAACGCTTGATTGCTATTGTGTACGAACAAATTCTACGCAAATACGCAAAAATTCAAAAAATCTTTTTACTAAATTCTGACTAATGACAATTTATATCGAAATTATGTTTTTTTTTCTATATAGCGCAAATGTTTTGCATATTTTTGCCATTTACTCAGCTACACTAATAGCACTAATGGCAAAGACAACACAACAACAATAACAAAAATGCCAAAGCACGCACACACTCGTCTCGGCAACGAAGTATTCGAAGTATGTAAGCGCTCACACGTTGGCCCGCATGCTTGCTGGCTCTGACTTTGCCCTGATTGTGCGAGTGTGTGTGTGTGTGGATATGTGTGTGCAGCGCGAATGTATTAATGCGGCTGTCTGACGGCGCGCTGCACGATTCGCAGCAACTTGACCTAGAAAACATTTTTTCCTGTTATTTCGCCTTGTAAACACAACAATTTACAGTTGATGCCACTTTTGCCGCCATTGGGCAACATTTTGGCGCTGGCAACATGTTGCGGTGTGAGAAATGTTGCTGTCAAAGTAATTTGCCGCTGCTCTGTGGAATTTTGCCGGCCGCTGTTGCGCTCGTCGTTGGCTGACTGCATTTTAACGCAGACCTATGGGGTGGAGAGGAAAGGAGTATAAGAGGGGATGCAAGTGGGGCTAAGAGGGGGCGGTGAACGTGCATTGTGCACGTCCAGCTGCGCGGCACTTGTTGCACGCTGCGCATCAGTGGCCGCATGCAGCTAAGCGCTGCACTCACACACACTCGTGCACACAATGACGCGGACACAAATATTTACTGTTTGTTGTTGTTGTTGTTGTTGTTGTTGGTTGGCTGTAGTTACTTTTTGTTGATCATTCGAGCATTATTATTGCTGTTGGTAGTTAGCTATTTGTATGTTGTGTGTTGTTGTTGTTATTGTTTCTTTTTTGCTGGGCCGCCTCGCAGCGCATTTTTATGACTGTCGATTTTTCTGTTTGTTTCTGTATTTCTCTTTAGGAACGTTCGTCGCATAACGGTATCGCTGCGAAAATGAAAGCTTCAATTGTGCGCGCAATATATGTATATGTATGTAGGTATGTGTGTGTGTGTGTGAATTTACCTGTGCGCTGTTCTTTTTGGCCAATTGGCCCTACCACATACCAAAATAATTGCTGCGGGCGCAAATTGTTGTTGTCATTGTCGCCGTTGCATGTTTATCGCTTTGCGGTTTTAGCGAACAACAACAACAACAACAGCATCACCGAGATTGTCATCGTCATCGCCGTCACCATCGGTACCTGTCATTATCATCACTAGAGGTAAAAATAACTGCAGCCACACCAAAAACAAAAACAACAACAATAACAAAAGCAACATCGTTATGTGTGAATGATTTTGAATTTTTCACCGAATTGACTTGCTTTTTTTTTATTATTTATTTTATATAAATTTATATGCCTTTTTTCACGTGGATTGGTTGGAATTTCCTCTACTCGTTTGGCAAATAAGAATTTATAAATAAATGAAACGTTAAATGTTTAAATATTTATAAATGAGTCAAAGCGAATGATTTTCTAGTTCAATATTTTAAAGTTTTTTGAAATATTATACTGTTTTCTTTGGCATTATGGTTTCTTAAAATATCGGCTTCCATATTATTTGCGAAAAAGCGATTCAATTCGTCTTCGATTGATATTTTGTTCCATTCAAAGAAATGCCTCTCCAAAAAATTTGCGCCAGCGCTTTTTTCAATCTTCGAAACACTTCTGATAGTCGCTTTTTGGTGTGAACTTGAGTTCTGTGAGCCAAAATGTGGCAAATCCTCGTCCCCTGAGTTTTGAGAACAGCATAAAGCCGCAGGGCCCGCGAAGGGTCGATTGTGGTACATTGGCCGCACCATATGGCCAAGATTATGCATGAAGAGGACAAGTTATATGTTATCGATGAGTCGTACTTCCATTAGGCAGCTTATTAAAGTCATCACAGATCACTGTGCCATGAGGGCAAAGCTCGTAAAATGGCACTCGTCCTTTCATGGGTCTCTTCAGTTTTGGAAACAGAATAAAGCCACAGGGCTCTAGTTCGGTGAGTACGGTGGCTGAGGCATGATTATGGTTTTGTTTTTGGCCAAATATCATAAACTAGCAACAATGTCTAATGTAATCGATAGCAAAAACTGCAGTCAGTACATGCAGTCAATCCGCCGTTTGCAACAGACCTTAACAATTTTCTTCATTTCTTAGACAATTTATTTCATATTAATTTCTTCTGTCCAATCAATTCGAACTTCATTTCTACATTACAATTAATTCTGTCCAAATCAATCCAATACTCAAATTAAGCTTGGTCCCTCTTCCTCATTCTTACAAGCAACTCCACTGATACTAATTTTTTACAATCTGATTGTTTTCAATAACCAAACAGCATTGTCCGCGCTGCTCTTGCCCTCCTTTTCGTTTGTCCAATAGCTGCGCTCTTCAACTTTGACTTCACAATAATTACTGTCAGTCTGCGTGCATAATTTCCATGTCAAACAAGCACAGCTTGATTTGTCCCTTTCCGTATTTTTTGTTGCTAGGCTGCGCGTCGAAACTTGTGACCGCCCTTAGCGTCCAAATGGGCATTTCATGTTCGAGTTGTATGCATTTTGAAGCTTTTGGAGTGTTTGTGTTGTTGCTTTGTTTTTGTCTTCACGCAGCACATTGAGTTCAAAATGTTTTGTTGATAGTAAATGGGCGCATTTCGGTCAAAGGGCTGAACGGCAGCGCGCGCTGCAGCCAACGAGCCACCAAAGTCGAGTAAATAATGACATTTTCAAGAAAACAACACAGTACGTCGTTTAATCGCTGTCGCTGTCGCTGTGTGTGGCTAACTGTATGTGTGCTGGTGCTAGTGTCATACTTTTAAGTTCAAATTGTTGTTGGCTGCAGCACTTTTTTGTATTTGTGTGAGACAAATAGGACCGCAGAGCAGCACGTTCGGCAGCATTTGAAGCGCATCCAAAGCGTTTGACATGCCGTGCGGCCATTCAGAAGTCCATTATTCAATTTTCTTTATTTCTGCTGCCACGACAGATAGACGACGACTTGCGACAAGCCAGAAGAGAGTGAAGCGACGGAGACGCGACACAGAAGTGCGCTTTGCAATTATTGATTTCATTGTTTGATTGCCATTTGACACGCTCACATAATGTGTGTGTGTGTGTAGAAATTGTAGAAGCACGGAGGCGCAAAAGTGCTCTAACTGTTCTTTGCTCTGTGCTCCGCATTAATGGCGGCTTTTTGTCGAAGATTGTCTGTTCATGTGCTGTACTTGTTTGTACATCAAATTGATTTGCTTTGAATGAATTTCAATAAATTTGTACACAGACACAAAGAACGAGAAATTTCCTCAAACAAAGAAAAGAACAAAGAGAACAGAAACTTATATAAAAGGAATCTTAGTATTTAATGGAATTGCCGAGACAAAAGCAAAGCGAAGAGCGAATTAGAACCAAATGAGTGACTGTTAATTTGGTCCCAACCAAAATAAGTCAGGTTTGTGTCTTAAGTTTTTTGTTTACACTGTCTTAGCCACAAATAAATAAATTACATATTTTTATGAAATACAAATAAGTTCTTATAGTAAAATAGTTTTCAATATGATTTAATCTATTTCACAAACAAAAAGAATTGCGATACAATGATTCAATAAGTTTGTTATTTGAAGAAAACAAAAAAAAAAGAGAAAGAAAAAAAAATTGAAAATAAAAAAGAAATATGGTATGGCTGTGGGTAGCGGTGGCCGACTTAGGCTCAGAATAGATGAACACACACATAGACCATGGAAAGAATCCAGTTGCGAGGGTGTCTTGTGTATTTGAAATATTTTCTGTCTGAAAGACTCTCTGAACCTTATTGGCCGTGATACATTTTAACTTTATTAAAATGGTACTGAAAGGTTTTAAAACAGAGCAAAAAATATTTTTAAAACATACAAAGTTCTCATACTTCAGTTATTAAAATACGAAAATAGAATGCACAACAATTACTAGAGTTGGAAAAAATTGAAGAAAAGAATCCTAGTTTTAGAAAATACTTGGCTAAATAATTCGGTTGCATTTGGCCTAAGCTGCTAATAAAATTTTGTTTACCAACAAATGCCGCAGGGAATCCATTAATCAGGCAGTGGTTACAACAATACAGGTCTCCCTCGCAGTGGCGGCTTAAGGTGCTCGGGGGCCCGGGGCGGCGACGGCTGAGGGGCCCCCAAAAAACGGTGCAGACTAAGTTTGCGGACATAACTAATAACGAGAATTTCCGGTTATGCTTTTTACTTTTTTTTTTTAATTTGTATTCCATTAAACAGTAAACGGAAATTATTTTGAAACGTATATGTGGTTGAAATTGTATAGAAAGCAATAGAATCCCAGAGAAAAAATGAAAAATGGATAAAAGGATTATCTTACTAAATCTTTCCAAAATTGATAAAAACTTTCGTAAAATTAGGAAAACTTTTCGGAGAGCAAATTCGTCATTTCAAAAATCTCTAAAAAAACAGAAAATCTAGCTTCGTTACTACGATTTGGCAATTTTAAGCTACCCGAGCAGGAGTAGCTTAAAAAATGGGCCAATCGCGTGCACCTAAAAATAAAAGTGTTTTAAGACTAACTTTGGCCACTGAACACGAAACTGAAAATAAAAAAATTTTTTAAGAAGCGTTTTCCAAATATCTTCGAAAAACGATTTTTTTCCTGTTTTTTCAGTTATGAGCACATATCTCCTAAAAGAATTATCCCTTTAACACGAGCTGTCCGTCGTTCAGAAAATTATACCTTAGCCTTTTTAGTGATATATAGATTGTACAGCAGCCGCCGTAGCTCAGCTGGCTAGTGCGTTGGGCCGCGAGTCAAATGCGACGCTCGAACCCAGGTTCAATACTCCATCGCGCTAACACCGAAAAAAAAGAAAAACAAAAATTTTTCTTTCGGCGGCTGACATCTCAGAAAGAAATGGCAAACCTCTGAGAGTAAAATTGTCTATGAAAAAGCTACCAACTCGCCGTTAGGAATCGGCATAAAACTGTAGGTCGCCTCCAACCTTGTAAAAAATTTACACGCTTATCGGGCTGTCGTGCCAGTCAATTATTATTATTATTATTATTATAGATTGTCCAAATCAGATGAGATTTGGGGAAGTAACTGACAATGAAAGTTGTAACAAAGTGAATTTTTCGACCAATTTAAAAAATTATAACATTTCGAATATTTCTTATAGAAAAAATAAATTATAACCTCTGGTTTTAAAATCTAAAATGAAATATATACTTTTTTAGCAAATATTAAGCCTAACATCAATAGAATTGAAAGAAAAATGACAAAGTTATGATGCACTGAGAAAACACCAACTTTAAATTTATTACACCGTGCGAAACAATTTTTTTATTTAGCCGAGACCCATCCAAATTTTGATATAAACGTGAAACTAGAGATCATTTATAGTATCCTGGCATGGTCAATATTACATTTTCTGACTCAAAGTCCTTTTTAAAGGACTTTAAAATTTTAAGGACACACACATTTCAAATATTTTTTAAATATATGCGGTAGTGCAATGATGAAGATATGGGTATCAAATAAAAGAGGACAATTGTCTCCTTTTAACTAAATTTTCTATTTTGAACTTTCGGGGCCGAAATATGTCAGGTATGGAAAACATACATATGTACTTGTTTTGGATTTCAGTCTGTAGATTCATACATACATCTAAATTTTATTCTATTTCAAAGTTCTAGTCTAGAAAACAGTTTTATTTTTTACTTTTACAAAGTTTAATGAGGTTAAGTAATTGTGTAATTTACACTAGTTAGTTTACAAGCAAACCCAAAGATTGCGATATTTAATTTTTAACTCAGAATTTTGTATTTGCATATTTTGCACAAAATTTTAAGTTAAAAATTAAATATTGCAATCTTCGAGGGAAAATTTTTTGAAAATTTGCAAAAAATTGTTATTTAGAAAGGATGTTTTCTTGCTTTTATTGAACTGAATTTGTTATTGCAATTTCAATGTCAATTGTCGATACTTTCGATTGATAAAAGTGACAAACAACCTTTCAACAACCATTGTGGAGCGCAAATAGTTTTTTACAAGTTTCAGTTTTGAAAAACTTTAAATTTTTATATACAAGCTTCTCTCGGGGGCCCCCCGCAGCCCGGGGCCCGGGGCGGTCCGCCCCTTCACCCCCCCCCCCCCCTGTTAAGCCGCTACTGCTCCCTCGTATAGCGCGGAACTTCTACAACGCGTTTTCGATATAACGCGATTTAAAAAAAAACAGTTTTTTTTCATTATGTTTTTTAATTTTTTAAATAAAGTATGAATTTTGATTTTGAGTTGGAATGTATATACATCTCTAATTTAGTACCTATTTTATTTTTGAAAAAGCTTATTGGAACATAACCCTAAAATTTATATGAAAGTTAAGTCTTCTATAACGCGGAATTTTCCTGGAACGTAACCACCGCGTTATACGAGGGAGACCTGTATTGCATAATAAAATGTAAATCAAAAGACTTAAATCACAAACTTGCTGTTATATTTTTGCAATCCGTCATATGCAATAAAAAATGTCCATTACAAAAGGTTACTTTTCAAACTTCAGGGACTACGTACACATCCCGACATATGTTGACATTATAAGACATAGGCCAAGTTTATTTTTGATAGATACATAAAAGTTAGACGTGTTTTGGTGTACTTGGTGATTTGTTGCTGCCGAAAAATAGATTATTTTTCTCACATCGTTACTTGGCTTTTTGGACAAAAACAACGTAATCATACTTCAGCCATCGTTTTCACCGAACTTTAGCCCCTGTAATTTTGTCCTGTTCCCAGAACTGAAGAGACTCATGAAAAGACGAATATTTGCCACGATTGAGAAGATAAAGTATCTAATTTAGTTCAGTAGCACAAATAAACATAGATTTCGTCTTTATAAAAAAAATGCATGAATGTAAGGCATGGCTTCTTAAATGCAAAAACATTAACAGTACAAAACAGTATTTAATCAAAAGGTTTTGTTTACATTGAACACTCAGGCTGCTTTGAAAGTGCTTCAATCAGTTATTGTGAAATCGAAGATTAAAAGGAGATTTCGCGCCTTTCTACGTTTATACAGCACAGAGAAATCACTTTTGGCTGGGTTCTCAGTAGTGTCCGACCGAATATTCGGTTTCGGTTTCGGTTTCGGCCTAAATAAGTGGTTTCGGTTTCGGTTTCAGTTTCGGCCAAAAAATGGCCGAATAGCCGAAACCGAAACTTTCTAGAATATTTTTTACATTTTATTGTGTAGCAGATATATAGTAAAAGGAGGAGTAATTTAGATGCCAGCAATGTAAACAAACTTCTTTTTTTTAGCATATAATATTAAATTATTTAATTTTGAATATAATCGAGTAAGGTACGAAAGGGTGATTTCTTCTTGTTTACGTTTTTAAAAAATTAATAAATTGTTTTTATTAATAAGTATTTATTTATTTATGCTATGTTTGTTTGTTTGTTCTTTATTTACTTAATGTAAAATTCGTTTGTTGAAAAAAGTGCTTGATATGGTGATTTTTATTTCAACTAGAAAGTTTCGGTTTCGGTTTCGGTTTCGGCCGAATATTAAAAAAAAACCGAATATTCGGTTTCGGTTTCGGTTTCGGCCCAAAAAAGTGGTTTCGGTCGGACACTAGTTCTCAGACACTTTGATGTTGACGGATATGATTGCGTAGAAGAGTTGACAAGAAAGTGCGTTGAGCTGGCTAACAGTGGCATCCTACCGATCTCTGTTCTGCATCTGGACATTGATAGAAGGGGACAAGGTATGTGTTGTCGCTGAGCCTTACTTCTATCAGGCTCCTCATTGTAGTCATCACAGATCACCTTGCCATGGAATCTATGCTCGAAAAATTGAACTTCTTGTCCAGTGGTGTCTGCAGGTGCTGGGGAAACATAGATCACTTTTGAGACTACAGTGCAGCTCTATCGGAACATCGCTGCCGCTTTTTGGGACTATCTGCTTTAATCAACGCAGCCGAATTATCAAACCTGTTCAAACTTTATGATCTTGATGGATTCAAGGCAAGAGTCCACAAATTCTTCACCCAACATCCTTTCTCCCAACCTATATACCCCTTCCGGAATATCACCTGCGCGTTGGCTCGTTTAAAAAAAAAAAAAATTTATCAAGAAGTCGAATTGGATTTGACTGAATCAGAGTTAAGAGACAGTTGGACGCGAAAGGACTTCCAGCCATGTTGAGAAACTCACAATGAGTTTTTTCAGGCCTACGAGTGGAAGTACAGCTGGTACTACACACACAAAGCTTCGCAGCCTAACCTAACATAAGCTTCCAGCTGTGTTTCAACACATTTTGCGACGCATCGACAAATGCAATGAACGATGACAGCTTTATGTGCGCTTTGGCATTATGACAACAGCCTGAACGAGTGCATTCGTTGTAGGCTGCGGCTTCAACGGTACCAACGGATTCTCGTACTGCACGTGCAACGGTATACGAGTAAGTACATACATACATACATACATACATACATACATACATGTGTGTGTTTGTAGTTGGGTACCACACTTACATACACGTCTTCCAACTCATCTGTGCCTCTTGCTTCGGCGCAATTCAACATTAAATAAAGTTTTCAAAATGTTTAAATTGAACTCGAAGAACGCGAAGCGTGGAGTATTTTGGGCATTTTTCTTTTTCAATTTAACAAAAGACAAAAACCTACAAGAAAACATTTAATAACAAGCAAAAAACACAAATCATCATTATCATCATTGACAGTGGCAGTGACAATAACAATAAAAACAACATCAGCCACAGCATTACCGATAATCTTGAAAACAAATGGAAAAAGTTGAAAAAGTCAAAAGAAATATTAAAAAAATAAAATAAAATAGGAAAACATTATAAAGTGAGAAAGAGGCCTCCGCAACGCTTTGGAAGAAAACGAAAATTCTGCTGACCGTCTGCGCAGTGGAGTTGAAGACGAGCGAGCCGACGCACATTGGGGCCAAAACCCGAAAACGTGCGATTAATTCAAAAATAAAATGTTAGGCAATCTCAAAAATTTTGAGATTAAAGAAAATTAAATTTTACAACACTGGTGAATAAACTATTGCTTTCTGTGCTTTGGTTTTCCTTCAGTGCCTTGTCAAAGTTCACCTTTTTCTGTTGTGATCTTGTGGAAAGTGCAAAAAGCGATTTTTTGGTAATTTTCGTACGCAAATTTCAGTGTGAAAGTTTAAATTATATGTTAAATTTATGATGGAATCATCAACTTCAGGTATTTTGAAACTAGTCTTGAAAAAAGAGTTAAAATAAATCATTAGTTTTTTTTTACTAATTTTTTATAAAAAATACCTTAAATTTGAGGTTTTTGGAGTATATATCTAGATATATAGTTGTGAACTAAGCCTTGCTTAGCGATAAGACGCATATCATGTGAAACTACAGATATTCAGCTAATATATTGTTAAAAAAAATCTTGCGCCACTTTGCTCCATTTGAAAATAATAGAAATTTTGTGTTTGAATTCATAGGCAAAATGTGAAGCGTTTAGTGCCGTTGTTATTTGCATTTCCTTTTACTTACTGCGTTTTTACTTGTTGCTGGTATGTTTTCATCGTTTGTGTTATGCTCATTATCAAAGTGTTATACTCATGACATCTGATTTAATACTCGTTAATACTGTTGTTCAAAATGGGGAAACCCGTATAGAAGTTAAGCATAATTTAATCTTAGCAATGGTTGATGGGAAAATTTGCAATGCTTTAACGGAAACTACTTCTGTTATATATGTGGTGCTACTAGTAAAGAGTTTAATAATATTGATAATTTGAAAATTTAAACTTTGGGTTATCTACTCTTCACGGTTGGATACAATTTTTTTAATGCCTTCTTCATTTGTCATACAAACTTCCTCTCAAAAAATGGCAAGCTAGGACAGAAGATGACAAAAATATTGTTTCTGATTCGAAAGCGCGAATACAAAAAGAGTTCAAAGATAAAATGGGACTGATAGTGGATCAACTAAAACCCGGATTTGGGAATTCGAATGACGGCAACACGGCGAGACGCTTTTTTCAGAACGCCGAAATATCTTCCGCAATAACCCACATCGATGTGGATTTAATAAAACAAATGCATACTATAATGGTAGTGGTTTCTTCAGGGCACGACATTAATATTGACAGATTTCGGGAGTTTACCCAAAATACTGCTAGAACATTCGTTTCGTTATATGGGTGGTGTCCAATGTCACCTACAGTGCATAAGTTTTTGATTGACGGTCCGGAAATGATAATCAACGCATTATTACCAATTCAAGACTTTTATCCGAAGAAGCTCAAGAAGCGCGAAACAAAGACTTTAAATTTTACAGAGAACATAACTCACGAAAATGTAGCCGTGAAAAAACGAATCAGGGTGTATTTAATAATTTCTTGTCACATCAGATCCAAAAATATCAAGCTTGCGAAAGCCATAAAAAAAAGTTTCACCATCTTTCTGAGTCAGCCCTAAATTTATTAGTATGTCCAGAGGTTAATGTAAGCGAATGTAAAGAAGTTAGTGATGAAGAAATGACAGAAGGTGATGATGAAAGTGATGATTCGGAATAATTTACCTTATTCATACATGCCTATGCCTATAACGATGTTGTTTTGTTTAAATAAAAGTTTTTCATAAATACGCTATTTTCTTTTCATAAATACTAAGACTTCAATATCCACACCACGCTCATAATGGTAAGTTAAGATACTTACATATATGTATTAGTCAACCTACTTGATTAATCATTTTACGCCATATAAGGCACAATTTTCAAGTTTTAAGAATTTTTATGATGAAAAAAGTCAAAATCGGTGCTTAGTGTGTATGGGCGGTACCACGCCCACTTGAGGTAAATGGCCCATTTTCATTTTCAAATGTCCTGCTATCAATAGAAATGAGTGAGGCAAATTTCAATACTTTTGTTTCATTGTAACTGTGATTTAAAAACAAAAACATGAAAAAAATGTTACAACCTCAAATTTCAAATTAGAGTAAAAATTTTTTTTCCCACCAAAAGTATTCGGGAAAAAAGTTTTTATTACTTCTATTAGTATAGCAAATCTAACTGTAGGTACAAACTTTTTGTGAAAAGTTTCTACGAATTAATCGCACGATTTCGGGTTTTGGCCCCACTGTGCGACGTGAGGAAGAGGAATCAGCTGAAGCGAAAAAGCGAAATGAGCAAAGTGCGCGGGGCGGTGGGGAGACTGAAGAGTTGCTTAACGAGCAAGTCAAGTGGCATGGGAAATATTGGTGTGAAGCGAATCAAGTTGCGGCAACAACAAAAACAAGCTGCAATAATAATAATAGCAGTAATACAGTGAGCAACAACAACAACTGACCAGATTTACAGTATTGGCCACAACAAACAAAACAGGTTGCACCATGACGAACTGAGGTCGCCTAAAAGTCGGTGTTGCAGTGCGGCCAGGAATTATACTTTTCAGCTCGAACAGTTAGAAATTGGATAAAGTTAAGATAAGCCTTCGAATTTAGATCGTTTTTATTTTGTTGGGAAAGAATTTGAAAATCTGAAAATTGGCAAAACTTAGACGAAAATATCTAAAAAGTATGTGAAAGTATGTTCCTGGATTTTTTGTTGTTTTAAGAAGCATTCTTTCTTTGGCGGATAATGTAATTACATCCTCCGATATCTTCCGATCTCAGAAAATAATTCAATTTGAAAAGTGGTCTAAACCCCTATTTTCCGACAAAATTTATTTTTTTCATCCCTAAAAGTATGCAATCAGCAGGAAAAATTGAGAAAACTGCAAAAAAGCAAAACATACGTCTATTATTATCGTTTTTATTGCAAAACTAAAGGGTCCTAAGACAATTTCTGTTTTTCTTTGCAATTATTAATGGTGACGTCACCGATTAAATGTAAAATCTGGAAAATCTAGTCAACACACTTGGTGCCATAGCTTACCAAAAATGACGAAAATTGCAAATTTAAGTCTCAGACATTGCCAAACTACAAAAGTTTAATTTTATGAAGAACAGACCACTCCTTCTAATTTTGTCCCGCGGTTGTATGGAGTCGAATCACTGTGCGATGCCCTGAAATGTAGGTAATGTTTCATATAGGACTTTCGGCATATTTGGATTAAAACATTCGAATTAAATAGTTCAATAATTTTAACAGAAAATTAATTTTTGGGACTCACAATCGGCTAGAATGACCTTCAAGTGAATCTATATACGGCTATCGTAGCAAACACTATTCCCACTCAATCCTCAATTAGCTCATCTTGTATCATCTCGAACCTCAGTGCGCGTTGTCCTGCGTTGAAGAAAGGCGATCCAACAATTTGCACCAAGTACAGGGTATCAGCTTACTTTCCATCGATCTGAAAGATTGAATCCTAAATGAAAGATTGAAGCCACTCGTCAAAGCACTCATTGGATCTTATCAGTGCCGATTTAGACTTGGTAAGTTTACCATCGAACAGATATTCACATTAAGCCAAATCTAAAAGACCCATGAGAGTCAAATCGATACTCACCATCTCGTTATCGATTAAAGACAGCATTCGATAGTCAGATAAGAAATCGGCTATACTACTGTGTACAAGGAATACCCGGAACTTGTTTATAATTAAAAAATCTTTATTTATTCTTCCAAATCAATTTCATCGCCTTCAAAGTAGTCCCCCCCCCCCCCCCTGATGCAATGCACTTATGCCACCTTAGTCACCTTCCGGTATGGCCTTCAATGCGCGCGGCGATTCACGTTGAATCTCTTCAATCGATTCAAAACGGTGTCCTCGAAGTGGTCTTTTGAGTTTGGAGAATAGCCAGAAGTCACAAGGAGCTAAATCAGGCGAATACGGTGGCTGTGGAACGATATGAGTTGGCTCACGAAGAACCAATGCCGTGTGAGATGGTGCATTATCGTGATGCAAAAACCAAGAGTTGTCTCTCCACAAATCCGGCCTCTTTTTGCGAATAGCTTCACGCAAACGACGCATAACGCTCAAGTAATATTCCTTGTTGACAGTTTGGCCCGGCGGAAGGAACTCATAATGCACAACACCACGATAATCGAAGAAATCGAATTCCGGGTATTCTTTGTACACAGTAGTATGTCTGAACTTGGTATCCCAAAAGCAAGCAAGCAAAGCTTGTGAGACTTTGCAGAGCAAAGCTGAGCAAAACCCGCAGTTTCATCAAGGTTAGTAGTGACTTCACCGACCCATTCGATGCCGATCAAGGAGTCAGACAAGTTGATTATTTGTCATGGTACCTCGTTAACTTCACCATGGAGAGTGTTCTTCGCAAGGCCGGTGTACATCGTAATGGCACAATCTTCAACAAAAGTGTCCAGCTTCTTGTCTTCACTGATGACATTGACGACATAGCGGCAATCGAAAGAGAATCTGCCAAAATGGATCTTGTGCTAAATGAGGGTCAGACGAAGTATATGATGGCTACATGCAGGGACTCGCAGCGGTGTTGGTCTCACGTCGAGGCCGACAGGTATACTTTTCAAGTTGCCAAGGAATTCCTCTACCTTGGCACCGCCATAAATAGCGAAAATGATGTCAGCCATGAGAAAAAGCGAGGGATTACTCTAGCCAGTAGGTGTTAGTACGGTCTCGGTAGGCAATTGAGTAGCAGAGACCTCTATTACCCGACAAAACTTGCACTTTATAAGACGCTTACTAGGCACATGCTCCTCTATGACGCAGAAGCATGGACTCTGTCACATAACGACATAGCGACTCTTGGGGTGTTGGAGAGGAAGTACTTAGCAAAATCTTCGGCCCTGTTTGTATAGGTGACGACTCTCGTATACGAACCAACATTGAGCTGTTTGAGCTGTTTAAAGACATGGACCCAACAACCAGCGGCTGGCTGTCTGTAATATGGATGTTGAAGCTCCATTGAAGAACTTGTTTGATGCGGTATTTAGAGGTCGACGGCGAAGAGGGAAGCCGTGCCACCGGTGAAAGAACCACGTTAAAGACGCCCAATCAACTCTTGGTGTGACCAACTGGAGAAGAAGTACGCAAAGCAGAGACGTCTGTAGAGAACTTTTGGAATAGGCCATGGCAACCCGTTAACGGGTTGCCATGGCCTATTGAGTTGGTAAGTGTATATATTTGTTGGTCGTTTGAGTGCCAGAACTCGTCACTACATAAAGTAGTCATTGCTATTGTTTTGGTCTAACTCATCTTTTTTCAAAGGTTGAACTTCAACTCACTATCAGACAACAGTTAGCAAAACAGGTGTATGGGTTTCTTTGAAAACCACCATGTTTTAAAATATTTAGACAGTTCGACAGATCAGTGAGCACACCGATTGGACAGACACGCATTGCGGCTTAACGGACAACACTAAGTGCAAGTTGGCGTATCTTCATGCCGTCCATATCTAAAGCTGCATATCGGCCTTTTACTGTTTACCGGCGCTGCTTTGTGTACTCGTCGAGCTGCTTCGTTTTTAATGCTTTTTCTTAATTTAATTTTTGGTGGATAAATTGAACCGCACAACGGTTAAATAAAAGTGAAAAAGCTCAAGCGCACAGCGAACGAACGAGCGGTCGGTTGAGAACGGTGTGTGCCCATTACGATGCCGCCGCAGCATCGCCACAGCAGCAGCAGCAGCAGCGGCAGCGGCAGCAACATCATCAGCCCGAGCAGCACACAAGACGATGTGAACTTTTTTGGGCTTTGCACCGTTATAATGCGATGCGTTGCGCTGCGATTCGATTCGATGTGCTGTGCTCTGCTGTGCTGTGCTGTGCCGACGGTGGCTGCCTGTTCGTTCTGCCAGTTGGCCCACTTGCCGAGGCCGTCATTTCACTTGGCTGGCTGCACGAGACTGTGGCTCAGACTTGGCAGCATAAAATTGCGTTGGCTGGCACACCGTTATTGTTGTTGTTGCTGCCATAAGCTTGTCGTTGTTTGTGCCAGCCACCCAGCCACCTACCTCTTCGTTTCGCTTCGTGCAGCTGCGCGCCGAAATTATTATTCAGCCAAGCTCATTTTGCCCAAATCGCTGCTATCTGCCGCTTATCTCATTTCCCCATTTCTTCGCTGCTCACCTTTCGCCTACTTGTTCTACTTCCATTTCGTTTGCCACTTCCCCTTTTAATGACGCTCTTTCTGTATCTTTTTGTACTCAGATCTGCTGTTTCCCTTTTAGTCTTTGTCGTTTTATTGTGACTGCATTCGAGTGAATTTGGCGGAAATATTTCACTTTTTCGCTTGGGAAATCACATCGAGACGTCAGCAAAGGCAAACCTGGTGTGTAAGTTTTACGAATAGCTGTTTGCGCGTTTTGTTGTTGCCTGTTACCTCTTTTTGCCGTTACTTTCGTGTATACAAATTACCGCATAGTCTGCTTCTTGGCTAATTGATTTTTGAATAGATTCTTCTGACAAGATGTCTGCAAGAATTAGGTTTTCTAGCTGTGTAGGCTAACCAATTTGCTTCGTCAATTACGTGTACGTGTCTTAAGTCTTTTGTTTGTTCAACCTTTATCATGTCTAGTTGTCTGCGCATAGAAACAATCGGAAAACTATGAGTGGCTAGATAAGTGTTAAAAGCTTTGTGGAGCGGCGTATGAGTGGAAAACGAAAGACACAAGCAACAAATGCACAATATTTCATTTACGGACACTAATTATTTAATATTGAAAAACTTAATAAATTCATAAAGTAGCCTATAAAGTAAATCAAAAGTTTTAAAAATCAAAGCTTCAGTTTGTATTTAAGAACAATTTAGCTTTAAAATTAGTACCTAAAGAAACCTGCAAAGGAAATCGAAAGACTTAAGAAACAAACCTTCAGCTATTTTTTAACAACATTTGTTTGAAAATTTTAAGATTTGGGAAATATGGAAATGGAAATATTACCTAAAGAAGGTTGTAAGGGAATCGAAAGACTTAAAAAACAAACCTTTAATTCTTTGTTTAAAATATTTACTTATGCAAGTGCAAATATTTACATATAAGAATTGAGAAATATGGAAATACAAATATTATCTAAAGAAGCTTGTGAAGGAAATCGAAAGAGTTAAGAAACAAACCTCAAATTTTGTATTTAAGATATTTACTTACACAAATTAAGAAATGAGAAGTATGAAAATGAAAATATTATCTAAAGAAGCTTGTAAATAAAGTCAAAAGACTTACGAAACAAACGTTCAACATTTTGTTTATGAGCTAAATTGAGTTTATTTGAAAAATTGAATATTTAAGAAATATTATTATTAGTATTATTTGAACTGCAGCCGCCGTGGCTCAGTTGGTTAGTGCGTTGGACCGCGAGTCGCAGGCAGCAACCTCAGGTTCAAATACTGCCTGTAATAACACCTAAAAAAATAACGGGAAAACTCGTTTTCTCTTTCGGTGGCTGTCCTCTCAGCTGGAAATGGCAAACCTCTGAGAGTAAAAATTGCTTATGAAAAAGCTCCCAACCTGCCGTTCGGAACCGGCATTAAACTGTAGGTCCCTTCAACCCGCGTAAAAATTCACACGCACAACACGGGTGGTTGCGGGAAGCTAGGCCTTAGTCTCGCGTAAGCGGGCTGTCGTGCCAGTCAATTAATTAATTAATTATTATTTGAAAACTTGTGAAGAAAACTGGCAGACATAAGAAACAAACTTTTAATTCTTGATTTAAATAATTTAAGAATTGAGAAATATGGAAATGGAAATATTACCTAAAGAAGTTTGTGAAAGAAATCAAAAGACCTAAGAAACAAATTTTTAATTTTTTAAATATTTATTCACACAATTTAAGAATTGAGACGCATAGAAATTAAAATATTATATAAAGAAACTTGTGCAGGAAATCGAAAGAGTTAGGAAACAATACTTGAATTTTTTTATTTAAAATATGTAATGGTAATGAAAATATCTCCACAAGAAGCTTGTGAAGGAAATCGAGAGACTTAAGAAACAAAGCTTTATTATTTTATTTAGTTATAAATAAAATAACTAAATAACTAACTAACTTTACAAAATTAAAGAATTGAGAAATATGGAAATCAAAATATCATCTAAAAACGCTTTCTGAGAAATCAAAAGACTTAAGAAACAAACGTTCAAAAATTTTTTAAGAACATTATTTAATTTGTTTACATAATTGACAAATTATTATCAAATGAAGCTTGTGAAGGAAATTGAATTGAATTTTTTTTAATTTCCTTTGAAAAATTTTTCATAAATTCTTATTTTTTGTCATTACAGTGACAACTAAATTAATGTGAAATTAAGCAATAACTATCTTCAACTATCTCATTGCCATCCAAAATTTCTGCAAACATCCACGTTCTGCATTCAACTTTGCACAGAAATGAAAGACATGTACTTGGAACCTAGTTTTATGCCGATTCCAAACGGTAAGTAGGACAAATACTTAGTAGGGAACTTTCCATATAAAACTACTTTCCATTGTTAAGGTTTCGTTTGCTAACTTTAGGGGTGACCATCTAGAGATAAGTTCGAAGTAGTCAAACTCATTCTAAGCCTGGGGCAATGCGCCGACCACTGATTTACAAAGTACGCCATCATGGTAAACAAATATCAAATCATGAAATGCTACATTGTTGCATTTACACATTTTTTAACTCATAACTAACTATGAGAAAACTTTAAAATTGTGTTTTATGTGATATATTTATAGCGATTTGTAACGATGACATAGCTCACTTACTGCGCTAATTACGCCCAACCCGATGTCTTTCAAGCGTGCAAGACTCACTCATACACACACACACACACAAACACACACATAAATATGACCCAATTACCACTCGGCTGTCTTATTTATGTACAACTCATCACCACTGACCGGCCCCTACGAGGCGCACGACGGACGACGCACAGCTTACAATTCTCCCCTTTTGGTGGTGCAATTAAATTGCACTCGTCGCATGCTACGCATTCACAAAAAATCAATAAATTTACCACAACAAGATACTTAATCATCGCAGCAAGCGGTGCGCTGCCACTGTGAGTGCTTTCTTGAAAAAAAGAAGGCATTTGTCATTGTGCCTGTTTTTGTTGCTGTTGCTGTTGCTGTGCTACAGTTACGACTCGTCGTTAGCGGCGTATGAAATGTGGCAGTTGTTGTTGTTATCGTTGTTGTTGTTGTTGCATTGAAGTTGCAGTTTGTTTTCGATTCGTTCGTCTCAATTGCAACCGCAAATCATGCGAGCATCAAATCGCATGCTGCCACACCGCAGCTTCCAGCTGCATCCACAGCGTGCAGCATGCAATTAATTTGATATTTCCATGCGCTGCACGAAGACTGTGCGGTGTATGATGAAATGCACCGAATGACACTCCATACACAGATGTGTATGAAAAAAATACGCAAAAATGTAAACAAACAACGAGCACGACGGCTACTGTTGCTTTGACATCTTTTTTTCATGCTGTATGTGTGTGAGTGGCTTTAGTTGTTGTTGTTTTTGTTGTTGTTGAGTTGGTTGCAGCTAGCACAAGTTCAATAGCAATAAAAATTGCAATAAGCGCCGAACAACCGACCATAAAATGGCAGCAATTTTCGCCGTTGACATCGATTCGAAACCAGAAATACTGAAGTCAACCGAGTGTAGCAACCGAACTGATTGGCTGATTGCGCTGACAGCGCCAGTGCTGAGGCGAGACAGAGTTGAGAAGAAACCGAGGTGGCTGGAAATTGGTTTTATTGCTGCTACTGTTGAGATTTCGATAAGGTTGCAGGCACATTTTGCACATTTTCATTCGGTCATTTTGCAAGATTCGAAGTGAATGCATTAAATTATTATTCGTATGTATTTTGTGTATTGTTTTGTCTATATTCGTTTTTTTTGTAAATTTTTTCAATTACAAAAACATTTGTTGAAATCAAAAACTTTTAAGTTTTAAGTCAAATTCTGCAGTCAAACTTGAGTGTATTTCATACTACAAATTTGAGTTTAAAATGTTTTCAATAACATTTCAATTATTATGTTTGATTTAGCTTTAAAAACAAGTAAAATTCACATAAAGTTTCTTTGGGAAAGCAATGCAATAAAAATTCATTTACAACAAAATATGACACCGTAGAGCGTTGTAGTCTTCAAAGTTTAAGTAAGTAATCCCCAAATCCTTCTAACGAAAAGTGCTTTAGCAACGCCCAGTCGACGTCATAAATACTTATGTGTACATAGCTTTATGTGTAAATGCATTTGGTTATTGTTGTTTTTCTCGTAAATGAGACATGCGACACTAGTCGCCCGGCTGGCTGGGTCAGGCGAGGCCAGCCAATCTCTTTGCGATAATAACCAACAGCGACAGCGAAAGACACAAAAGTTGTGAAAAATTGCAATAGCTACAATAACAATAACAACAACAATAAGAAAAACATACAACAGCAACAACAATAACAGTGATGAATGAGTGACACGACAGCCGCACACAGCAGCGCTCGCAGTGCCGCCCAGCCAGTTTGTGCCGGCTGTCAAATGCGCGCCAGCCACGCCGCACTACCCACTACCGGCTTGCGGAGGCTGCACGTGTTTGTAGGCTGCGAGTGGGACGTGTGCACGCGTGTTGTGTGTGAGTGTGTGTGTGCGTTTGCTTGTTTACGATTATTTGCGTTGGAAGCTGTAAAATGTTTTATTGCACATAAACGCAAACAAGCTGCACAGTTGCAGCTCGAGCTGCGCGCTTATTGTTTGGCTGCCACAGAAGGAAACACCAACACCAGCGCAGCACAACAAGCGCTCGTAATGTTGGCATTAGGCCGTGGCAATGCACTCGCCGCCTTGGCCGGGCCGTGTCGGGCCATGCAAATTGGCATCAATATTTTAATGCTTATTTATAGACTCGGCATGCAACTGTGCTCTCTCGTCGCTAAAGTCCCTCCCACATAAATACACAAACACAATAGCCCCAAACACATACAGACACACATCCACACTCACACGCACGCATCCATAAGTGCAGCAGTAATGCGGCACTATTTACATTTTGTGCAGCCTGCATCTCTCCCGTTTTCTTTCTACGCTTTTCTTTCACCTCTTCCACCCTGCGGCTTTGCACGCTCATATCTGCGTTTCGTTTTGTTTACAGCCAACGATAAGATCCGGTTTAATGCTGCGGGTGTGTGTTTGCACACGTTGACCTACTTCCGGTTGTTGTGTCTGCAATTGCTGCTGTTGTTGTCGTTGCAACAATGCAACAATGTTGTTGCATGCATATTCGTGCCACATGCTGCGGCATTACGAGTGCATGACGCCAACGCATTTCACCGACGCACAACAAGGCAAACTATTTGACTTTGAGGTTGAGTTCGTTGCTTGGGTCGTTTGTTTTTTGCTATTTTATTTTTCATTTTGCTTTTCGTTTGTATTTTGTAGAAATGTGATGGAGTGGATTAAGCAAAAATAGAATAGGCCTATTTTACTTAAGAGAAGAGAAGTTGGAAGAAGAGTGGAAAAGAGTGGAAGAAACATGAGGCAAAGTTAGAAAACTATAGTTTAGTTTCCAAGAGTTAATCTGGGCTTAATCTTGAGGTTGACACAATTCTATGTGACAACACTAATGTCAGGGAAGATGAATTATTTTACAGCTCCGAGGGCTCCGTCTCTAGGAACCCCCTTTTAACAACAATTATAGCCATGATTTACTGACTAAGATTCAGATTGAGACAATTTTATCATAATTGTGTTCATTATCAGAAAAGCGATTGGACGAACAGTACTTCAAATGTCAAGGATCGTTGGCAACACTGTAGGCGAAGCTGACTCCGTACATAATAAACATTCTGATGATGTAAATACAGGGACCGGAAATAACAATTATTTATGAAAAGTATATTTGAAAAAAATTTATATGAAGGAAAGGTCATACAAATAAATGAAATATACCAATACATCTCTTTTCGCATAGAGAATCAATATTGGCAATACACTTTTTTTGTAATTTTTATGAAAAAATTAAAAAATAAGAATAATTTTTTTTTATATTTAAAAAATCCTTTAACAACAATTATTTTTGATTTTTTTCATATTAGTCCACAAAAAACATTTTTTTCCGATTTTTATTTTAGTTGTCCTATGATAACAATTATTGGTGACTTTTATTTAAAAAAGTCATCACTAAAAATCAGTCAGTGACTTTTATTTTTTAGTCATTAATAAAAATCATTCATTGACATTAATTTATAAAAGTCATCAATAAGAATCAGTCAGTGACTTTTATTTTTTTTTATTTTTTTAGTCATCAATAAAAATCATTCATTGCCTTTAATTTATAAAAGTCATCAAAAAATCATGGAGTGACTTTTATTTATGTGACTTTATTTATTTATTTATTAAATAACTTTTATTTATAAAAGTCATCAATAAAAACCATTCAATGACTTTTATTTTTTAAGTCATCCATAAAAATCATTCAGTGAATTTAATTTATAAAAGGGGTAGCGCACAACTTTTGAAGCAAATAACTATACTAAATTTTTGCAATGAATAGATATTTGTGAGTGGCTTGAATCCTCCTCCCTTTGCGTGCGCCACTGCCCTAATCCATCATCACATCATGATGATGAACAATACGATCATCTCTTGCTTCGTGATTGCACTCTTCGTCATCATGATGGCGCTGCTAATGGCGAGGAGCACCAAAGAACAACAGAACAATCATAACAGCATAAGCATATACAACAACAACAACAACAATGAAGTGGGAAGCCTAACGTAATGCTAACGCCTACGATTTGAACCACATTCGAAAGCAATGTGGCTGTTGGCCATTGCATTATTGCTTGACTATGTTGGGGTTTTATTTTGCACCAGTTGGCGTTTGTAGTTTAATTTTGAGTTTGTAAAATTCACCATAAAATTTAGCTTAAATAAAAAAAAAATTTAAATAAAGCAGTAAATAAACACATTTTGAATTGATTCTTAAGGCTTTCTGCTGGTCCAGTTTTCAGTGGTGCTACAAATAAACTGCTTGTAGTTAATTTTCAATTTTACATAAATATCTTTCAATTCCCTAAACATAGCTGACGTCTTGCAGCGCAAACTTCATTCCTCTTCGGCTCGTTGCAGTTGGCCAATTTGCAAATCTTCCACAGCAGTGACCGTCATAAATCACAAAACGAGCAGTGCCAAACTGCCAACAACAACAAATGTCAAACAAATATTCAATAACCTGTTGCGCGTTATTGAACCGACTGGCGCTGCGGGGCGTCTCTGTTGACCATTGGACTAAAAATAAGGCGAATTGTCGGCGAAAACAAAACACCCAAAGGGAAGGCAAAACGTGACGAAAAGTGCACTGTGAGTGTGTGAAAGCAAAACACTGATAAGTTGTTGTATTAAAGAAAACAACAAAAATGCAAAACAAAAAGTAACAACTAAATGAATGCAAGAAAATGGCAAGTAGCCGGTCACGTGAAAGGTGCACAACAATTAAAGCAGAGACCGACGTAGGCAGCAAATTGAAGGGCGGCCAACAATTGCCGACCGGCAGTGAACGATAACCGCAATTTTTCTTTAATTATACACGGTTGCAGTTTGCAAGGTGAGGGACGTGACTAAAGTGTGGGATTGCTTGGTCGTTTGGCAGCGACACAGGTACAGAAGGTGGGGCAGGAAGTCGGGTATGGGGAGTGAGATTCTAGGTGTGTGCATGTGTACTGCTTTAAAGAAGGCGTGTTTTGTAGAGAAAAGTATACATATAGAGTATTATATCTGTGATCAGAAGCCACAGGAGTATAGCCTCAGCTGTATTTGTCTGTTGAAGGGCTGCTGAGTAATGAAAACTTTCAAATAATATAGTTAATGGAAAGGAATTGAGTATGAAATGTTGAGATGCCATATAGCTTTTTTTTTATAAAATATTAAGAATTCAATATTGAACTTTTTAATCCTGAGCCTAATTTAAATGAAAGAATTTGTTCTATTTTTGGCAGCATGACGATTTTTTAAATTACGATGATGGTTGGCTTATTAATGAATGAGTGATGTAAAATATTGCAAAGTGTCATTAAATTTGTGCATACTCAGTCTAAAAGGGTTGAGTTAGGTTACACTGGCCGGCTGGGCTAGACCAGTCAAGCCCTTAGTGATACCAGATGGGGGTACATAGACTTCAGTGCTGTATGAATATTCAAACATTATTATCGAACTTTAGTAAATCAATTCATAAAAATTATGAAACATGTTTTAGATTCATTAAACTCGAAACCCCTACTATATCAGCTGCGATCTAGCAAGCGCTGGACAGGAGAGAGTTGCTCTATGGTACTTCTCGATAGTCAAGCAGCCATGAAAGCCCTAATCTCATATGAGACAACCTCAGGGTTAGTGCTGGAATGCATAGAGGCATGGAACACACAATGATTCTATTCCTCATTTCAGGAATAGACTGGGTAGGCTTGCTGGAACTGCGGCCGCCACGGTTCCCCTTGGACCGGAGCCTTCCAATCTAGCAGAGTCACTAGGACTTGAGGAAAGAACCAGGAATTCAGAACACACGTTTTAAGCTACAGCCCTCAAGTCATCAGTCCTCCATGACTCACACCAAGGCCTTTCTGATCCAGTCTTTTTATTACAGTCATGGTTTTTTATCACTAGATGCATCCTTAATGTTTTGTTTACTTTTACCTCAGAAGGCATAGGAGGAGGAGTCCAATGATTATTTATATCGCTCAAGTCGGGCTTGCTTACAACTTTTTATTATTGTATTTTTTGTGTCTAATGTTAGTAGAAAGGTATGAAAAAGACCTTTCGTTTGATACCCATATCGTATAAATCAGTTGGAGATTAATTGATTTTTTTTGATAAAAACTTTGAATTTTGAGCCCGAGCCACGCCTTTTGTGGCCGTTTCCCCGGCAAAAGTTTTAGTTGGTTAGATTCAGGAGCCACCTATTGTATTAAATATCGCATAATTTTTTCATAATGCTGCTATAACAACGCTACGCATAGATTTTGGCTATAATTTGATTGAACTGAACCCATGGTAGGCTGCCTCGAGTCGAGCTGCTGCTCTAACTTGACATCCCTTGCTACATTTATGCTCTGCCCATCGTTGGTGAGAGCCAGCAGTAAGAAAATGTGTCCAAACTGCATTCAAATATTGATTGAATGTGCCTCGAGTAAGTTTCAATCAGTTTACTAATCTCTAAAAGCATAAAAATCTCCCATGTTTACAAGTGTTCTGAATTTGCATATGAAAATCCGCATCAAATATCTGGTTGGCATAAATATAAATAAATGAAAGTGTTTTGGTGCGACCGATTTATTCAAATACATAGTTTAGCTGGAACAACAATAGCAAAGTTGAAAGATTCACAGATAATCAAAATACTTACGCATAAACAAATGATTAAATATTACTTAGTAAATTAGTAACTAATACATTCAACATAAAAAGCTTACTGAATGCTTAATTAAAATATTAGAAAGTTACTTTACTGATCAACATATCTTTTGTCATTGATATCGTAGTCACCAACCAGTGCGGGGTTTCAAAATATCTTTTTTTAAACAAATTCTGGGTGGCAAATATAATTTCAAGTATTATTGGGCTCAAAATATGTATGCAAACCCCCCAGGTAAAATCCTGTGTGCGCAACTGGTTAAAACATTCTCCACATATTTTCGTTGTCATAGATCCTCGCAACTTCAGTAACTAAGGAGTGCGTCGAATAAAATTGTCCGTTACAAAAATGATGAAATCTTTTGAATCCGATGAGTCCGATTTTTATGAATTAAAGTATTTATGTTCAAAAATTGTTTACAGATTTCAAAACCAAAGTAAGAAACAAGATATTATGTTTTTTTAATAAAAAGTTTTAATTTTTCAGGAACCCCGTCCATTAACGTTTTTATGGTAGTGTCCGACACCCTCATAGCTGATGAAGACCACTTCCTCTTAAAGTCTTGAAAGTCTTTGGCGACTTTCTTGGTTACCTTCATCTCCCTTTTTACTAAAGCCCAGTATCTCTCGATCGGCCTTAGTTCTGGATTGGCTTCTCTAGGTACCAAAATCACTTTATTTCGTTGGAACCACTCTAAAGCCGTTTTACTGTAGTTACATAAAGCGAGGTCAGGCCTAAAAAACGTGGACACTTCATGTTGGCTTAAAAAAGGGAGCAATCTCTTTTGCAAACATTCCTTCACATATATTTCGCTGTTGATTGTACCCAATGTAACGTATGAATTTTGGGAATTTTGTCACTTTTTTGGACCTGCATTTTTCCGGAACATTTCCTCGAGAATCGGCTATATAAAATTCGTGCCCAAGTAGCTGGGAAAAGTCCGCTAAAACATAAGTTTCGTCATCCATTATGCAGCACTCGAATTTCTTTACAAAATCTTGCGCCAGCTGCTTAGCTCTGGAACTTTCTGCACCTTGTACGTCTTCAGCCCAGCTTCGTTCTTCGTTTTGCGCACGAAAGATTCTGAGCAGTCAGCCTTCCTCGCCAATTTTCTTCCCGAAATGCTTTCATCCTTCTTCAGTCGGCCTCGATAGCTCAGCGGGTGGCGCGATGGCTTCTCATACCGAGCGCCCCGGGTTCGATTCCTGGCTTGGGCTGCAAAAAAACACTCATCTACTTCTATCGCTATCGACATGAAGGGAATGAGAATTACAAGAATCGCACAAGTGCGCTCTTGGCAGGCAATGGCAAAACCTCCAAGAGTGAACAAAAAAACTGCCAATCGCCGTTCGGATTCGGCGTTAAACTGTAGGTCCCCTCCCCTCCCTTTCCCCATCCGTTTGAAATGTGTGTTGTATCACATGTTGAAAACACGCATTTCAAACGGGTGGAATCTTTGGTATCACAACGGGCCCGTTAAGAGGCCTAAGTGATGATGATGTTTTTTCGCACATCCACTTCGCTTGCCATTTTCGCGTTAAATACATTTTTATTGAGTCTACTGACATTTAACTCAAAGCTACTAAGATAAATATTTTTGTAATTGAAATTTTCAATAGCACTGTAGGGGAAAAAATGTAACGGACAATTTTAGTTATCTACTTGTATGGTTGACAATCTAATTTAGAAAAAAATTATCGACTGCTCGAAAAATTCTTTGATACTGGAACTTGCATACAAACACTTCCAACAGGAAAACTACAACACAGCTTCCTATCGCAAGCGCCAAAAAACTCCAAATCCAATTAAAGTCGGTCAGTTTCAGCGGCTGATAGGTGCGTTTGGTGCTGATATCCTCGAAGGAAATGCGTTTTAGCCACGCCATATCGTAGAAGGTCATGTGGAACCAGTGATTGAAGAGGCCCGTTTCGGAAACAAGTCTTATCAGATAGTTTAGCGGCTCTCGGTAGATGCTGTTCTCGTGAATCGGCAAGGAGACGAGAATAAACTTGGATATGTATATTTCCGAGCGCAGATAAATGGTGCTGGCGAAGAAGCGCTGTCGCTCGGCCATCACGGGCCAAAGCGACGAGGTGATCGGGTAGGCATAGGGCAGCGCCATTGAACGCCTGTACTGCTGAAACTCGTCGTAGGTCTTGAGGACGACAAACAGCGACTGGTACTTCTCCCACCAAAGTGCGCCATTGAAATTTTTGAAAGTCTCGACTTCATTCTCGGCGACGCGTACGCGCAGGCCTTGAGCGAGCGCGTCATCGTAACTGGCAGGTGGCCGCTGAATGGGCGGCACTGTTAGCAGCTGAAAGTAGAAGGCCGAGAAGTAGGTGCAGAAGAGTAGCCCGGCCAGGAAGATGAGCAGGTAAATGTACTTGACGGCGAATGTTGGGCTACGACGCATCACAAACGACTGTCCCAGCAAACCGCGCAGCGTTGTGCTGTTGCAGACTAGGTCCGCCACGTGGGGACGACGCGTTCGCGCAACGCGTGCCTCCAGTAGAACAGTCAGCAGCGAGAGCAGAGCATATTGCAGCATGAAGATAAGGAAAAACTTGGTGCAAAAGACGGAGTGCAGCAGCACATCGAGGGGCATGGCGCTGCGTACGGGTACCATCAGCTGCCACTGTATAATTTCGACTGGGTACGAGAAGCCACTCAGGTCACTGTGAAGACGCGGCATGGACACGCTGACGCCTATGTCGATGGTGCCGTTGTGCGCAAAGTCCCGCACGTCCATCGCGTAGAACACATGCGCGTTGGACGCGTTGTAGGGGTACGGCTGCTGCAGCGAGCAGTTGTAGTAATCGGCGAAGGCGTGCATGAACTTGCCCATGTAGCCGCTCATGCGCTGGCGGCCGGTGCGCGCGTCCGTGTAGAGCATGGTGCGCGGCTCAATCTGATCGGGCATCGTCAACAGGACTCTTTGGTGCATGTTGCGCCAGCGTATGGGAAAGAGCGGCCGATCGGCACTCAGGTGGTGAGTTTCCAGCTCAACGTCGGGAAACTGTGTGTAGCTGTGATAGAGCTGCGTCAGCGCAAAGTCTGCGTGGAATAGATTGACATTCAGCAGTTTAAGCTGCTCGCAAAGCTCGAAAAACGCACGCAGACTGGGAGCGGTGGTCCGCTGTAGGGCGGCGCCAACAATGACCAGCACCCGAGCGCTGCGCATGTGCTGCAAATTGTCGGCCAAGCGCAGCAGCATAGCGCTGTCGCTGGTGCTGTTCAAGCAGAGCACGGCCAGCAGTTTGTTGTTGTAGTTGAGCTTCCAGCGGATGTTGAGCGCACCGTCCGAGACGGCAAAGGGCTGCGAGAAATATAGCTGCAAATTCTCCTCCATGCAGTGCGCGGACGCACGGCGTTGCCAGTAGATGGCGTCATAGGACCTCTCGGCGTATACGCGACCCATTAAGCGCTGAAACTGAACGCCAAACTGTTGCGACGACGACGGTGCCAAAAGTGTTGAGTCGAGTGTTGGCTCGGCACTTGTGACGAGGAAACCGAGAAAAAGTATCGCCAGCGTCTGCAAGCACATAACTATCGATGTTGCTGTTTGAATCGATGTTGCTAGTAGAACACGAAATATATTAAAATTGCTCAAACTTTGTACGTAACAACTATGAACTGAACTGAATGACACCAACTGTCGAAATGGTCTGACGTTAAGAATTAGGATCAACTGTTGAGTGCTAAAGTTTTACGCAGTTTGCTGCTCAAACACCTAAGTAAATAGTAATAATTTAACAAACGAGTCAATAATCCATACAACACAAAAGTACTCGCTATGTCAATACTATAAATTTACATACACACGTAATTACTCTTAATTAATTATAGCAAACGACACAAATTCCAAGACAATTATCGATGCAAATAACTTTGTTGTTGATTGAAAATTAGATTGTTCTCTTATCTTCGCCACATATCAATGCGCTCTTTCTTCACTTTCCTTTCCGCTATTTAATCATCTTTCTACGCAGAGTTCTCTTTGCGCGCTGCAAACACCGTCCAACGACCGGCTGACATTTCTTCAAGAAGTAAGTTTCCACCGCAAATTCCAACACACAAAACCCCATCGCAGCGCCATAGAAGACCCATATCCAGTAGAAATCGTTGACATCGAGTGGCCGATAAGTGTTCGGCGTGCTCAGATCCTCGAAGCCAATTTTACCCAAGGCGACCATGTCGTAGAAGGTCATGCTGTGCCAATAGTCGTACAGGCCGTTTTCGCGCACTCGTTCAATAAAGTTGTTGAGCGGCTCCCGGAAGATGGAGTTTTCATGCAACGGAAACACAAGCGGGATGAAGCCGCACATGAGAAATCCCTCGGACCGGTAGTACAGATCGTGCGCAAAGTACTTCTGCTGCTCGCTTAGTACCGACCAGAGCGATGTGGTCACTGGATAGCCATACGGCAGCGCCATGGTACGCCGATACATCTGGAAGTCGTCGTACGATTTGATAATTACGAACGCTGACTTGTACTTTTGCCAGAAGCTTTCGCTGGTGAAAAGCAGTACGGTTCGAATTTCCTGCTCGGCCAGTCGAATCTTGATGCCCTGCTGCATGGCGTCCTCGATGCAGGATAATTGGTTCTGCACGGGGCGCACAGTAAGCAGCCGAACGAAAAAGGCCGAGAAGTAGGTGCAGAACATTAGCCCGGCCACAAAGATGAGTAGGTAAGTGTACTTGACGGCCAGTGTTGGGTTGCGACGCATCACAAACGACTGTCCCAGTAAGCCGCGAAGTGCTGCGTCAAACGAGGATGTGTTCAGCAGCGCAGTGCGCTCGTTGCGCCGCATCCTGGCCCGCAGAAGGCCGGTGAGCAGCGCCAGCAGCACATAGTGCAACACAAGAGCGGCCAGCAGCTGCGCGCGGAAAAGCGAACGCAGTAGCACAAAGATGGGCATAGCATTTCTGTGGGGCATCATGATGAACCACTGGGCGATCTCTGGCGTGTTACTGAAGCCGTGCAACTCTAACGCCCCCTGAAGGGGCAATAGAGAGCCGCCTATATCAACGGAGTCGTTGTGCGTGGCCGCATTGACGTCCCATATGTAGACGGTGCTGCCGTTGGACGCATTGGAGACGTGCAGCGTGCTGTTGATGTGCTCCGCAAAGGCGTGAAGGAACTTGCCGACGTAGCCGCTCATGCCGGGGCGGCCGGTTCGCGCGTCCGTGTAGAACATGGTGCGCGGCACTATCCAGTCGGGCAGCGTGACTAGTTTGCCGCCCAGCAAATTGCCAAACCGATATGGAAAGAGCGGCGCGTCCGCACAGAAGCTGTGCGTCTCCAGCGTGAATTCTGGAAAAGGCGAGTAGCTGTGATAGCAATTCGCATCAAAGCTATTGCGATGCAGCAGCACTACGTTGGGCAACTTCAATTGCATGCAGCTGCGAAAAAATGCATTCAGTTTGGACGGGACTGTCGCACGAATGTTGCCGCTGACGAGCACCAGAACGCGGCTGGTGCGCATATGATGCAGCGTGTCGGCCAACTGCTGCAGCGTTTTGACGTCGTCGGTACTGCTCAAGCAGAGCACGACCAGCAGTTCGCTGCTGTAGTTGCCCTTCCAGTAAAACGACAGTCGCTCATCCCCTATGACCACAGGGTGCCGAAAGTGCCGCGCCAGATTCTCGTCCACGCAGTCCGCTGCGCTGTGACGTTGCCACAAAATGGTGGTGAAGTCTCTTTGGGCTTCAATACGTGCCAGCAAAAGTTCGAACTCGTACCCAAAGTTGTCGGCTGCGTTGGTTGGTGGTGTTCCGATGCAGAGCCCGTTGTGGACAAACGCCACGAGCAGCAGCAGCAATGCCGCTAGACCAGACATTGTTCCCGACACGGCCATTGCTTTGAACTGGTGAAATACATTTTCCATCCGGCTGCATTGTGTAGAAAAGTCGAAATAGAAAAGCAAAACAATCAATCATTCAAAAGTTTTCATTAAGTAAATGCCACTTAAGCGAGTTTCATAACCCGCAAAACACGCCACGCATGATTACAAAACAAACAGACAAGTTTCAATGGGTTCTCTGGAATGTCAGCTACCAAACACACACAATGAATAAAAAGGCTTTTAAAACACACGATTTTATTTGCCAAGATTTATAGTTCTTCTGAAATTTCGTTCATTTTGAAACTATAGTTGCCACCAAAAATTTGTCTAATATAGAAATTGTATGCGTCATAGGGTGTCATTTAGTGGGAGGGGAGAGGGGTTTCGAACATCTTTTGGAAATGGGGCTCATTTCTATGGGAAATCATACTTGGCACCAGCAATATATTTATTTGGATGGGGTTTGAACCCCCAAACCCCCCTTTGTGAGCGTCATTGAAACATGTATTTTTGGGGTTTGAAACCCTTGCGTGTGTCTCTAAGGAAGGTGGATATTTATTTGCCATATTTTTATTCGCCATAAGTATTCAAAATTTCAAATTCTGTCAATGAACAAAAAGTTCTTATAGACTAAGTGAGTGATAGCAAACTTAATTTAGTCTTAAAATTAATGAACAAAAAAATAACCATGAAGGGAACGAAAACGAAGAAATATATTCAAATTGCACTTCAAATTCCACTTGTCAATAAGCACTTTCTTCACTTTCCTTGCCCCCACTTAATCATCTTTCTATCCAGAGTTCCTCTAGCGCGCTGTAGACACCGCCCAACGACCGGCTGACATTTCTTCAAGAAGTAAGTTTCCACCGAAAATTCCAACACACAAAACCCAATCGCAGCGCCGTAGAAGACCCAAATCCAGTAGAAATCGCTGACATCCAGTGGCCGATAAGTGTTCGGCGTGCTCAGATCCTCGAAGCCAATTTTACCCAAGGCGACCATGTCGTAGAAAGTCATGCTGTGCCAATAGTCGTACAGGCCGTTTTCGCGCACTCGTTCAATAAAGTTGTTGAGCGGCCCCCGGAAGATGGAGTTTTCATGCAGCGGAAACACAAGCGGCATGAAGCCGCACAGGAGAAATCCCGCGGACCGGTAGTACAGATCGTGCGCAAAGTACTTCTGCTGCTCGCTTAGTACCGGCCAGAGCGATGTGGTCACTGGATAGCCGTACGGCAGCGCCATGGTACGCCGATACATCTGGAAGTCTTCGTACGATTTGATAATTTCAAACGCTGACTTGTACTTTTGCCAGAAGGTTTCGCTGGTGAAAAGCAGTACGGTTCGAATTTCCTGCTCGGACAGTCGAATCTTGATGCCCTGCTGCATGGCGTCCTCGATGCAGGATAATTGGTTCTGCACGGGGCGCACGGTAAGCAGCCGAACGAAAAAGGCCGAGAAGTAGGTGCAGAACATTAGCCCGGCCACAAAGATGAGTAGGTAAGTGTACTTGACGGCCAGTGTTGGGTTGCGACGCATCACAAACGACTGTCCCAGCATGCCGCGTAGTGCTGCGTCAAACGAGGATGTGTTCAGCAGCGCAGTGCGCTCGTTGCGCCGCATCCTGGCCTCCAGAAGGCCCGTGAGCAGCGCCAGCAGCACATAGTGCAACACAAGAGCGGCTAGCAGCTGCGCGCGGAAAAGCGAACGCAGTAGCACAAAGATGGGCATAGCATTTCTGTGGGGCATCATGATAAACCACTGGGCGATCTCTGGCGTGTTACTGAAGCCGTGCAGCTCTAACGCCCCTTGAATGGGCAATAGAGAGCCGCCTATATCAACGGAGTCGTTGTGCGCGGCCGCATTGACGTCCCATATGTAGATGGCGCTGCCGTTGGCCGCATTGGAGACATGCAGCGTGCTGTTGATGTGCTCCGCAAAGGCGTGAAGGAACTTGCCGACGTAGCCGCTCATGCGCGGGCGACCAGTGCGCGCGTCCGTGTAGAGCATGGTGCGCGGCAGTATCCAGTCGGGAAGCACGACTATTTTGCCGCCCAGCAAATTGCCAAACCGATATGGAAAGAGCGGCGCGTCCGCACAGAAGCTGTGCGTCTCCAGCGTGAATTTTGGAAACGGCGAGTAGCTGTGATAGCTATTCGTATCAAAGCCGTCGCGATGCAGCAGCACTACGTTGGGCAACTTCAGTTGCATGCAGCTGCGAAAAAATGCATTCAGTTTGGACGGGACCGTCGCACGAATCTTACCGCTGACGAGCACCAGAACGCGGCTGGTGCGCATATGATGCAGCGTGTCGGCCAACTGCTGCAGCGTTTTGACGTCGTCGGTACTGCTCAAGCAGAGCACGACCAGCAGTTCGCTGCTGTAGTTGCCCTTCCAGTAAAACGACAGTCGCTCATCCCCTATGATCACAGGGTGCCGAAAGTGCCGCACCAGATTCACGTCCACGCAGTCCGCTGCGCTGTGACGCTGCCACAAAATGGTGGTGAAGTCTCTTTCGGCTTCAATGCGTGCCAGCAAAAGTTCGAACTCGTACCCAAAGTTGTCGGCTGCGTTGGTTGGTGGTGTTCCGATGCAGAGCCCGTTGTGGACAAACGCCACGAGCAGCAGCAGCAATGCCGCTAGACCAGACATTGTTCCCGACACGGCCATTGCTTTGAACTGGTGAAATACATTTTCCATCCGGCTGCATTGTGTAGAAAAGTCGAAATAGAAAAGCAAAACAATCAATCATTCAAAAGTTTTCATTAAGTAAATGCCAATTAAGCGAGTTTCATAACCCGAAATCACGCCACGCATGATTACAAAACAAACAAACAAGTTTCAATTGGTTCTCTGGAATGTCAGCTACCAAACACACACAATGAATAAAAAGGCTTTTAAAACAAACGATTTTATTTGCCAGGATTTATAGTTCTTCTGAAACTCCGTTCATTTTGAAACTATAGTTGCCACCTAAAATTTGTCTAATATAGAAATTGTATGCGTCATAGGATGTCATTTAGTGGGTTGGGAGAGGGGTTTCGTGCATCTTTTGGAAATGGGGCTCATTTCTATGTGAAATCATACTTGGCACCAGCAATATTTTTATTTGGAGGGGGTTTGAACCCCAAACCCCCATTTGTGAGCGTCACTGAAACGAAGGATATGGATCAAATGACTCTCCTACTCTGAAGGGAGCTCAGACTAAGGAGTTAATAGCGAGAAGTGAAGAGGGAATGGGATGATCGAAATGATCGAAGAACAAAGCAAAGGAAGGATTTCTAAACTCTTTAAATGCGGTGTGGAGCACCTTGAAGTATACGGATCAGAAAACGGAAATGGTAGAATGGACATGACTAGAGAAGGAAAACTTTTAACCAAAGATAACTCTCCGGTCTTTTATTTCCGAAACCGGCTTTAGAGTAGTTATGTAGATATTGCAGGTATTTTGTAGGACTGACATACACTTGGAAAAAGTTACGTGAAAACAATTATTAATGTCTAAGAATAAACAGTTGAGACGACACCAAGAGTGTACGTTATCAAGATTGGCTTGGAGCAACAGAGAAACGGACGGAATTCCAATGGCTGAATAAGTTTTAGGATCACCGGCATAGTGCAGGAAATTGGCAGACGAACAGCGACTAATATCAGTAATGAACAAAGGCAGAGGTCGCAGAATGCTACCTTGCAAACACCTGACGCCGTGACAAAGTGATCAGATGGAACATTATCTACCAAAACCATGCACTGGCGATTCCTTATATACGATTTGAGCCACTTCAGAAGAACGGAGTGAAGACCACACGACACTAGTTTGTGTATTAGGATTGGATGAGAAACCCTATCAAAGGCTTTGGAAAAATCAGTGTAGACTGTATCCACCTGGAGACTGTTATTTATTTGAACGATTAAGCGTGTGAAAGAGTTAACACCACCTCGGACAATGCCCTAGCCAGCTGAGCCACGGTGTTGGCCGTACTAACAAAAAATACTTACTTTAGACCATAAGTATCTCTCTATACCTTTCGAAAGTTTCCTTGAGATGTGCAATAATTCTGAAAATACATTCCAATCAATGACAATATTTATTGTAAACTGGATTCGAAACCTAACCTTGGGTCGGCACTTGTGATGAAGAAACCGAGAAAAAGGATCGCCAGCGCTTGTGAACAAATAACTATCGCACTATTGCTGTTTGTAAGAAAGGTAGTAAAGGAAATAAAAGTGAAGATTGAGGATCAGCAGTTGAGCGCTAAAGTTTGACGCAGTCTACTGCCCAAAAACCCAATTACATCGTAATAACTTATTAACAAAGTCATTAATCCATGCAACACGAAACTTCAGGCTACGTTAAGACTATAAATTTACGTACGCACGTAAGTACTCTTAATTATAGCAAACAACACAAATTTCAAGGCAGTTACCGATGTAAGCAACTTCGTTCTTGATTGAAAATTAGTTTGTTCCATTTTTTTCGCCACGTCAATAAGCACTTTCTTCACTTTCCTTGCCGCCACTTAATCGTCTTTCTATCAAGAACTCTCCTTGCGCGCTGGAACACCGCTTAAGGACTGGTTGACATTTCTTCCAGAAGTAAGTTTCAACCGAAAATTCCAACACACAAAACCCCATCGCAGCGCCATAGAAGACCCATATCCAGTAGAAATCGTTGATATCCAGTGCCCGATAAGTGTTCGGCGTGCTCAGATCTCCGAAGCCGATTTTGCCCAAGGCGACCATGTCGTAGAAAGTCATGGTGTGACCATTTCTTTAGTGTAACTGAAGCCGTGCAGCTCTAACGCCCCCTGAATGGGCAATAGAGAGCCGCCTATATCAACGGAGTCGTTGTGCGCGGCCGTATTGACGTCCCACATGTAGATGACGCTGCCGTTGGCCGCATTGGAGATTTGCAGCGTGCTGTTGATGTGCTCTGCAAAGGCGTGAAGGAATTATTATTATTATATAGGCTATAGTGCACTATGACCAATTTGATCTTTTGTGCAGCCTTTGTTTTAACCGTCCAAGTTAAGACTTTTTATAAATTTTAGCACTTTTTGGGGTTGTAGTTTCCAGATGGTTGATGGCGGTATAGACGCCTGACCAAACTGGAGAAATCTCTTTCTACTGAGCGCAGGACATTCGCATAGAATGTGGAGTGATGTTTCCTGTTCTAGCTCACATATCCTGCGCACATCCGTTGAGGATATTCCCATATTTTTGAGATGGTACCTAAGTGAGCAATGCCCTGTTAGGTACCCAGTGAGGATGCGAAGGTCCTCTCGATTTAGCTTGAAAAGTTTGTTGGATACCCCTCTGTCTGGGGCCAGGAATTGTTTTGCCTGCCGTAGTCCCGTTGTGTTGGTCCATTGGTCAGTAAATTCCTGGTCAACCCATTTCCGTAACCACTTCTGAATGTGTCCTCTTGGTAGTCCACAGAATGGTTCCGGACCTATCAGTGGGCGTAAGGCACCCTTTTTCGCTAGGCGGTCCGCTTGTTCGTTGCCGTCATGTCCTTCGTGTCCTGGTATCCAGTGCAGTTCTACAGTGTTGCGCCTGCCCAGTTCATTCAAGAGATTGCGGCAGTCCGTCACCAGCCTTGAGGTAGTCGAGTATGCTTCTAGAGCCTTTAGGACTGCCTGACTGTCGGACAGTATATAGATATGTGTACCAGACGTCTTCCTACGAAGGCACTCGCTAGCACACTCTATGATGGCGTGTGTTTCCGCCTGAAAGATGGTAGCTAGCTTCCCCATTGGAAAAGCTTTGTGAAATCTGGGACCATATACTCCGGCTCCAGTGCTTCCATCTTCCAACTTTGATCCATCCGTGTACCAGAGTTGCGACCCTGGGTCTGGTATGAATCGATTTGATCTCCATAATTGTCTGTCCAAGATGTTAATCTTGTACCATTTGGAGAATTCCACCTTTGGTGGAATAATGTCGGAGATCCGGAGCATTGGGTCATTTTCGAGCATTTTCAATATGCTCATGTGTCCCTTAAGATCTCCACTCTTTAGTTCAGTACTGCAGACAAGCCTTAAGGCCTGAGAGCAGGCTTCTTTCCTGATGGCTATGTTAAGAGGAGGAACTTGGCGACGTAGCCGCCCATGCGCGGGCGGCCGGTACGCGTCCGTTCGATGGAGTGCTCGTTCTGGGCAAACGCCACGAGCAACAGCAGCAATGCCGCTAGACCAGACATGGTTCCTGAGGCGGCAATTGCTTTGAACTGGGTTCCATCCGGCTGCATTGAGTATAAAGAATCGAAAAGAAAAGCAAAACAATCAATCAGTCGAAATTTTTCATTAAGTAAATGCACTTTAAGCACAAGTTTCATAACCCAGAAAACAGTACACAACAAACAAGACAAGTTTCAATGGGTTCCCTGAAATATCAGCCACCAAACACACTTACACACACAGTGTTAATATTTATTGAATGCACGACTGGATCCGAAACCTAACCTTTTCATTCGGAGTTTAAATTTAAAATGAAATGATTATTTATTTGACTAAAATTATCGAAGTTTTCTATCGACTCAAACCACTGTGCATTGTTGACTATTTTGATATTTACATGGCTTCCGCTGCGTCGGGCTCGCAAGTAAACAATTGAGTAATATGTCACTGACATTCGCGAGCAACGCAATGGCATCGACACACTGACACACAAGAGAAAAGGGGTCAATGAAAGTTTCACCCTATCATCTAACAATAATAATCAAGATTGCAATCTCAGCAGCGAAACGGGTCATTAGTTTAAATGTCCTTTCATGAGAATCCTGTGAATGTATGGAATTTGCTAAATAATAGAAGAAGAAGAATGTTATATTCACACTGCTGAGGCATTTTAGAGGTTCGAGAAGTCAAAATATACTATATATAATATATAGGTTAATATACCAAAGGAGGAAAGGAGTATATACCAAGTCATGACTATCTAAGAGATACAACTATGACCAAAAGATACCTTTAGTAATTCTTCATATTGCTGTTGATAAAAAATTCCAATAATGCTGCTGACCAATCTTCAGCGGATCCAAAGGAGTCTTGAAATTGGAGTTCCTGTTCACGGCCAGCCCTAGTAGCATAACGCTGTGATAGTACACGTTCATCGAAAGGCGGTACATCTTTGGCGCAAAGTAGCGCTGCCGTTGACCATCGCCGGCTACGAGCTTCGTCAGGTGGGCTCACAACAAGGAGCTAGCAGGTCGCCCATAAAAGTCAGCGTGTAGGTGTACTTGGCCACAACCGTCGGCTCAGGTAGCATATCGTTACAGAAGATATGTCGCAGTGGGTAGGGCACTGCGTCCGCGCCAACAGCATCGAGAGCAGCCAGCACTTCAACAGCAGACTAAAGGCTTGATTACACGTAACGAGTAGAGTGACGAGACAGCAACTCGAACGAGTACTCGTTTCGTCTAAACAGTAAGGCGAGTTGTTGATTGAGTCAGTGACCGAGTAAAGTGGCGAGAGAGTCACTAGAATCACATTTTGTTTACTAGGCCAAGTACTACTTTACCGTTATATTTTTCTTCTTTTCGCAGCGTCGCCCATTCGGAATGCGTCACACACCACTCTTCGCTCGGTTGAGTTTAATTGCGCGAGTTGCTTATTTCATTTTGTGCATTGTTAAACCGAACTGACTCGCTACGTGTCAAAATACGTTTGAACAACTCGTCGCTTTTTCTCACCATCCCAATTCTCTCGGCCTAGTACCATTTTGATGTCTCGTCACTCTACTCGTTACGTGTAATCAAGCCTTAACGCGGAACGCGCTCAGCGAGTGTTGCTTCAGCTGGAAGGTGAGACTGCGTGCAGCTGTGATAGACTCGTGTCTGCGTATAGTTTCGGTGCAGCACGAGCACGTTGAGTAGCTGCAACTTGACGCACGCGTGAAAGAACGCAGCCAGTTGCAAATGGCGCTTGGCTGCAGTTCACTGTTGACAATGACCAGCACCCGGCTGCTGCGCAAATGATGCAGATATGCGTCCAACTTGGCCAGCAGCAGCAGATCGTCGTGTTGGCGCCTACACATCACGGCCAGCAGTTCGCAGCTGTAGTTGCCGCTGCCAGCAGCCACCCCCTCCGACCACTCCCAGTATGCTGCCGCTTCTCTGCGCAGCAGAATCACTGTCTCGTGCCATGAGTTGGCGTAGATCCTCTCCAGCAGGCGTTGAAATGACCGAGCAAACGCCGAGTCGTCAGTGCTACACAACGAAGGTGGTGAAAACTAGTTTCCAAGCTGCCAACATGTTAAGCGTGATTTTATTATTCAAATTGAACACAAAAGAGGCACAGCGCACCCAGCAGACGGACAAGCAACTAACTGGTTTTAAATTATTATTACAAGCGTCAATAGCCAACATTCACTAATAAATCCTCAAAGGAGCATCTTCGCACAGAAGCGCCAATGCTCTACGCCCGGTGAGGACATGGACGTGTGGGGCTATTCTCCACTGTAAATACAAAAGTCCCAGCACAAATTTGAATTGATTGGTTAATATCTAATTGGCTGATGTGAATTGTTGTTTACCGACGTTCAATATGAATCTAAACACAACATATGACAAGGACATTGTGCTATTCAGGTTGAATATATTTCGCCACAGCGAGAGAAAAGTGAGAAAGCGGCTAAAATATTTTTGCGTTTGGGAATTCGCCGAAATAGACTACTTAATTGGGTTCCTTTTCGTTCACTTTATAAAAAGAATAATTCGTTCAGAGGTCTGAAGTAGTCCTTGACCTCCTCCCTGATCGCTATAGACTTCGTTAACTCGATTTGGGACTTGAGCTTTATTTCTCGTTATTCCCTTCGCTTGGGAACGTAGGGCTTCAACAAGACCAAAGCTTTGGGTTTGTTAAGTTGATTGATTGAAATTGATTGAACGCGATCTGAAATGGGACCTGACACTTCACGCTGGTCTACCGAGATCCTGTATGGATGTTTGTCCGAAAATACACTTTTGTCTACTTTCAAAGGCTGGACAACTGTACACTACATGTCCACAGTGATGGTAACTTTTTGTTTTTGAAAAATCCCTTCGCGACTAAAAAAAATTCTTACTTTTCCATACGAAAATCCCCACACTTATTTTTCAAGTATTTTGTAATACTTATTTAAGTTTTTTTTAATTTTTTGTGAATAAAAGTGCCAAAAGTAAAAACCATAACATTTGTTAACAGCCGAAGGCATCGCTTCTTTTAATTCATTTGAAACATGAAAACATAACAAAACAAAGTTGTGCTTTGCACTGAGATACCATTTCAACACATTAAAAAATCAGTACAAAAATTACACTAAGACTAATAATTGAATACTTTTTAAATGCTTTAATTGCACCACTCGACAAAAAATGGGTTAAATACGTTCTTCGCAAAACCAGATGTGTGCTGATAACTAAAATTACAGTAATTACAGTAAAATACAGATTTTTGGAAAACCCTTCTTTGAAACATTTTTTGATCTTCACTTTCTTCTTCAGCGGCCCAAAATTAGTCTAGAAAATACTTTTGTTTTTAGGTGTATTTTTCGTGTCGAGTAGATTTATTTATGGTCATACAGCTCAGTGTACGCCATTTTCTTAACCCTTTCCGACATAAAAATAAACCCGTTCTGTATGAATTGTATGGGCTGTAGTCCAATATATTGGGCATTGTGACTGAAAGGGTTAAAGTGTTGTTCTTTACATTGAAAATTTACACAGGTGATATCTTCGTCTTGTAAGTAAGAGCTAATTATACAAATTGAAGTCAAATTTGCATGGCTCCTTTTTTTTTGTTCGAACGTCTGTCACTATTCTTTCAGAGTCTGCATTGCAATGTGTTAGTGCCAAAACATATTTGGCCAACTTTGACAAATTGGGAAACAATATTTTATCATTAAAATTCTTAGTTTGACTAATTTTGCCAGGATTGTTTGAAAATTCCCTACATTTAGTGAATTTTAGAAAATCTGTCCTTTTTTTTCCTACGCACACAATTTTCGCTAAAATTCCCTACATGTAGGAAATTTTTCCTACAGTTACCATCACTGCATGTCCAATGTCTCATCATATTTGACATGTAGCCTACAGGTTTCATTCTCAACGAGATTTAGTCGTTTGTTGTGATGGCTGCTGCTATAAATAATTGTACATTGTCATCTTAGGCTCCTGTTTTCTAAGCTAAAAACCTCTCTGGCTCTCAGCTCAAGGGATTTTTAGGATTGGCCCTTGAAAATCTTCAATTCGTTGCCTCCTCTTATTTCCTCAGATGGAGCGAGTCTATCCAGTTGCTGATCATCCTTTTCCCGGTAGAACTGTTGAGATTAATCTTTGGTTCCGATCCGCAAAAAGTCATTGTAAGACCACTTTTAGCCAGCATGTCTCATAACTCATTCTGCTCTGCTCTAATGTGTGCCTTGACCTATATCCGAGTCACTTTTTTTGCCACTGGCACCATTTTCATACACCAGTTTTGAGGTTAGTATTCTTTGGTGCATACTCTAAATTACTGCTTGATTGTTCAGTGCTATCAGCATATTCTTTTCAGATTCCTGACTCTATAAGACGTGATCCAGTTTATGCTAAATACCTCTGCTTTATAAATAGATACGTAACACAGATCAGGTTCAATTTCCTTGAGAGGATCCCCATCCGGCAGTGAATTTAATATCGTCACATTCATTTAAATAAATCTACGATCCAGTAAAAGTGGTTAGTTGTGGATCCAGTGAAACTACGAGTCACTTTATTTTCCACTCTGTATTCTGTTCAATGTTTGGTATCCAACAATGTTCAAAGCCAACAATGGAATATGACCTCTCTTAGGGTATAACACTAATCATATCCAAGTAAACAAATAATCATAATTGATCAAATAAATCAGTTCAAACATCATTAGAAGATTTCTGAAAATAATCAGTCGGCTCCAGCTTGTTCAACTTCCACTGCAGCAATTTTGCAAATTTGTTAATTTTGAGTGTTAAATTTGAGTTAAATTTGGCAACTAATGCCAATAGTTTTTACAAAAACAACAGCAACAAGCACTGATGAAGAAAAGCAGAAAAAGTATATCAAATAAATGGCATCACAAAGGCCAAAAGAAAGACCCCAAAACGCAAACAACACACAACACGAGCAACATTAGAGACTGCAAGCAACCGGCAACAGTTGGCATCAGCGGTTATCGTCATCAGCATTTATTGTGATAGTGTGATTATCTGCACAGCTCCAATTCCTGAGTGACCTACTTAGCGCTGATGACGATGATGGAGATGGAACTGGCGATGCCGATGTCGATGTCGACGGAGCTGCTCGAGTTGTCGTTGCTGGTGAGGTTGTCGGCGCCACTGCCGACGACTGAGATGGCAATGTAGGCCGCCGCAATCAGAAGACCAACGACGGTCAGTGAAGCACGCCGCGCAGCAAAATAATCACCGAACGCATTGAAAACGAAAGAGAAATGTGGCATAATGAGCCGCAACAGAAGTAGGCAAATTGGAATTAGTAAGCAGGAAAGCGACAATAGATGGGAGGCAGCTGAAGAATGAACAACATGAAGGAGACTCTTTAAAATGTTATTAAAACTTAATCATGGCACAACAGCGATCACCAGTCGACCACAAAATTGACAACAGCAATGACGAGAGGCGCATTGGAATAGTAAAGACTGAAATTATTAAAAAAAAAATTATAAACGTACAAGAGTAGATTGTACGAAATTGGGTTTTTATGATCGCTAACGATTTATAGTATTTACAAGAAAAACTATCTAGACAGATTATTAGGGATTTATAAGAAAATCGTATTTCAATGAGTGTTCATTTTTGGCCATTGAATTCGATTTGATGGCAATATTTGTTGTCCCAAAATTTGTGTGACAATAACAAAGACAAATTGGAATTAAGTATGAGAGATGTAGAATATTGTAGGAAAAACAATTTTTATTGGGAACAATATTAGGTTAGGTTAGGTAAGACAGGCGGCTTGCTGGTTCTCAGCAAGTACACTCGGAGGCCCCAAAGGCCCATTGTGATGCCCGATGAGAGTGTGGCAAGCCCTTGTCATCCTGTATTCGGTGCTGGCTGAAACCAACCTGAGCGTCGAATGAATCTGGCAATATCCTCCAGTGGCGTGGTACAAACCAAGCCCAAATCGCCCAGCACTCTGCCCCCTAGATACCGGTGGCGTATGCTGTGAAGCGCAGGGCATTCGCATAGGAGGTGCTGCACAGATTCAATTTCCTCCTCATCTTCGCAGCTGCGACAGTAGCCTCGATGGGGCAGACCGAGTCTTTCCGCAAACAATATTAGCACCGATCGATTTTCATGTACATCATATGAATAGTGTATGTGGTTTTGTGGCTATAATTTGTGCCTGTGTGACAGTTATCACACAAAATACTGTGAAAACAGAAAAAATAGCTGAAAGTAGAAATGGTAGAAAATTGTAAAATATCAGGGACTTAACTATTATAAGTTTTTTAAGAAATTAATTGCAATGTAACTATTACAATGTAACATAAATTTTATTTTTTGAATATAATTATTATTTGCGACAATTAATTTTTACGTTGCATAATAACTGTTATAAAAAATAAATATTTTTTTCATTCTGGATAATTATTATTTTGGGATTTTTTTGTTTACGTTGCATCATAACTTTTATTTATGACTTTTTTTATTAACGTTACCGATAACTATTATTTTGAGAACATTTTTTTTACGTTGCTTCATAACTTTTATTTATGATTTTTTTTTTATTTACGTTACCGATAACTATTATTTGAAAGACAATTTGTTTTCGTTGCCTCATAACTTTTATGAAAGACATTTTTTTTATTTACGTTGCCTTACCACATTTTGAGTATGAATTGATTTTTAATTGTTTAGTTGTTGGTGGAAATAAGGTTTCTACATGTAATTTGCGTTTGTCAATTTAAAACAATTAAAAATTTATTCATAACCAAAATGTAGTAATTCAACGTAAAAAATTTTGTTTTCAAAATAATAGTTATCGGCAACGTAAATTAAAAAAATCATAAATAAAAGTTATGAAGCAACGTAAAAAAAAAAATCCCTCAAAATAATAGTTATCGGTAACGTAAATTAAAAAAGTCATAAATAAAAGTTATGAAGCAATGTAAAAAACGAAAAACCCAAAATAATAATTATCCGGAACGAAAAATATATTTCTTACTTATAAGAGTTATTATGCAACTCAAAAATATTTATTACATGATAATAGTTATAGGCGACGTAAAAAATTTCTTATTGGAAATAATTATTATAAAACAATAATTATAGAAATTTCTTAAGTGAGGGCAATTTTTTCATTCCCAAAAATGTGGATAATAATTATTTTAGGTCTCTGTAAAATATAAATTCATATATATAAAAAAAAATTGTTTTGCTGACTTTGGTATTTCAATCACAGAATCGTGTAATGTGTGACTTAAAATCTGACTTTTTAGCGTACTTTAGTTCCAATAAAACCCAATAAATGACATTTGATTTTAATTAATAAGAGCAATTTTCTAGGTTTGTCAGTAGGCACTTGTGACTTTAAGGATATCGCTGTTTAAGTTTTACGTAGCTAATACAACATCTAAAGTTTGAGACACTCAGTTTAAGAATTACTAAAAATGTTTAACACTTTCGCTATTGTTGTTGCCATATGGCAACATGCTACTTTGTCGATGTCTGAACCTTCTATGGCTTCAAGAATACATTTTTTTTGTTGGTCATTAGAATAGTCTGAAGTTTTAGGAATACTACAAAATTTACAAATATTAAATTAATTAATAAAATACAAAATTAAGTTTAACCCATTAAAACCTGACCCCAGAAAGGCTTGTGCGATTTCCATAAAATTTTACACAATCTTATTAATTGACCTAATCAAGAAAAAAAATCAAGCAAAAAATTCATACCATGTTTTTTTTTTGTCATGTTTTTCGCAAACATTACACAAATAAACAAAATCAAACATTTGCGGAAAATAAAATGTGCCAATAAAATATCAGCTGCTTGGATTTTGACATTTTCACGCGTTGCGTTGTATGAAAATTGGCAGTGTTTAGGCCCAACGTTACATTCGCGCAACACAAAACTTAAAGCATATTTTTTGTTTAAAAAATTAAAAAAAAAATTTTCAAAACTTATTTTTAAATAGTTTAGCATTGCAAAATGCAGCCCACTAAGGGATTTTGATATGTTTGAAGAATAAGTATTTTTTATTGAATTTCAAAAATTCCCCAAAAAAAACCTTTGACTTTGGATCGAAAAAAACGTATGAATATTTAAAGAATTTTAAAATTTGAGTATGGCAGAATCTAAAACTTATGAATTACTTAATATAGCGAAATTCCCAAACGTTGCGCAAACGCAACGCTCAGGGCTTAATGGGTTAAAGAAGAGATGTATACACGTATTTTGAATGTTAAATCTTTACATAGTAAAGAAAGAAGAAACAGAAAAATAAAAGAAATTTGTAATTTGACTTTTTACTTTGATTCAGATACATTTGTTAAATAATTAAGGTGAAGTAAATGACGAAATATTAAATTTTTTTTTAATTAAATATTACAGCCACAACGATATGGTTGCTGTCATATGACAACATTCTAGAAAACAGGGTCCGGTAATACAAATAAAAAAAATTGATATGGATTGTCGTTGATATAACCACGCAGAAGACTATGGATCGATCGATATTTAATTTTTCCCACTAAAAACCAATATCGAAAGGAATAATGACAATTTTTGTGCTCAAAGTTTGACAATTTTTTTTTTCAAATGTCACTATTTTGTTTGATAACTGTCACACAGTCCAATTGATGGTCACAGAATCACATTACATTGTCTATTAATTTACATTATATTTTTTAAATACCTACATATATGTACCTACATACATACATATGTATGTACATATGTACCTACATACGGCGGCTGTATACCATATGCAGCCGCCGTGGCTCAGTTTGTTAGTGCGTTGGACCGCGAGTCGAAGGCAGCAACCCCAGGTTCAAATACTGCCTGTAATAACACCTAAAAAAAATAACGGGAAAACTCGTTTTCTCTTTCGGTGGCTGTCCTCTCAGCTGGAAATGGCAAACCTCTGAGAGTAAAAATTGCTTATGAAAGAGCTCCCAACCTGCCGTTCGGAACCGGCATAAAACTGTAGGTCCCTTCCACCCGCGTACAAATTCACACGCACAACACGGGTGGTTGCGGGAAGCTAGGCCTTAGTCTCGCGTAAGCGGGCTGTCGTGCCAGTCAATTATTAATTAAAAATTATTACATATATGTACATATATAATAAATTATATACATTTAGCTGCACTGTACGCCTTAAGATTCCAATCGGGTGTATTGCCAGATACGGCATGAAATCGAGTGGCCATGAATCCGGATACCAAATTCAGCTCATCCCATAAAACGCAACGCACTGTAACGCACCAAACTATATGTTTGCGAACGTTGGTTGTGATTGTTGTTGTTGTTGTAGTCGGTCCCGATTGTTTCTGGTCATGCACGCTGGGGGGTTTAAACTAAAGGCTACTCTGCTTGTTAACAAAATGAAATGTGGCGTCGCCAGAGTTGGGGGGGAGAGGCAAAAACACCATCGGTCGAACTGGTGGAGCCAGTAGAGAAGAGGGGCTAAAATTCTGGCTAGTCTTACAGGTTTTCAACCAGTGTCGTCTGCGCCATTTTTGTGTGGAAAACTACTCAAACAAAAATACAAACAAATAAAAACGAACATAAGCTGCCATATCGACAAATAAACAAACAGACAGACAGACGCACACATGGCAAAATGACAGACGACAAACGACAAATGCTTAATTACAATTTGACAGCGCACATTTTTCTTGGCGTTTTACTTTTTTCTTGGGCATTGTATATATTTTCATTTTGTCTTCTTATATGTATTTGGATGTGTAAGAGTGTGTGTGTGTGCAGCTCTTTTGGCTACCAGCTGGGTAGGTAGTAATTTTGTGAGGCAACCGGCCTCGACAGCGTCGCTCCAGAATTTTGTGCTCTAGAAAATTTTAATAAGCACGACATATGCGCCATGTGTGACAGTTTGTTTTGTGACACTGCCTGTTTGTATGCGTGTGTCTGTGTCTGTGTGTGTGTGTGTGTGTGGCAGCAAGGCGATTGAATTGACAATTTGGCCCCCAACTTACTCCATATTTGACATCTTTGGCTTCTATGTGCTTCAAATTTTGCTTTGCTGCTGTCCACAAATGTTGTTGTTTTTGTTATTATTAACAAAAAAATCAGTGCAGTTTGCGGCCACAGTGCTAGTTACGCCTTGCTTGTTCTCTTCTAACGTTGCTTTATTATTTCTTTTTTCTAAATTTAATTTATGGCATTTCTTTCAAATTTTCTGCCAGTTTTTGTTTTCGTTTTTTTTGGTAGGAAACGAAATAACTTTCATTTATTGCTGTCGCATTTCGTTTAACCCAATGGCGACGCATTATTTTCGTGTTTTCGTAGTTTGCTTTTCACGTGCTTTGTCGCGCTGTTCATTTTCAGAATTGCAACGTAATTAGCCAAGAAGTCCAAATTAGCCAACTGTTACGCTCTTTTCTCCTAACCAATGATTATTTTTTTAAGTTTTTGTCTGCTGATTGCTGCAGTACTCAGTTTATTGTTGTTGTTATTGTTGTTGTTGATATTGTTGGTCGGTCTGGCTGACTGCCTGATTGTTATGACTTTGTATTGTTGCCCTTGTTAGTTATTCTCGTTGGTTGGTCGCATTTGTTGCTGCGGTTACTTTTACCTTTGTTGTTGCTGTTGTTGTTATTGTTGTGATTGTTGTAGCCACTGATTGTACCAGAATGTGAAAGTAATTCGACTTTTGCCGCTTTTCTGCCATCTTGGCGGTGCTTGGCACTAAGTATTTGTTGTTGTTGTTGTCATTGTTGCTGGCAACTGAGTCGAATGTGATTGAGTTGTTGCAAAGTTGGCTGACGCTACCGTTGATTGCAATTTATTTTGTTTTTGTTTGTTAATTGCGCTTTGAAATTTGAACACTTGGCTGCAAGCTTTGGGTCAGCTTGTCGTTTTTATTGTTAATATTTCACTGATATTCTTATATAAAGAGTGATACATCAAATGGCTACAATGCAATGGTCATGCAAAACTAACAACCGATCTAAGGGGGAACAACTACTCAATTAAAATTTAACATTTTCAAGTACCGAGGGAGCCAAGAACATAATGCGTGATTATTGTATTGGTTGTTGTTACTGTATGTGAGATTTGGTTTAATATGAAACAATTGTTATTAGATCGCTTTTTATCTGCAAACATTTTTACCTTTACTTTTTCTCGATATTGCTTTTTCGTATTTAAATCATGACTCAATCAACATTTGTCAAAGAAGTATGCACACGACATTTGAAGTCGCCACGCCTCTTTGTTAGAGTTCTAGAGCTAGTTTACTTTAGAAACATTTTAGCTTAAAACGGATTAAATAAATTTTGTATAAATATTTTTTAATTACAGGAAACTTATTTAATATTTATGGAAAAATACAAAATTATGATTTTATTTAACCATTATTAAAGGAACAGGATTTTAATCAAACGCACCTAATTCGTAGACTTCAATTAGACCACAAACTTGATATCGCTGCAAATTATTGGAAATTATTTAGGGGATAACAATAAAATGTTTGTCATTTGCTTTGAATTCACTTTTAAAAATATTAATTTGTTGGTGCCTAATTAAATTAAACCCATAAATCAATCGTAGCTTTTGCTATAAGATGACAAATAGGTGAAGGTGCTCTCAGGCAACTTTGGGGTCGAAAGGGTTAAAGAATTTAAAAAGTCGGTATTCAGATTTGAGAAAAGTATCTCATTTTGCGTTTTGAAAACGAAGACGAAACGAAATTGATACAGCATTGTTGGAAAAGTTTGATTGTTGATTATCAAAAAAATGTCTTTTAACTGATGTTTATTTAAAGTACTTGAATCTCTACGTGGGTGCTAGTTCTAAAAGTCAGTTAACCGAATAGAATTTGCTGGAATGTGTGGACGATCACCGGGGGGAATACTGAATGCTGGATGGCTGGTCACTTTAATTATGTGTACCTACTGTAGAAGAGCGGTTCTCAAGCGTTTGATCTTTAATTGACTGTCCTTCATAAGCTAAACTCAGTTACTTACCATCATTGGAGATCACTGACGGTACGCGAACACAGTTTGAGAACCGCTGCTGTAGACCCTACGTGAATGTGCTCGAGGAGGAAAAAACAACACATTCTTTCGCTGCTGTCTAGCTGCAAATTATTCTTGGAACTTTTCTTCAGGGACTTGAACAAGCCCTCATACGTGTAGCTTTGAAAAGCTCTAAATTTTTTTAATAAATCCAAATAGATATAATATTTAGACCTATAATCCATAGGTATGTAGATGTATGACACCGTGCGGCAAAAATTAAACATTTTTTCACTCTGGAAAAAATCTATATAGGCGTGAAACCAGAGACCAAACATAGTAATACTGTGTACTCAGCTTCTCATTTTTCCATCCTTTGTCCTTTTAAAAGGGCTTCAAAATTTTGAAGGGGATAAAAAATAAAAAAAAAATATAAAAAATACTTAACCTTGTTAGAATATGGTGATATGTATATCAAACGAAAGACTCAAGAGTTTAAATAAAATTAATTTGTATCTTTTTTTAAAAAAGGATATGAAAAAGGTCCTTTGCAAATTTAATCCTTTAGATCCTTGGAAATTTACATGGAATTTTCTTGAAAAGTAAGTATGTAAAACCCAAAATCTCCATGATCACGTGTCATTAAAAAAAGGCGGAGGCTGCAATTCTAACGATGTACAAAAATTCTAATTTATTTGAGTATCAGTATTTTAAATAATAAAAAGATGCAAAATCAATGAAGCGAGAATAATGAAATTTTGACATGTGATCAAGGAGATTTGGGGTTTTAACATACTTACTTTTCAAGAAAATTCTATATAAATTTTCAAGGATATAAAGGATGAAAATGTTCAAAGGACCTTTTTCATATCCTTTTTTCCAAATAGATAAACAGTCAATTTAATTTAAATTCTTGAGCCTTTCCTCTTTCATTTGATATACATATCGCCATATTCTTACCAGGTTAAGTATTTTTTGATATTTTTTTTATTTTTTATCCCCTTCAAAATTTTGAAATCCTTTTAAAAGGACAAAGGATGTAGAAATGAAAAACTGAGTAAGCAGTATTACTATGTTTGGTCTTTAGTTTCACGCACATATGGATTTTTTCCGGTGTGAAAAATGCTGTCGCATGGTGTTATCCATAAAAAGAGTTCCAACATGCATATCTCTTCAGCAACAAAGCACTAATATGATAATAATCACAAACAAAACGTTACATCTGAGCTACTTGATGACATCTTAGTTTCATCTCCTCTCATCACAGACCTGATAAATATAAGTTGCTATACATATTGACAAACCAACATTAACCAACTTATAATACTCGCCTATTTAAATATAGAAATGTGGACATTGACGAATAATGATGACTGTCCTTTGGATAGCGTTTGATAGAAAGGTGCACCGAAAGATCTTCACCGAGTATTTCGTCGAGTACTTTAGTACATTTAAGTAAGTAAATATGTGTGTTTAAGTTAGGTAGGAGTGGGTGCCCCAAGGCGGAGCGCACAAAGGACACAAAGACCCAATGTGATACCATAATCGATCGAACTAAAGCCCGGTCACTCACTGAACCAGTTTGAGCTCCTTACGAAGCCTAGAAGACTGTGAATAGTGCTATCGCCTAAATCCCCTAGAAGAACGCTGCAGCATAGCCGAGCCAATACAACGCTTGTTGTATGTTCGAGCCAAAATTTCTTGGAGGACCATATTTTAGATGAAAGTATTGCGTAGAAGTTGATCTATGAAGAAGCTCGGTACTTGCAACTGGCGCCAGCGCATGCAATGTAGTGGCGATATCCGGTTGTAGAGTCAACTAAGTCAATTAACAGCTGATTTTTTTAATTTTTACGCTTGAAATTTGACTTTCTTTTCGCCTTCGACTTTTAAATCGCTTCGACATCAGAATATGGTTGTCCTTTCATCGACAAACGCATTCTACCGAAAACATGGAAGTCACACAGAGTGATTTCAGGTGAGTAGGATGAGTGGTTGACAGTAAAAATGGAATTTTTGTCAAAAAAAATCGGTTACCAAGTTGGATCGAGTTACCAATTGAATTTCTGGACATAGTCAACTCCATTTCCATGTATCGCAATGACGATTTCGGCTCATTTTTGATGAATACACTCACTTTTTCAATGTTACTTTGAGGAACCATGGTATTGAAAAGACCTGCATGTTCGTCGTCCTTTATCTCTTCTCGATCGTCCTGGAACAGCTTAAACCACTCATGTACTCTGGCACGAGATAAACAATCATCACCATACACTTGTTTCATCAAATTGAATGTTTCGGTAAAATTTTTATCAAGTTTAAAATAAAACTTAATATTGGCTCTTTGTTCGAAGCTAATTTTTCGACCGATGCTATAAACAGACTGCCACTTTTGGCGCAAAAACTTGACTTCTACTGAACCAAATGCCATGAAATTATGGCAGCATGTCAGTGAAGAATGGGCCTTCTAGTTTTCGATCCTTCTGGGATGCTATCTTCAAGACATGTTCATAAGTGTCAGAATGTCTTTAATTTTTATTATAAATTACAGAAGAAACCCTAAACTTCATTTTATCAATGTCGCATAGTTTCTTTGTTATAATCAGTTATTTGTAAAATTTTGCACATTTTTTGGAAAACTACTCCACAGTTGCCCAGAAGTTGTTCTTAGCGGGAAATCTATAATCAACCCGCACTAATTTTATCTTTTAAAAATTTCTTCCGAACATACTTAGTTCCTATCTCCAACCCTTGATGGAGTTTCCATACAAAAGTAAATGTGAATGATATTCAATAACGAATATTTTTTCCGCAGGAAACATAAAGCAAAATGTTGTTCTTATTCATTTCGGTTTCGGAGTATCGAGGACAAATTTTTGAGAATCTCCATAATGCACTAAATCATGTTTAGTGTTCTTAGATGTAACATATTCTGAATAGGTCGAACAAGAATGAATACTAAAACCAATAAAAATTCCTAAAGTAAAGCATACCTTATTCTGGAACAAAGCCAATACGGCTTCGCTAAAATTTTAAAATCACACCGAAAAATCACACAGCAAAAACCAATCAAGTCCTCAATGAAATGTTACGGCCTAACAAATGTTTCACAAATGTGAGAAATACTTGTATGCTCCTTGAAAAATGTGAAATGATTACAGGACAATCATTCAAGACGATTGCTTATAAGGGAAGCATAACCCTTTCTTTCGGAAATAGTTGAATACGACCATAATGGGCCAATATCCTGTCAAAAACGGACATAAGTCCAGTTTTATGATTGTCAATATTGCTGACAGGATAACGTTGAGTAAACATTTGACGAGTCCATTGCTTACCAGCTCACGTTGACAGGGTAAACAACAATAAAAACAAAGTAACAAGTAAAACACAAATGTAGTGAGGCAATGCGTGGAGGTCATGCAAGAGTAGAGTTACCAGATGCATCGGTTAGATGACAGGACAACGGAACATAAAGGAAGCAGATTTAGTGTAAGGAAAATTTAAAGAGAGACAAATAAGCATAAGTTGGATAAGTTTTTCTCTAAATTAAATACAGAAGAAAAAACCATAAAACTATTAAAAAATCGTAGTAAAGTAGTAATAATTCTAAAAACGGAAGTTCCAACAATTAAAAACCTTTCAATATTGTAATCCCAAGAGAATAAAGTCACAATTTGATAAGTAAAATGGAGCATATTTGAGTCAAAAAGGGGAACCTTTAATTTTTAATTATGTCATTTGGCAACCCTACACATGAAGCCGGAACAGTAATTTGCATACGCAGTTAGACAGCCATTTGTTTACATAGAAGGAAAATATACGCACCGCATAGTGTCAGCGTGAAAAATCTGACAATTCACGGTGTCTTCGCTATTGCCGTTTTGTGTGAGTGTGTGTGTGGCACTTAATAAAACAATTTACAGACACGCCTTAAAAGTGTCGTCTTCGGTTGCAGCCCTGTCCGTGTTACGCACAAAGCAACGCCGTTGTGAAGAAGCCGAGACAAAAGTGCAATTGTCAGCGTTTTGCTAATTGTTGCTAGCTCCGTGTGCGTTCTGGTCTGGTCGGGTCGGGTGTGTGTGTCTGTGTGTGGGTTTTGTTGGCATCATAAATCACAGCGAGTGGCAATAAGCAAACAACAGTAGCTGCAACACAGCGCAAACACCATGTCAACAATCACAGGCACAACAACAAGAACAACAACAAGAATTGGTGAATAAGTCTGTTTGCACAGCGCAGCAATCTGAATTTTTCCGCTTAAGAAGCGTGTCGTCGTGGCTTCGGCTTCCTGTTGCGTCGCCTCGAACTATTGTGTCATCGCTGCGGGTCGCAGAATCGTTTGATTCCTTTTTTCTTGCGAAAGGTTCAAGAAAATTTTTATTGTGTTGTATTTTGTTTGTATTGTACTGGAACGAACAAAGCAGAAAGTGTATTATTTATTTAGATTTAGTTCGGCTTTGTGAAGCTGTTTAAAGTTTTCAATATTTTTAACATGTTATTATACATTAATTAGAAATCTATAGGTTGTAATCTTTCTTTATTATCTCAAAAAAAGTGAACAAGCTGCCGGTCGGAATCAGAAGAAAGAACAAATTATAAATGCTAACGCAACAGGGATGATAATTTACATAGTGTATCCAACACTTTAACCCTCAACCGGACTTTGTTTTGGAAAATGAATTCGGATTTCAAGTGTCAAAAAGACATAAAAGTAAGAAATTTCGATTCTATGTATTGAAATAAAAGGTTTATTCGATTAAAACGAAAGAATTTAATTCAACTTTAATATAATTTAATTTTATTTCATTTAATTTAATTTAATTTAATTTAATTTAATTTAATTTTATTTTATTTTATTTTATTTTATTTTATTTTATTTTATTTTATTTTATTTTATTTTATTTTATTTAATTTAATTTAATTTAATTTAATTTAATTTAATTTAATTTAATTTAATTTAATTTAATTTAATTTAATTTAATTTAATTTAATTTAATTTAATTTAATTTAATTTAATTTAATTTAATTTAATTTAATTTAATTTAATTTAATTTAATTTAATTTAATTTAATTTAATTTAATTTAATTTAATTTAATTTAATTTAATTTAATTTAATTTAATTTAATTTAATTTAATTTAATTTAATTTAATTTAATTTAATTTAATTTAATTTAATTTAATTTAATTTAATTTAATTTAATTTAATTTAATTTAATTTAATTTAATTTAATTTAATTTAATTTAATTTAATTTAATTTAATTTAATTTAATTTAATTTAATTTAATTTAATTTAATTTAATTTAATTTAATTTAATTTAATTTAATTTAATTTAATTTAATTTAATTTAATTTAATTTAATTTAATTTAATTTAATTTAATTTAATTTAATTTAATTTAATTTAATTTAATTTAATTTAATTTAATTTAATTTAATTTAATTTAATTTAATTTAATTTAATTTAATTTAATTTAATTTAATTTAATTTAATTTAATTTAATTTAATTTAATTTAATTTAATTTAATTTAATTTAATTTAATTTAATTTAATTTAATTTAATTTAATTTAATTTAATTTAATTTAATTTAATTTAATTTAATTTAATTTAATTTAATTTAATTTAATTTAATTTAATTTAATTTAATTTAATTTAATTTAATTTAATTTAATTTAATTTAATTTAATTTAATTTAATTTAATTTAATTTAATTTAATTTAATTTAATTTAATTTAATTTAATTTAATTTAATTTAATTTAATTTAATTTAATTTAATTTAATTTAATTTAATTTAATTTAATTTAATTTAATTTAATTTAATTTAATTTAATTTAATTTAATTTAATTTAATTTAATTTAATTTAATTTAATTTAATTTAATTTAATTTAATTTAATTTAATTTAATTTAATTTAATTTAATTTAATTTAATTTAATTTAATTTAATTTAATTTAATTTAATTTAATTTAATTTAATTTAATTTAATTTAATTTAATTTAATTTAATTTAATTTAATTTAATTTAATTTAATTTAATTTAATTTAATTTAATTTAATTTAATTTAATTTAATTTAATTTAATTTAATTTAATTTAATTTAATTTAATTTAATTTAATTTAATTTAATTTAATTTAATTTAATTTAATTTAATTTAATTTAATTTAATTTAATTTAATTTAATTTAATTTAATTTAATTTAATTTAATTTAATTTAATTTAATTTAATTTAATTTAATTTAATTTAATTTAATTTAATTTAATTTAATTTAATTTAATTTAATTTAATTTAATTTAATTTAATTTAATTTAATTTAATTTAATTTAATTTAATTTAATTTAATTTAATTTAATTTAATTTAATTTAATTTAATTTAATTTAATTTAATTTAATTTAATTTAATTTAATTTAATTTAATTTAATTTAATTTAATTTAATTTAATTTAATTTAATTTAATTTAATTTAATTTAATTTAATTTAATTTAATTTAATTTAATTTAATTTAATTTAATTTAATTTAATTTAATTTAATTTAATTTAATTTAATTTAATTTAATTTAATTTAATTTAATTTAATTTAATTTAATTTAATTTAATTTAATTTAATTTAATTTAATTTAATTTAATTTAATTTAATTTAATTTAATTTAATTTAATTTAATTTAATTTAATTTAATTTAATTTAATTTAATTTAATTTAATTTAATTTAATTTAATTTAATTTAATTTAATTTAATTTAATTTAATTTAATTTAATTTAATTTAATTTAATTTAATTTAATTTAATTTAATTTAATTTAATTTAATTTAATTTAATTTAATTTAATTTAATTTAATTTAATTTAATTTAATTTAATTTAATTTAATTTAATTTAATTTAATTTAATTTAATTTAATTTAATTTAATTTAATTTAATTTAATTTAATTTAATTTAATTTAATTTAATTTAATTTAATTTAATTTAATTTAATTTAATTTAATTTAATTTAATTTAATTTAATTTAATTTAATTTAATTTAATTTAATTTAATTTAATTTAATTTAATTTAATTTAATTTAATTTAATTTAATTTAATTTAATTTAATTTAATTTAATTTAATTTAATTTAATTTAATTTAATTTAATTTAATTTAATTTAATTTAATTTAATTTAATTTAATTTAATTTAATTTAATTTAATTTAATTTAATTTAATTTAATTTAATTTAATTTAATTTAATTTAATTTAATTTAATTTAATTTAATTTAATTTAATTTAATTTAATTTAATTTAATTTAATTTAATTTAATTTAATTTAATTTAATTTAATTTAATTTAATTTAATTTAATTTAATTTAATTTAATTTAATTTAATTTAATTTAATTTAATTTAATTTAATTTAATTTAATTTAATTTAATTTAATTTAATTTAATTTAATTTAATTTAATTTAATTTAATTTAATTTAATTTAATTTAATTTAATTTAATTTAATTTAATTTAATTTAATTTAATTTAATTTAATTTAATTTAATTTAATTTAATTTAATTTAATTTAATTTAATTTAATTTAATTTAATTTAATTTAATTTAATTTAATTTAATTTAATTTAATTTAATTTAATTTAATTTAATTTAATTTAATTTAATTTAATTTAATTTAATTTAATTTAATTTAATTTAATTTAATTTAATTTAATTTAATTTAATTTAATTTAATTTAATTTAATTTAATTTAATTTAATTTAATTTAATTTAATTTAATTTAATTTAATTTAATTTAATTTAATTTAATTTAATTTAATTTAATTTAATTTAATTTAATTTAATTTAATTTAATTTAATTTAATTTAATTTAATTTAATTTAATTTAATTTAATTTAATTTAATTTAATTTAATTTAATTTAATTTAATTTAATTTAATTTAATTTAATTTAATTTAATTTAATTTAATTTAATTTAATTTAATTTAATTTAATTTAATTTAATTTAATTTAATTTAATTTAATTTAATTTAATTTAATTTAATTTAATTTAATTTAATTTAATTTAATTTAATTTAATTTAATTTAATTTAATTTAATTTAATTTAATTTAATTTAATTTAATTTAATTTAATTTAATTTAATTTAATTTAATTTAATTTAATTTAATTTAATTTAATTTAATTTAATTTAATTTAATTTAATTTAATTTAATTTAATTTAATTTAATTTAATTTAATTTAATTTAATTTAATTTAATTTAATTTAATTTAATTTAATTTAATTTAATTTAATTTAATTTAATTTAATTTAATTTAATTTAATTTAATTTAATTTAATTTAATTTAATTTAATTTAATTTAATTTAATTTAATTTAATTTAATTTAATTTAATTTAATTTAATTTAATTTAATTTAATTTAATTTAATTTAATTTAATTTAATTTAATTTAATTTAATTTAATTTAATTTAATTTAATTTAATTTAATTTAATTTAATTTAATTTAATTTAATTTAATTTAATTTAATTTAATTTAATTTAATTTAATTTAATTTAATTTAATTTAATTTAATTTAATTTAATTTAATTTAATTTAATTTAATTTAATTTAATTTAATTTAATTTAATTTAATTTAATTTAATTTAATTTAATTTAATTTAATTTAATTTAATTTAATTTAATTTAATTTAATTTAATTTAATTTAATTTAATTTAATTTAATTTAATTTAATTTAATTTAATTTAATTTAATTTAATTTAATTTAATTTAATTTAATTTAATTTAATTTAATTTAATTTAATTTAATTTAATTTAATTTAATTTAATTTAATTTAATTTAATTTAATTTAATTTAATTTAATTTAATTTAATTTAATTTAATTTAATTTAATTTAATTTAATTTAATTTAATTTAATTTAATTTAATTTAATTTAATTTAATTTAATTTAATTTAATTTAATTTAATTTAATTTAATTTAATTTAATTTAATTTAATTTAATTTAATTTAATTTAATTTAATTTAATTTAATTTAATTTAATTTAATTTAATTTAATTTAATTTAATTTAATTTAATTTAATTTAATTTAATTTAATTTAATTTAATTTAATTTAATTTAATTTAATTTAATTTAATTTAATTTAATTTAATTTAATTTAATTTAATTTAATTTAATTTAATTTAATTTAATTTAATTTAATTTAATTTAATTTAATTTAATTTAATTTAATTTAATTTAATTTAATTTAATTTAATTTAATTTAATTTAATTTAATTTAATTTAATTTAATTTAATTTAATTTAATTTAATTTAATTTAATTTAATTTAATTTAATTTAATTTAATTTAATTTAATTTAATTTAATTTAATTTAATTTAATTTAATTTAATTTAATTTAATTTAATTTAATTTAATTTAATTTAATTTAATTTAATTTAATTTAATTTAATTTAATTTAATTTAATTTAATTTAATTTAATTTAATTTAATTTAATTTAATTTAATTTAATTTAATTTAATTTAATTTAATTTAATTTAATTTAATTTAATTTAATTTAATTTAATTTAATTTAATTTAATTTAATTTAATTTAATTTAATTTAATTTAATTTAATTTAATTTAATTTAATTTAATTTAATTTAATTTAATTTAATTTAATTTAATTTAATTTAATTTAATTTAATTTAATTTAATTTAATTTAATTTAATTTAATTTAATTTAATTTAATTTAATTTAATTTAATTTAATTTAATTTAATTTAATTTAATTTAATTTAATTTAATTTAATTTAATTTAATTTAATTTAATTTAATTTAATTTAATTTAATTTAATTTAATTTAATTTAATTTAATTTAATTTAATTTAATTTAATTTAATTTAATTTAATTTAATTTAATTTAATTTAATTTAATTTAATTTAATTTAATTTAATTTAATTTAATTTAATTTAATTTAATTTAATTTAATTTAATTTAATTTAATTTAATTTAATTTAATTTAATTTAATTTAATTTAATTTAATTTAATTTAATTTAATTTAATTTAATTTAATTTAATTTAATTTAATTTAATTTAATTTAATTTAATTTAATTTAATTTAATTTAATTTAATTTAATTTAATTTAATTTAATTTAATTTAATTTAATTTAATTTAATTTAATTTAATTTAATTTAATTTAATTTAATTTAATTTAATTTAATTTAATTTAATTTAATTTAATTTAATTTAATTTAATTTAATTTAATTTAATTTAATTTAATTTAATTTAATTTAATTTAATTTAATTTAATTTAATTTAATTTAATTTAATTTAATTTAATTTAATTTAATTTAATTTAATTTAATTTAATTTAATTTAATTTAATTTAATTTAATTTAATTTAATTTAATTTAATTTAATTTAATTTAATTTAATTTAATTTAATTTAATTTAATTTAATTTAATTTAATTTAATTTAATTTAATTTAATTTAATTTAATTTAATTTAATTTAATTTAATTTAATTTAATTTAATTTAATTTAATTTAATTTAATTTAATTTAATTTAATTTAATTTAATTTAATTTAATTTAATTTAATTTAATTTAATTTAATTTAATTTAATTTAATTTAATTTAATTTAATTTAATTTAATTTAATTTAATTTAATTTAATTTAATTTAATTTAATTTAATTTAATTTAATTTAATTTAATTTAATTTAATTTAATTTAATTTAATTTAATTTAATTTAATTTAATTTAATTTAATTTAATTTAATTTAATTTAATTTAATTTAATTTAATTTAATTTAATTTAATTTAATTTAATTTAATTTAATTTAATTTAATTTAATTTAATTTAATTTAATTTAATTTAATTTAATTTAATTTAATTTAATTTAATTTAATTTAATTTAATTTAATTTAATTTAATTTAATTTAATTTAATTTAATTTAATTTAATTTAATTTAATTTAATTTAATTTAATTTAATTTAATTTAATTTAATTTAATTTAATTTAATTTAATTTAATTTAATTTAATTTAATTTAATTTAATTTAATTTAATTTAATTTAATTTAATTTAATTTAATTTAATTTAATTTAATTTAATTTAATTTAATTTAATTTAATTTAATTTAATTTAATTTAATTTAATTTAATTTAATTTAATTTAATTTAATTTAATTTAATTTAATTTAATTTAATTTAATTTAATTTAATTTAATTTAATTTAATTTAATTTAATTTAATTTAATTTAATTTAATTTAATTTAATTTAATTTAATTTAATTTAATTTAATTTAATTTAATTTAATTTAATTTAATTTAATTTAATTTAATTTAATTTAATTTAATTTAATTTAATTTAATTTAATTTAATTTAATTTAATTTAATTTAATTTAATTTAATTTAATTTAATTTAATTTAATTTAATTTAATTTAATTTAATTTAATTTAATTTAATTTAATTTAATTTAATTTAATTTAATTTAATTTAATTTAATTTAATTTAATTTAATTTAATTTAATTTAATTTAATTTAATTTAATTTAATTTAATTTAATTTAATTTAATTTAATTTAATTTAATTTAATTTAATTTAATTTAATTTAATTTAATTTAATTTAATTTAATTTAATTTAATTTAATTTAATTTAATTTAATTTAATTTAATTTAATTTAATTTAATTTAATTTAATTTAATTTAATTTAATTTAATTTAATTTAATTTAATTTAATTTAATTTAATTTAATTTAATTTAATTTAATTTAATTTAATTTAATTTAATTTAATTTAATTTAATTTAATTTAATTTAATTTAATTTAATTTAATTTAATTTAATTTAATTTAATTTAATTTAATTTAATTTAATTTAATTTAATTTAATTTAATTTAATTTAATTTAATTTAATTTAATTTAATTTAATTTAATTTAATTTAATTTAATTTAATTTAATTTAATTTAATTTAATTTAATTTAATTTAATTTAATTTAATTTAATTTAATTTAATTTAATTTAATTTAATTTAATTTAATTTAATTTAATTTAATTTAATTTAATTTAATTTAATTTAATTTAATTTAATTTAATTTAATTTAATTTAATTTAATTTAATTTAATTTAATTTAATTTAATTTAATTTAATTTAATTTAATTTAATTTAATTTAATTTAATTTAATTTAATTTAATTTAATTTAATTTAATTTAATTTAATTTAATTTAATTTAATTTAATTTAATTTAATTTAATTTAATTTAATTTAATTTAATTTAATTTAATTTAATTTAATTTAATTTAATTTAATTTAATTTAATTTAATTTAATTTAATTTAATTTAATTTAATTTAATTTAATTTAATTTAATTTAATTTAATTTAATTTAATTTAATTTAATTTAATTTAATTTAATTTAATTTAATTTAATTTAATTTAATTTAATTTAATTTAATTTAATTTAATTTAATTTAATTTAATTTAATTTAATTTAATTTAATTTAATTTAATTTAATTTAATTTAATTTAATTTAATTTAATTTAATTTAATTTAATTTAATTTAATTTAATTTAATTTAATTTAATTTAATTTAATTTAATTTAATTTAATTTAATTTAATTTAATTTAATTTAATTTAATTTAATTTAATTTAATTTAATTTAATTTAATTTAATTTAATTTAATTTAATTTAATTTAATTTAATTTAATTTAATTTAATTTAATTTAATTTAATTTAATTTAATTTAATTTAATTTAATTTAATTTAATTTAATTTAATTTAATTTAATTTAATTTAATTTAATTTAATTTAATTTAATTTAATTTAATTTAATTTAATTTAATTTAATTTAATTTAATTTAATTTAATTTAATTTAATTTAATTTAATTTAATTTAATTTAATTTAATTTAATTTAATTTAATTTAATTTAATTTAATTTAATTTAATTTAATTTAATTTAATTTAATTTAATTTAATTTAATTTAATTTAATTTAATTTAATTTAATTTAATTTAATTTAATTTAATTTAATTTAATTTAATTTAATTTAATTTAATTTAATTTAATTTAATTTAATTTAATTTAATTTAATTTAATTTAATTTAATTTAATTTAATTTAATTTAATTTAATTTAATTTAATTTAATTTAATTTAATTTAATTTAATTTAATTTAATTTAATTTAATTTAATTTAATTTAATTTAATTTAATTTAATTTAATTTAATTTAATTTAATTTAATTTAATTTAATTTAATTTAATTTAATTTAATTTAATTTAATTTAATTTAATTTAATTTAATTTAATTTAATTTAATTTAATTTAATTTAATTTAATTTAATTTAATTTAATTTAATTTAATTTAATTTAATTTAATTTAATTTAATTTAATTTAATTTAATTTAATTTAATTTAATTTAATTTAATTTAATTTAATTTAATTTAATTTAATTTAATTTAATTTAATTTAATTTAATTTAATTTAATTTAATTTAATTTAATTTAATTTAATTTAATTTAATTTAATTTAATTTAATTTAATTTAATTTAATTTAATTTAATTTAATTTAATTTAATTTAATTTAATTTAATTTAATTTAATTTAATTTAATTTAATTTAATTTAATTTAATTTAATTTAATTTAATTTAATTTAATTTAATTTAATTTAATTTAATTTAATTTAATTTAATTTAATTTAATTTAATTTAATTTAATTTAATTTAATTTAATTTAATTTAATTTAATTTAATTTAATTTAATTTAATTTAATTTAATTTAATTTAATTTAATTTAATTTAATTTAATTTAATTTAATTTAATTTAATTTAATTTAATTTAATTTAATTTAATTTAATTTAATTTAATTTAATTTAATTTAATTTAATTTAATTTAATTTAATTTAATTTAATTTAATTTAATTTAATTTAATTTAATTTAATTTAATTTAATTTAATTTAATTTAATTTAATTTTATTTTATTTTATTTTAGTTTATTTAATTTTATTTTATTTTATTTTATTTTATTTTATTTTAGTTTACTTAATTTAAATTAATTTTATTTTATTTAATTTTTTTTATTTATAATATTTTATTTATTAAGTCTACAGAACAGATATTCTTACAGCTTAATATATACAATTACAAATTTTAACACACAATTTTCACATTACACACTATGCATATTAGCGTTTGAAGCATATGGGTACAATTGGCATTGGGCTCTTTTTTATATTTGCGTATGAACACAAATTTGAAAAATTCAGATAACATTTTTACCTCAAGCTGAAGTCTCAGATGAATTAGGTTAGAAATTAAGTGAGCTATGATTCCTAAAATTAAAAACAATATTAAATTTAGAGCAAAATCAGTTTAGGGTTAATGAATTTAACTAGAGCCCGACCGATTAATCGGCATCGGCCTAAAAAAAAAGAATCGGCATCGGCCTTTTTTGGCCGATGGTGGCATCGGCCGTTTTTGGTCAATGATGCCATCGGCCTATTTTTCTGCTTTCATTTTTTGTTTTCATTTTTTGTACCAATGGGTTCTTATACCCCTTTTCAGTAATGTAATTTTAGATACTGTTTAATATAAATGTTTCTTAGAAATGTTTTTTTTAAACTAGGTATTCTTAAAAACACAGATTTTCTCGAAATGTCTATGCATTTCTTCTCTTAATGTGGATATCAGAAGAAGGAGCATTTAATTTTTCAATCTTATCCTTCTTTTTTAATTGGAAGCATTTTTTAACAGGCCTTTTATTTTTTCCAAATTTGTTTTCTGACTTCTTCCCACTGCATCCGTACAACGGGTCGCAATTTGAGAGTACACATTTTAATATAAAACTCGTAATTTTAAGTTGAATAAGAAAATTAATTTGTATGCAATATTTACGTCACTATTTTGGTTTCTCTCTCAGTGGATAAATGTGATATATTATTTTTGTAATACATGTTAATGTATTAGAATTCTGAATTCTCTCGTTATTTTATTTAGTTTTTAATTATTTCTTTTCTCGTTGTTTTGTTATTTTGTGATGAATGTTACAAACAATATGTAATGGTTCCTTTTGTTATTTTATAAAATAGACTGTGTTTTTGATTGAATTCATTCGTGTTATTTTTTCTATGTAATCGGCATCGGCATCGGCCGATTTTCGCCCTTTCGGCGGATTAATCAGAATCGGCCAAACTCGCTCTTCCGGCCGAATAATCGGTATCGGCCGCAAAATTTGGTATCGGTTGGACTCTAAATTTAACACATATATTTAAAATACTTGCAGCACTAGCAGTAGCGGCTAACACGGTTTGTCAGAAGTCGGCCGGTTTGCTTCCCGATTTAAATATTTCCTAAAGAAAACTTTTCTTTCGCTTTAGCTGCGCTTTGGATGTCAGTCGCACGTCTGAACTCATCGCACAAAATCAGCATAAAATGGAAATAGAAGGAATACATCATTTATAAAGGAAGTCGCATGTGCAACAAGGATTATGCAAAAAGTTCAGCTTTAGTTTCCATCGTTATTACGCAAAAACTGAATATGCAACTGACTGCCGAGACAAACTGTGGATTCATACAGAGGGACGCAAAAGCAATCGGTCATATGTCCTTTTTGAGAGATAGGAAGCGAGATGGAAGCTTCTTGTTGCCTTTCGGTCAGGTACTTCCGAAATATCTTTTTATCTATCTTTATCACAAATGAGATTGCTCTGGAAACAATATCTCCTGGTGTTAAGAAAAAACCAATAATAACGTACGACAGTTAGGGTGAGATCAAAGCTCTAACATTTTATTACAGATTAATCTGGGAGACAGCGCATGTTTTCAAACTTTTTACAACCCTCTTCCTCCGCACTACACAACATCGAATTTTTAACATGTTGACTCAAGTGTCGGCATTTCACTCACGTTGTTATTTCTTATTGAAATCAAATGCCACATATCAACCAACCATCTCGGACGCCAGGTACGAACAAAAAATTGCATATTTGGGCCAAATTTTACATGCTTCGACGCCGCTCTGTGCCGATCTTTCCGAGAACCTATCAACAAATTATTGAATAGCAACACTTGAATCGGTAAATGTGCACATTTGAGCTTTAATGTCTCACTTATCTGTCATCTAAGCGCACTCAACATGCAGACAAACACCAAAAGCCGACAGAATGTACAGTGTACGGTGCGTTCGTGCGTGAAGTCTTTCATTTGACGCTTATTTGTATTCCCCGGCGCGGCCTTTGGGCCATAAATCATTGCATTATTAAATTGATTTATTCCATTTATTACAATTATTACACGCGTACGAACAAGTCAGAGCATAAGCGAATACAAAATAAAACAAAATTTCTTCCACAACAACAACAACAACACCCAATATGACTCAAACTTCATTCAGTGCGACAATTTCATAGCGTTTCGCTTCAATTGCTGTGTGATTGTGCGAACAACAACAATTACAACAACAACGACAACCGTGGCAAAAGCAAAGCACACAACTTGGCTACAATTAAGCGGATTGTTGTGTGCGACAATTGCTGTAAACGGCAATGTGCGCATCGCATTGTTATGCGTGCAACAACAGCTTTTCTGTGTGCATGACTACTTGTGTGTGTGTGTGTGTGTGTGTCCAATAGCGTTGATAATAAATAATAATAATAATAACATCAAAAGCGAGTGGACAATAAGCCATAGCCGCCACAGACAGTAACAACACAACAACAGCAACAACTACTTCTAATGCTTCTACAACAACAACAACAACAGCCGCAAATGCATTCGCTGTCGTTGTCGCAATTAAACTTTGGAAATTGCTGAATTTCTCATAAAGACGCTACGCGCGTTGTATTCTTTGCTTTTCATTTACCATTTTCGTACAATTTTTCAAGCTTTGTGTATCGGTATTTTTGTTGCTGTTGTTGTTACTGTTTTTGTTTTTGTTGCAAATGCCTTTTTTTGGTTTGGATTGTGTGTTGATTGTGACGCGAATGTGTGTGTTAAAAAATTGTATTTAATTGTACGCGGTTCTTTTTTAATAAAAAGAAAACTTTAATTTCTTGTTGTATTTGTAAGTGTTATTGTTTTTGTTGTGCATGTTCGTTTTTAAACCGAAATTCATTTCGCTTGCTTTTAACGTTGTGCACGTCTAGTTGTTGTAACATAATGTGGCGTACTTTGTTATTATAAAATTAGGAAGACAGCAGCAACAACAAAAACAACAACAAAAGCAGCCACTAATTAAAAACCTACGCGTTTCAATGTTTTGCTGTCGCCGCAATTAACCTAATCAAATTTTATATAAATAAATATCACTAAATACTCGTCTAGGCGGCGTTTTTCAAGAAAAATGTTAATGAACTTTTACGAATGAAACAACAACAGTAACCAGTTTATAATGAAATGAAAAGAAAATAAAAGTTAAAAAGTCAAAGTGGTCAACATAAATGTTTTGTATTTATGTATAATACAAGTAGTGTTGTTGTGGTTGAAATTGTTGCTGTGTATTGTTGTTGTTGCTCATAGCTCTTTTTGGCTGTTGAGTGCATGAGCACTTTTTCTATAATATTTATGTTATATTATTTTGTATATTAAAAAAAAATATTTTAGAATTATTTAAAAAATATTTTTTGAAATGCAGTCAATACGTATTTTATTTATATTTTATAAAGGTTTCCCTATCTATTTAATGACAATATTATACAAATTTACACAAATTTTCATTATGAATTTAATTAAATTTTTTTATATTGGGGTTACAAATATTTAAGTTTTGAGGGACTTACAAGAGATGGCATAAATAGCATTAAATCACATCAGACCATCTTGTACCTGTATCCATGTTACAATGGCGTCATTTCTTTTCAAAAATCATTTCGCTAAAGTGTGAAAAAAATACTTTATTTGTGCTTTAACCATGTCAACCTCAAAAAACAAAATATAGGAAGTGCTGCTTTTTTTTTTCATTTGAGGAAAAGTGCAGCTAATAGACATCGATTGCTATGTAAAGCATATGGGAAATTTGTTCCATCAACTATGTGATTACTGGTTGCAAAGTTTTAAAAGTGGCGATTGTGGCATCAGCAATTTAGAGTGCAAGTGACGCTGAACATGGCATTTGATTTTGGGAGATTCCGTACACAACTTTGGAACCCAACATCATTTGGATTCATATTTACCACTCAAAATGTTTGTAATTAATAGGTATTTGAGACTGATTCAATATTTGGTGGGCGGTACAAAAGCAAAGAAATGAATTCCTTATGTACATCGAACCGTTTTTTCACGTGCGAATAAGGGATCGCACGTGAAAGGCATCTTACATCAAATTGTGACGTTCAAAGTTCAGAAAATCTTGTGATAAGCCCTGTCAGCGGCGCTACCAAGGGGAGGAAGGGGGTTGGGTTCTAAACCCTCTCCATAGTCTATTATTAAGCTGCATGCCATGCCACATTGTTAGTAAAAAAAATCAGTCACAAGTGCCAATCGATGAGATGGTGTCACTCAACTTGTGCAGAGCAAGCTGTGCACACACTTTTCGATATCCTTACTGTTGTTGTTGTTGGATTAAATGCAATAAGATGAAGTTTGAAGTTGCTCAATTCTCTTTTCATGATACTTCAATAATGGTTTTGTAAGCATTTTCAATTAAATTATGCACAGTTTTGATGGAATCTGCGGTGATTGCGGATTTCAATTGGCCAACTTGTTGGTTTTTGTTCTCACGACAATTTTTAAATCTCGCATATATAACTCCTGAACTCTGCCATGGTATTAAGAATCATCACCATAAATTTGGTTCTTCAATATATATTATTTCAGGGACCGTATCGGTTATGGTTTTTATCAAAAAAGTCAGATTTTAACTGTAATCTTTTAACTTTTATTTTTCCCGACAAAAATAAAAGTTATTTTGTGCCTTTTATCATTTCAGGCAAAAATAAATGTCATTTTTTACTTTTATTTTATCGGTCAAAAGTAATAATTATTTTGTGACTTTTATTTTTCCGGTCAAATATATCAGGCAATTTGAATTGTTTCAAAATTTTTTTCCGTTTTTTTTCCGTTTGACCGACTAAAAAACTATTGATACCTTTTTTTCGTCGCACAAGTCTTAAAGATCAGAATGTGCGGTCAGCTGAGACAAAAAAATGTAACTTTAAACTTAATGTTGGCTCTTTTGTACCAAAGACACAAGCATCATGACAAATATCATGAAATTTTTACTAAACATTGGGCAAAAATGTACAATTCCATCGCACTAAGTCGCATATAAGTAGATGGCACTTTCGGAAAATACCGTTTTTCAAAAGTTCAGTTTAGTTTAGAAAGGACGTAATACTAAATTTTCTTTAAACAAAAATGTAAAACCTCTCCTTCTACCCCATGACCAAGTTCTGGCTTCGCCCCTGAACATTTACTCCAACGACCAAATCGAAAACGTATGTTAAGAAGCTAATGCTGTTCATTTGGTGAGATCTGAGCTACTTCGGTCTAATGAAACCATCACTGGGGAAGATTAACAACAACAATTTATTACATAGTCTATAAGATATTGCATCAGTAGACTGAAATAAATAAATAAATACACAAATAAATATATAAATAAATAAACAAATAAATAAATAAATAAACAAATAAAAAACAAGAATTGATACAATTGAACCCAGAATTGAAAACGCCTCGAGTATCATCCCCTCTATTCGATATCTTATCCAACCCGCCGTTTTTTCCAGACATTTCTACTTGCGACTACCACTTGCTGCCGTCAATGACTCATGGCTTGGCCGCGCAGCTTTTCACTTCTAACGAAGAAATCAAAACTTAACATCAAATCAATCAAATTCAATCAAAACGAAATCCGTAAGCAGTCTAAAGAATGTGAAGAAGTCGTAGCTAACGACTATCTTTTGAATCAAACACATTGTATAAATTTATCTAAAAAAGCTCCCAAGTTTCAATAAAAAACCATCAAAACTTATTTGTAATCCCCAATTTCGATCCTTTCGATTAGTATTTACAAATTAAATACTGTGTTTCATTCTCTAACAATATCAGGTGATTTTATTGAGAGAAGAAAGTGAAAAAGTTGTATCCTAATGGCTTAGATACTTTTACTTTTTTAAGTAGTAACCTATTGAGCTACAATAAAATTCCACTGTACAAAAACATATGGCTTGGTTCTTGCAAATAGCTTCTTCACAACCCAACTAAGCGTCCATCAGGAACTAAGGTTTCGCCATAAAAACTATCACTTTTCATTGGATGCGAGTTATGGACGCGATATGTAGGAGCGAGCAAAGAGCACAGCGGGTTTTGCTTTGTGTGCTAAATTTCAAGCCAAACAGAATGAAAAATCCCGGAATCCATACAATTCACACACAATAACACATATGCACAGGGCAAATAGACATAACCAGCCGTATGGCAACGATGAACGCATAGAGCACAGTTTGAGTTTGTTGTTTAGATTTTCAAAAATAAGTTACATACTTATTCACTACTTAAAGACAGGCAAACATTATAATGCAAAATTTATTGCTTGCAGTTTTGATCTTCTCCGTGATTATTGTAATTGTTGTAGTCCATTATTTGATTAATCCAAAAGCCTGAAATTATTGCATTAAAAACCAAAATTATAGCAGACCGGCAAACGGAGAGCGAATGTAGCGATCTTCCTTAGTCTGAACAGACAGGCAGAGAGTGCGTCGCTCTGACGCAAAAATCTCGTGTAAATATGTAAAGAGTCGAGAGTAGCAAAAGGTTGCGGAAGCGCGCGAAATGGGGACAGAGGTCTTCTATTCAAATACACAGAAGAGTTAAAAAACATCGACAACAACAACAACAACATCTACGAAAAGCAAACACTAGTAGAAGCGCTGCAAAATTTCAAAGCATTTAGGCGTTTTTGCAGTCTGTTATTCTGTGGCTCTTTCTTTATTTAATATCTTGCTTGCTTCCCTTTCTTTCGACTGTTTCGCTTGTTGCCGTTGCGCTGACTTTTTTTTGCTTTCATCACTAAAATACCACTGCACACAGGCACGAACTAACACCAATACCAACAACAACAACAGCAACAACAATGCGGCAAGCAAAAAATCACACAACTGAAAGAAAGCAGAGAAATGGAGAGAAAAAAGTCAGAAGTCGGTCATGAAATCGCAAGTGACCCACTTGCGGCGAATCGGCAACGCTGCTGAGCGGGAGCGGGCGCGGACGACGCATGGGTGGACAGCTAAATAACCGGACAACAAATCAACCGGACAACTAGCACTCGGACAGACGCGCGCGCAGACAGGCAAAGCTGGCACTAGCGAAACGAAAGATTGAAGACACAAACCTGCACGCATAAAGCAGCCAAACAGCGTCGACAGTGGGCCAAATACGACACGTTGACTAGCGTTTGATGGTGAAGACAACGCAGCTGGCGGTGCAGAGAGCAGGAATTGTGGACAATAACAACAGCAACGACTACAACAGCAACGACGACGATGGCAAATAAGGAGGACACCGTAATTGGCAAAACTAACACAAATGCTGGCGCGTTTGCTGCCGGTGAGACGGTTGTTGCTGTTGCTATTGCCATTGCTTCTTCTTGCGTTCGCTGTTGCTGCTTCTGCTTAATATGCTGTTGCTGCTGCCATATCGTTGTTGCTATAACGTTGTTGCTTAGTTGTTTGCCGTACGCGTATTTAATATTTGAAGTATTTGCTGGCAACAATTTGCAGCCCGTTCGACTTGTTGCACGTTGTGCTGGGTACGCATGGCCAAGCGACGGCCTGCCCACTGCCCCACTGTTCGTTTTGTCGCTGCCGCCTCGCCGACTGCGACAAGGAAGTCGCAGACATGCGCGTCAACACTTTGTAGCGAACTGAACCGGAGTTGCTGGCTGCAATTTATTTCGTGCCACCGCCATTTGTATTTGAGATTTGTTTTTGTTACTGCTGGCGCTGCTGGTACAATTTTATTTGTTGTTTCTATTACTTGTGTTGTACGCGGAATTACGACTTGATTTCAATTTTCAGTTCTCTGCCACCACATAAACGATAGCAGCAACAATTGGACGACGTCAACAACAACAACAACAATAACTTATATATGGAAAACAACAACAAGAACTGTGAAGTATGTATGTTACTGTTGTTGCTATCAATTTAAATTTTACACAAAACAGCCAACAACCGCAGCGTGTACGCATGCGGAACTGCGTCATTTAAAAGACCAAAACAATATTGAAATGAATTATTTAATAAAATTATTTTTTATCATTTTTATTAATTTTTACATAGGTAAGAAAAACAAGTAAATTGATTAAATTTACCTGTAAATTGATTAAATTTACCTTTTATTTAAAAGGTTAGGTAACTCTTTGCCTCGGCTAGTATACACTGAAAGGCCCATTATGATGCCCGAAGATTGTGGCAGGCACCCTGTCTTCTTATGTTAGAAGCTTGAACAAATCAGCCTGTGTTTCATGTTCATCTGGCGATATTCTCTAGTGGCCCAATGTCTGCTTGGTTTAGATCAACAAATTTTCGGCTGCCTCCAAACGTACCTGTGAGCACTTTATTTGCATTATTCAACCGCAGAAGGTAAGAAGAAAGTCAGCTGTGGTTTTGGTTCAGATTCGGTCACAGCGCGTGTGAGATGCCGCTACCAGGCCGAGCGCTCCTTGGGTCATTGGCGCACTTGGTTTCCTTCCTGTAAAGATCATAGTAAGATTTCTGAAGTGGCTACAAGATACAAGTCACAAATAACTCAAACTAAATAATAACTTTGGTCTGAAAATCGTTGATTCAATAAATCGATTATTTTCACAAAGACGAAAGATGCGTTCTTCCATAAATCACGAACTTTTATTGGAACACCCTTTATTTGAATGCACACTAAAGTTATTCAATAGGCCATTTTTACAATAATTCACTGTCATCTGACTGCCTGCACACCAGCAGTCGACCAGCAAAAGTTGAAATGTTTCTTTGTAAAACAACACTAACGACTACAACAACAACAACAACTACGTGGTCTACACTTATATCGGTATTAAGGTCAAACTAAAACACTGCGCCGCCGCCATTTAACTGTGTTGGTAACACCCGAAAATTATGCTTCTACACCGCTGGGACCGCCAAAAAATCTTTTTTTTCGTTTTTTATTTTGCGCCAACTCTCCAAAAATTTGTTTGCTTGTACGGCAACGTGGCACAGAATACCAAAGCGAAAATTTTGCGGTTATTCTGCATGGAAGCCAAACAAGGCAGCAAGCCAAACACTAATCGTTGTAGTTGTTGTGGTTGATACAGTTGTTGTAGGCAACGCACATGCGTAAGTATTGAAATTGAGCCACAAACAAGAAAAAATCGAGCCGTCTGGCATTGGTGCGCAAAGCTTTAAGTGGACGTGGGGCTCGTCTATAGCATTGCTAAGTTGTCTGAAATATGGAGTTCTATTAAAAGGGGTTCAGGTTTCCATAGTTATTGTTGGTTTGCAGGTTTGTTCGTTTATCTCGGAATTGAGTTCAAACTAAGGATAACAATTGAGTTGGAGCAGAAGATTTGACCTCGGCGTGGTTCATTTGCGTCAAATCAAAAAAAATATTAAGTTGGAGAGAGATCGTTGCCTTGGAGTTGAGTTGAGTTCAAGTTAGTGATAGAAGTAATGGATAGATAGAAGAAAGAGAGCAAATAATGGTAGAGAGAAAAAGGCGAAAGACACTAAAATGTTCATGCAGAAGTATAGAAAATTTCAAAATATAAAATGTGCAAATATGGAGGAGAATCGAAATTAAAAATTTATGAATATGAAAGATGATTTATACAAATAAACAGAAAAAGAAAGCAGACTAAAACTCGAAAATGGATACAAAGTTCAAAAGCAGGGGAATTTGTAGAGACGAAGAAAGACCAGACATTAATTTTCTTTCTGAAATATTTTTCTGAAACGTACTTAACCGCAATTTGGCAGACCTTAACCCGGTACCGAATTTTTATGGTCAGTTGTGTAAGTAAGTAAGTAGGCCCGATTTTTTTAGGGCCTGTACAAATTTTGAGTTTGCTTGACAATTGTTTGATGCCCAACCTTCTTACAGATAAGAGGGTAAGTATCTATGCTCGAAAAAATGTTTAGGAAGGGAAATTATAACGGGAAATTATAACTTTAGAGGACCTGCTTTATCGATTGTTCTTTCAATATTCTCAACCTTCAACACGAAGCGATGCTATTTATTTCCACCCCACCTGCAAAATTGTTTGGCTAATGCATTTTGCTATCAAACCACCCAATTTAAAATGTTTTCCATCCTTCACTGTCAAAAATGTTTATCTTTTATGTTTTTAAGTGTTGTTTTCTAGTTTCTGATTTCCTTTATTTTTTCTTCAAGAGTTGCTCTGTTTATTTTTCTGCTTCTTCTTACTTAATTTCAATTGCCCTTCTTATCAAATTCTATTATCCTTGCTTAATTTTATTTTGTTGGCACAGAGACTTAGATTTACACTAAAGAAAAAGAGAGCAAGCAACGAAAATTTTGCTAAAAAAAAGCAAGCAACAAGAAATTTGGTCTATTTCTCTTTACTAGAATTCTTGTAGTTTATTCGTAGTCACAATTTTCATTCTTGTTTTTTTAGAATTTTTTTTTCTGGTCTTAAGCTTCCTGTTTATTTTATTCTTATATTACTCTTTCTTCATTTGTTTTTTTTCGATTTTTCGTTTTTCTGTTTTTAGTTTGCTGAGAGAACAAGCAACAAGAATTTTTCTCTATTTCTTTTAAGCCAAATTCTTGTATTTTTTCGTAGTCACAATTTTCAATCTCGTTTTTGATTCATTTCTTTTCTGGTCCTAAACTTCCTGTTTATTTTATTTGTATGTTATTCCTTTTTCATTAGGTTTTTCTTTTTGATTTTTCAAGCATTTGGAGCTTTTCCTCTTTTTTATTTTTATTTTCTTCATCTTCTCTTTGAGTTTTACTCTCTCAGTCTTTACATTCCTTTTATTTTTCTACTTCTTCTACATCGCTTCATTCCTTCATTGCGTTTTTTTTTTAATTTCTTCCTGCTCTCATAATGTTTTCTTCGTCTTCTTCATGTTCTTGGTTCACTATTGTTGTTGTTACTGTTGCTACAGTAGTTGTTATTGACAACCTGTCGTTGGCCCAAATTGCATGCTCGGAGGCATTTTAATTTATTGCAGCAACAGCAACGGCCACAAAACAAAAACCTCAACAACAAAAAGTACACGCATTTTAAATCACGAAAACCTGCAACAACAACAATCAATGCAACATTCTTACCTACAGCAATTTCGGAGGGAACGTTTGCCTTTTGCTGCTCCTACCATGCGACCAGCAATAATTGCTCTGATTGCAATGGCAACAACAACAACAGCAGCAACAGAAAATGTAGTCACTGCACTGTCAACAACATGAGCGGAATTTTGTGCGTAACTGGATTCGATGTTTCGGTATAAATTAAGGCAAATGCACGCAGATAAACGCGCGCGCACTCGAGTAAAAGTCACTGCTGATGTTGCCGCTGTTGTTGTAGTTGTAGTGATCCGCGTAGCGCCGTGTTGCACGTTACCAACTGCACGTTACATGCTGCCACTCGGCACGCTGTACGTCGACCCAATTTCGCTGCGACCGGCCGCGAACGACAAGGCGGAAGCCTTTTCATGTCGCTGCGTCGTTGCAGCGACGCCGCGCATCCCCTGCGCCATCGGTTACACGTAGAGTTCGATTATTGACAACGCGTCTGTAATTGGGTTAATTTCTGCTTCACTTTATATTTATTAGCAAATTATGATGCGCGCCTCGACGGGTCGATGCAAAGGTGATGGTTAAATGTTTTGAAAAATGGCATTTCCCAAACTGATACGCACTGATTTTTGACTGATCGAAAAATTGGCTAAATTGTTCAAAATAATTTTTGCACAAAAAATGGCAACTCTTTGAATCAAAACTCCCTTTCAATAAGCCGAAAATTAGCTCATCATATCTGCAAAGTTTTGCAGTTTCGTCATTCTTATGACGGTGTTGTTGTTCTTTTTCTGATTCATATCACTTACACGTAAGAATGCTGACCCAAATTGTATACTTTTTTTGGTGTGTGGTTATTTTCAAAATATTACGAAATCCAATTGTCATCCAATTCTCATGATTTACACACACTCACACGTACATCCAAACATATAAATTTGTATTTACATACATAGATATGTATAGCGTTATGTGGCACAATCACACCCACGTATGCAAACTTACTCAAAAATTGCTGTTCGTGGAACTAAAGAAGTGGTTGCCGTAATTGGCAACAACAATTGTTGCTAATGACTTGAGCAAAGAATGCTTTTCCATTTCATTCCTAAATGTTGTGTAAATAAAATCTTTCAAGCACACATCGGTGGGTTTTGTGTCCTTGCGTTTTATGGTAGTACTTCCTCTGTTTGATACAAATGTTTGGTCTAAATTTCAGTAGAAGTTTACGGATCTTAAAAGATTTGACATTGTTTACATTGAATAGGACTGGAATTTTATAGATGGATACATAAATGACAAAAAAAAAATCGTATATGAATTGCAATTTGTAACCAAATTTAAAAAATGGATGACTGTGAGCGAATCAACATCCAGCGGCCGGCCTCCCGTATGGACGATGAAGGTAGAAGCGAAAAAGTTGTTCGATGCGATAGTTGGAGGTCGATGGCGAAGAGGGTGGCAGTGTCGCTGGTGGATGGACAAAGTTAAGGAGGCGTTATCAACTCTTGGTGTGACCAACTGGAGAAGGCGTGCGCAAAGCAGAAATTACGTTGACGTTTAACCCGTCGACGGGTTGTTATGGCCGGTTAGGTAAGTTAGTAAGTAAGTCAGTGAGTAAATAAGTAAGTAAGTAATTAAGTAAGTCAGTCAGTCAGTAAGTCAGTGAGTAAATAAGTAAATAAGGAAGTCAGTAAGTCAGTGAGTAAATAAGTAAATAAGTAAGTAAGTAATTAAGTAAGTCAGTAAGTCAGTGAGTAAATAAGTAAGTAAATAATTCAGTAAGTCAGTGAGTAAATAAGTAAGTAAGTAAGTACGTATGTAGTTAAATAAGTAAGTAAGTAAGTAAGTAAATAAGCAAGATGGCTGTGAACTGAAAAATCGCAGAATCTTTATACATATAATTGTTTGGCCTGGCTGACTGATTCATCATCACCCAGCCCAAACCGCTGAAGATACAAACATGAAATTTAAACTGTATGGGTTAAAGTGTTGTATGAAGAAACGCGATTTAATGGGCCTATTGATTTCAAATTTGGTAAAACCACTTAAAATAAAAAATTATTTGAGACATATTTTTTATTTTTTCGAAAATCAAAATTTAACGGGGTCAACACTAGGTTAAGGTGCGTATACGGGAGTACTACGAAAACTACAAAGTTGTTCAAAACACTAGAAATCAAAAATAATTTGAGACGTTTTTCTCATTTTTTTTTTTTAAATCAAAATTTAAAGTGGTGAACCAAGGGTTAAAAATTTGTATGAAGCAACATGTTTTTTACTAGTGTCCGACCGAATATTCGGTTTCGGTTTCGGCCTAAATAAGTGGTTTCGGTTTCGGTTTCAGTTTCGGCCAAAAAATGGCCGAATAGCCGAAACCGAAACTTTCTAGAATATTTTTTACATTTTATTGTGTAGCAGATATATAGTAAAAGGAGGAGTAATTTAGATGCCAGCAATGTAAATAAACTTCTTTTTTTAGCATATAATATTAAATTATTTAATTTTGAATATTATCGAGTAAGGTACGAAAGAGTGATTTCTTCTTGTTTACGTTTTTAAAACGTCGCCGCCGCGCAGCGGGCTGTCGTGCCAGTCAATTATTATTATTATTATTATTATTATTACGTTTTTAAAAAATGAATAAATTGCTTTTATTAATAAGTATTTATTTATTTATGCTATGTTTGTTTGTTTGTTCTTTATTTACTTAATGTAAAATTCGTTTGTTGAAAAAAGTGCTTGATATGGTGATTTTTATTTCAACTAGAAAGTTTCGGTTTCGGCCGAATATTAAAAAAAAACCGAATATTCGGTTTCGGTTTCGGCCCAAAAAAGTGGTTTCGGTCGGACACTATTTTTTACGCCATTTGACTTCAAACTTGGTGAAAATACTTCAAATGTGAAATAATTCGATCTTTTTTTTTAATCTTTTCAAATGTGAAATAATTCGATATTTTTTTTTAATCTTTTCGAGTGTGACAAAACATGAATGAATATTGACTTAAAATTTGATGAAAGTACTCTTAATGAGAAATAATGCGACACGTGTTTTTCCATTTTTTTTTTTTAAATCGAAATCTAACGACGTGAACCAAGGTTAAAAATTTGTATGAAGGAACATGGATTTTTACTCGTTTTTGACTACAAATATAGTGAAATTACTTTAAATAAGAAATAATGATATAAGCATTTTCTCATAAAAATCTGACGGGATCATCAAAGGGTTAAGAAGAACTCGATTTATTGGCCTCATTGACTTTAAACTTGTGTGTAAAGTTGCGGGACCCTGCTAGTATTACATACGTATTAAGGAAGAGCCAACAGAAACTTAGAAGTTAAGGTAAGGAAAATATGGAGTTCAAAATTTTTATTTTGTGGTAAATTTTCCGTGGTATTTTGAGCTACAATTGTTCCAATTATTCATTGTGGAGTTCTACAGAAAGAAAAAATACGATGTCATTGTAAAAAACATCGATTTATTGAAGCAACGATTTTCAGAGGGAACATCTCTCGAAACTCCAATGCCAACTGGCCACCTATAAGAATAAACCACAAACAATTCCTGAACCAAGATCGAGATCCAACGCTTCATCGGTAAGATAAAATCTTTCTATAATTTTCATTGAAAATATAGAAAACCTAAAAAGAGCCGCGGACCATTTGTCGAATATTTGACTTCAAACTTAATCGAAATATGTCAACTTTACAATGCAATAGAAATGCGTTTAAGTTTTAAATTAATTCGTGCACTTTTATTGTGACACCCTATACTCGAATAAAAATACAAAATAAATGTTTGAAAAAAAATTCCAAAAAAGTTTAAACAGAACTTCTTGTAGTAAAAGTAAAGAATATAAAAAAAGCACACTACTGGTAAATGAAAGTAAAAGAACCAAGAAAACAGCATAAAGTAGACCAAAAGAGCTGACGTAGCAGTCGAATTACACCACATCCCACCACATTTACGCAGCGACTGCAGCCAACACACCAAGTTGGTGCTGCCGCACACAGCTCACCGAGCAGAATTTGGGTCACACTTAATGAAAAGAAGAACAAAATCAACACGGACGTGCAGACGAGGTTACTTAACACGCAGTCACTAAATTTGCCGGCGCAACAGTTATAACAACAACAACAATAACCACAGCAACAACCGCCTCGGCTGCCTGAGATCATAATCAAATTTTACTTTTTACAGCAAATGCGGCCATTTCACCACAAAGAACGAAACAAGGAGTTGACGAGACAGAGATGGAAAGAGAGAGAAGGGCGCATTGCTGAGCTGGCCAATAACGGCCAACAGCAATAGAAGACGCCATGATGTCATATCGTTCGTGAGCATCACTGGCTGCCCCACAGTTGGCAGCGGCGCCCAATAACAACCACACTTGCGGCCTTTCTTCTTTCACCGCGCCGTGTGGCATTTGGCAGAATTGTGTTTCGGTTAGACGCGTTGGCCAAATTTGCAAATGAGTTGTTCGCGTCAATTCCCAACGGGAAACAAAAGGAGCTGCTTTCCCAAGGAGCACAATGTGAGCACTTGTAATATGTTCCCACTACCTGTCTATACACCCTGTTTGTAAAGCATAGCGAAAGAGCGGCAAAGCAAACGAAACAACAGCGGTTCTATTTTAAAAATCCCGTTAGCCAAATTGACACAATTTCAAATTCGGGGAAATGGAACACTCGCGTCACGCGACTTGAGTTCTTCCTTCTGCAGCTTTTCGCTATGCTTAGACAATTTATTCGAGCAGCGACCGGCGAAGCGAGTGGTGTCATATAATAATTTAATAATTAAATTTAATAATAATGGCAATAATAATGATAATTACATGGCAAAAAACGCAACGGATCCGGCACCAATCGAAATTTTATGTTTACTACATCAAATACTTAATCTAATCTGTCTTACTTAATTACTTCTTAATCTGCATAACTTTCCTTCTTAAAAACCAAAAAAACATTTGTTTTGAAAACACTTGTTAACACACACTTTCCTTAAAAAATTTCAATAAAACGAAAAGATATTGAACATTGGAAATTTTACAGTTTTTGTTTTTAAATAGAAAAGGAAAACTCAAAAGGAGCGCTTATTGCTCCTTGTGTATGAAGTGCTTATAGAGCGCTTTAACCGGAGCACAAGGAGAGCGCTTATCCTTCCTTATGGATGGAGTGCTCACCGAGTGCTTCTAAGGGAGCACAAAGGGAGCGCATCGCTCCAATGACACGCAATGTTAAAATACAAGGAAGGGCATAAGGAACGGGGGAGCGCTCACTGCTGACTAAGGAGCGCTCCCAAAGGGCTCCTCGAGCGCTCGATTTCCCGTTGGGTTGCTACGCGTTCCGTGTGTGTGCGCGCTCACATTTGTGCTGCAGTCGCGTATGTCGAAAGTGGGTCAGCGGTGTCGGCTCGATGTCTGTTTTGGGTTTAATTTTTTATAAACAATTTTTTTCATTCAATATTCGCTGCAAATTAAAAATTCACAACCAAACGAAAAAAGCGAAAGAGCAAAACTGTTAAACAAATAAAATCTTGATGTGTTAATGCTTTGCATTTGTTATTGTTGTTGTTGTTGCTGCTGCTAGTCCAGTGCGTGCGTGCTTGACTGTGTGCGTGTCGGTATGCTTGTTCTTCGGCATTTTCGGTTTTCATTACGGCGACTTTGGCCGCTGAAAATTATGGCACATGAAAGTGAATCAGAATAAATTCGAGCTCATTTGCCGCCGCTTCAGCGTTTCTGTCTACCTTTCCTTCTTTCCGCTTTGCGTCTCCTTCAGCGAGTCGTCTTCGTTTGGCCGTTCATTTGGATTTCCAATGAAATGAGACTAAAAGTGGTCGGCGCATGCGTGTTGCCGCGATTTAGAAGCGGCCAGCCCCACGCGCTGCGCTACCGCAAAACAAACGCCAGCCCCACACTCGACGGAAACGACTGTTGGCCAGTTCGCCAAAGTTGTTGTTGTTAGTTTGGTTGTTGTTGTTATTATTTATGTTTTAATTTTTGGCAAGGCAGGGTACGGGCCCCACCAAGTGATGCAGCTTTATGTATATTAATTCCGGTAGTGGAAAGGAAATTGAGATGAGGAACTGAGTAGTATTTAGAAGGGCAATGCCGTTTTTTTGTCATAACCCCAAATTATTTTGTGTTGATTTCGTTTAACTGCAGTGCAAATTTAATGATGATTGAAGCTATTCGAATCATCCATGCAACCGAATTTCAGTTCTTACTGTCCAAGTTTTCATACAGTCAAAATGGCAGTCCTTATAGTCCAAATTCCAGCCTTTACCACTCAAATTTCAGTGCTTAACCTATTGCTGCCGGGTACCAGTTCCACCCCTACGATTTTGATAAAATTTCATACACGACCTAGAAGTGACCCAAAATGATTCAGCTTTATATCTCTGCACGTTGCTGAGATATTCATTAGGTATTTTTTCCATACTTTGTGAAGTGAGCAGCTAAACACGTGAACAAAAGTTGTATTGTTTACAGGTGAGTTAGGAGGCAGATTTTTGTGAAGTTCTGAGGCCACTGCGTTTCGCCACATTTTCCACCTCCGGAAAATTCACGATTTGTTTAGTCTGGTAACTCTAGCTAGATGGCGAAATTTTAGGGTGACCTTCACTAGGTTAAGGTAGTTCCATCTTCACCCTAACTATCCCTATCAATGGTTTTGAGAGATCTCAAACATTGACTTTTTTGTGATTTTTTTTTTAAATCAATTTTCATGGGTAAAATTTTACCCATTAGGCAGCAATGGGTTAAAGCAAAATTTTAGTCATTGACATTCCAATTGCAGTCTTTACAGTTCAAACTTCGGTGCTTTTAGTCTTAATTTCTATATAATTTAATTTTACTTTTTTATCTATGCAAATATTAACCTTTGAGATCCGCTTACAAATCCAATTTTAGCACTTTTAATCCAAATTTCAGCTTCTGCCATTCGAAATTCAATCCTTTCTAACAAGCTTTCAGTCCCTGTGTTCCAAATTTCAGCTCTTATCATTCTCATTTCAACCTTTACACTTAAAATTTAAATTCTTACTCCAAATCCGCATTTTAGCCCATATAGTCCGACCTTCAGCCCTAACCCTTCGAATTTCAGTCTTCCCCATAGGATTTTTAGTCCTTATAAACCCACTTAAATATTTACGAGTCAAATTTCAGCCCTTGAATTTTGGTCACTACAATTACAATTTCAGCTCCTTAATTCCGAATTTCAATAATTTCAGTTAAAACTTCAGCACATACCATCTACATTCTTTTTTTTTTTGTTCTTACAGCTCGCATTTTAACGTTTACATTCCAAATTTAAATCCTTACTGTTAAAACTTTAGCTCTTACAGATTAAATTTCAGCCCTTTTAGTTCAAATCTCAGCGTTCATAGTCCGAATTTCAGTTCTTACTATTCTTGTACATTTCTTATAGACCGACTTCCTGCATTTAACATTCAAATTTCAAATTTTAAAGTCTGAATTTCAGTCATTACCAATCTTTTCAGTCAAAATTTTAGTCCTTGAAGATTGAACTTCAGCCTTTAACATTCAAATCTAAGCTCTACAGTCCGAATTTTAAACATTATCATTCAAAGGGCTGAACCTTAAAGATCAAATATCATCCTCTAAAGTTCATATTTCAGCGTTTATAGTCGGAAATTCAGCTTTGACTATTAAAATGTTAGCCACTACTGTCCAAATTTCAGTCTTAGCTATCCAAATTTTAACTCTTACAGATAAAATTTCAGTACTTACAGTTCAAATATTAGCGTTCATAGCCCAAATTTTAGCTTTTACCATTAAAATTTCAAACCTCGAAGTTAGAATTTCAACCTTCACAGGTCCAATGTTTGAAAATTAAATTTTAAAAAAACCAACTACAGTCCAATTAAAACAATCTTTTGGAAACGAACAATTTACAAAAGGAATGTAAGTTCCAATTTTGCGAAAGGCTTAGGAGAAGAAGTAATAAAACTGCTTTTAGCTCTCGAACTTCTATCTTTTCTATTTTTCAGACAAAAAATTCGAATAAAATGAAAATAAAAGTATCGGTATCGGTATTTTCTTTGTATTTTTATCAACTTTTGCTTTGATGAGTTTTATTTTTTTTATCGAGTTCTACAACTAGTTCTACAATTAAGGTTCTACAATTACAATTAACCAAATCCGGTGTGTATTTTTCGAGATATCAGCGGATATAACATATAGTCTTTGTAGGAAGGGTAACTTGCGGTCTTTCTAACAAAAAATTTAGATTTAACACAGAAATTTTACTTTTCCAAAAAAAATAAAAAAATATATTCCTGAATTTCTTTATAAATATTTTACAATTTTATAAGTTTTCTCTTTATAACTTTTTAGAACCATTTCTTGCTTAAGTTTTCTTTTAATATATTTATTTTTTTTAATTTACAACGTCTATCGATTTATTCTATTAGAACGAGTTTACAGAAACTAGTTTATTTAGATTTAAACTTTTTTTCAACTTCGTTCAAATGTGTCTGAAAAATTTAGTGCTGCGCTTAAACTTAGTTCAAACTAAAAATTTAGTGTCAACTTGCACTGAAAAATTGGCTCTCGCAGGCATAACCGCTCTAACAGGGTATTAGTCGTCAATACTATTCTGGTTTCAGCACCATCTTACATTTGCGCCTAAAAGTAGCTTAATAAATGTGTCTGGCTTTATGGCAATTAAGGGGACCAGTTGCTGCGTAGCACTGTAACATTTATTACAAACAGAAAACATTTCAATAAACAATGAAACCGGTTCTTGACAGACTAATGAAATTCATTGAATAAACAACACTTGGCAGAGACTATCCCGATTCCTTCTTCTCGCTGTCTCTTACTCATCTCTCTTTGTTCGCGCTCGTAATTGTTCAAACCCCAGTGCTGTCTTCGCCAATAAAACCATCGCCTGATATATGTAGACATTAAACGGTCATATTTTCGGTCATTCAAGAGTTTATTCACCAAAGACCAGTTAAGAGCTCTTCATAATGAGTTAAGTATGTTAATTCGTATGAAAGGATGAGCTTTGGTGTTGGGTCTAAAATGGTAGTGAAGTCATGATTTGGAAAGTAAGAACTTGCTTAGTGTTCACGATCCTTACGTCTTTCGAATTGTATGCGTACAATTGTAGAAAGTGTCTCGGTGAGGTGCGACGTGATGGCACCTTTTTCTATTCAACATGTACTCTGCACCTCTGGAATCAGTTGGAGCAGCTCAATAGAGAACCTGTCCTGCGAATCGCCACACTTCGATGATGCCGTAAAGACTTCAGTTCTATTGTCACTAATAAGATTTATTGACAATTTCGTGTATGCTTCATTAGTTACTAATGAACTCTTTTAGTAACTTTTAGTTTGTGATGGTAAGGAAATATTACAATACAATGTAAACTTTAGAAGGACATTACAAAAAAACACTAACCTGTTCAAAAAACATAAGAACAAGTTTTTTTTATAAATCACAAAGCCAAACCCAGACGAGTGTAAAAAAAAAATGGGCATTCTCACAGATGCGGCTCATTCGTCAAATATGACGTTCTGCTCTCTTATTGACGCCTCAAATAGCGAATAAATCACAAAATCCCCATTTGTCAAAATTTACATTATCAGACTGAAATCAATAGATTGACGGGCGGATCAACAAACACAACGCTAGTGAACCAAAAACGGACAGCATGCTCGCTAACAGTCCGCTCACCTCCGGCAACGTGAACGTGTAATCCATACACACGACTCGCTATGAGCGAGTTGAGCAAAGCTCGGCTTATCGCGACATCGCGTTGTATGACAACAAGTGAAGCCTCAGCTACTGGCTTGGTGTCTGCTTTAAGATGGCAAACGTGCGCATCGCCAGCGCAAACGTAAACAGTTCCCCGACAACTTTGCGGCCGAAACAACGAAAAGCGGAAACGTGTGGCAATTTCACAGCGACTAACTAATTGCATCGCCATGCACACGTCGATACTATATGCGCTGACATTATCGCTGCTTTTGCAACTGCGGGTCAGCGCGCAGAAAATCGGTAAGCCGCATCCAGCCAGCATGGACAACCAATCAATTCAAGTCGTTAGTAAAGTCAAACAGAGAGCCGGTCGATTAATTTGACAGTCGTATGAATAATGATAATGGCGGTTGCAGCTCGTCGGTTGAGTTCGCGCAAAACGAGGCAATAATTTTAATTGTTTAATAATTCAATAACCGATGTAAAGTTCAAACAAGCGCAAAGGATATTGACGCGAAATTATGGTTGGTGATTGATCGTTGCCGTATGAAATTAAATACGAAATGTTCGAAAAAAAAAGAGAAAGACACGCAAGAGAGTGAGAGAAAAACAATAACATTGACCAATACGTAAACGTGAAATTTCTAGAAAAATAAAAAGTAATCAAATTAAATGTATAACTTTTCTATTCATAGGCAATTGATCAAGTTGCTTTGATTTGGATTGATCGCTTAGGTTTGATTGACAAGTGCACGTTTGCAAACACTTTGAATGATAAGAACCTCACTGTGAAATGTGCTGAAAATCAATAACACTGTGCAACAAACTAAGAAGAAATATTTTCAATAAATGCTTAAGCTCCAAGTCCTCATCTTGGAATTAATTTTTCTAGATGAAATCAAATGAAGGACATTGTCATTGATTGCTTTTTCAACTATAATTTTTGATTTCGCCGCCGAGCAACATAGAATTTTTATTTTTTAAAAGCGTGATTTCGTGGAATTTTAGGCGATTCAAGTAATTAAAGATTATTTTGTTAAACCTGAATTGAACCATAAAAACTTATTTACATTCCGGTCCAATATGAAGCTGTTAATTTTTTTGTGTTGAATATTTAAATGCTTTTTCTGTCCACTTATTAGGTGATGACTGTAACAACGGTCGCGGTCAATGCACAGAATTATCACAGTGTCCAGACGTACTGACCCGAAGCGGTACCATCGATGTGAAAAGCCTGAATTTTTGCGATGATGAGTCGGTTATAGTATGTTGCCCAAAGCAGGTTATGTCAACGACGGTAGAGAGCCGTTTCGGAATAATCGAACTCGATACGGTTGCGGAAAAAGGTAAAAATTAATGGCTCAAGTTGAATCTTATTCTCTTATGAATCTTAAACAGTAAAGGGTGTCAAAGTAAGAGGCACAAAAACTTTTCACTTCACTTTTGTAAAATGGTTCCCTAAAAATAGCGTTCAATTCTTTATCGCATAATTTGACTAGAGATCTCTGAACATAACAAGGACTCAATACACAATTTTTGATTTCACATAACACGAACAACTTTATTTTTATGAAAGACTTTTAAATGAAAGCTAGAAAAGTTTCAACACGTGTAATTTTTATTTATCGAAAACAGTATTGCTGGACTAGAAGATTTCTTTCTGAATATGGGAAAGTCTCGGCTTCTTTGAAAGTAAGGTTTTATGGACCAGGCATAGAAAAAATCCGCCTTCAATACAATCTCTGAAAATAACAAGGACCCAATACATATTTTTTGATTTCATATAACACGAATAACTTTTTTTTTTAAAGAAGACTTTTAAATGAAAGCTAGAAAAGTTTCAACACGTGTAATTTTTATTTATCGAAAACAGTATTGCTGGACTAGAATATTTCTGCCTGAGTATGGGAAAGTCTCGGCTTCTTAGAAAGAAAGGTTGTATGGACCAGTCAGAGGAAGAATCCGTCTTCAATACTCTTGTCCTGCTTTATCCTGAAGAAGAATGAATTACCTGAGCAACTTCTTCTTTGACAGTCAGGAAGAACTTCTAGGCCTCGTAAGAAGCTCAAACTGGTACAATGAGAGCGGTTTAATTGCTCGACTGTTTGTGACATCACAAGGGGTCTTTAGCCACTCCTACCTACCTTCCTAGAAGAAATCTTGGAATTGCTGTTTGCTTTAACCCATTGCTGCCTAATGGGTAAAATTTTACCCATGAAAATTGATTTTTTTTAAAAAATCACAAAAAAGTCAATGTTTGAGATCTCTCAAAACCATTGATAGGGATAGTTAGGGTAAAGATGGAACTACCTTAACCTAGTGAAGGTCACCCTAAAATTTCGCCATTTAGCTAGAGTTACCAGACTAAACAAATCGTGAATTTTCCGGAGGTGGAAAATGTGGCGAAACGCAGTGGCCTTAGAACTTCACCGATATCTGCCTCCTAACTCACCTGATCACTTAGCTGATCACTTTAAAAAGTATGGAAAAAAAGCTACCATTGCTGCGTAATGGGTACAAAACTTGCTTCTACAACCTATATATCACATATTTTTAGTGTCTAATTTAATATGCATTAATTCTCCGCAGAGTGCGACGAATACCGGAAGTTGGCGCCACGCACTTGTTCCCAGGCATTAATCGTAGGCGGTACGAAGGCCGAACCCAAAGAATTCCAATCGGCCGCTCTGCTGGGCGTGAGGCATAAAAAGACGGGAAAAGTTCAATGGCTCTGTGGCGGCACGCTGATCAGCAAGCGATATGTTTTGACGGCTGCGCACTGTTTTCAGCGGTAAGTGGTGCACTTTCCCTCCATTATATTCTCTCTTTATCTCTCGCTCTCTCTGTTTGCAGTCCCATCGATGTCGTGCGACTGGGCGAGCTCGACTACGACACCGAGAACGATCGCACCGAAGTGCAGGAATTCACCGTTAATCATCAGCGCGCTGTCATACATCCGCGCTACAAGCTGGATCGCTACAACGACATTGCCCTGGTGGACCTCGAACGCGACGCAGTCTTCAACGACTACGTGCTGCCCGCCTGTTTGCCGCCCAAAACTGCCGAGTACGACGCATTTACCGCCGTCGGTTGGGGCAACACCGAGGACGGTCGACCATCGTCGCATCTGCTGAAGGTGCAGCTGGATCTGTTCGACAAGCAACAGTGCACAGCGGCCATCACCGACATCTATGAGGGTCTGGAACGTGGTTTGCAGGAAAAGATACAAGTGTGCGCCGGCAGTCACGAGGGCAAATCGGACACCTGCAAAGGTGACTCTGGCGGACCGTTGTACGTGGCGCATCCGGACTACCCGTGCATGTACATTGTGGCGGCCATCACATCGGTGGGCTACATCAAGTGCGGCACCAACGGCATACCCAGTCTGAATACCAGAACGAACTTGTACATGGACTGGATTGAGAATATCGTGTGGAATGCCACCGCGCCATTTTAATGCGAATTTTACTATTCAAATGAGGTTTGGATTAAGTTGATCTCACCTGATTTTATATTTGAGAAATAAAAGGTGTTTTAGAAATTTAAAATTTAGAACAAATCTATTTGTAATATTATAAAATATGTAAACCAAATTTTGTTTGTTGCCATGCAATGTTGGTATTGTATTGTAATATTTTTTATTAATTGAAATTATTTATCATTTTTTATATTAAAATATGTTATAATTAATTATATTAAAATTAAATATTGTCACTATGATAAAATTCCCACTTTTACTTTGCATACATTTGGGCAAATGCTTCCACTTATGAATTTCATTGGACAAGTGAGCAATTATTGAACCTTTGCGTAGCATTTTGAATTTCACTACCACCACGTTTTGTAAAACTCCTAATTGGACCATATACCTGTTGGCCGTTAATTTAAAAATATTATGGTCAGCCATAATTACGGCAGCCGCCGTGGCTCAGTTGGTTAGTGCGTTGGACCGCGAGTCGCAGGCAGCAACCGCAGGTTCAAATACTGCCTGTAATAACACCTAAAAAAATAACGGGGAAACTCGTTTTCTCTTTCGGTGGCTGTCCTCTCAGCTGGAAATGGCAAACCTCTGAGAGTAAAAATTGCTTATGAAAAAGCTCCCAACCTGCCGCTCGGAACCGGCATAAAACTGTAGGTCCCTTCAACCCGCGTACAAATTCACACGCACAACGCGGGTGGTTGCGGGAAGCTAGGCCTTAGTCTCGCGCAAGCGGGCTGTCGTGCCAGTCAATTATTTAATTATTATTATGGTCGACTTTAAACCTACATACAAATTAAAAGGCTTTTTTTTGGCATTTTATGAATATTGTTGCGAAGAAGCAATGTGCTGAATGCTTGTCTATGCACGAACGCTTTTCCAAGCATACTTTTAGGCATGCACTTTCAAGTACGGCGAATTTGGTATAATTCGCTTGGTGTTATTCCGATATGGCAAGGATGGTTCGCGAACTGTGCGAGAATGGTCGAGCGTGTTCCAATTGGAAGTTGCAAGAAACTTCGGCGCGATAAGAAAACTGGTATATAAGCAGCGCTGCGCGGCGCAACAAAGAGAGTCGGTGTTGAGCAAGCAAAGGGGAAACATGCAATAGTAGTAGTAAAGTAGTAACAAGTGTCAAATTGTAAATAAAGTGATTGTTGATTTTTGTCTGCGTTTGCGCTGAATCACTGAAGTAGTTTTATTTTCAAACACAATCAAACCGAACTTGGATTTTCGTAACATTTGGTGTCAGAAGTGGGATTGTGCTACTGGAAATAAATTAAAGTTGTAAAACGCAGACATGGTTAAACTCGAGCAACTGAAGGTGGAGCAGCTGAAGAAGGAGCTGGCCGCCTGGAATTTGCCGACTACTGGCGGAAAGGTGGAGTTGCAGCTGCGCTTGCGAGAGGCGTGTGAATCACGAGGCATCGATTGGGCCACACACGAGTTCGGAACGCAGGAGCAAGAGGCGTCGGCCAAGGTGGAGGAATCGCCTGCTGGTGCTGCGACGATGCAAAGTACGGCTGCAGCGGCTGCGCCACCACAAGCATTGGACATGAGCCAGCTAATGGTTGCACTTAAAGGCATGTTCGAGACTTCCAACCGTGAAATGGCAGCCAAGATGGAAAATGAAAATCGCGAAATGGCAGCGAAACTGGAAACTACAAATCAGGAACTTTCGGCGCAAATGACAGCGAAACTGGAAACTACAAATCAGGAAATTTCGGCCAAAGTCGAAACTGCGAACCGAGAAATGGCCGAGCGAATGGAAAACAAGCTTCAGGAAAATTCTGCACGTTTGGAACAGAAAGTGGAAGAAATCTCCAACAAGCTCGATGTGAAGGTGGAGCACCTGGGAGCTCAAGTGGAGCACTTGGATAAACGAGTCGACGGCCTGCATGATTCTCTGAACAGACGAGTTGACGACCTGGGTGAGTCCTTAAACAAACGAGTTGACAGTCTGGAAGATTCGATGCACAGAAAGATAGACGAACGACTGAGAGAGGTACAGCCACGACAATGTTTGCCGCCGATTCCGGAAAGTTTTGCCATAGAAGTGCCTACTTATGATGGTACTACGTCGTTCGACACATTCAAACTACAATTCGATATGGCTACTTTGGAGAGTCAGTGGACCGATGTTAGGAAAGGTCGGAGGCTGATACTGGCTCTAAGAGGTCCTGCGGCTGAGGTAATAAAAACCGTTCCGGAAGGTTTCAGAGGTGATTACGACACCGTCATAGGGGCACTGGCAGCCAGATACAGTGACGAGCACAACAAAATGCTGTATTATTGCGAGTTGAAGAGCCGTAGACAAAGAGCCAACGAGGCGCTGCAGACGTATGCGGCAGATATCGAGCGGCTGGTACCACTGTCCTACCCAGAATTCAGCATAGAAGGTTTGGAAAGGCTGAAGATTGAGGCGTTTATTGAAGGTCTTCATGACCCGGAGACACGTCGCAGTACATTGATGATGATGAAGCCGACATTCCGTGAGACGGTGACAAGCGCATTGACGTATGAGGCGGTCTGGAGGGGAAGTTTTCGACATTCATCTGCGGAAAGGAGCCGAGCCCAATCTGGTCGTGTCACGCAAAGCCAGACAGTGAGCTCAGAGGCACCAGCGAGGCCGCGGGCTGTTTCATCCAGAGTCAGTTGCTGGCGATGTGGCAAGCAAGGCCACATATCACGAGATTGTCATCTGCGGGAGAAGCGTTCCGGACAACAGACGTCGCCAAGATGTGCTGACGCTCTGCCACATCATTCTTGCAAAACCGAGCGCAGGCAGGATTCGCAAGCCGGAAACAAGGGCCAAATTGTGGATGTTCGGTCGGTAAGAGTTCTACAAGAGGAAGATTGGCCTGCGGGAAGGCTACAGAAGGACCAGCGCGAGGATACGGATCTCGCAAAGATCATCAAAGGCAAAGCGCAGAGAGTACGGCCGTACTGGCAGGAGATGGCTGGTGAGAGCCCGATCGCGAAGGCTTACTGGGCGCAGTGGCAAAGTCTACGTCTGAAAGACGGCTGCCTATACCGCGAGTGGGAGAGCAGGGATAGCAGGACCAGAAAATCCCTAATAGTGGTCCCGAAAGGTCGGATCGACGATGTCATCAAAGCAAACCATAACGACTCCAGTGGAGGGCACCTAGGCATCGCAAAAACTGTCGCCAAGATAAGAAGACGGTTCTATTGGGTGGGATGCCAGGGGTCTGTCGCCGAGTGGATAAGAGGCTGTGATCGGTGTTCGGCTGCGAAAGGGCCGATGAGAAGATCGCGGAGCCGCACTCAACTAGTCGGAAACAGGTTAAACGCCAGCTATGGTCTACGGGCTAACTCAGAAGGGTTTAAGGAAGGCGATCTGGTAATGCTCAACAACCCGCAGTGGAGGGAAGGTTTGTCTCCAAAAGTTCAAACATCATGGGAAGGACCGTACAAAGTCGTGACAAAGATTAATGACGTGGTGTACAGAGTTCAACGCTGCTGCAACAGAAACGCTAGGCTGAACGTAGTCCATTTGGAGCGCTTGGCGTCTTACTCCGGCGGAGCCTCGGTACTTGTTCGGGACGAACAAGTCTAAGTGGTGGGCAGTGTTGCGAAGAAGCAATGTGCTGAATGCTTGTCTATGCACGAACGCTTTTCCAAGCATACTTTTAGGCATGCACTTTCAAGTACGGCGAATTTGGTATAATTCGCTTGGTGTTATTCCGATATGGCAAGGATGGTTCGCGAACTGTGCGAGAATGGTCGAGCGTGTTCCAATTGGAAGTTGCAAGAAACTTCGGCGCGATAAGAAAACTGGTATATAAGCAGCGCTGCGCGGCGCAACAAAGAGAGTCGGTGTTGAGCAAGCAAAGGGGAAACATGCAATAGTAGTAGTAAAGTAGTAACAAGTGTCAAATTGTAAATAAAGTGATTGTTGATTTTTGTCTGCGTTTGCGCTGAATCACTGAAGTAGTTTTATTTTCAAACACAATCAAACCGAACTTGGATTTTCGTAACAATATTAAAGAATTAAGAAGAAACCCCCCCAAAATATTTTTCTGAATCCGCCCCTGTTTGCGCCCATTAATTTTGGTTTTTCTTTAAATATTGAAAGTGTTCATGATTAAATTTAGTATTTTTTAATGTATTTTTTAATTTTTAATGAATATTTTTCACAATGTTTTAACTTTGAAATTTCACCTGTGGCTTTTTAGATGTTGAATACACGAGAAGAATTCCTTTATTAATAAACTGCGTAATATGTTATTGCGCAGGAATTCTGCTCGTGCGTAGCAAAAATGCATTGATCGTGTCCCATTGCGTTTGTTTATTTGATGCGCAATGCAGCAACGGAAAAGTCCCGTTAGGCCGCTCAATTGTCTGCTAACTAAAAGGATAGTTTGTGCACTAGTCGCATGTGTATCCGTTGTCATGCAGTTGTGTATCTATTGCGCAATGCGTAGTTGCACTTTACTTCTGCGCAAGAAGTTTTACTTCGTTTCTTTCTTCGCTGATCAGTGCTGGTGACAGGTCGTCGAATAAATAAGTTCTTAAACGAAATTAAAGTGTTTTATTGAAGACTAAATCCAACAGGTTATGGGCCCAGCTCTCGTCCACTTTGTAAATAATCCGTGTAAATATTTTTTGGTGTAAATTAGTGAACTTGGAAAACTTGAATTAATTAATATAAAATAATGGAGAAAATTAAAAGAAACATTAAGCCTTTTGATGGCGAAAAATATTCAATTTGGAAATTTAGAGTTAGAGCACTCTTGGCGGAAACAGATGCTCTAAAAGCGATAGACACTGAAGTGCCAGAAGACATTACGGACGAATGGAGAAAAAGTGAAAGAAATGCTAAAAGCATAATTATCGAGTATTTAAGTGATTCATTTCTTGGCTTTGCAAGTAGTGAAAGTACTGCAAGGCAAATTTTTAAGAACTTAGACCAAATATACGAGCGAAAGAGTTTGGCGTCGCAACTAGCTGTGCGGAAAAGGTTGCTTTCGTTAAAATTAAAGAGTGAATCCCCATTATTAGGTCACTTTAATTTATTTGATGACCTAATTAACGAACTGTTGGCTTCGGGAGCCAAAATTGATGAGATGGACAAAGTGTCTCACTTATTATTAACATTACCACCATCTTATGATGGAGTTGTAACCGCAATTGAAACACTGTCAGAAGATAATTTAACATTGGCTTTCGTAAAGAACCGGTTGCTGGATCATGAAATTAAGTTAAGAAGTGATAATAAAGACACAAGTTCCAAAATATTGCAAGCGATGTGTAATAATAACAATAAAAGCTATAAAAATTTCTCGCAAAACTTTAAAAACAAAAATAAATTTAAAACTTTTAAAACAAATACCAAGCCAATTGTGAAATGCTATCACTGTGGTAAAAAGGGACATATAAAAAAAGACTGCTATGCATTTAAAAGTTTTTTTAGTAACAAAAAGAATGAACATGCCAAAGCTGCACAATTTGCAACTACTTCACCGCGAAACGGTTTCGCGTTTATGATAAGAAATGAAGCTGTAATTCCTACTGTCGGCGACGTGTCTTTTCTCCTGGATTCTGGAGCTTCTGACCACATTATTAATAACGAAAATCTTTTCACCGATTGTGTCGATCTGGAGTACCCAATAAGGATATCAATCGCAAAGTGTGGGGAATATATTTATGCTACAAAGAAGGGCATCGTTAGGCTCTGTGATGATTCTCAAAACGAAATTACCCTGGAAGATGTACTTTTTTGTAAAGATGTTCCACAGAATTTAATTTCAGTGAAACGGATGCAGGATGCTGGATTGAAAATCGAATTTGATGCAGGAGGTGTTAAAGTCAGCAAGAATGGTCAAGTAATCATTGATGGTAAATGTATTCATAATGTTCCTATTATCGACTTTGTTTTAAGTAGAAAAGCGTATGCATCAAATATGGTTAAAAATAATGGTTATCTTTTGTGGCATGAAAGATTAGGACATATTAGTAAAGGAAAGTTCTTGGAAATAAAAAACAAAAATATGTTTAATGATATTGAACTTTTAAAGACTGTGCAACCAACTGATGAATTATGTGAGGCATGTATATATGGAAAACAAGCTAGACTAAGTTTTAATATATCTAAAAATAAAAATTACATTAAAAGACCTTTATTTGTAGTCCATTCAGATGTCTGTGGCCCGATAACACCTTCTACAGTTGATGAAAAGAACTATTACGTAATTTTTGTTGATCAATATACACACTACTGTGTAACTTATTTGATCACCTATAAGTCTGACGTTTTTGCCACTTTCAAAGATTTTGTTGCAAAAAGTGAAGCCCATTTCAATTTAAAAGTTGTAAATTTATATATTGATAATGGGAGAGAATATTTGTCAAATGAGATGCGCGACTATTGTGTTCAAAAAGGCATCAGTTACCACCTAACAGTTCCACATACTCCACAACTAAATGGTGTGTCTGAACGCATGATAAGAACAATAACGGAAAAAGCTCGTACTATGGTTAGTGGAGCGAAATTGGACAAACGGTTTTGGGGTGAAGCTGTATTGACAGCTACCTATTTGATTAACCGAAGTCCAAGTAAAGCGTTGAAAAATAGTATGAGAACACCATTTGAAATGTGGCACAATAGAAAGCCTGATTTAAGATATTTGAAAGTATTTGGTTCGACAGTATATATCCATAATAAAACAAGAAAACGAAAATTTGATGAAAAATCATGGAAAGGTATTCTTGTTGGATACGAACCAAATGGATACAAAGTGTGGGATGTGGCAACTGGAAAGTTTGTGTCAGCGAGAGATGTGATCGTTGATGAAACAAACATGGTAAATTCTAGGACTGTTGTAAAAGACAGAGTAGAGTTGAGAAACTCTGGTAATGAAATTGAATTCCCGAATGAGAGTACGGAAAGGATATCTAATGAATTTGCATTAGATAAACAGCCTAGTGGTGTGGTAACAAGTAAAGAGAATGCCGATCCAGTTGAGACTGGTGAAAATGTATTAGAGAATACTGATGAACACAATGGTCAGCTACAAAACTCACAGTTAAATGAGGAAAAAAACGAAGTCAGAAGAAGTGATCGATTGAAGGAACGGCCACAGATATCATACAAAGAAAGTGATTTGTTAGTCAAAAGTTGCATAATGAATGCACAAAGTTTCATTGATAGCGTTCCAAATTCTTTTGATGATATTAAAAATAGAAGCGATAGGTCACATTGGGAAGAAGCAATTAAAGAAGAGCTTGATTCTCATTTTTATAACAAAACTTGGTCTCTTGTATCAAAACCTAAAAATAAAAACATAGTTAGTTGTAGGTGGGTTTTTACAAGGAAATATGACGAGCTAGGCAATCCAATTAGGTATAAAGCAAGGCTGGTCGCACGTGGTTTCACACAGGAATATTTAATTGATTATGATGAAACTTTTGCTCCAGTAGCAAGAATTTCTAGTCTCCGATTTATATTAGCTTTTGCAAACCAATTTGACTTGAAAGTTCACCACATGGATGTTAAAACCGCATTTTTGAATGGTATATTGAAAGAAGAGATTTATATGACGGCTCCTCCGGGATTATCCTGTGGTAGTGATCAAGTCTGCAGATTGAATAAAGCAATATATGGTCTTAAGCAGGCTGCAAGGTGTTGGTTTGAAATTTTGAACAAGCATTGAAAGAAATCGGTTTCATGAATTCAGCTGTAGATCGTTGTATTTACATTCTTGATAAGGGTGATGCACATCACAACCTGTATGTGTATGTGACCTGGTAGTAGCAACAGGGAATATTGAAACAATGACCTCTTTTAAAAATTATTTGAAGAGCAAATTTAGGATGACTGATTTATTTGAGATTAAATATTTTATTGGGATAAAGATCGAAAGAGTTAATAATAGCGTAAGTCTTAGTCAGTCCGCTTATATCGAAAATGTTTTAAAGAAATTTAAGATGATTGATTCTAAAGCAGTTAGTACTCCACTTCCAAGTAGGCTAGATTATGAAGCATTGAATTCAGACGAAAATTGTGATGCACCGTGTCGTAATTTAATTGGCTGTTTAATGTATATTATGTTGTGCACACGACCCGATTTAAGTACATCGGTTAATATATTGAGTCGATATAGCAATAAAAATAATAAAGAATTGTGGCAGTGCCTTAAAAGAGTTCTAAGATATCTTAAAGGTTCGAGTGATTTAAGATTAGTCTATTCTAAAAACTTAAATTGCAAAGAAATGATAACTGGTTATGTTGATTCTGATTGGGGTGGAAGTGTTAGTGACAGGAAAAGCACTACTGGTTATGTATTTATGATGTTTGAATCATGTATAGTTTGTTGGAATACAAAGAAACAACACTCTGTTGCTGCTTCATCTACTGAAGCAGAGTATATGGCACTTTTTGAAGCCGTTAGAGAAGCCTTGTGGCTGAAGTCGTTAATGAATAGTATACAAATTGAATTGAAAGAACCAATGAAAATATATGAAGATAACCAAGGTTGCATAAGTATAGCAAATAATCCGTCATGTCACAAAAGATCGAAGCATATCGATATTAAATATCATTTTTCACGGGAGCAAGTTGAAAATAAACTAATTAAAATTGAGTATATTCCTACAGATAAACAACTAGCTGATATTTTGACAAAGCCGCTGTCTGGAGCCAGATTTTTAGATTTAAGAAGTAAAATGAATTTGAAATAAAGCATATGAAGGAAACCAAAAAAAAAAATTAAATAACAAAATGTAATGTATATAAGTATGTATAAAAATGTAATATGATATATTGAAAACAATGTAATAATGTATGGTTTGATTGGGTTTTTCTGGGTTTTCCCAATCCTTGCAACGAATGTTGAACCATAATATTGTCATTCCCCAGATTACACGACTTTTCACCAGCAAATATTTTTTTTTATTAATGTAGAAACATGTGAATCAGTTTGTGGCGATCAATTAATTTTTGAGGAGGTGTGTTGAATACACGAGAAGAATTCCTTTATTAATAAACTGCGTAATATGTTATTGCGCAGGAATTCTGCTCGTGCGTAGCAAAAATGCATTGATCGTGTCCCATTGCGTTTGTTTATTTGATGCGCAATGCAGCAACGGAAAAGTCCCGTTAGGCCGCTCAATTGTCTGCTAACTAAAAGGATAGTTTGTGCACTAGTCGCATGTGTATCCGTTGTCATGCAGTTGTGTATCTATTGCGCAATGCGTAGTTGCACTTTACTTCTGCGCAAGAAGTTTTACTTCGTTTCTTTCTTCGCTGATCAGTGCTGGTGACAGGTCGTCGAATAAATAAGTTCTTAAACGAAATTAAAGTGTTTTATTGAAGACTAAATCCAACATTAGATATTTGAAATTGGTTAACAAATAAATTTGTTATAATGAAATTAAGGTAAATTTTTTTTGGCTTTTCATACCGAGGCCCTTGGTTCGAATCCTAGCTCAGGCTGGTGAAACGCCTACCTAAGTACTTCTATCGCTATTCACATAAAGCGGATGAGAATTACAAAAATAGCAGAAGTGCGCTCTTGGAAGCCAATAGCAAAACCTGAAATTGTAAAAGAAAAACTGCCAACTGGCGTTCAGATTGTAGGTGCCCCCCATTTCCCCATCCGCTTGAAATGTGTGTTGTAACACAAGTTGGAAAAAAAAGTGTTGCATACACATTTCTAAAACGGGTGAAATATGTGGTATCACAATGAACCTCTTAACCCATTCGAGACGACGATTTTTTTTGGAACACGGTCCCCAGGAGCGAAATTTTTTTTCTTTGTATTGTTCATGTAAGAAAGGCTTCAGATAATTTTTAGATTTTTTGGTACACAGTAAAACAAAAATGTCAAATTTTGTTTTCCTGTACTTTACGGATTTCATTAGTTCCAGAAAAATTTTATTTCGGCGACTAGTTTACTCAGAATAACTGATAATTGCACATTACTGTTATTGCACATACGGTGTGAAATCGGTCTCGAATGGGTTAATAGACTTCCGAGTGTGTCTCTTACTTGTTTACGATTTCTGAACAAATAGTTTTTCAGTAAAAAAATAATGTTTTTTTAAAATAAATTATTGCAACATTCTTATTTTTAATTTTTATTTAAATATTCATTAATGATTTCGAAAGTTCGGAAAATTTTACGTAGTTCCGACATTTTGTCGATAAAAAATTATTTAAAAAAACCTACGTTCAGTCACAAATGGGTTAATAAGTAGCAAGAAGTAGAAGAAAAAGAATGCTTGTAAAGGTGATTCAAAGTGGAGCTTCCTGACCACCGACCAGTCGTATTTACTTAATGAAAATATTAACTGAAATATTAAATTTTAAATTTCCAAAACTTTCTGTATATTTACTGCCTTTGCGCTCCCTTATTGCTACTGCGGCTAACATCAGCTTTGCCACCCGACACTGCGGTACAATGCGGTGTTAAAGCAGCTCCAAAATGGAGCGCACCATGTCACAGTTACTCAAGCCTACTGTACCCACTACCCGAGTGTATGCCAAATGCACGAATTCACTAAATAAGCTTTCGTCCACCGAGTCAGCTGTTTAGAATGTTGAGCTTTTTGTGGGCCGCTTTGGAGTCGATAGCAAATGTGTCGGCAATTCAGGGGACAGAATGAGGGAATGGTGACCATCCTCATGGCAGATATAGCAAACACAACAAGCAGCAAGCAAGCAGTGTGTGTGCAGCGACCAGTTTGCCTCCAAAAAGTGAAACGAACCTAGAAATGTGGAATAAATGGCAATGGCGACGGCGGCATGCCGACTCCAGCGCCTCAAATTTTAATGTGCAAAACGTACATACAACAAGTAAATAAATAACCGACCGTAACAGCAACAAAAAGGCGAGAATTTTGCGCACTGAAGTCGGCCGGCTGCGGTGCTCACTTCAGTTTGTGTTGAGTGGCAAACGCGTCGTGTCTACTGTGCGGACGAGCGAGCGAGTGAACGGACGAACAAGTGTTTTCCAAGCGCCGGTCGCGATTAATTGCTCGACCGATTTATGGTTATATGACAATAGAAAATTAACTGAATAGTCACTGACAGCGCTGTTATCTAAAAGATACTTTGACCCAAACTAGACAGAGGATATTTTTCATATCGAGAAGACGAACAACATCGGAAGGTTGCGAAGTAGGGTTGCGCGCCGGCCACAGTCATGGAACGCATACTGCGCGGCATCATGCGTTATCGCAACACGACGCGCGAGCAAATGGTCAAAGAATTTCAAAAAGTTCGCGATAACCCCGAGGTATGTAGATGGCAGTGGGTTTTGCATAGTTTTGAAAACTATGCGCTGCATCGAATGGATACTGTGGAGCAGCTGCTGGCGAGCACTTGTGGAAGGTGTGGGGACTCATTTTATGTTATCTGCTGACACAAACAAACGGGGGTACTTTGTTGTTGTTGTTTTTGTTTAGAGAAATATTTATTTTTGGAACTTCTTATGGACAGAGTGACTTTTGTTGTTGTTTTCTGCATTGAAATTTATGTTTTTGTGCTTTTCAAGCATGTGACGGCGAGCGTTATTTTGCCCATTTGTAGTTTAAAATTAAATCATCCAACTGGTGCGTATGTCAACACACAGTTGCCCACTTCTCTTCGCTCATTATGACTTTGCTTCGTAAATATTTCACTATTGTGTCTATCACGTTCGCGCGGCCGCCTGGTGTGAGCCGCAGCGCCATAAAAGCTCCAGCCAAAATCACTTTCATGTTAGGAGGTACTAATTGTTTTTTTTTTGTTGTTTATTACAACAAAAATCGCTATTATTTCCCTTTACTTGGTAGATTCTCTCAGACACAGAGCAACACGCGCTCTTCTACTTCGTTCGCACATTTGTTTTCGTTTCTCTGTTGATGTTGTAATGTTTTTGTACACATTTCAGTGGTGTAAAAGCCGCTTCTCAGTTGTTGTTTTTTGCGTCTAGAATTTCATGAAATAATTAATAGAAATTTGCAAATTTGCATTCTTTGACATTTAAGCGATTAGCAAATCTATTTTGAACTTGAGAACAACTTGAATTTTTTATCAAATTTAGTCATTAAATTAGACTAATTATTTTTTAAGTACTTATCAAGTTATGACTAAAATATAATCTAAGTCATTCAAAACCGATAAAATTCTCACATATATATATATTGTATATTTTAAATGAGTTTATAAATTTAAGTTCAGCAAACGTTTGTTTAATTAGTTTAGATTCGTATATTTTCAATACAAATTTTGTTAATTAATTGCTGCAAAACCATTTCAAAACCACTGCGAATTGAATTTGTCGGTTTTGTTGAAGTAAAATAAAATATTTAGCACAATTTTACAGAAAGACAAACAATGTTTTTAATTAAAATTTTTACATTGTGCCAATGAATTTAATTTCCGCCAGCATTACAATACATTTACAATATGCCAAACAACTTTACCCAATAAGTTAACACGCACCTGTGTGCCACCTGTTGACATTATTCTATTGGATTTCGCTTGCCCTTGGACCTTGAAAGTCATTGATACTAAACGTTAACATACGTGATGCTATTTTGGTATTGCCTTCTTGATATACTAACACAGTTTTCTAACAATTCTCAATGACTCAAGAGTTTTGAACCAGTCACTTATTTATTGAAGGCACTTGCAACAACTTATCACTTATAATCCTTAGGACTGTTATCCTTAAGGCTTCAGGAAACTTTTAAACATCGCAATCTATTAAATTACGGATCTATTTAATTACAGAGGTTACTTACTAATTGATCGGCAACCCGAGTCAAATCTAATTTAACCTGGCATGACCTATGTTGCGTTTGACTCGTTTAAAACTGCTTGATTCATTGCGAAATATTACAAAACTGCATTAGCAGCCCGATAAGCCGGCAAATCTAACCTAGCAACCCGGAAAGACCAAACCACATTTCTATCCCTAACTAATGTCATAATTAATCCTTGAGAACTTGTTTACTAACAGTCTATCGTAAGAGCTCTTTACAGGCGCTTCTGCTTTGTGCGAAACTCCTCCAGTTGATACACCAAGATATGTATATTTGAAGAAGTTATATTTATTGGCTTTGCACCAAAGCAAAGTTCAATTCGCACTTATGGGCGGATGCTTCACAAACCTATTTGGAGCTTCTGAAATACGTTAAAAATTGTGCAAAGAAACTTACACTATTGACTCCTGGAACATCGGCGTAATGTTGCATGTGTAAAACTTACTTACTTACTTTCTTGCTTACTTACTTACTTACTTACTTACTTACTTACTTACTTACTTACTTACTTACTTACTTACTTACTTACTACAGAACAAACAGCTCCTGTTTATTCTGCGATGCCTATCTGACAGTAGAGTACCCAGCTTTACATGTTAACTCTTTGTAACATCGTTGTAACTAATGATGCATGTATATCACTTCTTTATTGCTACTTCAACACTAGACTTGACTCATCATATGCTGCACATGCATACAACTTGCCACAATGTTCCAGTGCACACCACATTTTAGAAAAACCTCCCTGCCGAGGTTCTTCCAGACACTTATAATCTCAATTAATTCAACCCAGGTGATGAACGGTTGCTCCTGCAATTTCTCATCCCACCTCATTCTATGTATCTCTACATTTAGAATCAACACAATGGGCATTCCTTGATTCCCCTTAAGAAAAAACCAAAAGAAAATGAGGCCTCCCAAAATGGCATAGTATCGTGCTATCGCATTGAACACCTTGGAATATTAATCTTATTTTGAAACTGTATTATGAAATGTTTGCGGTATTAATTACATCGTCTGACATAAGTGTCCCAGGGTTGAAAACAGTTAACTCTAGATTTTTGCAAATTTTTTTATTGAACACAGAGACCTATAAGGACGACGCTGCTTCTAATAAATATATTTTTTATCTGAACTGATTAACCAACTGATTGACTGACTGATTGATTCATCATCGCCCAGTCCAAACCGCTGAAACTACAAACTTGACATTTGAACGAGGGGTCCAGTTAAGAAAATGGATTTCTGCTAAGACGGGATATTTTGTAATTCGGGGTCTAAAGGGGAAAACATGGGCTAAAGTGTTATATGCAGAATCATTTAATGGGCCTATAAATTGCAAACTTGGTAAAAATATTTCAAATTAAAATTAATTTGACACGTATTTTTAATTTTTTTATTAAATCAAAATCTGACGAAGTCAACGAGGGGTAAGGTTCGTTTACCGGAAGACTATCAAAAACACTTGAAATAAAAAATAATTAAACAGCTGTTATTAATTTTTTTGAAAATCAAAATTAGACGGGGTTAACGATGGGTTAAAAGTTTGTATGGAAAACGATTTAATGTTTATTTTTTTTACATCAAACTTACTAAAAGCATCCAAATGAGAAATAATTCCACATGTGTTTCTCATTATTTTGAAAATCGAAATCTAACAGGGTAAACAATTGTATGGAATACTTGAATGGTGTTCATAAATTAAACACTTAAGGCATTACATAAGCCTAAAAATTTCCAAATCATTAAATTCATCAATCAAATTATGTGCAGATTATTATTGTGCATAAAATTCTATGAATTTAAAAAATACACAAAAAATGCCATTCTAAGGACATAACATCAAATGTGGGCTGGGCGACGTCAATTCATTCAAATTAGTCGAGCTATGATGAGCCATTATTCTTATTAGCCACAAATAACAACTGTAACTCAGCGGCCAAAATTTGAAGGTCTTCATTTGGCGATAAGGACAAGTGACAGGGCAAACGCCAACAAACGACATTCGCGCCCGCCCACACACACACACACACACACACACACAGGCGCACGCAATCGCTTTGACTTTTATTGCATTCTCGTCTGAAATTGGCCGCTCACCTCATTCCACTTGCTTGTTTGTTTGCGTTTTCATTTTAGCCCAAAGCCGTCTTCTTCACTTGCATGGACAGTCGCATGATACCGACGCGCTACACGGACACCCATGTGGGCGACATGTTTGTGGGTGCGTATGTGCATTAGGCGAGCAGGGGCATGCAGCCTAACTGGATCCAATTATTCGCGCGTTACAAATGCGCGCAAATTTTTGCCGCATTTTTCGTTTGTTTTGCTCTTTTTCCGTACAGTGCGCAACGCCGGCAACGTAATACCCCACTCACATCACTTCCAGGACGAGTTCACCAGCTGCGAGCCGGCTGCGCTTGAGCTGGGCTGCGTCGTCAACGACATTCGGCACATAATCGTGTGCGGGCACAGCGACTGCAAAGCCATGAATCTGCTCTACGCACTGCAGGACCCCGAATTTGCCTCGAAGGTTTGAGTTGCATTTGAGTTACGGATTCTGTTTTTATTGAGATGAAATGTGTTCTTCTGCTTCTTAGCGCAATCGTCGCCTGTCGCCGCTGCGCTCCTGGCTGTGCACGCACGCCAACAGCAGCCTGGAAAAGTTTCTCAAGTGGCGCGACAACGGCATGAAGGATCCGCTGATCTTCTCGTCGGAGACGTCGCTGCGCCGTTTCGTTGCCTACATCGATCCGGACAATAAGTTTGCAATCGAGGACAAACTGTCGCAGATCAACACGCTGGAGCAGCTCTCGAATGTGTCATCGTATGGCTTCCTGAAGGCGCGCCTCGAATCGCACGACCTGCACATACACGCGCTCTGGTTCGACATCTACACGGGCGACATTTACTACTTCAGTCGCGGCGCCAAGCGTTTCGTTGCCGTGGACGAGAGCACTGTGGGCTGGCTGTCGGACGAGGTGCGAAGATTCTATTCGTGATGCACCCAGGCGTTGGGTGACAGTGGTGCAGCCAGCGGGCCGAAGCTATTCGGAGGCCTTTGCAACTGTGATAAAAGTCATTAAGGAGAAGGGAAGGAACCAGTTGAGCAGCGCTGCAAGTCAGGCAAGGTCAACATTATGAAAATGTTGCGTGGGTGAAGAAAAAAAAATATTTTTAAATAGAAATTTTGTAATGAGTGTCTTGAAAGAAGAACCTGAAATTGTGGCTAAACAATTGCATTTTTAAGAAAACGGTTAGGTTCAATGTGTAAATTTATGAGAAATGAAAATGCAACCAAATATTAGGAAACAAATTAAAAAAAGAACACACGTTCTTTAACATAGAAGTAAACAGGCGCTCAGGCTTCGAATGAGTTATTTTTCTGTCACTATATATAAGCAAAGTCATACAACTTTGACCAAATCATTGACGAAGGGTTGAAGTTGCAATAAGGCAAAGTAGGCAAAAAGTCAAACTAAAGTATCAGATGGTAAAAAGAAAGTATATCTTTCTATGTATATATATAAGGATATAGTTAACAAATGTAACAGGTGTGCAAATTTCAACAGCTCTACTTCCATTTATATATTTCTTCTCAGAATTTATAATTTTGTGATTCAATTAGAAACATAATCGCTATCATAAAAAACGTAAGCCTTGGTGTTGATATTTGCGTTGAAGATTCTTTTAGAAGTAAAATATTGAATATTCCTAAGCAAAACTTTTGATGTTTCCGTTTTTGTGGAAAGACATTTCTACTGAAAGTGGTTTTTACAAAATAGCTCATAAACATATAATAATTATAACACATAATTTGGTTACACATAAAAAAAATGGAAAGTGGCCAATAAAAGTTGTCTAATGTTTATAGTGTTTTCGCACAACCCCTCTACAAATTTGTGCCAAAATCTCAGTATCGAGAAATGTAAATTTGTAAATTTAATAAATGTTATATACCTAAATTCCGGCTAGTTCTTAAAACCGATTTCATGCTCAATATTCAATCTACTTCTTAATCACTGAAATATCCAATGAATCTTTATAACTTGAGTTTCAAGGCTATTAGCACATCCGAAATTATAAATATAATCAAAATCTATGTTCGATTGTTGAGGTAAGAGTCAACATAACAAAGAGAAAATATTGTTGACGCATAAACAATTTAATTTACTTAAGCCGACTTGAAAGTTCAACTTACGCTCGACTCAGGAAAGTAAACTATTAGTTTTTGTTAATTTTGACAGTCAGTGGTTTAAATTGAGATAAAACATTTAACTGTAGCACATCCCTTAAAAATCATATGCCGAATTTAGTTTTCCTTTTTTTAAATAATTTCTTGGATTCATATTAGACTGTAATCTATTGAATATTTCCTGAGTAATCACCACATGAATTTCTGACTTGTTATAATTTCTGACAACTTTTTGCTACTTTAAAATTTCAACTATTTTTAAGCTGCGATATCAATGCTTTGACATCTGTAAAATGAACAAATGTATTGTAATTTCTCGTTTCATAATAAACAAATTTATATACCATAAATATCTCCAACTCTCTAAAGGCGACCTATGTCACCCACTTAGCCTGATTAAACTGTTCCATTAATAAGCAGACTGACAGTCTAATATCGTTTAATCTGTGATTAAACATACCCTGAGAATTTACATACAGCACTAAGTCCACTATAGAAAATGCAAAAAGTTTGTTACGATACCAACATTTGCTAATTATTGCAAGGCCTGTTCACAGTATTGAGGTTGTTCACTATATCAAGATTAACATTTTTGTTCAATACACTTTTTGCTTGAATTTGCTTTCAAAATTTTGTTCAATATCTAAAGGCTCCATGTCAAAATTTGGGTGTTCACTATATCGAGGTGTTCACTATATAGGGTGTTCACTATACCCAGACACGACTGTATACGAATATGCTTTCCATACATTTAAGTTGTGTACATTTTGCATAAGTTTTCAAACAAAATGTTTTTTAATAAAAACATAATTTTACCAAAAACAAGACCTCTTCAAAAGCAACTGCTCACAAAATACATTTTAAACAAAAAGAAAATAAAAACATCAACCAATTTATAAGATTTTTTCAATATTGTAAACAACTATTGATTGCAATATGAGCACAAATTATACAGCAATTCGGTCATAATGCTTATGCATTTGTCCAAATAACGTTAAAAATGTATATGTACTCAATACATTTCTTTATTTGTAATTTTCCGGTCTCTTACCAATGAACAATTAAGCTGAACAATTCTACATAATGTCAATTAAGTCATTGTATATGTTACAATTATCAATTTTGAATTTATTAATCGGCCATATCCCCCGGCCGCTTCTTAACAGGTGTGAAATTGTCACTTTGAAAGAAACTGCGCTTAGTATTTATACTGAAATATATATGTATGCATGTATAATGAATGGTAAAAAGTGTTTATTAACTGCTTAAACTGGTAGCTCTTTGAACATTATACACATTACTCGTAATTTATATAAAAATATGTAGCATATTTAAAATCATTCATGTACTTTATATTGGATTTGTTGTTGTTATTTGTAGAAAAGTGCAAATTTTGAAACTATATTTTTTTTTTTATTAAGCAACAATTAAATAAGTGCCCAAACTTCATTGGCGCATACGGCTACATATAAAACACTTCGCTGCATTCAGCCAGCTTTAGCTGTGGTCCATGCTCTGCATACGCTGCCGTTAAACAAGATACAACACTCCCGCTATACCTCCCTACAGTCTGTATCAGTGGTACTGATGATGGTTGACTGCATTGCTGTTGGGGTTCTCCAGCTCCTCGAAGTATTTGCGCGCATTACGTATGTTGACCAGGGTCGCCTCCGAGGGTATTGCCGGATCGGACATGACCACCATAACATATGTGTTGCTGGTGAAGGTATCAATGAAGGCAGCGAAGGCGCTGTTGCGCACTTCCATCGACTGGAATTTGGCGCCCAGTTTCGAACAGCTCAGCTTGAACTGTTTGATGATGTTGGAGACCTTTTCGAAGCGATGTGAATCGCGATTCTGCTTACTCTGACAATGCGAGATTACCAGAAAGGTGGCCTTTTCGAAGAGCAGCACTTCGTCGGCTTCGATCACATTGGCAAAATGTGTGAGAGAGTTTTCCAAAGCGGCCACATTTGGAATCAGCATGGTAACAATGCTGGACCAGGCGCTACGTTTTGTATAATAGAAGCATTTAACAAACGAATAATAATAACTATGAGTGTTTTAATAACCATATACCGGTATAAAGTCTCATCCCAGATGCTGGTGCGGAAGCAGGTAACATGGCCCGGTTTGGAAAGGCGTATTAAATCGTGCTCACGCTCCTTGAACAGACTCTCGCGCTGCTCCTCTGCCACCAGATCCATTTTGTGTATCAAGCAAAAGATTTTCGCTTCTGGCGAGTTCTAAATGCAATAAATAAAAGCAAAAGTCAAACAAGCTACACGCAGCCTCGACTTGGTGAACGGCCTACCTGCAGCAGCGCCTCCAGGCATGACTGATAGTAGTGCACATCGCGTTCCATGTCACGACTCTCCACATCGAAAACATAAATCAGTACTTCAACATTGCGGAAAATGTTGTCGCGTTGTGTGGCAAAGTACTGTTGCATGAAGCCCTCCTGTCCACCGCAATCCCACAAGTTCAGCACCAGATTGCCCAAAAAACGCACATGCGAGTGCTCCACATCAACTGCAAGCACAAACCAACAGCATTTTATTATATTTGATGTTAGCAAAAGGAGATAAGTGTTTGGCGACTGGCCGGCGATGAACTTACTGGTCGCTCCCAGCCGCGTCGTATCACGCGCTATGTAGTTGGCGAAGATGATGGAACGCATACTCGTCTTGCCGGAGCCGCTCTTGCCCATCAGCAGTACTTTTTTCTTCATTTTGATAGTTTATTGCGGTCTTCAAATTGTTTGAATTGTGTGCGGAAACGTTTTTTCAGCTATAAACAATTTGCAAATATTTCAGTGAGCTCGCCCTACTGTGATGATAATATTTTGATAAATATCAGCTGATTGATGTCAAAAGTGCGGTTGAGTGCATTCAGTGACTGCCATAAAGTGAAAATCACAGGGTTGTATTTTGCTGTAGACTGTAATACAGGAGATGGCGTATCGTATTTTTTTTACAAAGGAGATAATAGTAAATTTCAGAGTATCGAGACTGTACAGATTATTTTAAAAAGTAAAAGTAATTCAAGTTCAAATTAATTTACTGCAAATAAGAGCCGAAAGCTTTTAGAAAATACATCCTTACCCTACTGTACGGACTAGACCCTGTACGGGATACTTTCCGGAAAAGTTGGATATAAAGGCTAAAGGTTTATTTTTTATTATATATGTATACTAAACAAAAATTGTATACGGAAGGGTGCAGATGTGCAATATATACCTTCAGTGCGATTGAATAAGACATTCTTCATACAATGCTCAACGCTATAAAAATTATGGAGAATTCGTGATTGTTTTAGTTCATAACCGTACAAATTTTCTTTTTAAAATCGAAAAGAGCTTTCAAAAGATTTTACAATAAAAAATGTAAATGTCTGGCAGTACAGATTGTGCAAATTGTATGTAAACATTTTACGATTCGTAAAGATTGTTATGACAGAAAAGCAAGCAATGGCTTAGTATTGATTCTAGGTTATGTTATATTTAAAGAATATATTGGCGCAGTTATGAAAGACACAAGAGGGCACTATCTTTTTAATTGATTTATCGAAAGATTTTGATCTCCTCAAACTTCTTATCTACTTGCCTCATATTGTCTCAGCTCATCACACTTAAACCAACAGGCCCTTTTTTAAACATAAGTCCATCTCTTGGACGAGGAAGGGGAAGAAAAAGCATTCACCGGCCATCCGCTTGTCCTGCATTATCTAGAAGAAGAAGAAACACCTGGGCAAGCCGATAGAACTATTCATTCTTATCGGCTGCGTAAGAAACACAAATTTAGCAATAAGTGAGCGAACTTAAGTTCCACTGATTATGGTATCGCCTTGAGGTAGCTACTCCTAATTAGCTACTTAGACTCAAATCAATTTAACATTGGAAACTTACTAATAATCGTGCCAGAACTTTTTCGAGATCCTCTAGAAGTCTGCAAAAAATATATATCTCATCTCTTCTTCTTTGTGACATCACAAGCCTACTTTCTTTAATTTTTGTGCCTGAACAGCTCCTTCATCGGGTCGACGACATCCTGATCTACTAATTACTATTTACGTACATCATTTGTGAACTGCAGATTTCACAATTGCCGTATTGTGCTGGCAATGTGGCAGGCAGTTTTCCTCTTGCAGCAAATCTTCGCCAATTGTTAAGTAAACAGTTGGAGTAAGTAGCAGCTGGCCGCTCTCTGACTGGCCGCAAAAGGCAGAAGGAACAACAAGAGGAATCCACTTAAACTTCCACTTAAAGTTCAAAATAAAATCAACAGACGAGGCAGCTAAATGCGCGTAAATGAAGTTATAAAAAAAAAGTGGAGCACTGAAAGCGGACAGAGAACGCGCCGAATGAAGCTGAAATGAAGAGAAACAATGAACGCCATACGAATAATTATCGTCTGTACTCTTTTATTGAATGAAAAAGTTGTAAATGGCAAAAGTGCCATCTTTAAAATGCTTGAAATTCGGTGTTAAACTATGAAGATGCTATTTAACGAAATGCCCCGTAACACTTGAAAGATGTCAGAGTTGAAAGCGAGCAGAAAGAATTATGTGAGAACACAAACACTTAGTAAGCTGCGAACAAAGAACATTGAGTCGATTGCGCTCAAAACATTCGCTATAACCGCAATCGATGGCCAAACATTGGCAAAAGCGTTAGCACCTTCAAAACCGGCTTAAAAGCGCGTTGAGCAAAGCCGGAGCGAGCGTGAAGGTGGCCGCACAAAGCTGCCAGTTGCGCGGCAGGGAGGCCGCCACCGCTGCCGCATTGCCAATGGCTGCGCCAGTTTGGCTGTGAATGGGCGCGCCACCGATGTCGACGATTCAATCGTGCACAGCTCTTGGACTTGAACGCGCGCGCATTTTGCACACACATTCCACGTTTTAACGGTCACAGTTAAAATTTTCAAGAACTTTTTAGAAACCTTTAAGGGAATAGATAAATGTTAAAACAAACCAAACTCTTAAAGAAATTTTTTGGTTGCCCTAATAAACGAAACGCGTTTCTCAAAGTGCTGAATTAAGTGTTAATTTATTGATTTCGCCGCGACGTTGTGTGTGCGAAACGCAAAATAAGCAAAACACATTCGAAGGGAGTTTTTTCAGGAGCGTGAAAATGTTACACATGAAATTCCAATTGGTTGCAGTTTTTGTGCTGTCGGTGTTGTCGCTGGCGCACGCACAAGAATTCAAAAACAAGGTACGGACAAGTTAATTCACATGCGGGCCGAGTTCAATGTTCAGGTTTTTTTTTGCAATCGAGCGATGCCGGAAACCGTTAGCACATTGAACCTTTCGCTGATAAGTAAAATATTAGGTCTGTTAAGTAAGCATCGCTCGTAGCAGAATGTTGGCAGTCCTGGCCATGAGTCGGAAATAACAGTTTAGCAAAGTGGGGTAAGGCAGTTTTTCGACCCGGAAAAAGAAAATGTTGTACGTGATTCAGTGTGTGTGGTACTTTGATAAAGAAAACCCGTGCGTGATGTTTGGCCTGGTGGGAAATAAGCTGATAGGGCTCGTTGTGACTTTGCGCTTGACAATGAGGGGAGAAGAGCTATTTTAGAGTGAAAGGGAATCCCAAACATGTATGTAGGAGCAAACCTTAAATCGTTAGTTATTTAATACAACAGCTATATGTTCTAGAATCTATATCTTTTCAAGTATTTTTGGGCCCGTTTATTTCATTATTCCGATCTCTCTTTGATATTAGTGATTTTTTTTAGTGAGAGTTATCGCCCTGTTCCTTTTAAAATATCGTATTTATTTTGACCACTCTTTTGCATTCAAAAGATTTAGAAACCCGCAATATCATATTTTCATAGTACAAAACATTGGAAACTTGTTTAAAAAGGGAACAGTGCCAAAAACAATTTGAAAGAGAAAAAATGTCGGCTAAATTTTCGATTTTTCGATTTGACGATAAGGTCTTTTTTATGGGCAAAAGGCCTGAAGATGTTACGGGTAAGTATTATGTCACTAATTCAGTAACGATTTAGGTACTCCAGCAAAACTTTGGTCCAGCTATTTGTGAAATACACCCATACCTCGCTATACGGCCGCTCTTTATACGGCCTTTCGCTATAACGGCCTTCTTCAATTAAGGCACGTTTTCGATTTACGGCCTAAAATGTTTCGCTATAACGGCCAAAAAAAATTTTTTCGATGTCGATATATCACGTTTCTCGGTAACGTTTATTTTGTGGGAAATATTTTTTCCGTTGGCAGTAGCTATTGTGAATGGGATTTTTTTTTCTGTTGAATGATAATTATTATTTTGCAATATATATTTTTTACGTTGAAAATACCGGCACCAATGCATTTTGTATGCAAAACTTATCCAAGTTTTGAACCATTCAAGTTCTAAATCACGAGCACACTCACCGGTGGAATAACAGATTCAAACGTTACCGAGCAACGTAAAAAATATTTTTATGTAACATGAAGTTCTTTCATTTTTGTTTCTATATTTTTGTTATTATTATAAAAATAAATTATAACATTGTTATAAAAATAAAAAAAATAAATTTGGAACCGATCCCATTGAATTTGTATGAATTTGTATTAAAATAATTGATTCCTTATACGGCTTTTCGCTTTGCGGCCAAGTTTCGTGGAACGTATCTAGGCCGTATAGCGAGGTATGGGTGTACAGTTCTAAACTAATGAAAATGACTGAACTATGAACAGCTTTAACACTAAAGTAAACTACTGAAAAATTTGTTTGAATGATGATCTACTGCCAGGCCAGTGTAATTTTAATGAATTTTATGTAACAACTGTACAGTAGAAAGCATACATCGATTCTGCTTTCATTGTTTTTTCACTCATTATTATTTCTTATCCAGCATTGAAAAAGGAGTTTCATACCGAAAGCGAGCCAAACATTAATAAGTCACTGCATATAGTACGAAGCTACATTAATCAAGTTCGGCGATATTTGTTTCTTGAATATTTGCCAAAAAGTGTGGAAAAATGTTCAATCAAAAGCACTGTTCAATCATATGCAAAAATGAATCAATGTGCAAAAAAGTACCCAACAAAATTAGTAAGATAAGTAAACATCAGAAAAATTAGGCTTCGAAATTTGTATGACCGTTGGTTTCAAGATGCTTTTGAATGCAATGAACATTGAAAACTGCTATAAAATGAACTCAAGAACAACAACCAGGTTCCCAAATATACACGAAATCGAAAGATTGTACTATGGGCCAGTCGGTATCAAAAATTTTAGTTTGAATTTGACACACCAATCCAAAACTTCACATTCGGCATGCTTATGGACCTTAAAACCTACCCATTCTTTACAAAGTACACTATTCTGGCCGATATTTACAGGAAGAAGTGTGCAAATAGGCGTCTTATACCATTTTATGAAAAATACACAAAGTGTCAACACTAATTTTGCTCGAGATGGAAAGACTAGGCAAATGAGGATAATTGTTGATCTATCTTTAGTTTTAGTTTTAGTACTTATTGTAATTAGTTGTTTGCTTTACAGAATATGATAGATTTGTCAATTTGCGATATTAGTGCTAACAATGATCGAGATCGTAGTTAAACCTTTTCTGGGAGAGATAAAGATTCATGTAAACCTCTTATTTATTAACTTTATTAAGCTATAAGCAAATTATCCAAAATGTATGCTAATATCTGTCATTTGATTGCAGCTCAATGTTTTGGTGCTATACGAGTCGCTGTGTCCAGATAGCAAACATTTTATGGCAAAACAATTGGCGCCCACATACAACAACATAAAGGATTATGTTGACATAATATTGGTGCCATTCGGTAAATCTCAGGCAAGTAGTTTTGCACGCAAATTGATTTATTCAACTTGTTTCACTTATGAACAGCTCAACTTTCTACACTAATTTATACTAAATAAATTAATAAATGAATTTAATATTGTGCCAGCAATTTTTTACAAATTGTACTGACCTCGGTAGAATTGGTATGCCAGATAAAGAGAGTACTTTAGAAGTACTTTGGAATGTCAAAAAAATAAATAAAATGCAAACATTACAGATGCTTATGACTGTATGTGCAGATGAATTGTATTTTTTTACAATACTTAGCTACGAAACACTACATTTTCTATGCAAAAGTAATCAATTATTGTGCTTTAGTATCGACACGTTTTGCTTATACATAAATAATTCGCCTAATAAGATAATTACAACGAACAAAATTTAAAATAATTATTCATTTAACATAAAAATTTGACAAAAACAGTTCCGTTTTGTTAATTTGCACCAAATTTTTCGCTCTCTCTTCAGTGATTTTTTAATATTCATGTATTATGACCAATATTTGTGGTTCACAACTTAACGTCAAGAGCGACAAATAGAAGAGCTGGTTTTATTGTTTACTGAAGCGTGTATAAATTGAGTATAAATTCAACGGTTTTATTATGCGGGAAGCCCGTCAAATTTGCACGGAGATTTCGTATTCAGCAGCAAAATCGTTTGTCGATGATGTGTGCTCAACATGACATTAAATATAGCAGTCAAAAAAACTGTCACGCAAGTGTGATATATAAAAAATGTAAATATTTAAAATTATTTAAATAATAACATTAAAATTAATTATTTTAAAAAACCATTTTAAACTTTTTGTGTGCAACAGAGTAACGACCATATATTTCTGAAAGAGGACATCATACTGATCATTTTTGCCGAACAAAGTAATAGTCCAGCACGTCTGAGTTTTTTGTAATTTGCACATAAAGGTTAAAGGGTCCCTATAGACTTTTACACGGAAAGTATAAAAACTTGAAGAGCTAGAGTTTTGATGTCTAAGGCAAAGTTGTTTGCATTAAAAGTGTGAATATTTTTTGTGTACACATTAACCCCCCCTCCCCTTTTCTTACCCGCCTTTTTCATGTTTTTCGGAAAAATTTTTCATAAAAAGCTTGTATTGCGTAAAATATTGAAAAAATACCATATTGTCTGTTGGGAAAATATTCTTCATTAAAAAATAGGGGGGAGGGGGTCTTCAAACACCAAAACTTTCTCAAAATTTCCCCCATAAATAAAAAGCCTTAAGCACGAAACCTTAATTTAAGACTTTTTTCAAAAATTGCAAGCTCTGCTTCAGATGTTGAGAAAAATGTTGAATATTAAAAAAATAAATATTTTCCATTGACAAATAGTTCATAGTTCAATAGTTCCATTGAAAAACAGTTGAAATAAATAAATAATAATAATAAAAAAGTTTTCATTGGTTTAGAGATTTAGAGATGAAGAGACAAAATCCTGAAGAAAGAATTAGTGAACACTTGATTTGAGATTTGAGAAAATAGCCTCAAAGAGACCATTCCATTAACGACTTTAGTTGGATTATGCAAAATTATTTTAATGCATCAAAATTATCCAAGAATGCAACAAATATTTCATCCAAAGCAAGTCCGCTATCGATAACAAGAAAAATTCAAGTCTTATGGAATCGTCTTTTTATTTTTCCTTGCTGAAGAGTTCTGCAATTACTTTTTTGGCATCTTAACTCAAATAGTAATAGTTCCATTGATTTTCTTAATCCTTTTACAATTGTTTCACAAATGTTCTTACATAACTCAACAAGATTATTCAAAAGCATGGAATACAAGACATTTGCCGTCAGTCTTAACTCAAATATTAATGCATCAAGTCCTTTGTAATATAACATCGCATAACCTAAAAATATTTATAATTTTTAATTATTTTAATGCTTGGAAGCTTGAAGAGCTCCATCTCCAACTCCAAGCACCGTCACTGTCTTCTAAAAACGTACACACACTCCTCTCCAATGCGTTTACATTCGAAATTGAACCAAACTCTTATCTCACTTGTTGCCTTTCGCTTTCTCAACGTTTGTTGATAGTCGCACAACTCGGGCGCCCAGTTTTTCTGCCAGCACGGACCGGCCGAGTGCGAGGGCAATCGCCTGCAGTCTTGTGTGCTGCAGCAGACCACCAACCAGACGCTGCAAGTGGCATTTGCCGTTTGCCAGATGACAGCGCCCAATCAGTCCGACGTGAAATATGTAAGTGTCCTCCTCCCCCCCAACGGCTGCCACCTCCCATATCCCGCCGACAACTGTAGACAGTTTTAATTATGGATTATTGCAATGGTCCACAGTGCACGGAATCGAATGGACTCTCGAGCAGCGTTGACGACTGCATGAAAACCGAACTGGGCACCTATCTGCAGCTGCAAGCGGAGCACCTCACGCAGTCGTATGCGCCCAGCTTTGTGCCCACTGTCGTTTACGATGGCGTAAGTCAACCAACACTTGAACATTTGCACTATTTACATATATATGTGTGTGTGTGTGTTGCATAACACATTGATGTGCTTTTTGTTTTTGTTAATTTCTTACTGAAATGTGGAAATACTCGAATTTGGGTTAACAGACAAAAATTACTAAAAGCTTCACATTCCAACAGGTTTTCGATCAGCGACTGCAGGACGAGTCCATGCGAAATTTTCGCGGCACAATTTGTGCGCTGCTGCAGAAACGTGGCGTTTCGTGTGAGTCAACAAAAGTGCAGGTAACGGCCGACTAAGGCAGAATGCTGCTGGCTGATTGCAATGGCTGGCTGGACGTAATAATAAAATCAAACAATTGGACATGCAATTTTAATTATTTGTTGAAAGAGTGAATTCAAATAAAGAGCGAAAATTGTTGAAAAAAAATTAAAAAATATGTACAGTCGAACGTCGATTACCTGGGATTTGATTAATCGGTAACATTAATTTTCCGAGATCGATAAAGAAAAAATGATTATTTGTTCTGTTTTTTTATTAACGCTTACAAGAGGCAAATGTCATGTTTCTGAAGTGTTTTGCTATCAACACAGCAGTCAAAAGATATGAAAGTTCACTAGGAATAGGTACTTATATATTTCTTTTATAGATCATAACTGAAATTGTATTTGAACAAAATTGCCTCTAGTAAGAACCTAACCTAACCCTGACTTGTCTAACCCAACCTACTCGTACAAGGTAGCAGTATGATGAAAATTAAAAAATACATTAAAAATATTGTGTGGGGTCGTGTGCGTGCGTGTGCATGAGTAAAATTGTATATGAAAATTTCATGCTGCAAAACCTGTTGCAATTATCGTTTTGCTTAAAGAGGCTTAAGAGCTTAAATCCAGTGTACGGCCAAAGTCGAAGCTAATCCAACAAACAACAGAAAAGAAACAATATGAACGCAACAAACTTTAACTGATTAATGAAGGAAATGTAATTAATGCTCTTGAAGTGCACTTAACCAAGGACTGTCATGATTTAGAACGATATTACAAAAAATTAAATAATTATTTTCTGATTTATTTGTTTATTTAATTTGAATGAATGTCAAATATAATCGTTTTCAGTGAAACAACATTGGTAGAAGTCCATAAATACGCTGAAAACAGCTTAAGACTTCTTTAACCTTTTCGCTACAGGTTTTTACTGGGGAAAGTTAAAATTTTAAATGTTACGTTTTAGGCTTCTATGTGTTTATATTAGTAACATTCCAAAAGACATTTTTTAATTTTTATTCTCGGACCCTGTATTTTAGAGTGTTTTTCTATGAGAGCAACCACATCGTTGTGGCTGTAATAATTACTTAAACATAAAACCTTTTAAGCATAACGAAAATATGAATATTTCTTCATATACTTCAGCCAAAATTAAAAAAAAGAAGTATCAAATGAAAGAAAACGTCAAATTAAAAAGTTCTCTAATTTTTTCTGCTTCTTCTTTCTTAAATATGTCAAGATATATCATTAAAAAAACGTGTATATTTCACTTCTTTAAACTTAAATATTCAGTTTATTAATTTCGTACTTTTCCTTAAACTTCAAACTATTCTAAAGACCAACAAAAAAATGTATTCTTGCAACCATAGAGGATGCAGACGTCCACAAAGTAGCATGTTGCCATATGGCAACAAAATTGCGAAAGGGTTAAATGAAAGCAGTGAAAGACATTTCTAATGAGTTCTTGTGTCGCTAATTTTGTATTCGTGACTTGTTAAGAGATCAAGGAAGATTGAATCTGTGTCCAGTGGTGATTTTATGCTGGAGTTGGATTTTAGTGGCAATATCCTTGGAGACTAAACCTGGGGTAGAGTTAAACTTTACTATGACTTCATGCCAACAGTTCAGCGACTTCCGAGTGCACGCAAAACTGCAATTTCCGTTGGTACGACTTGTAGCTGGAGTCACAGCAAACACGTCTGAAAGATTAATCCTAGCGATTAAGTGGCATTATCTATGTTCAAATTAGTTATAGCTACTAAACTTTGATTTAATGGGCACCTAACATTTATCTCTGGTGAAAAAAAAAGTGTATAAAGCTGTTGACTTTGCTTGGAAGTACCGAAGATTTGAGCCAATTATTACAGATACACTTCGCCATTAAACATCATTCATCAAAGAAAAAATTTGAATCAAAGCAAAAACTGAAGCAGTCGCATCCAAAAAATTAACAATATTTAGTCCCTCCACTTCTACAAAAATATTTTAATCTGAGCTTTTTTCAGATCTGAAGTAATTTCTGAAAGTTGTTGAAATCATTTCAGCTTTGAAATCACTTCTGATAAAGCGATAACAAAATCATGCACTCAATTGAAACCTCGCGCTCCGACAATTAAAATAATTGAGATCGAAGCATACTTACATGTAATTATAAAACTTGTAAACATTTGTAAAATCGACTATCTGTGTGAACTGTTAAATGGTAAAGACGCTTGAACATGTCACCAGCATGGACGCTAAACTGCTTTAAAAAATATATTCAATGCATAAGTAAGAAATAAGCGACGAAGAGTAATGCTGTGTCTTCGTTGGAAGAATCAAATAGAGGACGCCACATCTTGGTTTGACCAACTGGCAAAGGATTGCATGAATTAGAGGCGTCTGGTAGAGGGTTTGTGCCATATCGAAACTAAATAATGGGTTGTTATGACCAGCATTCGGTTGTTCCAGGCACATGTGTTTCTGAAAATGACTCTAATGGAGAATGAGCTACTGTAACTCGAGCTATCGCACATTCTTTGTTTTCCAAAAGAGACGCAAAGTTCGGCTGAAAAAGATTCGGAATCTCTGGGAAACTTGATGTCAATCACTCCCTGCTGAATTACCCAACGCAGGGGCTGGCTAGATATACTTCAAGTAGTTGCGAGCCCGGGTCGTTGCTCTTCAAGGGGAAGGCAATAGCTGGAGTACAACACTCTCAACAATACATAACAATAACAAAGTCTGTAATTATGTATGTTGTACATAAAGGGCCTATAATCGTTGCAACTTGTAGATTACTTAGCTTTAACTTTAATTTTGGTGGCGTATTAAAGCACTCAATCAAATAAAAAATCGAACATTTAAAATAAATTGAAATAACATTTGAACGCAATTTTATTTGATAAACTACAAATAATGGGTACGATTTATTGGGTAGGTTTTTTAATTCATATTACATTCATTGGAAAAATTGCTGTATTAAATCTATTATATATTCTATGTTTGCGTTTATTCCAGTTTTATATGTACGTATGCATAGCTTAAAAAATATATTTTTTACAATATTTAAATTCATTTACAGAAATTCCAACATGATAAACTCTCCAACTCTCAAACTTTTCCTTTTACTACAGTGAAAACAAAAAATGAGGTCGATGTCATGCGAAATGAAAGAATGTGCAATGCAATCAAGCATCGTGCAATGAAAGTTGATTCTCAAGAAACAATAAATATGTCTTGTTATTCTAATGGATTTGTGACGTAAAGAAATATAGCAAAATTATACCAACAATGAATTGAAAATTATGAAAAATCTTACAATATTTAAGATGATAAATTTCGTTTTGAAAACCCATACAGAAATACATGAGCCAATGATATGAATTTAGCCGCTAAAACTGAAATTAAACTAATTAAATACCGAATGAAATTTATTCGTTATGCGTTAATGAAGATAGATTGTATGAAGTTCATTGATGACGGCGATGTGAAATACCAAACTATGACATTAGTTGTTAGATATTCAGTATTAAATAATCAATAATTAAATATTCACTAAATAACTTGTAAACAACAATAAAATAGTAAAGCATATTTTAAGGCGTTACAAACAAATCGCGCAGACTGTGTGTACGTTATTCTCTTGCTTTCGTTTCGATGCAAAATAAACACTCTATGCAGCATCGATGCTTGACAAAAATTTGTACAACTTGACGTTACTTATTTGGAATAATTGTTAATTGGTTGATTCGGTGATTGATTGATTTGTTGGTTGCTTGATTGGTTTGGTGAGCGTGTGCCCAAGTGGTTTGTGCACTTTCAGAAAATATCTCCTTATAGCTCGAATTTGTAGCCAAAGTCATAGTTAAGCAGTGTAGAGCGTGGGCTTAATTCTGATGTTTCTGGTTGGTATGCGCTTCCCTCGCTCATTGGAATTCTTTGTCTTTCTTCTCGCCCTCCCTCCACTGACAGTCTCGTTGAACAGGCGTGCGCTGCCCTGCAGTCGTGCTTATACGGCGGTGCTGGTGCCGGTGGCGGTACCCACACCATTACCAGGCGCACTCAACAGTCTTCGCGGCATCGGCTTGGGCGGAAGCTGTGGTTTGGATTGTTGGCGCTGTTGCTGTTGCAGCTGCACACCTGCCGTGCTGTGGCCGCCTTCACTAGCAGACGATTCCCTGGCACTTCTGTTGCGCTCCTGATACTCGACATAGCCCGATTCATCGCTGCACTCCGAGTCGGTGTCCTCCGGTGGCTGCTGCTGTTGTGTTGCTGACGGACGTCGCTGACGACGCATCACGCGCCCATTATTATTCGGCACATCGCCAGCACCTCCGACAACACCACTCAACGACTCGGTGGGCGACGAGCCCGCACCGCCACTCATCTTCAGCGTTATGGAGCTGGAACTGCTGAAGGTGGTCGCATCGCTATTTTGGCGCCGCTGCAGTCGCGACTCTAGTCTTTGGTAGATTTCCTCAGCCGTAATGGGCGCGTCGTTATTGTGCAACAGTCCCTGCTCAGTGTCCAGCTGTAGCGCGTCAGATTGCAACATCGGCTGCTGCATTTGCTTTCCATTGCGGTATTGCAGCGAAATATCATCCTGATTGGCTGTGACCGTGCTGGCCGTCTCGCAGCCGCTCGATATGGAGCCCTCATCACTGTCGCCGTTCAACTGTTTGCCCTGTACGGACACGTGCCCCTCCTGCACCGAGCTGTTGTTGGTCGTGGTGGAGGAAGCGTTCGACGAGATGGATGACTGCATCTGGTGGCGATACTGCAGCGAGCCGGGTGCGCTCGTGTCAATGCTGCTCTCGTCGCTGCTCAGCGAGTAGTTTGTCATTTTCCGCATGGAGTTGCGATGCAGCATATTCAGTATGGAAGCCTGCCGGAAGTACATATCGTCAGCCTCCAGATAGTCCTCCTCGCCGTCACTGCACACGCCGTTGCGGCGCAAACCCACACATTCATCGTCATTGTCGTTGGGCGCGGGCAACAAATCACCCTCGGGATGTGCATTCGGATCGCTGTTGATGGTGGGCAGCAAACTGAGTGGCTCCTCTTCGTCCTTCAGCTCGCTCAAATCGCACAGACTGCTGCTGGTGTTCTTGTGCAGCTGCATGTCGAAGTAGGGCAACAGCTCAGTGGTCAGCGAGGAGTTCGCGTCGTAGTTGTTGCACTTCAGCAGCTTCTCAAAGTCATCAGAGTCGTCCGAGCCATAGCTGTTGCGCTGCTGCTCACTCGTCAGCTCAGAATGTTTTGGCGCCTGTTCGCCCGCTTGTTCGCTGGCTGCCTGGATCGCAATTTCTTTGGTATCATGAATATCGTGGCAGCAGTAGGTCACCATCCTGTTCTGCGTCTCATCCAGCGAGACGCTGTACGCGGGTCGTGTCTTGCCCGTGCGTCGTATGGAGTGTCCGCGACGACAGCGGCGACGGCCCAGCGTCATTGCCGGATACAGCGAATCCTTCTGACAGCAGGGTTTCATTTCCGGCTCATTGGTCTCCTCCACCTCGTCGCCATCCTCCTCGCCGATGGCCTCCTCAATGGCCATTAGCTTGGGCGCCGACTTTGAGCGCTCCAGCGGCGGCCGATAGTTGTTGCCGCCGACACTCAGCAGGATTTTACGACGCGGTAAACTGGGATTTTCGTAGGCAGCATTTGCCAAACTGAGACGAGCGTTCTGCTTGAGGATTTTCTCACGCTTAAACTCGCGCAGCGCACACTCCAAATTCTCCTGCAATGTAAAAGTTTTATTAGTTTACGGATTACGAAACACTCGAGGAATTTAGACGCACCTTCAAAGTATTGCAGATCTCTTGCACGACTTTCTCTTTGCTACAGAGCACCGCATGGCAACGCAATTCGTGCTTCAGCTTGCGTCCCTCGTGCCTGTAGATCCAACAGAAGACGCGCGGATAATTCTTTGGCGCACAGCAATGGGTGATGCGATTGGCCCAGTACTCGGTGAGGCCGTGCTGTCTGGTCGTGGCCTTCAAGCCGGATGCGCACACCTTAATGCGCATAATCACGTCGGGCTTGTTGTTTTGCGTATAGTTGCGCCAAAGTGTGTTCAGTTGCTTCTCCACGCAACCCTCACCTAAAAGATCCAAACAAAAGAGAAGCGATTAGTGGCCTTAATTCGTTTTATTTGGCCATTTGATTGTGACTCACCTTTGGCCCATCCCGTCAGCACATTGCCCAGATATGACACCTTAAACTCCGGATCGGGCGTGCTAATGTCGACGCTGTGCGTTCGCTTCCACCACAACTTGCCCAGGCCGCGCGATATTGTACGCATGGCCTTGACGCTCAGCTCCTCGTTCAGCGGCACAGTCGTGGTGTTGTCGTGAAAGTACTCCAGCGCCTCGCCCAGCTCGTTGCGATGGCCGGCGTCCAAGTCGTGCATGTCGACGGGCAACGACAGATCGTCCGTGCTGACTGTCAGCGAGGCCACGTCGCCGTCCTCCTTCGAATAGCGTTTAAAACGCTCCAGGTACGGACCACTCGAGCGACGACGGCCGCCGTACGTGTGGAATTTGGCTTCCTTCGCCTGACGCTTCTGCTCCTGCTTCTCGAATTTCTTCGAGTGATATGTGTTGCCCAGCAAACGCGCTATCGAGGAGCTTTTCACGAATTTCTGCTGCCGCGGCGGTGTGCCAATGGGCACCGGCGGCGGTGCGCACTGCAGCGACGTCGGCTTGTACTGCTCCAGCTCGGCCTTAATGCGTTGCGCGGACTCTTTGTTGTTGTTGTTGTTGGAAATGTTCTGACTATGTGCCGCCTTGTGATTGCTTCTCCTGCCGAAGGAGAACAACGACAGCCGTTCCTTGGTGGAGTTCTTTTTCGTCGACTGAGAGTCATCCTTCTCGCTGGAGAAGTGCGTGGATGCGAATAGCTTCCGTTTGCTTTTCGCTGCATCCTTGCTTGGCACTGGGGAATTGTTGTGATTGTCGTTCGGACCCTGGGACGACTTTGCGTGCGTATTCGATTTCGAATTGGCTGTGTTCAGTGACTTTGGCACAATTTCCGTCAGGTTGTTGCTAAATTTGTTCGCCTTCTGGCTAATGTCGTAATGGTTGATGTTGTTGTTGTTATTGTGTGCCACAACAACGAAATCAACCTCATCTTTGGAAGCAGCCGGTGACGCAGTGCGGCTGTTTGATGAATCGCTGGCGTTGCTGCCACGGTTCGAGTGATTCGCTGCGCCCGAGACGGTTGAAGTTTCCATTTTGTTGCTTTGTAATATTGCAGCGCTGCTGAGTGGCTTTCACGCTCGATCGATGTCTTAATCTTTACGATTTCCGTTTGTAAATTATTATTGGATATTTTGTTATTAGTGGCATAATATTTCTGCCTCGTCGATGTTGTTGTTGCTGCTGCTACTGCCACTATTGTGCATTGGTTGTTGGTGTGGTTGATTGTTAATCGAGCCGCTGCCTTGTAATCTGCAAGAGAGTGTTGAACAACAATGGTGAAAAAAACTTATTGACGATAAGATAAGCGAAGTGTTTCAATAGTGCGGCAGCCACTAACTGCAACAACAAATTATAACAATAAGTATTTATTTTGATAACTGTGCACGGCACAGGTGTGTGCGAGCGGAAATGAATTACGAAAATCGATTTAATTGCACCAAATTTTAACCCAAATTTCAGACAGAAAAAATTGCATTAGTTTCAGGCATCTAAGAAGAGATACGAGATGTGGGAGATACATCAGCAAGGGTTGTGATTGCTGTCAGGCTGATCTGAGTAAATGTGGATGTTTACGTAGAACGTAGAACATATTTTGTGAGCTTCTTTTATTGAAAGTGAGGAAATACGACTTCCAGGAAAAATGCAATAACTTAATTTCCAGCTCTCTGGAAAATTTTACTTTCCTATAAATCTAACTTATGCAGTTATATCGGGTGGACCACATAAGATTTGGAATTTGAATCTGTTATAAAAAAAATATGAACGAATATTTCTTGAAAATTCCTGTTTTATTACAAAGCTTGGACTTTGTTATTTAAGGGGGTCGTCTACGTAGCGGCCTGATTTTGGAGCCTGTTTTTCAAGATTTACGACGAAGGAACGAAAAAAGATATTCACTCACTTTTTTTGTTTTTTGTTTATTTAATCGTAATCTTTCAAGTGCCAAGGTCATAAAAATTATATTTCTACATATTCGAGTGCAGGATGACCTTGAACGTGCCCTCATCAGAATTTTGATTTTTTTTTTTTGAATTTCCCTGCACGATTTTGGGCCAACCACGTAACCTACAACACAAAATTAAACTAATCTATAATTGATATTACATCAGCTATGTTTAGACATGAGCTTTTTGTAAAATTCAAAAATCTCTCGAAATGGTGGACATTTTTGAAAGAAAAGTTATTTTTCCCTGTTTTTTCAAATGTTTATTGCCGGTTATAATAAAAAAAAACAATATTTTGTCTAAAGCTCCTGTCTAATCATAGCGACATGTTTTCTGAGCAAGTAAAAAAAAAATCGAATCGAATCGATGCGTGTAAAACGTTTCTTAAAATCGTGCAAGTAAGTTAGAAAAATACGACTTTCGGGAAAACGCGTTTAAAGTTCATAGGGAACGCGCGGAAACATCGTGAGCGAGCGTGCTCAATGCTCTACAGCTCAATAACCGTGAAGAGTTTACCCAAATCCTTTGGAAATAACATTCCTCACGTCTTCCAAATGAAAATTATGTAAAAAAAAAACGATTTTTTGAAACTTCATACGTAGACGACCCCCTTAAGAATGAAAAACGATATCGTTCATATGACTGCCACGAATGGCCTTACAGTACGCCATTCGGTGAACCCAATTTTCAAGTACTTTTTGTTCCGGGTAGAATTTCCTGAATCGTAACTTCGATTTCATGTTTCAAAGCTTCAATCGTCTCTGGATGGTTAGCGTAACACTTGTCCTTTACGGCTCCCCACAAACAAAAGTCCAACGGACTTAAATCGCAGCTCCGAGGCGGCCAATTGACTTCAGAATTTCGGCTGATTATTCGATTTTTTTCCAGTTTCAAAACTCTCCACTTTGGAAGTAAGTTCTCAATATTTCCCAATTTTGTTCAAGCGTATAGCGTCCCATTTCGTAAATGTCAAACTAAATTACGAACATAAATTAAATGACATTTGGACTGTCATTCTCGAAATAAAGCGTAGTTCAAATTCCAAACGCTAGAAAGAAAGTTACATACATACCATAGTTTTTGGCCTCTTCAAAGAAACCTTATCTCCGACATATTTTTAGCTCAATGATACTTTGTCCTCAAGCAAAAATCGCATTTTTTACACTTTAAAAAATTGCTTGGGAGCGTTTTGCCTAGGCCATGAATTTATCATTTTCAGATGTTTTACATATTTCATACAAATTACACATGTCGAATCTGATTTCTATAACCCTTTGACTTTCCCCTGTAAATAATCACACTTTTTATCTAGAAACTATTTAGGAAAAATTTACTAAAACTCTTAAAAATATATGCTTGATATTAATTAGAAAAAAATTTCAAATAGAATGAAACATTTGTTTTTTGTAATTTTATTATAATCTTTAGATATAAAATCTATTGTGCTCTTCGCACTTCTAACTTGAACCAATTCTTGCTAATGCCAATTTTAGTTTCTTGCTCATGTAGAGAGACCTAAAAAATCGCTTTCATTCATTTGAAGTAGAACATTGCTGTCTACGAGAGTACTTTTACTTGTCAGACAGATGACGTTTGAGTCAATGTTGTGTTTTCTTTGTTTGCTCAATGTTTGTGTACAGCTTCGATTGGGTATTGTGAGATTATTAAATAAAGGATCTGTCTATTTTTTCTATTTATCTACTTTTACAATATGTGTTCAGGTGCCAATTTCAATAAGAACAAAATATTTACGAACTAACACGTGCCTGAAGTAAATGTAAAAACCGGTGTTGTAAAATTTATCAACAAACTAACGACACCGTATTTATTCTACTGTAATGTTGTTTAATTAAATTGTAAAATGGCCTCCAGGTTGGAAAGTTTGTAAACAATAATTAGTATGGCAAATGTTAACGATTTCTGTTTAACCAAGAAAAGAACCAGTAAAACCTGGTTGAACGTTTTACGTTTGTAGATTAGCCATGATTTGCAAATGTTATATGAAGAACCTGAAAATTAGATAAAAACGTAATCGAGGAGTCTTCAGAAAATCGGGATACAAATCATAGATGACATCGTCTTCAAGACGATGTGATAATTTTGGGAATAAACAAGTGGAGGGTGAAGGCAATGAACTGGGAAAATTAAGTAAGATCATAGTTCAACTAGTACCAACGACCTACAATCATTGTACCTAATAATTATTCCTAACTTGTAATGAAAATTGTAAAAATCAACCAGTTACTCGGAACTAATCCAGTAAAAATTAAATAAAAAAAAATACAAAATAAATTAAATTGAATAAAAATTTAAATTTTTTTAGAGAAAACTTCGTTAGCGATATAACAAAATATTTAAAAATGAAGCCCCAAAGTGATTATAATTTAATAAAGTTGAAAACCTATAAAGGAAACTGTTTTATTAACCTATAAGTGAGGACGTGAATGCTTATCTTATTCTCCGGCTGTTCTAGTTGAATCGACTAACATTAAATAAACAAACAACAGTCCTTAAAACAGGAACTTTTCCAAAATCATGAATCTTTTTAACAATGAACGGGTAGAAAATTAGTTTGAGAAACTTATGTTTCTATCAGTTTTATTAATATTATAAATTGTTGAGCGTGACCATGGACATAGGCAACTGGACATTGCTGTCCATTGTACCACAGCTATTGCCTCCCCTTTGACTAGCAAATGCTCGGACTCGCAACTATTTGAAGTAGTTGCCTTCAACAGGCAGTCTTGACATCAAGTTTCCCAGAGATTCTGGATCTCTTTTAGACGGTCTGTCGCTTTTGAAAAGCAAGGGATGTTCGACAACTCAAGTTCCAGTAACTCATTCTTGATTACAGTCACACTGCCAAAGCATATGTGCCTTGAACGTCCAAAAACTGGACATTCACGAAGTGTATATAAGTTTGTGTTAAGTTCTCTAGAACGAAATATGGTAGTAACGCACCCATTTCTCAAGCCTTAGCTGAGTTAAATGCGCTGTTGGCCTCTTTAATATTTGATCTATCTGTTCCCATGTTCATTTCCTTTCTCATTTGTTAATTAAATAGTCTGTAAGAATTGTATTGAAAGACTGAAATGGAATAAATAAATAAAGTATAGTAAGCAACAGTCTCATCGCCCCGTCCCATGAAGAGCCCCAAAATGGTTCTGAAATCAGTTTTGCCCAGCCTCAGCAAGAAATTGGTTCTGCTGGGTTGAGACGCATCAAGAAAGATCTTTGACTGCCTACACCCCTGTACCCCGTTTGCAAAATGCCACTCCTAGCGATCTTCTGCTCTGCCAGACTGCACCCTATTGCTGGTTTGAGGCCCCACAAACAGGGTCCGCTAGTCAGCTATAGCGTTTGGTTTCTATCAATAGTCCAACATTACTGCTTCGCCCTCGCCTCCATGATGTGACCTTCAGTTCAGAATGGCTTTTGACTTTTGAAACCAACTCTCGCAATTAATTTGATTAATTTACACTCATTTCGATAACTGTTTGGCTAGCATATTATAATTACAATATTACAACAACAACAACGCGATAGCTAATTATTCCAGCATTTCCACCTTTAACCTGTGAAATCGAAACCACACCTACAATCGTACCGAACAACGCATCCAATTAACACGTTCAATTGCTGTGAAATTAGTCGTCAATGGGCAATTCGACAACAACAACAACACTTCTATATTTACAAGCAGAAGTTGTCATGCAAAACAGTGCGAACAGTAAAAATGATGCACCATCCGACTGTCTAATTGCCGCATTTAGCGTTTCGCAAATATTTGCAGCGAAACAATTTGCCGGGCACCTTTCTTGGCGCAGATAAGCCGCCGCATTATTTAACACCTTCGCAACTGTCACTGCTTTGTTGCCAGCGTCGTCGCAGCGCGATAAGATAAGATATTTCCGCGCGTCCAAATCGAGATTGAATGGCTCCAATAGAATTCGATAGCCGCTTTGTTTTAAGCGAAAGTTAGTTGCGCCACTACGATTTGGTCAGCATTTCTAATGAATGTTTCTTGTTTTTAATGAATTTCTAATCGATCTGGATTGGACACGTGATTTGTCCAAATCAATGTTGCCAAGTCATGCTGGACACACAAAATCGCAATCAGTCAGTGGCATCTGTCAACGATGGCGTTCTCCGATTGTTTTTTTTGCTGCAGGTGCAACGATACAATCGCCAAACGGCCGCGAAAAATAACGTGTTAAACTACGAGTATTTCAATTGTAAATGGTCGCTAAAAGTTGACGGTAATTAACAGTCAACAGTGGGACGAGCGCATGTTTTACGTAATCTTTGTAATTGGCTTTATTTTTTATTATTCGTGCAACAAGTGGGCTTGTCGCTATCAAGAAGTACCTTTCAATTCTTAGAGTTGTTGTTAAAAGTGTCAACTGAAGGTAAATATTTTTTGTGTGCTTAATGTTTGAGTAATTTGTAAACATATTTGATTGAAATATTGGAGGAGGACTATTTTTAGGTATAATGTGACTGACAGCTTGGGCACGAGAGCCCAATAACGAGGCGTAGTTTCATGCTTAGTGGTTAGTACGATAAATTTGTTTGTGCAAATTCAGCGCGCAGGCGAGAGTGTGAAAAGGATTGCATTGGTTCTGAAAGTAGAAATTAGAACTACAACTTTTCCAAGACCTAATAAAGACACAACTCTCTGAGTGACAAACCTTTGATAGCTATCCAATTGGCCCTTCTAAATCAATATAACTAGTCGATTGAATGTCCCTTTCAATCTTATTGCAGAACTTTTAAGCGAGACAAACATGGGTTAAGCCATGATACAATTAACAAGGAAGACTGACTGCGGAGAGCTACGAAAACGGGCATACGAGAAATTACAGTTGTGGTCAAATGTTCTCATTGTTTAGAGTGGTTTGCTGCTGTTCAAATTTAGAACCAAAAAGTGGATGGCCAACCTTCTTATTGAAGCTTACATAAGCACAGAGGGATACTTAGCTCACAGTGATCCCACATTGAGGCGGTGAGTTTCGGCTAATGTATAGTCCAAGAAATCACTACGATTCCAATAAAAAACTTGCAAATTTTCTGATGTTTAGAGTTAAAAAGTAAGGCTAGTAAGGAATGAGGAGCCAAGAATTTATCATCTCTTCCTAAAAGACATAGTATGTACGATTCTTAGGCAAGACTTTTATGTCTACACATCAGGTCTCAGAGGTTTGTGCGTTGATTAAAATATTAATGAATTCTCAAGCATTTCTATCTATAAATATAAATGTTTGTTTGTCCTTTATAAACTCGAAAACTTCTTGATCGATTGATTTGAAATGTTGATGTTTAGAAACGTGTCCCCTTTTTGTTATATTTTTAATATGGGATATCTAAAAATGAACTCTGGATACTGAAGAATCCTTAAGAAGAAAATGGCCGTGAATAGGTCACACGGTAAGAAAACCACCAATCAACAACACAAGAATGGCGCTTGACTCGAGTCTCCCAAGAGAGCCGAAGTCGCGGACAATCGAAAAATATATGGCGGAAATCGAAGTTAGGTATAAGTAGTCAAACCGAGTCAGATGGTAAAGTCTTGTTGAGACCCTATGCTGGAAGCATAGCGAAGTGAATGAGGAGAGAAAAAAATTATAAGTCAGTCATCATTGAAATTTGGCATCTTTATTATAAAATATTGTTAGGTTAGGTTAGGTACAGATTGCACTTCCACTCGGAGGCCGAAATGACCCATTGTGAATCCCTTTTTATATTCCTTTGGAACTAATCAACAGTCTCAATCTGGGGAGCCAACCAGTTTGACCTCTTAATGAAGTAGAAAAGATTCGAAATTTCAACTTTGGTCGCGCCAGCCATGTTCCATAGGAATCTTGACCCCAAAGTATAAAGTCTGCGTTCCTGCAAAGACGTGCAGTGGTACAGACAGTATTTGATGAGCATAGACATGTTGTTTCTCTGGTAAAATTTTACGTGTATGAATGTTTTTTTTGGAAATCAACTTTAACCCTTTCGCTAGGTTTTTATTACGAAAAGTTTAAATCTATAATTTATGGATTAAACCGTCTGTATATGTACGGATGGCAACCCTGGCCATCCCGAAGGGAGCTTGCGCGGCCGGCAGGCACTCGATCAACGAACTCCGGCGCGTCAACCTCGATTCAATCCCGCGACCCGCGTTACATCTTAATTACTAAATTTATAAATATTCACATAAACAACATTCAATAAATCCTATGACATCCACTTTATTTTACTTTTATTTTGGCAATAATTTGCGCGGCCCTTCCCCAGAACTTAAACAACATTCCTTAAAAACTTTTTTTTTAATTTTTATTACCGAACCCTGTTTTGTAGAGTGTTGTCATATGACAGCAACCATATCATTGTGGCTGTAATAATTACTTAAATATAAAATTGTTTAGGCATAATTAGAAATCAAATAAGTCTTCATTTACTTCAACAACAATTATTTAAAAAAGTATCTGAATTGAAATAAAAAGTCAAATTAAAAATGTGTCTTATATTTTCTGATTCTTTTTTCTTTACTATAAAAAGATATAACATTAAAAACATCGTGTTTACTCATCTTTTTTAAATATTTAGTTTATTAATTTTGTATTATTCCTTAATCTTCAGACTATTCTAAGGACCAACAAAAAAATATTCTTAAAACCATAGAGAGTTTAGACGTGCACAAAGTAGCATGTTGCCATGTGGCAGCAAAATAGCAAAAGTGTTAAGCTTCAGATTTATTTATAAAATTGTATCTTTTTTAGCAGTTAAGGGGGTCGTCTACGTACAAAGTTTTAAAAAATCATTTTTTTTTACATAATTTTCATTTGGAAGACGTGAGGAATGTTATTTCCAAAGAATTTGGGTAAACTCTTCACGTTTATTGAGCTGTAGAGCATTGAGCACGCTCGCTCACGGTGTTTCCGCGCGCTCTCTGTGAACTTTAAACGCGTTTTCCCGAAAGTCGTATTTTTCTAACTTACTTGCACGATTTTAAGAAAAGTTTTACACGCATCGATTCGATTTCTTTTTACTTGCTCAGAAAACATGTCGCTATGTTTAGACACGAGCTTTTAACAAAATATTGTTTTTTTATTATAACAGGCAATAAACATTTGAAAAAAAGGGAAAAAAATAACTTTTCTTTCAAAAATGTCCACCATTTCGAGAGATTTTTGAATTTTACAAAAAGCTCGTGTCTAAACATAGCTGATGTAATATCAATTATAGATTAGTTTCATTTTTTGTTGTAGGTTACGTGGTTGGCCCAAAATCGTGCAGGGAAATTTATATCAAAATTCTGATGAGGGCACGTTCAAGGTCATCCTGCACTCGAATATGTAGAAATATCATTTTTATGACCTTGCCACTTGAAAGATTACGATTAAATAAACAAAAAACAAAAAAAGTGAATATCTTTTTTCGTTCCTTCGTAATAAATCTTGAAAAACAGGCTCGAAAATCAGGCCGCTACGTAGACGACCCCCTTAAACACTCAGACACGTGTTTGTTGACTATGCTTTATAGTTCAAATGGCTTGAGCACCAATTCACCCGGATTATTATTAGCCATAGCTTTTTATTTTACACTCTAAAGGATTCACTACTAACATTTATTTACTCTTCTTTAAGAATATTTCAAGATAGCTTTTTACTGTTCACTCTAAGCGATTCACAGCTAATATTTATTAACTCTTCTTTATGCAAATTTTCAAGAGGCACTTATAAGACCTTAGTACTAATGTCATAAACAAAAACAATGACAAAAAGTTGCATTAATTGCCATCTGAAAATAATACAAAAAAATTTTTTGATTTTTCTTTTAAAATGTTAACGCGTGTAAGTCACTAAATTTATGCTCGTACCAAATATTTTTGTAAACTAGACACTTTGTATTTTGCACGCATTACTTAGATACACTTAGTGAATTTTTTCTATTTTTTTATTTTTATTTTCTATTTTTAATTGATTGATTTGTTCTCGCTGCCGATTAAAATTGTCCACCGAAATGCTCCGCTGTTGTTCGGACTCTGCTTTAGCTGTTCGCTTACTCAATTGCCAAAGGCGTTGACTGGATTGTTTCGTTTTATCTTATCAACAGACGCACACTTGGTAATAATTGCAAAATAAACAACATTAATATTGTGAATATTTTATTTTAGAGCAAAAAAAAAAAATGAAGCAATGAAAAACTTTCTGGAGTACGAGTGGCTACAATGGATTAAAGTTTCTGCTAGTTTTATTGCAGACGCACTCATGTATGTTTGTATGAATGTATGGACGGACGGACGGACGAGTGTTGTAAATATATGTAACGAATCGTGTGAATTTTAATTGAATGCCTAATCAGCGACCTCAAGTGGGGACTATGAGTACTGGGCATTGATTTTCCAGTTTATGGTCGGAGCTTTCAATTGTTGACTATCACTTAATGCCGGCGGCGATCAGGGGCAGCATTTGGTGGCTGGCAGTTCGATACCCAATGCAGGGGATTTTTTGTGGAAATTCATTTGGTAAGTAATGTCCAGCGAAAATTTCCTCAACACTTGGCCAGTAATGAGTCAATTTCCTGCTTGCATAAGCCAGGTGAATGGCAAAGGGACAATGGAAAAATTGTACAAAAGGCCACAACAAAAACACAGAGAGACAAGTTTGCAGGAAGCGCAAAAACATGCAAAATCATTTAATTTTAATACAAAAAAAAAATCATTAAACTTTAATACAAAAAAAGTGTTTTCAATTTGAGTCACTCATTTAGTTAAGTTAGACTGTTTGTGTGAGTGCCTTTGTGCGTTTGTATGAGAGTGTTTGGATGGCTGGTTTCACAGCCATAAGCGCAGTTTGCATTACGACTCGACTTGCATTCTTTTGCGACCGAAGACAATGGCACAAAGCGCAGCGTAATGCAATACAACAGGGAAGCGTTTGAGGCGAAACTTTCAACTGACGCGCCATTAAAATGCGCAACGACGACGCGCTAATCGGAGGTGTGACTGAGTAACGCAACGCGTAATGAGGCGTCAAAAACGGATTTCGAGATTTTGCCATTTAGCGTAACGAGACGCGAATTTGTTCCTTTCGAAGATTTTCTCTGTTTGTCGTTGTCGCTGTCGTTGTCGTTGTCAGGCACGTACGGACACGCATTGCGGAAGTTATATGCCGGGCATGAAAAATGTATGAACAAATTATATTAAATACTTAAGTTGTTCTTGTTGTTGTTGTTGCTGTTGGATTTGCATGGCAAACAAAGTGGCTGTAGGGTGTGTTAGTTGTCGCCAATAGACCGAAAAGCAAGTGAAGGGTAAATAATTGGGAAATTAATAAATATTACGTAATCGAAATGAACACAAACAAGTCGATTATTTTATTTTATTTTATTTTGTTTTATTTTATTTTAATTCATTTTATTTTATTTTATTTTATTTTATTTTATTTTATTTTATTTTCTTTGGAGTCACGCATTGTCATTGGTCTACGCCAATGCCTACAATACAATTTAAAGGATGGAAAAAAGTCGCACTTGAATATACCCCATTTCTGTCAAAAAGTAGTAAACAATTTGACCAAAAGTATTAAGTCTACCAAAGCCAGCCCTGGCAGCCATTTAAATGATGTCATATTCCATTACTTATTTCAAGTTCTCAGCTTTCTAATGTCAAAGGAATCTTAAAAAACTTTCCAACAGATTATAATTTCTTTTCAAACCACCAAAATGCAGTTGGAAACTCTTTTTTTATAAAAGCCATTAAATCTTAAAAAAATTCCAAACATTTGGTTTTAATAAATTTTTTAACCGTCAAGTCACAGCTGAGAAACCACTTTTATGTATGCATGCAGACTTAATTATTGGGGAGTGCAAACAAGTTGTGAGTGTTTTTTGTAAATTTGAAGTTAAATTCATAAAAATTGAAATAATGTACTTTATTTAAAGAATTGTTCAAGGCTTGCACCTTGGGGTCAAGAATCCTGAGGGTCCTGACTAGCGTGGCAAAAGAAATCTTCTCTCTTTTATTACGAGATGGAACTAGTTAGCACCACATTCAGACTGTTGGTTAGGTTCAGAGGAATGGATTCACAATGAGCCATTTTGTCCTTTGAGTGAAAGTGCGGTCTGTGCCGTACTGTGTCTGTGTCCTACCTAACACTTGCCTAAGCCATCTTTTGTACCCCCAATATTAAAGTCGCAATCCTTCGCCTAGAAAGTTCAAGCGAGTTTTTGAACCAAGCCTTAAAACGAATTCTGAAGCAATCTCCGGCAGAAATATGCGAGGCAATGGTGAACTTAGAATATATATAAAAAGTGATAGCAGTTCATTGCAATGTAAGAAGATTTTTAGTTTATTTCCAAAACACTGACAAGTTCATCGGCATTGTAATAACCAACAAAAGCAAAGTCAACATTTTAAAGGTCCCACTTTAACACAATTTTTAAAAGTTTGCACCTTCTGGTTCGCTGCCTTCGCTGCGAAAACAAATTAAAATCATAAGCGCAAGATAACTGCCGGATCATGCAAAAGTCCACTCATAATAGCAACGATCTTTCACACTCCACAACTTAACGATCACAACGAGTTCAGAGTCAACGCGCAGTGAGCTGCTCCTCATTAAGCAGTGACGGCAACTTATTCGCTGACCCTTTACGGCCCGAGAAGGCTAATTTGTACAGGTCTGGCGGGATTTATAATTTTCGTATTTTCTCTAGCAAAGCAAAAAAAAAGAAGCACCGTATTTGCATTTTGCGCTCCTTTTCAACACTCAATTTAATGCTTTAATTTACTCGCAAGTATTGTCTATTTTCACATCGATTATTCTTTCCTGCTTTTACTATTCGGGGAAATTTTGTCAACGAAAAATGTTGTCGGCCTGCAATTTTGGCAATTGAACTTTGACAAAGAATGAAATCATGAAATTTAAATTATTTTTCAACATGTGTGCAGTGGCCGAATAATAAGCCCAACTTTACTAAAAACAAATGCGCACACAACCAATTTAAGGCGCATTTTAAGCGCCCCGCCGTACTCCTAATAGCATCTAATGTCCGCATAACGAGACGCAAATCGAATGACGAATAAAGCGACTATCATTTTTCCTCTAATGTCAGCCGATTTGTCTTAATTGCTAGTTGAACACTGACGATTTCATTGCAGCGATGCGATTTTCTCCACTTACGCGATAAAATCTCCACATTAACATTTCAGCTAAATGCAATCACCGATGGCGTTGTTGGTGTTGGGGCTTTTCACTTTTCAATCTGGTGTTAATCTAATAATTTTCCGCTCGTTATGGAGTTTGTAAAATGGGGCCTTTTGCATTGTTGGATGCGTTGTTGTATGGAAATAATTTAAATTCTATTTGCTTTTGAAATTTAATACTCTCGCACATTTCTCACACATACACACACACACACACATGTTCACACATACATATATATTTTAATGGCACGAAATTTTCGCAGCTGCTAAAAAATTCTTGTTAACACTTTTATTTAAAAAGCAGGCGAAGTTTTTTTATATTTCTTTGACACCCAACATGCCGTACGGACATGACAGGCCATATTGATTTTATTAATCGGTTTCACTCATTCCGCTTATTTCGTATTGCAAAATAAATATTTCAGTTGGCTGGAAATTTTTCCACTTGCCACCTTTGAGCAATCAAAAAACAGACGCAAAGAGTGAGTAGTGAATTAGTTTGCAGTTTTAATTGCGTGCAAAGCTTCGCTAAATATTAGGTTAGAATAATATTTAGCACTTTTATTTGTTTTCTGCATGGTTTCAAATGTAATATGTGTGTGAACTTTGAGCGCTGGCAAGTAAGCAGATAGAGAGAAAAATTTTTTTGCAAAAAATGTTGCAAATTGAGATGGATTTTCCGCTATTGTGACATTTTGTGACAACTTATTTAAGTGTTTAAATGGCCGAGATGTCAAGGTTGGACTTCCTTTAGTATCAGAAGGTAAGATGGAACATAAAGTAATTTGTGACACATTGTCACATAGTTGAACTTTTATGATATAATGCATATAAACATATTGTTTGAAAAAATTTTTTGGAATTTTAGTATATTTGTATATCTCAGACACATATTGAAACTGTTTGGCACCAATAATGTTGTTTTCTCAATTATGTATTTCAAAAGGATTAGGCAAATATAAACCTATGTCGGTAAATGCTCATTTTTTGGTTTTTATACATTTCTGAGTGAGAAAATGCCATGAGATGTATAATAAGTCATCAGCACGGTCTGTGACAATGTGTCACACGGTCTGTGACAGTGCGTTAAACTTTCTAGAGCAATGTGACAATGTATTGGTGATGTTTTGTATAAGAATCCGGTAAAGTTTTCAATGTGAAAGGACAATACATTTAGAAAACGTAAAAATTATGCTAAGAAACTATATTAAAAAGTTATAGTCTCCCTAAAATTGTTAAAAATGTTCCAAATCTCAAATTGTTTAGAACTTCTTTTAAATGTCTTTAGCATATTTAGTTTCGTTTACAAATGTTTATTTAATGACATATCTAGTACACAACAGATGTTGAATCTTGCAACGGCACCACAAGATAACCAACATCTGGTTGCACTTATCAAGTGGTGACCGCTGCAAGAATTCAAGCAACAGGCACGATAAGAGCGTGTGGCCAGCATGTGGTGTTGGTATGTTCTTATCGTGCTGTATATTTAGGCTGCCATGCACTTTGGGTCATGCTACCTACGTGCATGTGCAGGCAAAACGTTAGAATAAGAAATATTGAAGTAGTGTAAATATTGTAGGTAGCAGTTAGGACATAAGGAATATTATAAATAAAGGCTCCGGGCGACCGGAGCGTTAGTCTAGTTTTTGAAGCAAAAGGAAGTGCCGGTTTATTTAGCATCTTGTGCAGCGACCGCAGCGAGCAACGGAGTTGAACATTTGGTGACCCCAGGACACACACCTACTGCTAAGGAAAAAGTAAGTAAGTGAAATTTAAATTAATTAAAATTATTGTTGGGTAAAATAAATAGTAGTTACGAAATGGCAAAAGAAATGTTAAAGAAACAGGAAGAGCTTGGCAATGCTATTCTTAGCATTTGCAACCAGCTGAACGCTGAGGGTCGCAGTGAAGGGCTGCAAGGGCAGTTGAATTCGTTGTTCGAGGAGCTAACGGCGAATCACTGCATTTTAGCTCCCAAGCAAGCGCTTAGGGAGTACAAGGTGTATTTCGAAAAGAAATACTATGAAAAAGTGCAGGCACTGTACGAAAGTACAATCTAGCGAGTAAGTGAGTTAGAGGCAGGAATGGGTAAGGGCGTGGTCAGTCCGCCAATTGAAAAGATGGAGGCGCGAACTGACAGCACAGGGAAATCGGTGTCGGCGGAGCGTCAAAGGGACCAGGCCGCATCGATTCAAGCGCGGTTTCAAGGCACCTTAAAGGAGTTAAGAAGGTGCCACGAACGCATCCAGATGGGGTGGAAAGATCTGTCACGGTTGCACAAGTTCGAGGACCGTGCGACAGATCTTAAGTTCGAGTACAATGAGTTCTTTGGAGAGGACGAGTTGTGCGAAGAATATGAGGACCTAATGGATAAAGGGTCTCATATTGTGGCAGAAGAGGAAGAGAAAAAGCTGTTAGAGCAAAATGCGGCTCCTTCCTTGCCATATAGCCTGCCTCAGATTCAGATTCCCATATTTAGTGGGGATTATAGTAAGTGGATATCCTTTAGGGATATTTTCACTGAAATATTCCTTCATAAAAATGTGGGAGAGACCCATAAAATGATTGCATTAAAATCATATTTAAGGGGTGAGGCGTTAAGGTTGGTTGATCACTTAGGTATAAGTGGTGCGAACTTTAACGTGGCGTGGAATATCCTGGAGAGAAGATATTCTGATAAGCGGCAAATAACATCTAATATGTTCAGGAATTTGCTTGACGCCAGGCAAATATGTTCGCGCACGCCTGCGGAAATTAAGGAGTTGCACGACACAGTGTCAGCTAATCTGAGAGCGTTAGAGTCTACTAGACTCTCAGATACGGAAATTAAAGAAGCCCTTTTGCACGTCATAATTGTGAGGAAGCTAGACTCACACACAAAAGTTAGGTACGAGGAATCCTTGCCAGATTCAACTGAAGTACCATCAATAGAAAGTCTTTTAGTATTTCTCGAAAAGCAATTCAAAGCACTTGAAGGAAGTGAGCGGTGGAATGCTAGTAGATTCGAGTTGCCAAATAGGGAAGGAGAGTTTAAATATGAAACAAATAGGACTCAAAATAAGGGAAGGAAATGTTTATTAGGTTGTGACAGTACGCATAATTTGTTTAATTGCGACGAGTTTAAAAATCTCGCAGTAGAAAAGCGAATTAAAGTAGCACTGGAAAATAGGATATGCACCAAATGCCTAAGGAAAGGGCATTTGTTCAAAAGCTGTGAGGTGGAACCTTGCCAGAAATGCAAGAAGTCACACCACACGATGCTGCATAATGACAACTTCGGTAATAGTAAATCGAAGGTTGCATTAGCGATAGGCAGTAATAAGAACCGCATATTACTCGCAACGGCTTTGGTGCAAATAAAAAACCACCAAGGCAAATACATAACAGCAAGAGCTGTGCTGGACAATTGTTCCCAGGGAAGTTTTATCACGGAACAATTGAGTAAAAAATTAGGGTTCAAAACAAAATTGGCAAAAGCAACCATAGAAGGGGTTTCAGGCGTAAAAACAAAAGTAAAGGAGGAAGTAATGGTGGAAGTAAAATCATCTCACAATGATTTCAAAATCAAAGTTGAGTCAATGGTTCTTCCAAAAATTACTCCAAATTTACCAGGGGAAAAGATTGAGATATCTAATCTCCCAATAGGAACTCCTTTAGCCGACCCGAAATTTCACACCCCAGATCAAGTAGACATACTACTAGGGGCGGAAGTGATGGGGACCATATTAAAGAACGAAAAAAGAAAATATTTGAATTCGAATCTTTATATGGAGAACACGGCTTTCGGTTGGGTAATAATTGGAGCTGCGCCAATTAAACCTAAGGAAAATGACTGTGGAACTACGAAACACAGGTCAATAAAAGATACGAAACGGACTGAAGCTTTAATAAGAAAAGAGCAGCGCAGGTACTTTTCTGAGGAAATTGAAAGGTTAAAGAAAGGGGAAAAAGTAGATAAATCATCGAAACTAACCGCTTTATCTCCAATTTTAGGTGAAGATGGAATCATTCGAGTGGGCGTTCGATCGCAAAATACGGCGATGTCGGAGGGCACGAAGCTTCCAATTTTATTACCAGACACATGTTCATTAACCAAGTCAATCATTTCAGGTGTTCACAAAGAGAACCGGCATATTGAAGCGAAAGAGTTGCTAGAGCTTACGCGGCGAAAATATTGGCCACTGCGAGGAAGGCAAATAGCAGCGCAAGTTGTACGCGCGTGCTATAGTTGTCCAAATAAGAAACCAAATGTTACGCAGGCCACTAACCGACAGAGTAACTAGGTTGCGATTCTCCGCAAGAAATGGTTGGTCTGCAATAAATTGCAGGGGGGCAGGGTGACCAAGGCCAGTTTCGCTGAAAATGGTCTTGATGACATAGTAGACGCAAGGATCAGGCGACTTGTATGCGTCTTATCCTTTTCCTACAACGACATTTTAAAATATTATAATTAAAAAGGAAATTTAAAGTTAAGTAAAAAGAAAAAGAATTTATAAGATTTAAGAAAATATAAATTGGTAGCTGAGAAGTTAAATCGGCAAACTGAAAAATTAAGGTTAAAGGAATAGATGTAATGCAAATGTAAATGTAATGAAAACTACTAAGGAAGACAAATCTTGCTAAGATTGTCAGAGTAGTGACAAGAGCTAGAAATAAGAATAAATAGCTAGTATAAATTGTAATGTTAATTAAAATCCCACTTGTTAAATATAAGTCAGGGATAAGTTATAAGAGCAGGGCAGCGTGGCTCAACGCGAACATCGTGGGACCGTGTGAGAAATGCAGCCATGAAGGAGTACCAACGCATCGACAAGACCAAGCAGAGTCATCTGGGAAACTGCAACATGTGCAGTCCATCGCAAGTTCGACGGCCATCTGCAGCAAGAAGGTTGCTGCGCGTACTGATGTCAACTCGCATTGACTGGCTGTCGGTCATTGAAAGAATGCAGCCACAAGTTCAGTAAGCGCAGCGCAATTGAAGGAAGTCGTCTGGCCCAAAAGATGAAAAAGGAACCAATTCCTAAAAAGGCTGAAAGCGCAAAAGGCGCAAAGCTAGAGGAATATGGTTGGGTGCCGAACAAACTCAGGAGGAAGAAGAAGTTTCTTTTCCAATTGATCCTGAGTACGGAAACCGTGACAACATTGAGGGCGATGAGATTCCCACCAAGGTGGACAATCGCCTGCGTGAGGGCAACTGGGCCCGTCCGGTCAGCGCTAATTCGTTGTGTGACAGATACGTCAGCACGAAGAAGATCGTTGAAGTTCATCAACAAGAAATGGAGGAACTCCAAGATCGCGCAGAAGTGTGAGACAGCCTGCCCGGGTGCAAATGGCTCTAATGAAGGAAGCAGACGTGCTTTGTGATGCGGACAACCAACATCAACAACCTACTTAGCGGCCAGGAGTCAAGTAGCTGGAGTTAAGATGCGAAATTGAGAGGTGAAGAGATCGCAGATCCCAGTTGGCAACCAGCAGTGGCAACACCATCAGTAACCAGCGCTTGGAAGGTCAGGAAGCTGAGGTCAACATCGCTGCCAGCTGCTGCCCTAGCTCAGTTATGTTTAGGAGGTTAAGAAAACCGCATGTCTTATGTTGAAAGGCTACTCCTTTCAACGGGGGCAATATGTTGAATCTTGCAACGGCACCACAAGATAACCAACATCTGGTTGCACTTATCAAGTGGTGACCGCTGCAAGAATTCAAGCAACAGGCACGATAAGAGCGTGTGGCCAGCATGTGGTGTTGGTATGTTCTTATCGTGCTGTATATTTAGGCTGCCATGCACTTTGGGTCATGCTACCTACGTGCATGTGCAGGCAAAACGTTAGAATAAGAAATATTGAAGTAGTGTAAATATTGTAGGTAGCAGTTAGGACATAAGGAATATTATAAATAAAGGCTCCGGGCGACCGGAGCGTTAGTCTAGTTTTTGAAGCAAAAGGAAGTGCCGGTTTATTTAGCATCTTGTGCAGCGACCGCAGCGAGCAACGGAGTTGAACAACAGAATTGGTTTCTTAAAAAATGCAAAACTAAGTCCAAAATTCGTTGACATGCAACATTTACTAAGACTCCAATAGTTTTTAGCTCTTACAAGCTATCTACAAATGACAAATTATCTACATTATTAAAAATTATCTGCAATTATCTCTAATGACACACAAAATTGTTTATAATTCGTGTATCTAAGTTGTACGTTGAAATGTTTATGCGTGTGCGGCAGTATCACATATCACATATCTTTAATTAACTACAATAAAAACTACGCAATAGAAATATTTCATGCCATGGCACACTTTTTTATAAGCGTTGTAAGTGCGAATCGATAAAAGCAAGAACGCAACTAGAAAGCAATGTCGACAGTATAGCAAATACGCATTCACATTTCGAAATTGTGCAGAGGAATTTTAAAAATCCTAATATAAACATAGTTAAAAATGTTAACTGCCCATTTTGGGTAAAGCGAGAAAAATAAATAAATGCAAGCGCGTGCCAGTCAAAAACAGATGAAACGAAATGGAAACATGAGGAAAGCAGCCAAAGCGAAATCAATGTATGAAAGCAGAGAATTTAATTAAGCATTAATTGGCTATAACGATGGTAGAGGAAATGAAAACAAATACTGCATAATCACAACACAGCGGGCGGGCGATAATAGCAACAGCAGTTACTGGGAGTCAATACAACAAAACATTTGACGCTAGCGAAGCAATGAGGTGAAAAAATAACAACAACAACAATGATATCAACAACAACTTCCAAAAAATGCGCACAGCTATTAACAAATGAGCAAATAAAAAAAATCAAGCAATCAACGCGGCGCACGCTGTCAAACTTGGCAAAATCATCCAAACAAAAGACTTAAGCGAGCAACTTCAACCGGAATTTTTTCGTATCAACTTTCGTGCAGTTGAAATTCAACGGCAATGCGTTGCATGTTTGCCTAATTTACAATTACACAATGAATGCAATAATAACAACAACAAAAACAACCAAAGCTGCAAAAATATCCAAAACAACAACAACTGTTAATGCCACAACAATTGAATTGTTAGCGTTGATAAATGTTGTTACTCAAACTAAAACTAAAGTGCGACAAGACAACAGCAAACAACAGCAGTTGGCTAAGACTAAAAATGTTGTACAATAACAACCACATCAGTAGTAACAATAGTGATTAATTTTTTTTTTGTGATTTATGTGAAATTTCCTACTTTTATACGTTGGCGTTTTGTGAAGATTTCATTTGCAGCAAAACGAACTGAAGATGCAGCGTTAATAAATGTTGTTGTTATAGTTGTTATTGTAGTTGTTATTGTACTTATATGCGAATCGATGTTGTAGTTGAAGTTGTGTTGTTTGCTTCTGTATTGTGTTGTATTATGTAGTTTGTTTTTTACTCATCAGCTGGGTTGGGCACACAATAATAATTAACATTTTTCACAACAACACAAAACACAGGTTCGTCTACAACAACAACAACAAAATAAAGTAAATTAAATTTATTAAGCGCAAAAATTCCGCTATGCAGGTTAATTGAGCAATAAAAAAATAGCGACACGACAAAACGCGGCAACAGCGACAACAAGTCATAGGCCTCAACAAAAACAACAACAACAACAATGACAGCACAACTGACAGACGTCAAACATGGGCACATACACACACACACACACATACATATTACAGCAACAGCCGCAAGGCAAACAATGCTAATGTAACGGCCCACTGTGCGGCTTTCGGCGGCTGTAGTTGCTGTTGCTGCTGATGCTGATGAACACCGCCAATGGGCCAACATTGACAGCCACATTAACAGCAATCGACAAGCTAAAGCAGCGACAGCAAATTGCAATTAGCAACAATTAAGCGATCTGACGCGCCACATCTTGCTGTGGTATACCGTAGCACTCCAAAGACCATGTTTAGTGAAATAGCAGTGAGAGAAAGAGGTATTGAGAAAATAAATGCTAAATATTAACGTAATTTTTCAAAGAAAAAGTTTGATAATTTGCACTATTAGCAACCCAACAGAAGGTCAAATGAAATTAATGAATTTCTTTGGAGATTTACCAAACCCCCAGACGCGTCCGTCCCACTGCAATACGCCAAGCAAATTTCTCCCGAACGCGGGCCACCAGCTGTCTGAACTTTACTAGAATTTTGTTGTTGTTGTAATTGTTGTTCGTTGCCAGCTGAGCACAAATGTTTATGTTAATTTTTTGCAAGTAAAAGTGTGAAAGTGTTTTTCCCTTTCCGTTCTGAGCGGAAATATTCAAACACAGCATTTCAGCGCAGCGCTTAGCGCTCGAACTTGTTAGTCAAATGTGGTCAATCGGTACGTTGCACTATGGCCACATGTCTAAAATTTCAATTGAGCAGCTGCCTTTCTTTTTTCGAATGTACAACTTCGTGTATGTGTGTGTGTGTGTGTGTGTTATCGCTCTCCCTTTTCCCAGCCACTTCGCCGCTTTCCGGTCAACGTTTTGGCAGCGATTTCAATGCTTGGCAGTAGTTTCACTTGTTGCTTTCAATCGCATGCGCACACCTCGCCGCATTTCGGTTATCGGCTCAAGTTGGCCGCTGGTAAAGCTGTCGCCGATCAACGGTGTCAGCCGAAAAGTGTGGGAAAGTGCGCGCTGCAATTTTTCGCTTCACGCTATTCATAAAACCGCAGGGCTGCGCGCCACACCAGAGCCCACACAAACCGGCCTTCAGTGCAGCACATAAGCCAAGCGTTACGTACGCAAACAAGTGTATCTGTGTGTATGTACAACTTGCCCGCCAGCACTTGCAATCTTCTACAACCCATAATCATCTCTGTGCATATTTTGTTGCTTATTGCATTTTTGGACAAAATAAATATTTTTTTGTTTTTAATTTTTCAGCATGCGGCAATTTTGGCAGCTCGTAGCTGTATCGACCTGTGTGTGTTTGCGCGCCATAAATTCGCAAGCTGCAAAACAAGTTTATTGCTTACATATTTTGTGCTTTTCGATTTTGCCGCAACTTTTCTGCAATTCCTGTGCATTTTCAGTTTTTTGTTTTTATTTTTTGTCAGCATAATGTTTGACCCACTTGCGTGCATTGCATTTGGCTGCACTTGTCGTTGTTGACTTGTTGTCGCCGTTGCCAGCAATATTTGCCAACATTTAATTTACTTTTCGTTACCGTCGTTAGAATTGCGGTCTTGCGTACGCCTTCGAAAGCGCCATTCGACTTCGATTGCCGCTTGTGCGTAATAAACTTTTGGCTGAATTTTGTGGCAGCCACAAATCGAACCTAAAACCTTTCAAATCGTCGCAAGCTGCATGCAGAAATTTGTGGCTCCACATTGTCGATCTTCGCCAATAGTCGTAGTTTTGTATTGTCGCTGACCTTGAGTGGCTTAATGGCAGTTGGACATATTTTCATACTTTCAATATGCTTTACGAACTGCTCACAACTGTACAAATTTATAATTTACAAATGTAAAACTGTACGTGCCAGCTGGATTGTCTGCCAATAAGTTATGGCGATTTTTTGTTTTTGATTTGAAAAATTTTTGTTTTACAAGAAAGATTAGTCTCAGAGTATATAAAACTTTCATAAAAGCCTTTAGCTAGTTTATTTGGTGTCAGATCGCAATATTTTTGCAGCAAAATGACGCCAAGTTACATTTCGCTTAGCCGTTGTCCATTTTCCATTCATTCACTGATCAATCAAACTCATCATAAAATCATATTTTTATGTAATCTTATAAACTCCACTTCAACTACTCCACTGCATCAAATATCAATTTTTAATATATATAGCTAGATAGATAGGATAGGATAGTTCGTTCAATTAGTGACCGTTTTGTTGTCGCTTTCTCGAATAGGTCTTTCCAACAAGGAGGGAATACTGATAGGTTACGATCAGTCTAATGTCTAACAAAACGGCTAGAGGGCTAATTAGATTAGTCTTTTCAACGCTAAACCAGGGCAGCCGCATAGGAAATGTTCCAATTTTTAAATCTCGTTTTCTTCTCTGCAGCTCCTGCAAACTGAATTGTGGAAGATCCTCAGTCTCGCCTTCTGAGACCAATTAGCTAGTGACCCGTGAACACTTCTGTCAGCCTAGAGACGTTCTTATAAGACGGAAATTATAGCGTAAGCCATTCTGCATTCAAGAGATTTGGTCACCCACTGCCCACTTGGCAGCTCACCAACCTCAACAAATCCCCACAGTATCTGAAAAACACTTCAGAGATCTGGCAGATTAAAGGCTTTTTCTATCAACAAATCACTGAAGTACACCCCTGTCTCAAACCCCACAGTCCATCCTTGAACCGTCTGTGTGCAGGAAGATTCCTACCTTCGTAATAGTGGAATGCTAAATGCTTCCACTCCCATCTGGAAGGAATGAGCATTGTAACCTTAACATCAAATCGGCACTGTTTATTGTGTAGTTCGTTACCTCGCTCAAGACCTTCACCAGAATGCTACTGTGTCCGTACAGTCTTTCTGCTCATTGAGATGATTCTCTTAGTCTCAATGCGCTTCAAATGGTCGTCCGTCTTTTAAATAATTTAATTGGCAGCTGATGATGTAGTATGTTCAATCCCTGTAAGCCCGACTCACGTTGGCCTCTGCAGCAAATTGTTTAATGTTGTGGTTCCTTTTAAGCCTCGGGCACCAAAAAAATACTCTGTACAAGAGTATATAGCCTTGAACCATCTCCGGTTGTAGACCCCACCTTTTACCGAAAATCCTGCTAAGTAATATGACACCAATGCTATCTTGGCTCCCTCCTGTATATTCCTTCCAACTAAACTTGGTGTTCAGTATGAGATCCAGAAACTAAGCCTCTGGGAAAGACTAAGCGCACCATTCGCCTCACTAAGACTCATTGAGCTTTGGTACTTGGCATAAAGAAATTTTCTACCTCCTCGTAAACGGCAACAGTTCTGAGTTGTTTGGGTTCTCTCCAAGCAGCCCAACTGCTCAGAGTCCCTAGAGCACCTTTCAGGAATCCACTTATTTTGTCTAGTAGGGGCCCTGTCATCATAACAGTGTCATTTCCATACACAATGTTGTTTTACCCACTTCGGATCAGAGTCTAACTAGCCAACTCCTGTCCAACTCATATAGTTAACTCCTCATACATATAGCTAACTCAGCAAATCATGTCTGATGAGATATGCAGAAATTATTTGTATTTCAAAAGGCCGCAGTGCTGGTCTGTTGTGATCATGTGATGTGATGTGATGTGATGTGATGTGATGTGATGTGATGTGATGTGATGTGATGTGATGTGATGTGATGTGATGTGATGTGATGTGATGTGATGTGATGTGATGTGATGTGAGGGTGGACAGGAAGGCTACAAGCCTTCCATAGCACTCAGTCCATTTCGGACCATTGTACTATACCCATGGGGGATAGGGAAAGAGAGGAGAGTAATATCTTATATTTCACCCGTTTTGAAATGTGTATGCAACACTGTTTTTTCTAACATATGTTACAGCACACATTTCAAGCGAATGGGAAAAGGGCGAGGGAGTGGACCTACAGTTTAACACCGAATCCTAACGGCGGTTTTTTTGGCAATTTTCCTTTCACACTTGGAGGTTTTGCCATTGCCTGCCCAGAGCGCACTTGTGCGATTCTTGTAATTGTCATCTGCTTCATGTGGATAGTGATAGAAGTAGATGAGCGTTTCACCAGCCCGAGCTAGGAATCGAACCTACGGCCTCGGTATGAGAAGGAAGCGCGCTACCAGTTGGACTATCGAGGCCGGCCTGCTGGTCTGTTCCTCTAAAGCCAATTCTATTGCAATAATAGAAAAACGTTTACCTAGGAAGGCCACTCCACAGCCACATCGACCATAGGGAGTTAGTTGAAATCTGCCATACGCCGTCGTTGGCGTTTCCTCTTTCGAAACACACAACACAAAGGCCGCGCTAATAATTCATGCCGAACGACACCGTCAGCTACCAACAACCGCAAACCGAGGTGACGTTCCTTTTTTTTTTTTTGCTATTTTCGAAATTCCAAAAACTAATACAAAAACAACAATTACCTATCTATATGCAAGACGCTCAAAAAGTTGAGCAAACAACCAGCAAAATCAATAATGGACACTAGCGAAAACAACAAAAAATATATTAGTTAATTGAAAATTGTAACAGCAGAATAAATAAAACATCGAACGAGGCAAACGAAACGTAAACTTTGGCAAAAAATCAAAGCAAAGTAGAAAATATTTAAAAATTTTCTCACGTAACAAGTACACTGGCCAGCAACAACAACAGCAAATACTGACCGCAGTTGTGGAGCTACAATAGCAACAACAAAGAATACATATATACATATAAAAGATATAAGCAATTTGGCTTTTGTTTTCGTGCCTTTTTTGCTACCAACTTCTGCACACATAGAAAGAGATAGACGCGCTCGTGTGTGCCTGGACACGACGTTGCGGGCAGTGTGGTGCCCCGCTTTTTTGCAATTCTCCACAATCGAAAACACAACAATTTAAAGGCTACAACAATAAATAGAAGAACCGCAGCGACCGAAAAAAAGAACGAGCAACAAATCGACAGCCAAGCAATGGCAAGAAAAACAAAGAAAACGTCAACCATGGCGACGGCGGCGTGCAACAGCAGCGGCAACATGCAATCATGCAACGGCAGCGACAACGGCGGCAAATATTGGCAATCAACCTTGGCTAATGGCCGCGCCGGCCACATTCATTTAGCGGCGCGCACGCCTGCCCCGGCCGATACCTTTTAGCCTTTGCGAGTGCAGTCAGCCCGTCGCGCCGTTCGTGTCGCCGCCACATGTGTGTCTGGCTGCCTATTGAACTGGCTGCTCGTTCGCCCGTCACTCGCGCTCCGTTGTCCGCTCGATGGCCGTTGCGTTCATTCGCTTTTATGCCGCCCGAGCACACACATGAAACGGGCAGCATTTGTTGCCAATAACTTAATGGCGTCTAATGGCAATTGTTGCAGTTACTTGCTTGCTTGCTTGCTGCTGCTGCTGTTGTTGTGTGGTTATTGCTATTGTTGGCAGTGTTTATGGCGGTTGCCAAATGTGTGGCACGTTATGCTGTGGTATGCAGCTCATTCACTTGTCAACAACAACAACAACCATTGCAGCTCCTGCATTTTTTCGGCTCTACTCGTACTGTGTGTTGTTTTTTGTTGGTGCGGTTTTTGCTTTGGCCCAAAGCGGAATTCGTATTTGCCTTTTCGTCTCGTACACTTTTCCAACTAATAACTTGTGTTTTTTTTGTTTTTGGTCACATTCTAGTCGCAATGGCCATAATGCTGGCGTACATTTATTAGTCCGCGTGTGTTGCAAGCGTGCAGCAACTGATCGCGTTTACAAATGTGACTTTTGACTTTTTTCGCGCCACTCGCGCACTGGCCGGACACACTCCACGCCAACAACAACATCAACAAATTAAATGACAACAAAAACAAATTTATTCCCAGGCCTTGGGCCGCCATTTCAGGCTGATAAGTTGGAAGTGGGAGGGGCGAATGAATTTGAATCAATTTTATGATTATGTGAAAATTTTGTAGATTACACTCGTTGCGGCAAAAAATTGAGCAATGTTATTTTTCCAGTGCTGTGTTGAATAGTGTTTGTGGCAAATATAAGTGGGTTATGTGATAATACATTTGGCATGGAAAATTATGAAAGATGTCTAAATTTTCAACTGCCGATTGGTTAATTGAATAGAATGTAAAAGTGCAATTTTTCACTGAGGGAAGTTTGACAAACATTTAAATTGGAATTTTTTTAAGGATAATTTATTCTTTGAACAGTAGTTCAAATGGACAAATCAATGTATGATAACTTAAGGCTAAAAAGGAAAATTTCAATAAGCACAGAGACTTTTGACATCATACGATGTGGGACAATTAAGTAATGAGACTGATTTTATTGCCGCGCCCTTCCCCTTCCCCGGCATCCTTCCCCTCTCTATTTATATGGTATATTTACCATCGCTCTAGCTTGTTTAGTTCGCCTGCTGTGTCGTGTTGAGTAGACGTGTGTTGGTGGTGCTCGTCAAGAAAATGGAGAAACGAAATCAAGAGCAACGCGTCGGGATAGCATTGCGTTTAGATAGCCGTGGAATCGTCCACAAAGAATTTGTTCCATCGCGGCAAACCGTAAATCAAGTCTACTATCGCCAAGTACTCGAAAGATTGTGAAAACGAGTCAACACGGTGCGCCCAGACATCGCTCGTAACTGGATCCTTCATCACGACAACGCGCCGTGCCACACCGCCTTCAGCGTGTCCCAGTATTTGGCCTCTAAAGGGATCGCCGTGTTGCAAAAGCCGCCTTATTCGGCCGATATGTCACCCTGTGACTTTTTTTGGTTCCCTAGAACAAAGTCGGTGGTCAAAGGAACCCATTTTGAGTCGATTACGGACATCCAGGCGGCCGTGACGAGGGTACTCGCGGACATCCCAGTCGAAGCGTTCGAGAAATGTTACGAAGCATGGAAAAGGCGCTGGAATCGGTGTATAGCTGCCTAAGGAGACTACTTTGAAGGGGAAGGCAGAGTTGTAGAATAATTTTTAAATATACGGTTTTTATGGAATCAGTCTCATTACCTAATTGTCGCACCTCGTAAACTAAAAAATGGGAGCATCACATCCATAAAACACGTCTCGGTGAAGCAACCATAAAAATCGAGAAAAAACTTGACTTCTGGAAGGAACCTTACATTTATTTTGCATACAAAAGCGGCATTATCTTCAATTCCAATTATCAGATCCAAAGCTAACGACTTAGAAATAACTGAACTTCTTTTTTCCGGAAATTTCAGACCCAAAAGATGGCAACGAATCCTATAAGCAGACAAGTTACGGACATAGAAACCGCTGAGCTTCTACTTTCCCGAGATTAGGAGAAAAGTTACTGACATAGAAATCGCTGAGCTCCTACTTTCCAGAGATTTCAGACCGAACAGAAGGCAACGCATTCTATAAGTAGCAAGTTAGGGACATAGAAATCGCTGAGTTTCTACTCTCAAAAAATGTCAAACCCAATAGAAAGCAAGAATCCTTTAAACAGACAAGTTACGGACATAGAAATCGCTAAGCTTCTACTTTCCCGAGATTAGGAGAAAAGTTACTGACATAGAAATCGCTGAGCTTCTACTTTCCAAAGATTTCAGACCCAATTGAAGGCAACGCATTCTATAAGCAGCAAGTTAGAGACATATAAATCGCTGAGTTTCTACTCTCAAAAAATTTCAAACGCAATAGAAAGCAAGGAACCCTATAAGCAGAAAAATTACGGACATAGAAATCGATAAGCTTCTACTTTCCAGAGATTTCAGACCGAATAGAAGGCAACACCCTAAAGAAAGAGAAGTTGCGGACACAGACAATAGAAGGCAGAACGTTTTTAAAAGAAAAATACACACAGAAAATCCAAAAAATCTTAGAAGATGTGCTATTTGTTTGTCACATAAATTGTTGGGTGGGTCGATATTCAAACTCCGACCCTCAGGCTGGCAGTCTAATTTTTGTTGCCAGCAGTATGAATATTTAATTAAGTTACATTAGGTAAGACAGGCAGGCCACAATCGTGTAAGATTGAAGAGTCTTGTGGAGGCTCTATGTTCCAGAGAGGAGTGAACAAGGAAAAAAAGGTAAGACAGGCAGCTTGCTGGTTTCTAAGCAGCCTCGGAGACCTCAAAAGGCCCATTCTGATGCACGAAGAAAGTGTAGACAAATCCCTGTCATCCTTGTCCACTGTTAACTTAAACCAACCTGAGCATGAATATTTAATTAAATATATATTTCAAGATATTTTTCATTGAGCAAAACCGAGTTTTTAATTTCTAGCAAGACGTAAGCGTGAATAAATTTTGAAAATTAATCAAATTAATTTTTCATTGACCAACATTGATTATGTGTTTTTTTTTTCTTTAATCCAAAAACACACTTCCACGGCTCAACTCATTGACAGTCAACGTCGAAACGGTGCGCCCAAAAATAGCATCCAACCATCCGGGCAGCGCCACTCCTCCGGCGCTCAGTTAATTACTTTTCGCAAGATGCCAGTGTGGCCAAGCGCTGAAAAGCCAAAATCCAATCAATGGCGCACATGTCGCCCGCAACGTAGACAACGTCCAGTGTGGTCTGTCGAAACGGCCAATTAAAATGCAATACACACCGCAATTTGGTTGCCACATTCGGCAGGTGTGGAATGGTGGAATTTCTGTTGCACCAAGTCCAGCGACAGGGAGTCGTCTCAACGGCATAGGGCAGCAGAAAATTGGTATCGAAGTTTTCAGCGGCGCATTGGCACAATTTCCAATTGAGACAAACAAAAACCAATTACAAAAGTATAAATGAAATTCAACAGCAGCAGCGTGAAATTTCAATTATAAACAAAATTGTGCATGAATATGGCACACGGGGTACAAACGTCAATGGGCAGAGCTGCGCATGCGCGCCGTCGCCTCATGTCGATGTTTGTTTAGTAAAATTTATGCGTTTGCCATTTTGGTTGATTGTTGCCAATTGTGTTGAAATAGTTGGGCAGTGTTGTTGGTTGGTGTGTGTGGTTGTTGCTATTGTTGGTTTTGTTGGCATTGTTTAAATGCATTTTGCGCCAGCATTGCATTCAATTTAGTTGATTTGAGTTTTGAGCATTGAACGAGATGTATTGCTTCTCTTTTTTTAAATTATTATTTGTGTATATGCTGTGATTTGTAAACAAAGCAGACAATATTTTATGTACCTACTAAATGTGAATATATTTGACTTGTTGTTTTGTCATTCGTCATTAATACATGTGAGTTGTTGCTTTTGCTGTTGACAGCGTTGTTTGTTTTTCATTGGCATTCAAATTTCAATTGAATTTTAATTGAATTGAATTTCAGTTTCAATAAAATTCCATTGGGCACGTCCGCCCGCTTGTCGCAGCCGCCCATCCGCTCACGCGCTTTGTTCAACTTCAATTGTTGCGGCGAATTTCAATGTTGCCAACGCCAATTGAAATCGAAGGAGAACATCAGCGACGCACAAATGCCGGCAATACGGCAACAGCCAACAACAGCCAATCAATTGACACATATATAGTATTACTGTATACATATATACATATACATATATGTAGATTGATAGATTTCTTTTGCGTTGTGCTTTTGTTAATAGATTGAAAAGTTCGTTTAGAAATTTCACCAATTGCCGAACAATTGGTTTCAAAAAAATTATAAACTTTAGTGCATTTCTTCACAGATTTGTTTAATTGCTTTTGTGTTATAATTTCCAATCAACACAAACCAGTCACATACGTGCGGCCATATTTTTGCTGCAGAGTGGCAATTAAAAAAAGGGTTATTTGTGAAAACAGCACACTTGCTATTCAATTAATAATAAATAATTATTATGGAAATGTTTTCAGCTGCAATGCAAATGCAACTGGAAAACTGCATCGTCGTTAAGAGTTAATCACAGCCTGGTTTTCTTTGTCGACTCGCTGCTGAGTCCACGGTCTGTCACCGTTGCATGTGACACGAGATTGCAAAATGCAAGGAAATGCATAATTAAATGTCGCAAATGTGCAGAATATTACAAAATTGCGTCGACATGTAATGGCAACTAATCAGCATGTGATGGAAAATTGCATGACACAGCGCTGTGGAAGAGTACACGTGGACTTAACAATGCAACTCATTACTGTAATTTTCATTTGATTGAAAATTGATGCAATGATTTATTATATTTGAAGCTATCAATGGAAAATGGCGAGACATACCAAAGGGCCAAACATGAAGAATAATTTATTGAAATCTAGAAATCACTTTTGATCTTTGATTTTCTATGAATTGATTGGTTTTCCTTGTTCACTTCATTAGGAAGCAAGAAGGTTTAATTCAATGTGGAGCCGTTGCTTATTACATTTCCATTTGTGAAAATCCTCCTAACCTATATATCCTTCCTGAACCAACGCAATGCTTCGCATTAATAGGGGTCATCCCCTGCGCGTTTGTTCGTGATATAAAAAAAAAAAAAAAAAAAAAAAAATCCATCCCAAAGGCCATGGGTTAGCTTGTTAACTTGTTTGGTCCCGCACTTTCCTAATTTTTCAATTTTTTTTTCTAATTGTTTGCTATTGCTTCAGCATTAGCCAGTCAAATTTGTCACCTACCCCAATCAGCTATGATGAGCAGCTCGCAGCAGATTTTCATATCCAGTAGTCGTACATTTACAACAACAACACTAGTAGCAGTGCCAGTTCAGACTAGAAGAAATATGTCGCAGCACATACATCATCCAAAATAAGCTCGAAGACAGCAACCTTTGCGTTTTCCAGTAACACCTCCTACCTAGCAGCACGAAAAACGCTGTACACAACCCAGTAATAAACTTTCACATACGAAGGTGTCTTATTCAACTAAAAATAAATTCACTCGGAGTGAAAGTTATTTTTATTTGCAACATGTTTGCCACAAAATCATGCAAAACATTACAAGAGTTTTTCTAAAAACTGTGTTTTTTCTAAATTGATCCCATTATATATCACAATCTACTAAATCGATTGATGTGAAATTTCAGTATATAATAGTAGAGTTCACTCTTCATAGCATTTTAGGTGTAAACTTGCTATCGTAGCAATCTATCGCTACAACTGTTTTCGAAAACATTGCGAACATTCAAAAATTGCTACAATAACAAATTTACACCGAAAATGCTATGAAGAGTGAACTCCGCTAATATATTTTTATATATAGCACCAATCAAAATCGTCTCGATGAAAAAAGTTTTTAATTTTTTAGGTCATAAAGATGATTACAAAATTGAACGTCTATTTGCAAATTTTAATACATTTTTTTTTTAATTCTACTAACTAAAAATTTTAACTCATTTGTTTGAGATGAATTGAACAATTTATCTTGTAAGCACTGCTGCGAGACTTTCTTGGAAACTGGACTTCATTGGAAAAACACAAAGCTCCTTGAATTTTGTAGGTACTGAAATTATTCTTAAGTTAATTTTGGGAACTTAAATCATGCATCAAAATACTATAAAAATATTTAAGAAAATTATAAAAAATCATTGAAAAATATCCAAAAATATTCTTTTCGATATCCTTCTCTCTGCTTTAATTGTAAAGTTTTCAATAATTAAAAAAAAAAACCCTAAGCAAAAAATTCAAAATCCTTAAATTTGAGCACATTTGCAGCAATTGTGAAAAACGCAGACTTTCTATAAAAATAAATAAATAAATTGTATAGACTTAAAACATGCATAAAAATACAACAAAAATATTAAAAAAAAAAACACATTACTTATAAAAAACTTTTAAAAAATATTCTTATATCCATCTCTCCCCCCTAGAGTTTTCAATAATTGAGATAAACCCTGACCAAAATATGAGAAATCCTTAAACATTTCCAACACTTGTAAAAACGCCGACTTCCTGTAATTTTTATGTTAATTTTTCTAAACTTAAAACATGCATAAAGATACAACGAAAATATTAAAACACATTATAAAAAATCATTAAAAAATATCCAAAAATATTCGTATATGTATCCTTCTTTCCCCCTTAGAGTTTTCAATAATTGAGATAAGCCCTAAGAAAAATATGAAAAATCCTTAAACTTGAACCCGCTTCTGTAGTTCTTATGTTAATTTTTCTAGACTTAAAACATGCATAAAGATAATATTATTATTATTATTATTATTGCTGGGGAAAGATAAAGATAATATAAAAACATACAAAAAATCATTCAAAAATATCCAACAATATTCTTCTCGATATCCTTCTTTTCCCTTTAATTTTAAAGTATTTAAAAATGGAAAGAAGCCCAAGCAAAATATGAAAAATACTCGAACTAAACTCGAACACATTTCCAACAATTGTGAAAAACACAGATTTTTTTATAATTTCCAATGACCAAAGAAAAACCCAACAAACTCTGGCGATAAGCGATACACGTGACTCGGTAGCGCTGAATCTTCGAAGCGGTCGTTGTCGGCGGCAGCTGGCACATTAGTGGTGAAATTTAATTAGTTCCATTAGTCACATTAACGGCAATCATGGACATAATCCGCAAAAGCGCCAAGCGCCAAGTGTCGCTGCTAATGTCGCTGCCGACGTTGGTGCAGCTCTCGACGATGGCCAACCAACAGCTGCACACATGTGATGTGATTCATGCAAGCAAACTAAACAACTTGGCCACTAAACGTTTTTTCCGCAGCCAATTGCGAAATAAACATTAAACAAATCGCCGAGTGAAATACAAGCAATCAGTGGCAATGGCAGATTTCAATAATGTACATTTTATATAACAAATATATGCACAAATATATGTCTGTGTGTGTGTTTGCAATGTGCAGATTCCAATAAGCACTTGAACGACAAATATTAAAATAATGTTTAACGCCGGCAACACGTGATTGTGTCGCAGCCAGGTGTGGGCTGTTGTCATTTGCTGCGGTCATTTGACGATGTTTGCGTTTATGTTTGTGGCCAATAAAATGCCAAATTGTTGCAATGCGTTGAACAATCACAGCGGTGTGTTTGTATTGTACTCACACCAATGTTGACCAGAGAGTGTAGTTTGCAAAGTTTGCACGCGTGCGCGGCTGCTTTACATTTCATGCAAATCCAAATAAACAAACTGTTGAACAACATCTGCAACAATAAAAACAAAATAGTGTTGTCGAAAATAAACACGAAAATAGAAGCGGCACGAAAACGCTGTTCAATGTGTCGTCCGAAACAATTAGTCAACCATTTGTTGAATGCGTCAGGCGCCTTCAGCGCGTTCATCAATCAATCATTCGATTGGGTTAAAATTGAATGAACATGCCTTGATTTGCATATTTCGCTCAAATTCAATACGAATGTTTTGAACTGAAAAATGTTTGCGCGCGCACTTAACACCGAATAGAATTCTTGAGAATTTCGTTTCGGCTTCAGTTCTTTAACAAAAGTGCGGCATTCTTTGCCGAAGCGTGGCAAATGAAAAACAATTTCAAAAATAAATATTTTTTTGCACAGTGACAAAGGAACTTTTTATAAATTGAGCCAATACATAATTCTTCTTGTCAGTGAGCAGATGGCCAGAAACTTGTTGAAGAAATAAAAGTAGAAAATTATTGTTTGGTTGGTTCCATTACAAGTGAAAATATTTGCTTTAGCAACACCGAAGCATCAAACTTCAGGGCTGGACACAGTTGACACAGTTGTTCTGTTAACACAAATTGTATTATTTTGGACTATTTTTAGACTTACGCGTAAATATTTACTTGTAACAACAATTGTTGAAGCTATTTATAGCCACATTTTATAAGCGTAAAAAAGTTTTTTTATTTGTATTATAATGCTTTTGCTATACTTTGACATATGTTTGGCGCCATTAAGAAGTCTTCTAACAACCCAAAATTCGCTATGCCGTTTGACTACAGAGTCCATGCAGGAGCTCGGGCCTGTATGCGTTGAGAGCAAGTTTTATCGGGGAGATATTACGAGTAGTCAAGTGAATAGTAGAGGCTCAAGTGAGTAGCGGAGACTCACATGACTACCGCGAGTATGGTTGGTTGCTTTGTTGAGTGGATGCTGTCACAGCTAAGTAGCACAATTAACACTTAAAGATTTGATGCTCCATCTTTATTTGCGTTGGTATTGGTTAGTGTATAAAATTACAGAATATGAAGTGTATCCTTTATTTTCTTTTTATTTATTTTCCTTGATGAAGCGCAGAAGCCTCCTGAACTTCTTGTTTAAAATTGTTATGTACACAGAAAATGTAAAAAAAAATTACATGAAAATTTGGCCAAAAAGAGATTAAGATTGAATTATCTAAGATTGATCCATCGTCTCCAACATAATTAACAGTTCAATTAAGTTAATTAAGTCTTTGAGGAAACACACAATACAAATGTTCCTATTGGGGGCACAAACAAGTTTTGTGGGATTTACAAAAGACGGCGTAGCTAGCATTAAGTCCCATGTGACCATTTTCTAACTGTATTCATGTTAAGGAATCATAGTTTCCCTATAAAAAGTCAGTATGCATCATATCACTGAAGTATAAACAACATACTTTCTTTGAGTTTGAACCATGTCAACCTTTGTGCCAACAAAACACAATTCGCGAAAAGCGCTCATCTTTTTGCACGACAACGTTCGCCCACATGATAAAAAAGTTGTCAAGAAAACTTTGAAGATGTTTCAATGGAATGTCCTAACCCTTCCATCCTATTGACCAGACATTGCTCCTTCCGACTGTCACTTGTTCAGGTCGATAACTCAAGGCCTGACCGAGCAGCACTTCACTTCTTACAAAGAAGCTAACAATCAGGTAATTTCTTGGATCGCCTCAAAAGACGGGAAATTTTTTCCGCACAGAATCCGTATGCCACCGGGAAGATAGAAAAAAGTCGTAGCCAACGATGAAAATACTTTAATTAAAAAACATTGTACCACTGTCCTGAATAAATAACCCCCAAATCTTATTTATACCCCAACAGCATTTCGAAAATTCCTCACACAATATTTGAGGAAGTTTTATTGTTGCATTGCAACGAACCAATATTTGTGATTAAGGCAACTTTTCACTCAACCTAAATCAACCCAAATCGTTGGGTAATAATGACTTAAACAAAAATTGTTTATGCGTAATTAAAAATCGAATACTTCTTACTACTCTTCCTTTACTTCAGCTAAAATTAATTAATGTATCTGAATCAAAGTAAACAGTAAAATTAAAAATGTGTCTTATTTTTTCTGCTTCTTCATTGTTTACTATGCAAATATAAAACATTCAAAAAAGTGTATACTACCTTTTTTATACTTAAATATTCAGTTGATTAATTTCGTATTATTCTTCAATCTTCAAACTATTCTAAGGACCAACAAAAAACGTTTATTCTTGAAACCATAGAGGGTTCCGACGTTCACAAAGTAGCAGGTTGCCATATGGCAACAAAATAGCGAAAGGGTTAAAGAGCCTCACTCAAGACATTTGATTTATGGTTGAATATTTTTTGTATTCTAATATTTTATATTTTAATATTTCCTAATTTGCGTTCATCCAAACCATTACAGATCTCTTCTCGATGACTCTCGATGACCCGAGGCTGGACATTGCCTTCACTTCCTCTAAAATATATTATTTATATACAAATTTTTACTTTTCATGCAACATACAAAAAAATTACAGAAAACATTCGCTTGCAAGCGCATCAAAATATAAACGATTTCAAATGAAGATCAAAAGCTTTTTAAACTCGAACTTTTTAACCCACGCCTGACACATGCCACAGTCAATCAAAGTCCACTCACAAAACTCATAACTCATTATCAAGAAAGAACTTTGACGTACCAACGAGCACCTGTTCGAGAATCACAAAACGAAAAGAAAAAAATTTGAGGTAAATTAGTGGAGTGTGTAGACAATTTTGAAGTTTAAGGTTAAAGTGCTTAAAGTGATTGTCGGGTGATTGTCAGTCAAATGGGCGCACCGCATGTCAGCACCATTAAAAAAAATCAACAACTAACTCTGCGAACGACAACAAATTAAATGCACGAACGACAACTGAGAGCAAAAAACACGGTTAGCAAAATAAAAAGGCGCAGAAAAGGGAACGGGGAAAGTTCAAAATTGAACATGAATAGAAAATAAACGAACAAACGAGCTGAGTAGACGATTTTTGCTCAAGTTATGCAACAGTTCCAGTGTTATGAAACATTCTAGAAATAATTGGATATAGAAAGAGATAAAAGTGAAAATGTGTTGGAGAAAGGGAGAAACACAATTGAACCTAGAACAGTGCTTACACAATCGCAGCCATTGGGCTGGCAAAAGAAAAACCATTCAAAATTATTTTGTATGGAGACAAAAACTTGTCACTGCCATTAGGGCAACAAAATTCGCTTCGTTCCTGACATTAAACAACGTAATAATTTGTGATTATTGTTGGCTGTTGATGGCAATAATAAAAACTATTAAAAATTGCGCAATAAAAAATATAATGGTCAACATTTAATGTGTAGACTACGAAAGAACGACGTGTCGATAACTTTGTTCTGTCAGCATTTAAACCGGCTCGTCGGCAATTAGTGCGAATGTGTATAAAACTCGGGATTTGCGCGCCAACACGGCGAATTGCGACGAATTAAATCGGCTAATGTCGTCAGTGGATGCAAATTCTTTGAACTTTGTATTCACAAATTCGCTTTATAATATATATATATTTTTTTTTTGTTTCTTTGATGTTCTTAACAAGCAGTCATTCAGGGCATTTTCTATTAATACTAAGGATTACCTGTGATTAGGAAGGAGGTTAATCCTTCAATAATCGTGTGTTGCAAATGCATCATAAAATATTCACGATGTTAGATGAATCAACTCTTTCAGGGTGCAACCGATAACTATTTTCTAAATTGTTCTGACTTTGAATCCAACGCCGATTCACTGATCTCATGAGACTCGGCCAAATCCGATTCAAATCAATGCCGAAGCCGACGCACTTCTCATGTGAGTGCCCAGTGTTCGGGCGGTACAGGCTAATATGTCTCGGCAATATAATCCTTCGGGAGAAAGATCTCCTGAACCATAAGTTATCGGTCTTGCTTAGCTTTGCTAAAGCAACGCTCCAACTAACTAGGATCCAGAGCCTAGTGGAGTCTTCTTAGGGCAACTGCAAACCTAACAGGCAACTATAGACTGGTCCTGTCTAGGGACCTGCAAGCTATAGGGGGAGTTGAGTGTTTCGTAGAAACAGCTCTCTTACGGGTCCATTGCTTGCTTTCCAAGAAGGGTAGTGCAAGCCAGGGTTAATTCCAGGGTTAATAATAATAGAAACTTAACATGAAATTTTCAGTACATTATAATAGGTTTGGAAGGTTAGTAGGTATGAGTCATCGTTGGATCACCGATGGAATAAGTGCCCCAAGTACCCTAACTGCAGATTTGATAAACCTAAAAATGGCTTTGAAACCTCGCAGTTACTTTGATGAGTCAAAAAGTCATTAGTAGCCGCTGTCCTGTACTCATTAATTGTCTAAAGTAGATGACAAGAGGGAAGTCTTACAAAAAGGCTCCATTGATATCCATTTGCGAGCCCCACTTTACCATCTCAAATGTTATTTCATTCCTTTCATCATTGGAGCATTGGTGGAATAAGTTCCCTAAGTAACATAACTGCGGATTTGTTAAACCTTAAAAGGATCTTTGTCTATCTAATTTTGACCATTTGCACCTTGGAACTTCACAGTTATTTTGATTGGTCAAAAAGTCATTAGTTACCGCTGTCCTGTACCCATTAATCTCTAAAGCAGATGACAAAAGGGAAGTGCGAAGTTGGGCAACATGACTTTGAAGATATTCGTGATATTCGTTGCTTGAACCGAACTTTTCCGTACAATTGGTATCCATTTTCGACCAACGCGTTGCCATCTCATTCTCTTCAATGTGGCTACGTTCACCAACACACCAAAGAGAGATTCAGTAACGCTAACTGGGCATCAGTGAATCACGACATTTCTTTACAATCTAGGATTCACTACCTTGGATTATAATGGCTTCATGGTAGCCTGATAATCAATAGTAATATTTGTCGTTTGAACCGAACTTTCCGGTAGAGTTCTGGCTGAATTTGTGTCAAATAAGGTCGTATCTGATAGACGGCAAAGTTGTCCAGCCTACAGTTTCCCGAAGAAGAGAACACCTACAGTTCCACTTTTTATCTTTGAAACGTTGGTGTAGATAGCAATGCCAGCATTGAGATTTATCACTGTCAGACAAGCCTCCTAATACTTCCTATCCGGATGTTAGTGGGCATCTAATTCTCTATGATGAGTCCAATTTTCACATTGTAAAAGGACAAAGACAAGACAGACAAGACTTTAGAGAAAGAACTTACAGATAATTGTTGGTTTACTTTTTATATATTCTTTTATTTATACATATATTATTTTTGCATTTTTGCAAAACGTGTTCATTATTGATTTACATATTTGCAATAAACTTTGTATACTAATTTCAATTTCATTCACTGTTTTTGTTATGGCTGAAAGCATTTTTAATTTTTTCTTTTTTGTTGCCATTTCCCGAAATGTGTCGATTACGCGCATCGTATTTCACATGACACATTGTTTTCAATACTTGATTTGTGCCATTTTTATGACAAACAAATAATAAAAAGAAAATAAATATGCACTGAGAAAGAAAGAAAAACAATTCATAAATCATTTTATGCTGTTCAGCAAACAAATTTTCAAGTGAGAGTTGTCGGCCTGCGTCATGTTGACTTTTACATTTGTTTGCTTGCATTACGAAATCAACGCTGCTTAAGTGAAACTTAGGCGTTAACGCCAAGAAATTTGCATTAAAATTGCAATGCACTGAGGGCCACCAAACAGTTTAACTTAAAAGTGAAACCAAAACGAAACGGAGAGAGATGAAATCGAAAGTGCAAGGAATTTAATTTCAAAGTCTTTTTTTTTCTTCTTTTTTTTTTAAACGAGCCAATGCGCAAAATACTGAACATTTTTTACACTTAAGAGTTAAATATTTGAATTAACTGCAGTTAAAGTTTGGCTGGTATTTCAACCGAAATTTTGCCATAACTTTGGTAGACAAATTTATAGCTGACTTCAGTTGAAGCTTTGCTAGAATTTTGTCTTAAAGATCAAAAGTTCTGATCTACAAAATTTTCATACCAAGACGAAATGGTTGCAAAAGAACCCGTCTATATCAAAATGCAGGGAACCCAATAAATTTGGAAGCACACGCCCTCCATAATGAAGGAAACCACAGTGGACACAACAGGGTCTACGAATTCGACTCCCTTTCGCAACCTAACCTAACCTGAAAGCATAAGTTCAGTTGGACAATTAGCAACCAGCAAATTAAATGGAAAGTGTTGAAAGCAAACCAAAAGTTTACTTGTTCCATAGCCTAAACAGCGAAATTATTTGCCTGCGCAGTCCCAAAAATTCCATTCGCAAAGTGTTTAAATTTTTTTTATTTAAGACATTAAATTCTTTTTTGTATGGCAGAATGTTAAAAGTAAACAAAACTCCAAAGCCCCCTCATCCATGACTCGTATGCCAAAAATATTCCTTTCATCAGTTAAAAAAAAAATGCAAATTCAACAGACAAAATTTATTTGCTTTGGTTAACTTTTTTTTACAAAAAAGTAATGTAAAAAAAAATAAAAATAAAAGATACACTAAAAACATATGAATAATTCATTGATATAAAAACAACAACAACTAAATTTTAAAATCACTAATATATCATCAATGAAAAGGTTACTACAAAACAAAAATTGTTTAAGCTTTGAAAGTAATTAATTGAAGAAAAGCGAAGAAAATATTTGCTACTTATGAGCAAAATTAATTTAAATATATAAAAATAAATATGCAAACAGAAAAATTAATGAAAAAAGCATTGTGTCAGTGAGGTCTTCTGAACGGGTTTCTATAGCTTTACGCCGCATGGCGCTGTGTCGCACATGGATGGGCAAAACCAATTCAGGCGATTATTAATGCGTAGAAAGGCAAAACAAACGTCGAAAGAGACAGTCAGCTGGTTAGACAAGGGGCGACAAATAGCCTTTCCACAATTAATGAGTCAAATTAAGTCGAAAAAATATGCTGAATAACTATTCGACAGACTTTGGAATGATGTAAAGGTGACAAAAAAATCGGCTTAAAGCATGCTTATGTAAGAAGTGGCAATAGGAGCTGCTGAAGTCACGCTCAGAACGAAGATGAGATAGGAAAAAAACAGAAAACTAGAAACACAGGAGAGAAGAGAGCAAAAAAAGAATTTGACAAAATCGGCTGTGCATACATGAAATAAAATTAAATCAATCGGAATAGAGTAACATTGGCAAAATGTATAAAAAGACTGAAGGATTAGTTCAAAAAATAAGGAAATGATTGCAAGGATCTAGGATTAGAAAGAAGAAGAAAATTAGAATGATAAATTGGCAGTAAATGCAAATCTATAGTAGAAGGTTGACATCAGAGAAAGAGATAAGTAAGTTGAAACACTATAACCAAAATGTAATCAAACTAATTTAAATAATTTAGAATTTAGAGATTTTTATACTCAAGTCCCAGCTCGAGTTCTCGTACTTTTGTTGGATTGCTTGGAGGATCACAGTGGATTCTTATTCCTTAAGTTAAATATTTGAGAATTTTATATTCAAGTCCCAGCTCGAGTTCTCGTACTTTTGTTGCAATGCTTGGGGCATCGCAGTGAATTCTGCTGGTCCCTTTATAGTCAGAATACAACAACTCCAAACTAGAATTGCATAAAGTAACGCTCATCTTTGAGCTGAAGCATTAAAATCAAGTCGAAATGTAAAAAAGTTTCGAATAATTTGCAACAGTAAAACACATTTTCCAACCTTCTTTGGCACAAGTTTACTTTTAAGCCAACAAAAATCGTGGCATTAACTCAACATGAGAAACATGGTCACATCTACAATGTTGCTTACTTTACTGCTATTTTTTCTCGACTTTATAAAAATGTCAACGAACTTGCGACACGCCCTCACCAATCCAAGATAACAACAACAAAATAAACAACAATACAAAGACAAAAATAACAAGAAAACATAAAAGAAGAAGCGCTCGGCGCCCATTTTTTACAGCATTTCGTTTACATAAAAAACTTACGTGACAAGCAGACAACAAACGACCAAACCAGCAACCAACCAACCCGCCAACCAGTCAACCAAGCGAACAACTGCGAGCGTGCGAGCGACTGACTAGTAGACAAACAGTGCGACTACAGAAGCAGAACAATAAAAATTTAAATCTATCACAACCAAAGGCGCACAACACAGCCAAGCGACAGACAGACAGACAGACAGACCGACAAGCAGATCGGCAGCAACAATGCATAATGCCAGTCAGTCGCGTGGTATGACAAACAAAAGAGGGTTGCGACATTGCGTAATGCAATTTGTCGCTTTTGTTTCATACATTTCAATTTTTCTCCATTTTTATTTACAGATCGCCAGCAAAAAATAAATGCAATGCATTTTCGCTGCTGTGTATTTACTGAACGATCAAAAACAACTTCACCGAGTGAAATGTTGCCGACGGCTATGGGTGGACGGGTGTATGGGGACGGGGGGTGGTCAGCCAAACCGCATAAGACACGCTAACCAATAAGATTTCACAATAGTTATGCAGAAGAAAGAAAGTCTTCAAACAAAATAAACGCAATAAATGGTTATGAAAACTTGAAGAAAAAGCAATGCAGATTTACTGCAAATTACGACTGCTTTGTTCGACTGTTTAAAAATATTTGGCTTCAAAATTTGGCCTTAAAAACATTTTCTTTTATGCTCTAACAGCAAGCGCTACAAATGTTTCAAAAGCGGTTATCACTAACTAATCGAGCCTGCTGGGTTCTAATCCTCATACAATTTAATTGTGGCCTTCTTTCATGCTCAAACTACAAGCACCGGAACTGGTTAAAAAGAAGTCATCACTTACCGATTCGTTCACAGGGAGTCTACACCTAATCGAATCGCTCGTTGGTATCTAAACCTCATAAAGTTTAGTCGTCAAGACGTTTTCTTCGCCAGCAACCGCCACAACAACTGGTTTACAAGCTGTTTACACTAACCAAATCGCTCACAGGTTTGAAAACCTTGTAGAATTTAGTTGTAAAATTATTTTGTGTTCTAACAACCGCTACAACAACTGGTTAACAAGCAGTTATCACTAACCAAATTTCTTGTTGAGTTCTAAATCTCATACAATTTGATTGTCAAGTTCTTTCATGCTCTAACTACGAGCACAGGAACTGATAAAAATTCAGTTACCAGCAGTTAGTTGTCAAGTTCCTTCATGCTTTACCAACCAGCACAACAACTGGTTAACAAATAGTTACCAGCAAACAAATCTTTGATAAGGATAATCAACTCGTAAGACTTTGTGTTCAAGTGCTTTAAATACAAGCGAAACGATTGATTTAAAACCGGTTACTACTAACAAATTCGCTCGCCGGGCGCTACACCTTAGAATTTCACTGTTACATTCTTTTATGCATAAACAACCAGAACCGCAACTGGTTCAAAAGCGGTTATCACTAACCTAATCGTTAGGTTAACCACGAAATATTTAATTATTAAGTGTCAAAGTAAAGACAGTTTAATTTCGTTACGCTTTCGATCACGGAGATGTAGCTGCTAACTGTAATGAGATGCACCAAACAGTCTGAAATATTCAAGTTTCTGGACGCTCTACTTGCATTCCTCAAGTCATAATTTCAACAAGGAACCGCTCGACTACATTGTTTATAGATTCCTTCTAGCAGATTGTTTGTGGCAGAGTAGTCTAAGGAGAAATCTAGTCATCACTTGGATGTAAACAACTGTTACCCACTAAAGGTAACACTCTCAGCACAATCGTTTCAGAATTATAAGGCCATAAAAAGATTGAAAGTTTCGCCCATTGCAATTACCTTTAAAAACTAATGTCACAGTTACAGATGAAAACTGAAACTTATCAATCAAGAGTTTCCATTAAATGTCAGCCTCAATCTTTAACTTCAGTTTGTCATTGTGGCCTAACCGAGCATACCTTGAGCTGCCACCGAACTAACCTAATCTAACCTATCCTAACCCGAATCGTATTACCTAATACCTGCTATTTATCCAATCATTTGCTAATTGCAATGCGAGTTAAAAACGTTAGTTGAGTTCATCATTAAGCGAACTAAACAAATTATAATTGACTGCCATCATTGTTGACATTCAAATGTTCTATTCCACATTGTATTTGAACAACAGTTAAAAACTTCAGTGTCATTAAAATGTGATTAGATGATCAATTTAAACCATTTTTATGGCGCTAAGTATAAGTTACTCAATAGTATACAAATAAATATGAATATTCATCACAACTTACCCAGCAGCGTATCAATTAAGTTGATGAACAGTGAATGTCTGCAATAAAAGTAGAAAATCAACAATAAGATTCACATGTAAAATTTATTAAAGGAATGTTAAATGAAATTAAACTAATAATATGTTTGGTTCGTGTTTAGCTAAATTGGCGTTTAGTAAAATTTTACATTAAATTTTAAGTTTAAATTTTAAATTATATTTGAAATTAAATTTTAAATCTCAATTTTAACTAATTTTTAAATTAAATAATTTTTAAAAATTTTGTAATTAAATTTTTTTAAGTAAGTAGATTAACCCTTTCAGTCACAATGTCCAATGTATTAGACTACAGCCCATATAATTCATACAGAACGGGTTTATTTTCATGCCGGAAAGGGTTAAGAAGCAATTTAGTTGTTTGTAGCAATCTCAACAATGATCAAAGACCAAATCTATTACGACCAAATAATCTGAGGATAATTCAAATCAGACTTATCCAATATGTTTGAATCAAACAATATGACGTTGCGTTTTAAGTGTCAAGCTGCCTGAGCATACAATTTTTGTATCTTTGACTTGACCTGTACTATCGATAGCATCGATGGTTTTATTTTGACGCCACTATCGATAGTTTTTTGGCACTATCGATACTATTGGATTGTTGTGATGTGACAACTATGCGTCCAAAATATTCTATGCTGGCAGTGCTGCCATGTAAATACCGCTGTGTATACTTATTTTTCACTCAAACTATAAAAAATATCGAATGGGCCAACTATCGATAGTTTCCCAGCTATATGGCACAGCTCGTAGAACTGAATAGAGAAATTTACATTTCTAATCTTTTTTATCTTTTCTAAATATTTTATCTTAACATTTTATATTATAATTTTATATAATTGGTTCAATATTTTACCTTAAGTAATGAATCACAAGGTCTTAGGTCTTACAGGCCTAAGTGTGAAGTAGCTACTCAACATTTATTGTTAATTTAAGATATTTGTTGCTAGTTTAAGATATATGGAATAGTTTGAAGTTCACAAAGAGATACGTCATTGGTAAACTGATTTTAGGGTCTTTTGATAACCAATTACCCGTTAAACGATAAGTAGATGCTCACGATTTCATTTCTCGTGTTGCTGCTGGATTTGAAACGAGAAATATGTATTTCTCAAGCAAACTAAGTCAGAATTGTACCAGAAAATTTGGATATGGAAGATGAATATTGACAATTTTTAGTACCTATTGACTTGACATGGCTTTTCTACAAAAATTTCATTTAGAGAAAATAAACTATCAAGACGAAAGTTAAGTTAGACAATACTGGCAGACAGTGGCGCACAGAAGATTTCATTTCGGGAGCCGGGGGGTTATTGCACACAGCTTTTGAGGCAAATACCATTTAAAACAATATTTGTGATCGAAAATATTTGCAACAAGCAAATATTTGCGAGGGTTTTCAACTTCCAAACCAAACCTTGCATCAGTGGCGTACACAGGATTTCATTTAGGGGGATTTGAACCCCAATCCCTCCCCTCCTCCCCTGAGTGCACTACTGCCTTGCATGCACCACTGCTGTCAGATCACATGGGCTGCGCATAAGTTTCATTGCATCCGGATGCTTTGCGATAGTACCTGGAATTTCGTTAAAAAATCATTGGCCCAACTTGATGACGAGTCGATAGTCCCTCGCTGCTAGCACTTTAACTTTATTAAAGAAATTTCCTTTTTTAAATTACTTATCAATAATTATTTAAATCGAGCGATGTAGGTTGCTTTCCTTTTAAAACAATTATCTAAGCTTTGCAGCACGTTTCAATCTTCTTCGTGTTGCCACTTCAAATAAAGAACAGAAAAAGAAAAAATATCTATCTGAACTAAACTTTTATCATATAAAAAATGTTTGCATGACTCTCATAAAAACTCAAATAGAGAAATCCCTTCAACAAATCTATTAAATTTTTAAATAGTTTTTCAAGTCTTTGAAGATTTTATGTGGTCAACATAAAACTGGAAGTGTGCAGCACCGATTCATCTTTACCACTTTTACTTACCGTTGGCCTCGTTTAAGCCAACACACAAACACACACACACACATTCAAAGAACAAATACCAATAACAATCGTTGCAATGATAAAAATAAGTATATAAAGAAGAAATTAACAGCAAAAAAAATTCACTTGTAAACTTGCACAAAAAAGTGTCTTGCCAACCTGTTTAAGGCAATTAACAAACCCACTTTTTCTTCTTCTTGTGTGCCACAGTGCGCGCTGACAATAAGCATGCCTCAAAATAAGTAGACAGCAAAACGATAAACCGAAGCATAAAAGAGGTCCACTAAAAAAAACTAAAATTTTTTATGTACCAATTTTTTTTTATTTCTGTACATTTTACTAGCTTCGAGATTGTTGAAGCTTCAGCAAAAATACCAAACCATCTGGATGGCACGCTTGACGTTTTTATGACCCACCAATTGAGTGCTTCCACAGCTGCAAGCAAAAGGGACTCGTACACGAATGCAGTCGAATATGACTGATTCTATGAGAGCAGTGTTGCCATTGTGACCGTCGTTGCTATGGGCGAGATTTCCTTTTGCCAATCTTTCAATCTTTCGCACCACTTGAGCGCATATTCGGCTAGATGCCAACAACAACAACAAAAACAACAACGCTGCCACTCGATCATCATCACCAGCGACATCAGCATTGCCGTTGCCTTTGCCGCCGCATCACTTTTTTCGCGCTCGCCATCTGTCGGTCTTTGTGGAGCATTGCTCTCTGTGCGGCCGCTGGCTCCACTTAGTTTTGTTTACCTTTGGGCTGGCTGACTCGTCTTTCAATAACGCCTCGCCGCTTTTAACATTCTCCCCCTCCCAATTTTCAACACTAATTGCTTGTTGCTTTGTGTGTGCTTTGTGTCTTTAACTTTTATTTTGCTTTACTTTTACTCTACTCTACTATGTATATATGTATGTGTGTTTATTTGTGTGATATGTTGGCATTTGATATGTTGGCATCTCATTGATCTTTTTGTACAAATTGTTTGGAAAATCAATTTTGTTTTCATTTTCTACCACTTTGTAACTTTTCGCTTTCTTTGTGGTGTCGGCGTGTTACGTTCGAGTCTGAGTTCAAGTTGGAGTTGGAGTGTCGAACGAGGGTCGACGTTTCATGGCTGTTATCGTGCGACTGCGCCGCGGTGTCAAAACGAAAACAAAGCCAAAACTCTCACTTTAGATGAGAAACTTTTGACATGCCATCAAATTGTTGGCGGCTCTTGGATTATTTTCAGTAACAATGGAGCAGGCGGCTTCCGACGGAATTAATCACGGTGGGAGCGTAAATAAATGAAAAAATTAAGAAATGATTTCTTATTCGTTTTCCCTTGTGCCCCCTTTGTGTAGATATATAAGTGTTTATTTATTTATTTTTTGATTACCCGTTGGGTGTTTTGATAGCGTGAGTTAATTATTTATGGACTATTTGCAGTAGAGAATATACAAGGTGCGTCCCAAAGTAAACAGGACTTTTGCAATAGGGACGTTTCTGGTGGCACCATTTATGTGTGAGGACATGCGTTGGAAAGGTACATCTTTCATTCACATACTGTCTAAATTTCATGACATTTGGTCTAGTAGACGCCGAAATATCCCGCTCAATGTGACAGTATGTTTTTAACTTTGGTACGAGAATGTCGATCGAACAAAGAGCTAATATTAAGTTCTGTTTTAAACTTGGTAAAACTTTTACCGAAACGTTTAAATTGTTAAAGCAAGTTTATGGTGATGATTGTTTATCCCGTGGCCGTGTTAATGAGTGGTTGAATCGATTCAAGAATGGTCGTGAAGACTTGAATGACGACGAACACGTCGGCCAGTCGCAATTTGTGATTACTGACGATGCCATCAAAACTGTGCGTGATTTTATCAAAATGCAGCCAAAATCATCATTGGAATTGATGGAAATGGAATTGAACATCTCCAAAACATCAATTGATCGCATTTTAACCGAACATTTGGGTCTCCGTAAAGTGTGTTCTCGCTTCATTCCGCACACTTTAACCGACGACCAAAAAGCGCAGAGAATTGAGCACGCAAAAGACATCGTTCGGGAAGCCAGACGTGATCCAAATTTCTTGTTCAACATCGTAACCGGTGACGAAACGTGGTGCTTTCAATATGATCCCGAAACAAAGCGTCAAAGTGCCGAATGGAAGCACCCAGATGAGCCAAATCCGAAAAAAACCCGCCGTGAGAAGTCAAAAATCAAAACTCATCTCATTTGTTTCTACGATTCAAAGGGAATAATTCATCGAGAGTTTGTTCCACCGGGAAAAACAATTAACGCTTTGTTTTATGTTGAAGTTTTGAAGCGTTTGGTGCATCGCATTCGTCGTATTCGGCCAGAATATCGCGAGGAAGGAAGTTGGCGTTTATTGCATGATAATGCACCGGCTCACAGAGCCCTAGTTACGACCGATTATTTGACCAAAAATCGCATTTTTACCATCAATCATTCACCGTATTCGCCTGATATGGCTCCCTGTGACTTCTACTTATTCGGTCAGTTGCATTTGCCGATGAAAGGAAACCGTTATAAGGACGTTGAGGACATCCAAAAGGCTTGTACCAACATTCTGAAGGCGATGCCGGCCGATGACCTAAAACACTCATTCCAAATGCTTTTGGACCGTGCAAAACGTTGTATCGAAGCAGAAGGAGAGTATTTTGAATAAATAAAAAGAATTATACAAAAATAATCATCCGTTTTCTTTATTTTATAAAAGTCCTGTTTACTTTGGGTTGCACCTTGTATGTAATTAAGTTGCTATCGCATGACCCACAGTATTTTCAGTTAATCTGAAACATTTTGTAATGGGTTCAAAAGGTACGGGAGAAATCTTTTTAATAATTATTTTCGAATATTAATTTTTAGTATTATACGAAAATCTATTAGATTCGGCATTTCGTCGCCGCAGAAAACGAATCTCGTATGTTCCATTGAATTAAATAGCACATACGACAATCGTTTTCTCAGGCGACGATTTATTTGCAGAGGGTGGACATTTTTTAGATACGGATGAACCAGTGTCATGATTTTTAACGGCTAAAATCACCGGCCGAACATTGAGTGAAAACGACCATCTTGTGGGTCTTTTTTTGTCCTCCTGCTAGTGTTTAGCTACCCGAACGTAGGCTAACAGCTTCGACTTCTTCTTCTGCTGAGCATTGGACGAAGACGACCACCAGGGGGGTCTCTTTTCGTACTATCCAAGCGTTAACATTATCGACATTCCTTCTATTAGCATATTAAACATTATTTCCAGTAGGTTTTTATGACCAATGGTCTTCTTCTACTCGCCAATGCCGGAATCTAGAACATTCTGTATACAGCTGCCTTTTCATCTTACAGATAACTTTCCCAGCAAGGTTGTGCCGTTTTAGGTGTATTCTTAAGTTTCAAGACCCGTAGTTACTGCAGTCAGCTACCTCAAAGTTCTCCAATTTAGACTAAGATTTTTCTTGGCTTCACTATCTAGAGACTTCTTTTAAGCCACTAGAGATTGTCTAGAGTTGGAATCCCAATATACTTTTTGTGATGGCTTGAGATTATTCAATTGTCAACCAAAAATTTCACCGTCGAATTGCTTAACTCACTCCGTGTTTGGACCACAAAGGTCTACATATCTGATCTCTTCATAACTACATAGTTCATCTATTTTAATTTTAAACTTTATGTCTTCTACTCCACATCGAAGTCACCCTGTTTCGAACCTAAGAACCTTTTGACTACAGTTCTGGAACCTAATAACTTCTTTAAAGCCACTCGATATTGTCTATATTTGGGAGTGCCAATTTTCCCCTTTTAGGGTGTATCAAGGTTACCGAATTATTGATCAAACCCCTTACTGTGAAATTGCTTTATTTAATCTGTGTTTGGACCACAAAAACACACATTTTCGAATTTTGATTTGCCTGAAAATGGCTTCAAATTAAATATTTTTAAACTATTCAATTAAGTTGTTTATAACTTAAAATTGTTCTGTATTAGTCTGTAAGATTTACTATTTACTAAATAAATAAATAAATAAATAAATAAATAAGTAAATATTAAATAAATAAATAAATAAACAAATAAATAAATAAATAAATAATTAGTATTAGTCTCTAAGATTTTTTATAGGTAAACTAAACAAATAAATAAACAAAAAAATAAATAAATAAACAAATAAATAAATAGAGAAATAAATAAATAAACAAATAAATAAATAGTGAAATAAATAAATAAATAAAAAAAATAAAAAAAATAAATAAATTCATCTGCTCTCTTGCCCACATCGAAGTCACTCTGATTCTATATGCAGACCTGAGGTTATGAACGCATTTCAGAACCAGTTTAAAGGTTCATGTAGATTGCTGCATCCACTTAATCACTGCTTGCTTGTCGAGCACTCTAAGAATTTTTTGAAACTTGACAATCTATAAGGCAATCCAGTAGTTAAATGAGTCAGTCCAAACTTTCCACCTTACATATTGACACGTATTTTCCTACTTACTGAACGTTAGACAGATTCAGATATGCCATATGTATCGATTGTTGATGATTTCTAGTTGATGTGTACAAATCAGATTAACATTTTCTGAAAAGATTCCGATACCGAAATTCATAACTTTAACATTTTGAACAAACATTGCTTTTATACCCCAAAAACCAATCAACCAGTCAACAAAACATTGGAAACTTAAAGGGTCAAAAAGTTTCAGCTAATTTTTGTTCAACAACTTTATCAAGCCACTATATGGTTTATATATTTATTAGTCTCAAATTGCATGAATCTAATTTATTTTTTTTTATTATTATTATTATTTATCTGATTTCTTACTTTCCTTCCTTTCTCTTTATAGATTTTTTTGCTGCAGTCAGTCTCCTATTGGAAACGTCAATCGTATTGAAGAAACAACGAGTTTTATCAAGAATTATAACGCAATATAAACATTTGGCCAGTGCAAAGTTAATGACTCTCATTAAGTCGAACCCGCAGCGAGCTAATGTGAAATTAATTTTAGCAGCTACCTAATGACGAAAAATACCACAGTTTAGCAAAAATGTCAAGCCATGCCAACGAAAAACCACAAAAATAAAAAAAAAATCAAATTAATAATAAAATTAAACTAAATTTATAAGGAAAAGAAAGAAAAAAAATCAATAACTGACTAGCAAAACATATGGAAGACTGTGACGTTTATAAATGAAGAGACCACCCGGTGCTACGAGTATATGGATTTAAAAAGACGCGGAGGTCTTCCATTTGTCGACTGAGAAAACAGTTGCCGTAAGTCCCATTAAACTTAATGGAGCATACGATAATAATTTTCTGAGGCAATGTATTGTTTGTTAAAGCAGTTGCAGTGACAGAATTATCCCGAAAATGCCACTTAAACTCATAAACGATACAGCACTGATTTGGCTCAATTGCTCCTTTCAAAACAATGGGAAAGACGAATATTTCAGCTAAATTTGACTAATCCAGGATGGTTTGGTATTTCGAATTTTTATCCTTTCCTGGCCAAGCATGGATATTGGTTCATAATGTTCAGGATGATTTTGTATCTTCTTCCGAATGGTAATTAAGAGGCAATCCTAGCCTTTAGCTTCTTTCTACTTGTCTACATAACTTTGCTTGAATACATGTTTGAGCCTCATGGTACTTGAAATTTCAGGTTAACCCCAACCAATCAATTTTCAACTGGTCTGCTTAAAAAAAATTTAAATATTTTATAAGGTTTTAGAATTATATTGATTTTTGCATTTCACACATGTTTTCGTGTGAAAAGTACTAGCCAGACCTGTCTGATTTTCTGATCAAAACATATAACTGATCAAAACCATATTTGTGTAGTAAAATGTGCTTTCCGCGTTTCGTTTTTTGTATTTTTAATAATAAAATATAGATTAGTTATAGGTCTGGCCGGACTTATCCAGATGACGATTTATTCACACATTTGATGCAAAAACAACGAATAATTAAAAAAAATTGCATATGAATTGCACATATGTATTTATGTACTTAGGTCTGGCCAGACCGATTCATGCGATAGTGTGGTAAAATATATTCCTTCAAATTCATTGAAGCGACGCCAGAGCGTAGCCAATGAGATGAGAGATGACAAAGTGGGAGATCAGCTCGACAATTGTTGCCAGTCTTGCCAAATCGTCGAGCTCAGAGTTACCTGTGATAAGGTTAATCCACAACACAACGGCAAAAATTGTCCATATAGTGGATCAAAGAACTTGGGACAATGTTCATAAGGTCGTGATTCAAAGCAACGATCCCTCTGACGTGTAGTTCAATACACCAACCACTAAGTTATGGTAGCCGATGATTAAATAAAGCCAAATCAACAAAAAAAAAACACTTAGCATTAATCACACTAATTGCAGTTAAAGCCCCTTGAGCGTTCGACAGTTGTTGTTGCAAGCATTTATGTAGAAATATTAATAATACAAAAAGCAAAAACAACAAAATAACAAGCAAATGCCATCAAATGTCAAAAGTGCAATTACGAGAATTTGTGCTAGATTTCACATGCCAGCTGAAATATGGCTCGAAGAAAGTAAATAATAAATGAAAAGCTCACTACGCACCACATGAATACACATACATACATGCATGTGCGTATGTGTGTGTGTGTGTGTGTGTGTGTGCGAGTATGCAAGCACAGGTGTCGGCAGTGGAAAAACATTAAGCAACAAAATATGAAAAACGAAAACTTGCTTACTCGTAAACTAACTAACAGTAAAAACAACAACTAACAAACAACCAACCAACTATTGTATGTCAGCCAGTATGCGCAGAGTCAACAACAACAACAATGCACGCCAGCAGAACAAACCGCAATAAAATATCAAATTACAACAAAATACCAAAGAATGAAAATGTGTGTTTACAAAACGTGCCAGCGAAATAAAACGTAGCAACAAGCAAAAACACTAAAAACAAAACTGAAATAGAAAATGTTGACCTGAAATTGGTATATCAAAAGGCAGTACACAAACAAACAACCATTGTAACGATGTCGAAAAAATGGAATTACTTGAAGCGATTGCAGCTTAATTGACATTTTCGTCAGCACAACCAGAACATTGAAGACATTTCCTAATAGCCGCCACTGCACTGAATTTTCTAGATTTCTAGATGCAGGCAATAGACCAGAGTACGGGCATACGGTAAGTGCTGGTGGGCTGGACTAGAACATACAAAATTTGACAAAGTGAATGTTGCAAAGTGAGTGACAATGTTTAAATGGATCCGAAAGAGTTTGGGAAAAGTAAACTGTAAAGGAAATATTTTCAAATACGAAATCGAAAGGCAAAATGGGGAGGCAACAGAAGAGAAACCTGAAATTGTTTCTGTTTAAAATGTTTGTTTCAGGACACTTGGTTTCTATAAAAAGTTAAAAAACATATACAAAATTGTTCTCTATACTATCGGTCGAAAAAACAAGTCATCATATATAAAAATCATCATATATAAAAAATATAAGTCATCATAAGTCAACACAAATAAAACAGAACAGGGTGATCAGATAGTAGGGATTTTTTTTCTCCAACCGGAATGTCCCACCAACTGTCTCGGATATCAATGACGTCGTTTTAATGTCAAAATACCTAGGCCCGATGTCACAGTGGTTGGTTAACCGATGGTTAACTACCCTCTTTCGATTTCACATTCTCTGATTAACCAACTGTTAACCAACCAATGTTGAATAGTTCGGTTAGCCAAGAAACAAATCAGCTGATTCGACAGAGTGTACAATTTGTGAATTGTGACAAAATTTGAAATTGAAAAATTTTAAAATTATTGTATTTTCTTTTTCCACCAGTTAAAGAAGTTTAGCGTAAACAAAAATTAAAAATATAAATAAAAAATTTAAAAACGATGTGCTTAATAACAGAACAATGCTGTTAATAATATGCAAGCAGTGTTACCAATTTAAAACAGCGCTTTACACATATAATTTCTAAATCATCTGTTCAGATAACCAGCCACTGTGAAAGCCAAAAGTATTAAATTAATGGTTAACTATCGGTTTTTGGTTAAAGATAACAGATGGTTAACCAACTACTGTGAAATCGGGCTTTAGTCTTCCATCTTCCGTTCTTAAAGGGACCCTTTTATTCAATAACAAATAACAAATTAATAAGTGAATGCAATTTTGTGGTTTAAAAATATATTTCAAACATTAATGGTTAAGAAACATAACCTAATCTTATTTATGGAACGAACGCAATGCTCTATAAAAAAATCAATCACTCACTAATGGCTCTTTTCTCGATCCAAACTAAAAATCGATTGGTCGAATACAGTTCAATTTGATTCAAATACAATTCGACCAATCATCAAATTTGATTCAATCAATCAATCAATCATTAAAATTAAAACCTGTATTTCTATCAAATCAGTTCGATTTGATTTGAATCAATCAATCATCAAATTTTATTCAATCACTCATTAAATATAAATTGATCAATGATTTATTCAATCACCGATTATCAGTGGCGGATTCAGGGGGTTTTGGGGATTGAACCCCCTTTCCCCTCCCGAAATATTAGGGTCGGCTTTAAAACTACATACAAATTAAAAGCAATTTTTTGGCATTTTATGAATAATAAAGAATTATTTCTTGAAACCCCCCAAAATATTTTTCTGAATCCGCCCCTGCCGATTATAATAACAAAAAAACCTGTGCTTCTATCAAATCAGTTTAATTTGATTTGAATACAATTCGATTAATCATCAAATTTGATTCAATCAATCAATCATCAAATTTTATTCAATCACTCATTAAATATAATTTGATCAATCACTGAGTTTTATTTATCAATCCAGATTTTTCCCCTAAAAAATTTTATTTTCGATTAAAAATTTAAACAAATCATTGGTCATTATAACTTTTTTATCATAAATTATAATTAAAAAAAAATGCTTTTTTACAACTTTCAAGAAAACGTTTGTCTCTCTTTTAAAAACAAATTTAAACTGACAAACACGTTTTTGTCCCACAGTCCACCCTTACCACATGCACGAGTGACTTGCACACTCTGTCCTCTGTCCATGAGGTGCGCTAAAATTGTTGCTGTTTTTTTAATTTATTTACTTTTTTTACATATCACAAAAGTTAATGCTCCACTCTAAAGTGGTTTATTTGCTTTTTACCAAAAGCGACGCTCTACAAAGTTGGAATTGTAATGAAAAAATCAAATAAATTCTAAGTCTGCTGCCTGTGCTACTGAAACGATTTAAGTGCTGTATGTACTTTTATGAAAAACAACAACAATATAATCAAGCAGACAATCCAACAACAAAGCCTATAAAATGAAAATCGGCCCGCCGAAAAGAACCGCTGCTTTATTTTAGTTTTGGTCTGATTATGTTGCGGTGGCCTGTTGCGGTGTCGCGGCCCGCACATGAACAATTGCCCGCAGCACCAGCAACACCGACCCTGCGATGCGTATTTAACAGCGAAAATATTACAAACTTACATTGCTAGCTGACTAGCACTGCGGCGACTTTTCTATGCATAAATATAAAATATATTTTTCATTCATTAATTTTGTGCGCACACATTTCCGCTGCGCAAATTCTGATTCAGACGCGCGCTGGCTGAAACTGGCTGTCTGTCCATACGTTCGTCTGTTTGTTTGTGTGTCGGTCCATGCGCTCAATCACTGCATATGCATGATTTTGCCATTGTATTGCTCATTGCTCTTGTTGTTGTTATTATTCGGCGTATTCTAATGCGTCATCGTTGGCTTTGTTGTAATTGAAAATGCGACCGCAGTTGTGTTTTTCTAGTAATTTTACAATTGCAGCGTGATCGCCAAACCCTACTTTAACCCATACCCGGCTACTGTAGCCAACCCTATCCCAATATGCGCTCCCCACTTTACGTCACTTCAATTGTACTCGCGTTCGCCTTGCAGCCGCAACACGTCGCGGCATTTATTAAAACTTTGCTTCATTTCCGTTTCAGCCGGCATCCGTTGACGCGTACGCACATTGTTGTTCCACATTATTGATGTAGTTTTGGTTGTTGTTTTTGTTGTCATTCCCCCGCTTTTGCATGGCTGCCGAGCCTGCACTTCAAATGAATTCCAATTTGAGGCGCTTTTTAGCTCGGGAAGTGTTCCCTGTTATTATTTTCCTGTTGGTTGCCGCACTCGTCATTGCTGCTGTTGTTGTTGCTGCTATTCAAAGTGCTACTGCACCGATTGTTCGAGTTGTTATCGTAATTACATTACCGGTGCACCGGCGCACATACCTGCGTCATCCGTTCCGTCAGACGCTCCTCCTTCACTCATGCCACTTGCACACCTCTTCGCCAGGCTCCGATCAAACTGCTTGACGACTCGCCCATGAACACTCGCCGTCGCTCACATCATGCACGTCTTTCAAGTGGCGCGGAAATCCATTACGAAGCTGTAATGTTATTATTTGTTGTAGTTCAAATTGAAAACAGCCTCGGCCACCTGAACTCCCTGCCGGCTTGTCTGACTGCCACAACTTCTCACTTGTCGTTTGCCGCCTCTTTATGTGGCCAGCATAATTACATTAAGTTTTATGTACGAACGAGTGTGCAGCGATCGGAAGCGCTGCCCCATGTAATTCGTACTGTAATCGCGGTTTTAATGAAGGGTCCCCGCAACTGACAAATGATCGTAAATGCGCAGAGTAGATGTGAACTAAGTCGGCGATAAGGCGTCACTTTACAATTTCGTGGCAATGGAGCATAAAATTGTATTGCGTTGCCGCCAATCGATCATCCATCATGATCATTAAAAGTTCCTTTGATGTGCAACTCTGGTCCTATGCAGATGGAATTCTTATTAGGTTTTCAAATGCAAATCGGTCTATGATTTTACACAAAGGCTTAGGGACGTTTTAATCAATCTCAGATTCATTGGTTTTCAACACCACCGAACGCTGGTTAAGGCGCCAGTTGCCCGAAACGTAACTAAGTTTGACATGTCAGCTGCCACGACCTGCCATACCCGAAAGCTGTTCAACTGGTTATCCAACACATAAAACATAAACTTAGAACATAACCATAAACTTAGCAACCTGTGTCGATTTAGTTTCTATGTTTATGTCCACGGAAATCGCAATAAATTGATAGTTTCGCTCAGGAAAATGGTGCCACTCTGTTGTGAATGAATTGGAAATCGAACAAATTAACAGAGTTTGTTAAATATAGAAGATGGAATGAAATTTTTATTATTTTTGTATTACAAATATATTATATTTTAAATACTTGGATGCTCATCCATTCAAGAACATTCAGCTGGGCAAGCTTTTTGCGTCATAACACCGTGTGACAGCATTTTTCACACCAGGAAAAATCCATATGTGCGTGAAACTAGAGACCAAATATAGTATTACTACGTACTCAGTTTTTCGTTTCTACATCCTACATTCTGCATTTTTTATATTTTTATTATTTTTTATCCCCCTCAAAATTTTGAAGTCCTTTTAAAAGGACAAAGGATGTAGAAATGAGAAGTGAAAAATTTTTTTTATTTTTATCGCACGGTTTTTCGATTGGCAGTATTTATTCCATACATGGCCTAACTATCTTAAAGGTCTTTGCTTAATCCGCTTAACTATGGTTTGTTGACTTAACAAAGTTCAAAGTTTCATAGATTGTTAATTTTTTTCTCGTTTTCACGCTTATTGATTGACATTTCTTGCCTAATTCCATTTAGAATAAGAAAGCTTTGCTGAGTTACACTATCCGCTTAAGCACCACAACCAACAGCATTCCAATTCGAAAATTTTAAACTGCTTTAAGCCCTTTTCAAAGCTGCATGGCATAAGTCGACGATAATCTTCTAATATTTTAAGTCGTTCCGCCACAGTTTCTTGTTGTTCAATCGAACACTGAACCGTCGCGCACAGTTTCTAAATGTCTCCAACAACAATAAACAATTTCCCACACAGAAAGAACGAACAGAAAAATTGAAATAACAATTTAAATCACTCAATATTACACGGACCATTCGACAGACAGACCTCAGTTGTACACTTTCAGTTTTGGTTTTCTCTGCGTAGCGACAAAAGAAGAAAATCGAAAAAATTTGCATTTTTCAAATACAAATCAAACGCGCCTTGAGCGCAGTTTCAACTGTTAGTTAGCAGCTACAACACACGAAACCAGTAAAGAATTTTTATGACAATGATTTCGAAAAGGGTTTCTTCTTGCCACATTACAAAGCGTTTTATAGGGAAAAAATTAAAATATTTGATTTTACAACGTTACACAGCTTTATTGCTCACCCATCGATACAAGAATATAGTCGGCAAGGGTTTATTCTAAGCATACGGGAGCCAACAACAAATGCGCTCAGAATGCAACAAGGTCTTTGCTTTATTAATTACACTTAACCTTAATATTATTCACGAGTCGGCGGCAGACGGCGCTGCTGCCTTTTCGGCTTTTCGAAGTGATTCCGATGCATAGATACTCAAAGTGGCCGTTAATTAACCCTTGAACACAACGAAGACGAGAGGGGGCGCAAAATACTCGTACCATAGTTTGGCTGGTAAACAACTGCGGCAACGCTTGAGCGGTCACAACGGGAAGCAAAGTACGCCGATAACCAGTTGGCGGGCTTACGCACCGCAACGCAGCGACGGGCCTTTTTCAGGTCTCTTAAGGCGGTGTCGGATTGGTTCATTCGAATGATAGAATGCAGTAGAACCGGCGAAATAAACCGAAGCTCATAAACATGAGCAACAACAGCAACAACAACAAATACATATCATAATAATGTTAATAAAACCGAGTGACAATAACTGCGGTAGCCATAAATATTGCCATAAATACCAAAACACAATGTATTGCAATCCAACCATAACAATGTGATACGGTCGAAACATTACGCAGATAGCAATGTGGATCTCGATGGTTTATGACCATAAGGATATCACACACAGTGGATTTCGATAGAGTCAAAAATAGATTGACTAATCATTTGGGAAGCACTCAGGTCTAGTTTTCTGAATACGATGCCACAGACCACACTTAGGATATTTGTAGTTAGGGTTGGTGGTTGAGGGAGCTCACATAGACCAAGCTGGGCACCTTGTCCTACCACCAAGTAGAAAGCGAGGACCTATAGCTACGCAGTACCTTTCCACCAGGTGAAAGAGGGAAGCCATTGTGTCTCCCTTATAAAGCGAGCGATGCCGTTGAAGTCTGCAGTTTAAGATATCCAGATCTACTAGAAAAAGTGACAAAGTCTCCCAGGGTCAAAACAAGACAGTGGTACATAAGGTGTGAAACATCTTCTCCTTCGTCCACCGAAAGAAAGATAAATTAGGTAGGGAAGGGTGTGTGCGGCACAGAGACCGCACTTCCAGTCGGAGGCCGAATTGGCCCATTGTGAATCCCGTCTTAACTGGTTCTGGAGCTAAAGCTAATTAGTGTCAATTCGGAGCAAACCAATTCTTGATAAAAAAGAGCAGAATCGAAATTTCAACTTTTGCCGCGCAAGCCAGGTCCGCTAGGACTCTTGACCCCAGAGAGGGAGTCGGCGTTCCTGCAGAGCCGGGCCGTGGCACTTCTTCTTCATCTCCACAGCCTCTGCAGACATTACTGGAAGAGGGGTGCCATGTGATAAACATAGAACCGAACCACAGCTACGGCAATGTTCATTGAAGTGGGTCCCAGCCACTGAGCGTACCTTCCAATTAGTTGGAATTACTACTGTTGAGGCTATACTATAGCGCCCCAGGTCAAGAAACTGTTTGGTTTTCCTATGATTTAGCTCTAGTTTCCCTGGAAATCTTACATGAGCGTTCCAACGCCTAGAGACTCTTTTCAAAATGAAAATATGTATGACCGCTTGACACTCAACTAGACAGACGCCTACAGTGCGCCTATTGGTTCAACTAAGTATATCAAACAGTGTGGTATTATTTCTGGCAAGCTCATCAGCTTTCCAGCTACTAGTGATGCTCTTGTGGCCAGAGACCCATCGTAAACTCTCGCGACGCTAACTGGTCAATCAGAGACATGCAGCAGAAAGCGCTCCCAAGAGTTCCCAAGACGCGTGAGTAATTAAGTTGGTCCCGACTATCTTAGAAAGTCCAAATATTAGAGATAGCAATACTGAGTTCGTGTAACCACTCAAACGACAACAGGATCTCCAGGGTTTATGCTTGAAAACACTACAACGATCGGATAGGTGCGCAGGTAAGGAAATTCATAAGCTCTCACAGAAAACACTTTAACCATAGACCCTACTACATATACAATTTCGAGCGACACAGTTCTTGTGACACAACCGGGATTTGTAAATTCAGCCCAACGATTTTAGAGTGATCGAGTGGGCCGTCGGTCAAAATTCCGCAAATTGTATTTCCTAGACATTTCCGTGGAAAACCTTCTTGACACAACCGGAACTAGTAAATTCAGCTCAATGATCTTAGAGTGACCGAGTTAGCCGTCAGCCAGTTGTACATATTTCCTAAGATTTTTCGTGGGAAACCTTTGTGGTTCAATTGGGATTTGTAAATTCAGCTTAAAGATCTTAGAGTGACCTATATCCGTCCTAGGTAAGTAGTACATCCACCCTAAGTAGCCCAAATAACGCTTGTGTGTGGTTTTGTTGGCAATTCATTGGTGGTTTTTCCCTGCGGGGGAGAGAAAAACGAGCGTTGAAACCATTGGTCATAGTGTACAAACAACCTAATGTCCATCCTAGATCCACCTTATGGTTCGCCCCAAGCCGGTCTTTACTTTGCGGACAGCGGCCATCTTAGTGGACTGTCCGCTTAGAAGGAATCCAATCACAATAAGTAAAACATTTCTGAGTAAGAGGAGAATACACTTAGACTTTCGATCTACGTGGATTGTGTGCTTAGAAGGAATCCATTTATGGGGAGTACAAAGTGTTTGGGTAGAAGTAGAGCATACTTAGTTTTTCCGAAAAAGATCCTGCATCAAATTTTGTTAATAGAAAAAATAATTGCACACTCAGGGGTTTGTCAACAAAAGAAATAAAACAAGCAAAAACCCCGTCATCGCCTGATGTGACACTTAAAAAGGAACAGACCTAGTTTCGGTAACGAGATGTTTTGACTTATTGAGTAAGCGAAGTGATTCAGAAGTACTGAAACCGTATCTCCACTAAAAGGAAAACATCTAGGAAGCGTTGTCATCGCCTGGTGTGACAAAGTGAGAAATGTGCACAAGAATCAAATACATCTGAAAAGAATTGCTAAAAAAGCAAACATTTGCTGATGAGTCGCTATGAAAGCCAAATAAGAACAACGATGATTCAAAGTAAAGTCCTCGTCAAAAAATGTTAACTTATAAAAAATATCTTCATGGAATCAGATGCATCTGACAAAAGTTGTTGAAAAGTAGCCAAGTTTCAGTGATGAGTCGTTATGACAAAGTAAATGAAAATAAGCGACGATGACTCAAAGTTAGATGTCAAAACAGAGAATTCTTAACTTTTATAAAATTTGTAGGTTGATTTTTGAAACACAGTTGACTTAGTGTTGTAAAACGGCACTTCAACCATTGGAATACGAATCTTAATTAGAAACTACCATATATGAAAACGAGTTGCTATGACAATCAAAATGAGAACCGGCGACAATGATTCAAATTCTGTAATGATCAGGTTTTTCAATATGTACAAAATATCCACATACATCGAATCAGATATACATGAAAATTGTTGTTGCAGAGATTGAAATTTGGAAACTAGTCTTTAGGAGAAATATAAACATGCGAAGACAATTCAAAGTCGTGTCTTATACTTGTATATTGATCTTTTATACCTTTTGAACTATCTCAAGTTGATTTCTAGAATATTTTTACGTTATTTTAGTCTTTGAAAACGATATGTACGTTTTAATTTTGTTTAAATCTATAGCAAAGTGAGTATCGAAAAAATTCTTTAGTTAGAATCACTGTTTTTCGGAAAGGGTTTTTTCTAAAACAAAGCCACTCAGAGGTAGAAAGCGCTTTCGCATTTGAGTTTTCAAAATCTGTTCAATTTGTATCGCAATATTGGAAAAGCTCTGTAAATGACTTTGTACCCATTATTCTCCCGCTGAAGTTTTTGCTTGAGTACCTCGAAAAATACCATTAAAACATTCACCCATTTCGAGTACTTACTTATGAAATGATTTGTACTGCAACGTTATCAGGCACGTTGCCAATTGCAAACTTTTGCGAATTTTATCATTTGACAGCTGTCAAATCATTTCACTGTGATTTGCGACAAGTCCGAGTACGGAACGTGACGCGCTGACGTCAAATGCTCGATGCACGTTAAATCATGTCGCCATTCAATTGTCCGTGTCAGACTTAAATGACGCTGACGCCGCACAACAAAACTGAACCGACCGAACCAAACCCGATTCGAATAGAATAGAACGAGCCTAGGCCGATTGCTACTGCAGCCAACTAATGTGTGCGCGGCGCTTACTTGTCGGCCAATTCAGACAATCGTTTTGAATGCTAATTACGGTTATTTAGTTGCGGCACTGAATCATGCACTATTTTTAAGACTTTTTTCCGGATTGTGTTTTCCATTTTCCGTACCATTTCGAATCAGTGCCATAAAGTGCAGCACATCGCTTAAAAACAAAATGGTTTCAGTTGGCGGCTCGAGGTGCGCTTTGTTAAGGGGGAGATTCTAGTACCATTTTTTTTAATTTAAAAAATTTAAATTTTTGGCACTTTTTAAGAATTTTTTATTATTTTTGTTTAATGTTTTTAGGATGTTGATTTTCGAACACTGAAAAATTATTTCTGATTTTGAGCATTTTCTTAAAGTTTTAAGTCTTTCGGTACTATTGGGATAATACGTCCCAGCAAGTTTTTAAGGATCCCCAAAACAATCGCTCAGATCTCTTGACCTACACGAAATATTTATTCCCCGGATGAAAGGAATATTTCAAAATTTATGAGCATCCAACATAATTTTCAAGCCCCAACCTTCATAGCATGGAAACGTTTCTACCGAGAAACATCAAACAAGTCAATGAGCCCAATAAATCACGTTGCTCTTAACCCTTCGTTGACCAATTATCAGTACAATTGTTTCTCATTAGAAGAGTTTTCTTCAAATTTTGAAGTCAATAGACCCATTGAATCATTTTTCTCCATACAAACTGTTAACCCATTGATGACCTTTTAGATTTTGATTTTCAAAAAAGTGAAAAACACATAACTAATGAGTACTCACTTAGTATTTCGTAGGAGAATATAGGCTCCTGTCTTCATTTATGATATTGTAAGGAGCTTTTAGACCTCAACTTACTTAGCTCTACTCATTTAAGAATTTTCTTATAAGCGCTCTTAACTAGTTTTAAGCCATTGTATTTATTTATCTATTTATTTTTTATTAGTCTTGTACACCATAGGCTTATTAAACTTGACATGAAATAAACTTTCCTACACAGGTCCAAATTTCAACACGTTTGAAGTCAATAGCTTCATTAGTTTATGTTTTTTTCATGGTTTTACTGCCCCTATTAGATTTTGACGTAGTTTTTTAATTGCAAAAAAACTGAAGAACATGTTGAACTCTGTACTGTACTCTGTACTCTGAACTGTATTTTTTATTCAAGTATTTTTACCAACTTTGAAATCAATAGATCATACAACACAATTTTTGGCCCTTTAGATTTTGAGTTTTAGAAAGTCCTGTCATAGTGAGAGTTCATGTTCTAAACTGAACCTACAATTCAAATTAAATTTTTAATAGTTTTTTAAGGTATTGGGTCGCAGTTTTGAAAAATTTGTTCAAGAAAAACGCTTTTCAAGTTTTGTTATCCCCTTCAAATCTCTGGAACTAAAAATAGCACTTTTTTGAAAAAAAAAGAAATTTTGTTTTAATTCTGAAGTCGAATGCCCCCTTAACAGTGTTCGGACAATGGCTGACGGGCGCGTGCAACCATAACGTGGAAACTAGGTTTGCGGTGGGAGGCGGCGATGGCGAGCAGTTTTCGATGCGATGCCGGTCGGTCAGAGGTGAGTGACAGTCATTGAACAGGCAGCCAATATGTATGTAGGTACATATGTATAAGTATAATACAATTATGACTACATACATTTAGTATGTAGACAATTTCATTATACATATGGACATACATAAGGCTGCATGTGTCATACGACGCGTAATTGCTGTCACGGCGGCATTGGCGGGCGCTCACAGCGATATCTGCATTCGACAAGTAGCGATGACAAATAAAGAAATACTCAAATTCAGTAACAGCACTTACGCACACACACACACACATACATACATGCAAGCAAACATTCTTACAACTGCAAACCAACGTAGCGTTTGTGTCTTTTGCATAAATTAGCTGACATTCTGCGCATCGCTTCGGGGCGTAGGTTGGCCGTCGTCCACTAATTGAACATTGCAATTAAGAGGTCAACATTGCGTTGGCCTACAGCCCACCATCGAATCGGTCCAGTGGCCGAGCACTAATCAATTCCAGTTGAAAACAACAGCCACAGATGTGGCTGCACTACTGTCAACGCTGCTCATTACAAATGGCTAACATTGATAACAAAAGCAACAAAAACCTAATGTTCTATAAAAAAAAAGCTCACTCTTATTAACAACTGACGGCAAAAATTCTATAAATTGTTGAATGCCAACATTTCAGGGTACAACAAGTGTAAAGCCGTTAGCTGAAGGTTAACTCATTCTTTCAGATAATCGTTTCATAAATTGCCGAATTTGAAACCACACAACGACATTGCACTAAACGACTCAATAATAGCTCAGCGCCCATCAGCACAAAGCAAATTACAAGCTGCAAAAATACTCTGCATATGTGTACTATTTATCATCAATTAAACAAAACAAAACAAAAAACAATCACACAACCACATTCATTTGATGCCGACTGAATTTTTGCGTAGCCGGCTGCGGTGAGCGCAGATCCTTGGCCCATATTTTGTTTTTTGCAAAAACGTAAACAAACAACAAAATATTGCCGTTCGCTTTGTAAGGTGTAAAGTGTTGCCGCGTTGTTTTGCTGTTAATGGTAAATAGTTGATGGCAAATGGGTAATTCGAATATAGTGAGCGCCTTGCCAATTGTAGGCGATGTGGTGGCATTGAGCGATTACTTAACGAAATGAAGGTCCGATTTTGACGTTTCTTTTACGGCTTTTGTTAGGGTTCTTGAGTATAGAGGGGAACTATGCGCGAGAGAGAGTGAGTGAGCGAATTGAAGTTCTTGTTTTCAAGTGGTTCTTTATTACAGTTGACTATTTATTGAAATCTACAAAGTAGGCGCAACAAATTTTTAAATCATGCAGCAAAAGATTGTAATATGACTCACGGTATTTGCTTCACTGTTGGTTCAAAGCGCCCTTAAAACTAAATCAAAATATATTCTATCAGAATGGCGTTACGCATTTTAGGAACAGAAGAACAAATAATATTTAAATTTTAATGCCTTAAAATGTAATGGTTATGTAAACACATCAATTACATGTTCTACTCTATTATTCTATTATTTATGAAATGCTCCGAATTAAGTAGAAAGCCGCTAAAACTCTAAAGAATATGTTTTCAAATATGACTAAACCAACCCTAAACAAAGAAGAACGACTGCTCTTTCAGTAAGAAACGGCGAATCTAAGTAGCAAAAATTAAATTTCTATACGGGTATTCACACCGAGCTCGTTATTTGGTTAGTTGTTAGTTACCATAGTATAGCAATCTGCCAACACTCTCAGAGACATTTTTTCAAATATGACTAAACCAACCCTAAACACAGAAGAACGACTGCTCCTTAAGAGAGAAATGGCAAACCTTCTACTTACATAAATCAAATTTCTATAGGTGTATTCACATCGAATACAAATAATACAACAATAATACAAATTAAAGATGAGATCTTATAACCCAAATTGGTTAAGCAAAACTGGTATTAAAACTAAATTCAAGTATCTCAAGAGCGCATTAAACTCTGTGATAGTCGATACTAGAACTTTGTCTAACAATTTTATTTAGTTTGAAAGCATTCAATTCCACATTATTAATTTTGCTCGCCCTTTTGAATAGCAAAATCAATATTTATTTCTATTTAATTCTATTTAATAACTAAAACATTTAATTTAGCTGAATACATATATAACAACACTACAACACTTCCCAATATAATTTAGTGCTTATCTGTCACATCTTTCTGTGCTTATCTGTTACTGTCATTTCCACTCGTTATTTGTTCTGATAGTGACAACTCGTTGCGCCGCATCTGGTTAGTTAGCAACTATGGGACTTATCAGCCGAATTATCGCACTATGTACCGGAGCCGACTTATGAAAATTCACCCACACAGATCTATGAAACATGCATAAGTATGAATGTATGTAACGAAAATGAGTCAAATTGTTGTATGCAAATGTGGAGCAGATTTATCGCGGGCTTTTCAGTAAAACAGTAAAAATCACAGAAATCAGAATGTTGATAACGTATATATAAGTATATGTCTGTAGTTATTTTTAAATGCTCATAAGTATACATATGCCTATAAAATACTAGCAGAACCCGGCGGCTTTGCACGTACGAATTTTATGATTTCATTGAAGTAATCTTCACTCACTTAAACCTTCCGCTACAGGTTTTTACTGGGGAAAGTTAAAATTTTAAATTTTACGTTTTAGGCTTCTATGTGGTTATGTTAGCAATATTCCATAAGAAATTTTTTAATTTTTATACTCGGACCCTGTATTTTAGAGTGTTTTTCTATGAGAGCAACCACATCGTTGTGGCTGTAATAATTACTTAAACATTAAACTTTTTACGCATAACGAAAATTTAAATATTTCTTCATTTACTTCAGCCAAAATTAAGAAAAAAAGAAGTATATAAAATCAAAGAAAACGTCAAATTAAAAAGTTCTCTAATTTTGTCTGCTTCTTCTTCCTTCACTATGTCAAGATATACCATTAAAAAACGTGTATACTTCTCTTCTTTAAACTTAAATATTCAGTTTATTAATTTCGTATTTTTCCTAAAACTTCAAACTATTCTAAAGACCAACAAAAAAATGTATTCTTGCAACCATAGAGGATGCAGACGTCCACAAAGTAGCATGTTGCCATATGGCAACCAAATAGCGAAAGGGTTAATGATTTTATCTGATGTTAAGTTATGTTTATTCGCATAAACTTCTAACAAACTTTTACCTCGCCTGATGTTGATTGTCAAACACCGAAAAGCATGATTGAATTATTTTTGATTTTGAAATTCACTTCAACCTTTTTTGTTAGTATCACAATGAGCCATAAGTTGTGCTTATAACCTAACCTAACCTATTTTTGACACCATCTGATTTTAATGAAAAAATACTTGTCTAATTATTTCTTATTTTAAATTCATTTCCCATATTTAAAGTCAATTAGCTCATTAAATCATGTTTTCCCGTACAAAATGTTAAACCATGGTTGACCCCGTCAGATTTTGATTTTCGAAAACAAAAAAACTTTGAAAAACTTGTGTCTTTTTGTAATTGTACTGAATTTTGTGAAGTACTTTCACCTAGTTTGAAGACAAAGAGCCGAAAAAATCTTGTTTCTCTATCATATTTCTCCAACCTTAACCCATTGTTGACCTCGTTAAATTTGATTTTAGAAAAAATAAAATTACTTGTCGAATTATTTTTTATTTGAAGTATTTTCACCAAATTTGAAGTCAAAAGGCCCAAAAAATCTTGTTTCTCCATAGAATATTTTAACCTTCCATAGAAACGTTTAACCCTTTGTTTACTTCTTTAAGTTTTGATTTTCACAATTATAAAAACACTTGTTTAATTATTGCTTATTTCAAGTGGTTTCACTAATTTTGATGTCAATAGGCCCATCGGTGCATTTTTTCTCGAAGTCTTCGCGTATACGAACCTTAACCCATTATTGACCTCGTTAAATTTTAAAATTCTGAAAAAATAAAAATTCTTGTCGAATTCTTGTTTATTTCAGTTTTACTTATTTTCACCGTATCGCTTTTCCATACAACATCTTAACCCATGTTTAGCCCCTTTAGGCCCCGATATTCAAAAACTCCCATCTTAGTGGAGATTCATTTTGTGAAGCGGAACTATAGTTCAAATTTCAAGTTTGTAGCTTCAGCGCTTTGGGCTGTGAGATAATGAATCTGTCAGTCAGTCAGATCAAATAATTATATGTATATAGATTTTAATGGGCTTAAATTAATCGAACTTAACCCTTTCCGACATGAAAGGGTTAAGTAACTTAAACTCAAACTTTTAACACAAATTTAGCTATTCAAAAAAGAATTCAAGCGTCTTATTTAAAGTTCTCAATTTTCTGCTATAAGTGCCGATATCTTAAAAGGCAATTAGGATATTATTTGAGTCAATCTTTAAACCCATGATGCTTACTCACTACAAAGTCACGGCCACTGTATAATTTGTTATAATTTATTTTCAACATTTTCTCCTTCATATACGGCAAATATTTCAATTAGCCAAAGATTTACATTTAAACAATGCCTTGACTCGTGCGATGTTTATTTCCAATCTTTTTATGGTTTTTCTGGAATGTATGATTCTTGGGAAAACGTTTTATTTTAGCAAAGAAACTTATAAACAATCACAAGAAAGCAAAAATTCATTTATATGCAAAATAAAATATAGCAGAAAAGATCAGAAAACCAATGGCAAATGCGCACAATGTGTATAAATTAACACCCACAATCGGTTACTCATAACTTGTATGTAGGCGTGTAGGTGTGTAAGTAGTAGTGAGTCTATGGAGCCGATGATTACACATTTTATTAGTGCCATGAGCAGAGTTCAGGGGTGAGCATCCATTCTATGAATGAACGAATGCGCACTGGAAGCCATAACGAGTGAACGGGTGAGGGCGGAGCACGGCGTAGTAGGTGCTGTAAGCCAAGTTATGGGTTGGGCCAATCACCTTCACCCCCTTAAGGCCGACGACGCCTAGTTTGTGGCACTTGTGGCCGTTTGTAATGAAGATCGCTTTGGGTGAGCGACGGCCACCCGGCAAACCAACACAAACAGACAACTTTTCAACTCTCTAAACCAACCATTCAACCATCAATCCATCCATCATTTATTCATTCATTCATTCGTTCATTTAGTGCAGCATTCATTGTGGGTGGAATGCGATTGTTCATCGCACGTCTCACTTTACTTTTTCTCAATTGATCTCCACCACAACAGTCATTGTGTTGTTGTCTTTATTATTGTTGTTATTGTTGATGCAGTTCATAGCGCTGTTGCCCCGCTTGAATGGCACTTAAACTTGACCTTTATTTCCCACACAATCAGATACAAGCAGAATTGGTCGGCTGGCATGAAATGTGCTTTTTTTGTTGATTTATTTATTTTGCTATTGCAATTCGGCGACGTAGGGAACCGCGATGTGACTGTCGGTGGAACGGTACTTGCACTTTTGTCAATTTCTTCACTTTAGTTGTGTTGTTGTTTGTTGTTTTTCAATTTGTTTGGTTCTGGATTCTTCTTGTTGCTGTGCAGTTATGCACTCGTATGCAAATTTTAATCAAGAGTCAGAGTCAGTTGTGGTCGTTTTCCTAGTTGCGAAATCTGTTGATTTATTTTCCCGCAAGCAGCCATTGAATCATCTTTTTCATAAACTTTGAACGACTGTGTTGTAACGAGCATGTATTAAAATTAGAAAAAATATAAATAGACTTTTGGCCATAAATGCAAATCGCTAACCTCTAAGAGGAGACCTGAAAATAGGTCACCTTAGCGTCGTAACTTAGGAGTCCATGAGAACACAAGCCTACTGAAAACATGGAAAGGTAAGTTTTTGAACAAACTCTCGTAGTATCGAAACATTCCCAGGCATCTTTCTTTAAAAAAAATGCATATTTTCTCTAAATTACGCATTACATTTCATTGTTGTGTAGGCATCTGAACATCATTTCACAGTCAACATTTTGCGACTTTGAGTAAAAATTTACATACGTTGAGTTATAAGTCGAAAGCGATACGTGACATGACATATTATTCAACAGCATTCAAAACGCTGTCATCCATTGCATTAAAAACCACTCATTAATACTGTTTTTTGTAGACAAAAGTAATAAACTGTCAAATTTTATGAGCGACTATATTTTCAAGCATTATTTTAGCTTATTTATTGGTGAAGTGCATTGTGCAATTTATTTGTTTTCCTTTTTTATTATTTCTTATTTATATTTTGTTTTCGTAGTTTTCAATTTTCTTACAATGTATTTTTGTTTTTAAAATAATTGATTTACTCAAAAGGTTTTCGACACATTTCGACACAATGCACAAAACAATTCTTAAATTAAAAACAAAAATCATAAAAATCGAAAAACTCCGCCGTTGACAAGGTCCTGTCAACGCAAAACAAAGCAAAACAATGTGAGTCGTGCATTGGCATTGTTGTAATTCGCTCATTACCAATGCAAAACTGAAGAGTGCAACTGAAAATCCATACACACCGATCGTCGTTGCACTCAAAACGCCTCCACGCCAGTCAAATGCAACAATAACAACTCGCAAAGCAATTCCAGCAAGCCCAACTAACAAACAATCTGTCTGTCAGGCTAGCAGACAGACAGACAGACAGGCAGTAAGTCAGTCTGACATTTGTGCGGACAGCCACCCGCGCCTCAATATATACAATTTTCGACTCTCACTGTTGTTTGTACATAATCCATACATATTTACATGCTTGCATTCATACATAAATTGATAAACTCGAATGTCTATGTATAGAAAATGTGTTTGTTTTTGTTGTTGGCTATTGTTAATGTTGCTAGTTTTGCGGTAATTGCATGCAATAGGAACGCGCCACACTGCGTTTGGAGGCCATTTGTAATGTGGTATTTTGCCATTTGTAATATGGTATTTTGCACAAATAATACAAATTATGCTAACAATTATCTGCGCTCGACAACAATGCCGAATACCAAACGATTTTTGACGAATATTTGTTGTCGAAAGAAACTGTGCGCCGTCGATGATTTGCTTGGTATTTGGTTTGAACAACATTTGATTTTCTTGTTTAATAAATTGTTTAAATTTTTTGGTAATTGCAAAAAATATTCAACATTTCCAATTCAAGGCAAAAAATGCTTTATAATAACTTTTTTTAATTTTGATTAAAATTGACAAATTTTCTTTATGTGAAACCAATATTTTAGGTTCCGAAAAACTTGGCCAAGTTTCTTTTTAATGGCAAAAATTGAGGAAAATCCGAACATTAATGACGTCACGCATTCAACTTATTCTCTCTCAGTCACTTACTCTCTTTCAACTTATTCTCTCTAAGAGCTACTAAACTCTTTCACGACTAATCTATAGAATATACAAATTAATGTTTGTTCTGACTGACTGATTGACTGACTGACTGATTCATCATCGCCCAACCCAAACCGCTGAAGCTTCAAATACTTCAAATCAAAAACAATTCAAAACGTCATTTAAGTTTTTCGAAAATCGAAATTTAACGAAATCAACAATGAGTTAAGCTTCATATTCAGAAAGGACATAAGCAACATTATTTAATGGGTTTTTTTACTCCAAACTTAGTAAAAGCACTTCAAACGAGAAATAATTAGATACGTGCTTTTCATTTCTTCGAAATCAAAATCTGACGTGGTGAACGATGGGTTAAAAGTTTGTATGGAAAAACAAGTTTTAATGTTTTTTTACTTTAAACTTAGGAACTATAATCAGTTCAATTAAAAAAGAATTCAACACGGGTTTTTCATTTTTTCGAAATCAAAATCTGACGTGGTCAACGATGGGTTAAGAGTGAAATAAATAAACTAATAGGCCAATTGACTTGAAACTTGGTTAAAGTGCTCCAAATGTAATTTGACACGTGTGTTTCCACGTGTTTTAATTTTAATTAATTTTAATTAAATTTTTTTTAAATTAATTTTAATTAGTTTTAATTAAATTTTGTTTTTGAAATTACTCAAAATCCAAATTTTATTTAATTAGATTTTTTCGAAAATGAAAATTTAATGGAGTAAGCCGCGGGTTTAAAGTTTGTATAGAGAAACATGATTAAATTAATTTTTTTTCGAATTCAAACATAGTGAAAGCATTTGAAATGAGAAATAATTTGACACGTGTTTTTCTTTTTTTCGAAAATCAAAATTTGATGTGGTCAACAATGGTATAAAAGTTTGTATGCAAAACGATTTATTAATCGGCCAGTTGACTTCGAACTCTGTAAAAATGCTCCAAATGAGAAATAGTTTGAAAAACGCGTAGTTTTTAATTTTTTCAAAAGCAAAATGTGAATGGGTTAAAAGTTTGTATGGGAAAACATGATTTAATATTTTTTCAGTAATGGTAAAAGCACTGAAATTAATATTAATTTTTTTCATTAAAATCTGATGGGTTCAAGAAAAACGTAATTTATTGGGCTCATTGACTTTTGATTTGCGTACAAAACTGCCGGGCTCTGCTAGTGTAACATGAGTGGGTGATCTGAAAAGTTTCAGACCTCAACATGAAGATGGCAGCACTCCCCACAATGAATGGTAGGGAATCTCTTTGCGTCTCTATTGAAGCATAAGTATTGAAAAAAATTTCAACCATTTTGAATGTGGATTTGTTGTTTGGCAATGGTTTGAGTGAGTCGATTTGAGTGTTGTTGTGATTTTTATTAATTTGTTTTTGAAAATCAATACGCCTAAGCAAATTTAAGATCAGTTTGACGGGGAATGTGCAGCATTGTTTACCAATTTTAATTATTTACTAATTTTAACTAACCCGTTCCAGTTTGGGAGACAGTGAACGTTTGGATTGTACAAAAACTGCAACCACTGATCATTAAATCGCTCAAGTTCGCCGACGAATTAAAGTGAACGGGATAGCAGAGGCCATGAATATGTCCAAAGAATGGGTTTTTTACTTGTAAAATCAAGGTTCAGGCATGAGAAAGCTGTCCTTGCTGGGTGCCACGTCTGCTCACGTTAGACCAAAACGTGTTCAAATGGACATTTCTAAAGCTTTATTTAGACGGCTTAAAAGGATGGTAGAAGTGTAGGAGACTATGTAGAAAAATAAGAATAAATTTGAGTAAAAACTGTTTTGTATCTTTGTTAGGTCGTAAACTTTTCAGGCCAGCCTCGCATGTCTTCCACATCAAATTTGTACTATCTGCAGAAAGCAAAAATTGCATATGGAACACATATGTTTCATTAATAGTTAATGAAGGCTTAAGATACATTTCACGTGCTTAGTTAAACACCAGCAACACTTTTCAAACCCCATCCCCACAGCGCGACGCAATCAAATTTTTCCTCCAACAAAAGTAGCCCACACAAAAGTTGCTCCCACATGGCCCCGTTCGTGTATCTGGCGGCACGTTTTAACGGCTTATCTAACCGCCAACTGCAGCTTTGATATACGACCATAGCTCGACTGTTGACTTTCATGAACATTGTACAAACTTGTTTCTAGCCGCGCCCCGAATGAGCGCAGCCGCTGATAGCGGACACCCGCTGCTATCGTTTCTTCCCACTTCTAAGCGTGTTTTCTTCTTCTTCTTGTAATTTTTCAATTGTAAACTCTGATAGCGCTATATACGCGCCCGTCCGACCGTCGGCTGTGTCATAAATGACAAGAACGATATAACTAAATAAATAAACGGAAAAGTAATAAGTTTATACGATACAATAAAAATTAGCGCACATAAATGTTGTCTCAAGTGCAGCCAGTTTTCTTCTTCGTTTCGTTTTTGTTTCATACCTATTTATTTGACTTTTGTATTTTGCCAAGTATGCTTAGTGACTGATAATGTCGCACAGCTTTGTTCACGAAAAATTACATTATTCCATTATACAATCGGACAAAGGCACTTCAAAAGCAACGTGTGCGCTTAAAAGGGGCGAAATCTGTGCGAAATGCCATAAATCAATTCGATTGGATGTTTTTCTATTGTTGTTGTTGTTTTTTACAGTGGTCACATAAATCATTTAGGTGTCATAAAACTGTACATTGCATTGAAATTGTATGAAATTGTGAATAAATTAATAGAACGGAATTAGTAGCGGCGGACGTGAGTTTGAGTGAGTATTTAACACTAGAATGCCCGGAATAATCAACCTTTCCTTAATGCAACCATATTACGAAAATTTGTTGAAACAATATTTTTAATTTTTTATTTATTTGATTTAGCTTGAGATAAGTAAGACTGGCCACTCAGACCCTCAGTGAGCTCCTTACGAAGCCGAGTAGGCTGTGAAGACTGTGAAGCCCACTTAGGCCATAAAAGCCCACTGTGGTACCACAATCAATCGAGGTTAAGTCCGCTCACTCATAGAATTATGTAGTTTCAGCTCCTTACGAAGTCTGGAAGACTGTGAATAGTCCTATCGGCTAGAGCCCCTAGATTGTTGAAAAACAAGTTGGCGTCTTCTAGATAATGCAGAACAAGTGCATGGAAACTCAAGTGTGTTTTTAGCAATTATGGTTTTCATCTGGTCTCTTTTTAGTGAGAACAGTTCTTTAGAACGGCGGAGGTTTAAGGTTGCCTTCAGCTCAGCTTAGGCTAGTTACTTGTATGACGCTTGTATGAGTATGAGATACTAAGCGTTCTTATGTCTTGAATAGCCTAAGTATTCAGTTGCACCCTGCCGAACGAGCTTGTCCGCTCTACAATTCCCACTATGTCCCGGAACCCAGCATAGATGAATATGAAACTGCCGGACAGTCTCCCTCCATCAGACACTCCTTGATGTTGTTAAAACTGCATCCTGAGCTCTAAGAGCGGATTGACTGTCCTAAAGTATTAGGATATCTCTTGCCAATATCCCTCTTACCTTACTTAAGCCAATTAGAAGCTGCGCCGATTATTGTGACCTCAGCCTGGGAGACGCTACAGTGATCTGACAGCCGAAGCTTCAAATTGAGATTTGATTTTTTCGCGTAAATACCACAGCCCACCACGCCAAGCAACTTGGATCCGTCCATATATATATGGACATCACCGCTTGAGGGCATTCGGCTTTAAATGGGATTGAAATCCTTATTAAAGGAAAGCTTGGGTGCCATGTAAACTACATTCTGAGATATGCTGTTGAATATTTAAGTTGAAAAATGTTGAATGCCCATTGCGTTCGACTTGCCTTTACCGGTAGGCAATCGAGTAGCAGAGACCTCTCTCGAACAACAAAACTTGCACTCTGTAAGACGCTTATTCTGCCCGTTTTTCTTCATAGCGCAGAAGCATGGACACTGTTGCGTAACGACAAAGCGGCCCTTGAAAGGAAGAAGCTTCGCAAAATCTTCGTCCCTATTCATGTTGGCGACGACTTTTGGATACCAACCAACAACGTAGCGCAGCGAATTAACATCCAGTGGCTATGCTCTCTGAATCTGAAAAAGTTGTTCGACGCGGTAGTTGGAAGCAAAGAGGGAGAACGTATCTCCGGTAGACCGATGCCTTATCTTCTCTTGATGTGATCAACTGGAGAAGGCGCGAGCAAAGCAGAGACGTCTGAAGAGATCTTTTACGACAGGCCGTAAAACGGTACTGAGTTGTTATAGCCAGTTGAGTACTTAAGTAAATGGGAGTGAGCCTTCTCAGCTAGTGAGAACAAACCGGCAATTCAAGCTTAAATCAAGTTTTAAAACCATTTTAACGCACAAAAATTGTAAATCAAATTTTACGCTTATGCGAAATAAATTACCTGGTTTTACCCCAAACAAGTTGTGGTCATCAATTTTCGGAAAGCGCTTTTTTATAGTGTTGCCACCTGTAGCTGACAGTTTATTACAAAAAGTAGTTAAACTTTAATAATTTATTTCACGTGTTATTGACTGAAATACACAAACGTCCGGCGTGCCAAAATAGTAACAACAACGCAAAACGTAATCGCTCAAATTTTCGGCCGCAAATTGCCGCCGAGAGTAGCATCGAACGTCGGGCGTGGGCGCGAACGAGTGCGTGTATACACAGTTTTATGGCCCTGTGATGGTTGTTGTTTTTCTTTCATAATGTATCGTTTTGTTAACATTACTTAATTTTTTTATGTTTAGTAGTAGGAGTATAAAAAATTTTGCTAATAAAAGCGCCAAAAACGCATTTCTTTGTTTTTTTTTTACTTCTCCCACTTTTTATTGCGTTACGCAGTAATTAAATTAAACAAAATGAATAAAAACATCACAATGCCATACAAAGTGTTGAATGGTTTTTTTGCATACCTCAATAGTACAGAAAATCAAGCGTGAAATTATTTTTAATAGCCGTTGAAATAGTATAGACAAAGGTAGAAGAATTGCAAAAAATTTAACAATAACACAAGAAAAAATACAATATTGCGCATTGCTGAGGAATGCAACAACACTGCACTACGTAAATATTTTCGCCATAATGGGCCACAAAGTAAATAATGAAAGGGTCGTGAACGTGCAATGAAATGTAAGCAGGCAATTTTCATTAAAAAACAAACATTTTTCTTTACCTTATCAATTCCAATTAAGAGTGTAGCTGATGCAATTTTAAATATAGTCAAATTCTGAAAAGAGAAAAACCAAACTTAAAAATTAGACATACAAATATTTTTTATGTTTTTTTATGAGTAATTTTTTTTTACATTCAATTTACAGTAGGAAAATAAACTGAACGAATTATGTATCTATAAATTTCAGTTTGAAATCTTCAAATAATACTGATGGATACCCATCAGCATGCCGGTTTACTAAGGACTAGAATTTGCTTTGGTAAAATTTTGTTGGAGCTACAACTAAGTTTTGAGGGACTTACAAAAGATGGCGTAACTAGCATTAAATCGCATCGGATCTGAAGTTTAATACGTGTAATTTCACTAAAGTGTAAAACTATAACTTTTTAATTCTCTAACCATGTCAACCTTTTTGCCAACAAAACATAATTTGTGGGAAACGTTGATCTCTCTGCACGACAAAGTTCGGCCACATGTTGAAAAACCGGGCAAGGAAACTTTGCAGGGGCGAGATGTCTCATCTCATCTATCGTATTGACCAGACTTTGCTGCTTCCAACTACCACTTGTTGTGGTCCATAACTCAAGGCCTTCATTTCACTTGTTAGGAAGAAGCCAAAAATCAGGTAAACTCTTGGATCGCCTCAAAAGATAAGATATTTGTTTAACATGGCCAAATGTCATAGCTTACGATAGATTCTCCAACATAAATTCCAACTCACTGACTTGTAAAAATCCTCATAACAGATCGATATGAAAACAATGCAATTAAATATTTGCTTACATCAAACTCGCGTCTTTGAAAACCTACGAAAATGCAGCCAAGACCAGGTGAACATGTATTATTCATTATTACATTCGCAACGACTTTCTCTATCAAACAATTTCCTTAAAGCAAATCTTTTGTCTGCAAAAATGTGTAAGATTGCACTTTCACGCCATAAATGCAAAGATATAATTTTGAAATAATTACAATTTGCACCATGTATTTCCTTATAATTTTGTGCATTTCAATTACGCGCCACTCGTAAATGTCTTAATACGAGCTGATTTCAGCTGCTGTGCCCGCTGACAGTGCAGCAATAATGCATTGCTCACACATTGAGCAATAAAACACGCAAAATTCCACACCGACAAGCGCACCCAACGCGGCGTATGAGTAATGCGCGGCCCCCACGCACGCACACAGCTATTCGTAAATGCCTGAAATTACATCATTGTATGAAAAACTGATAATATCGCCGACGCTCAGCATTTACGCTGTCAAACGTCGTCGGCATCAATTGCAGCCGACAGTGAATGCGAAGAGTCTTTAACCTCTTGAACAATAAGAACTGGAGCCAATACCGGAAATTGTGCAGTGTTGCCAACAACACAGAACGGGCCAAAGAAGTCAAGAGAACAAAGTAGTCTTGAGACAAAAACAAAAAATTAAAATTATTTTAAAGCGAAAAAAGTGACGTTCGCACAACTTGACAGTGCGAAGTATCGCATTACTTGCAACAGCAACAACAACAACAAACAACAACATTATCAGCCACTTCAAACCACAATAAAAGTGGTAACACTGCGTTGCGCTTTTCACTTCCGCGGTTATGAATGGAAGACAGGCAACAACTACACCATGGAAAATTGCAACAAGAAAAATGCAATTTTTTTGTTGTTTTTGTTTGAAATTTGTTTGCTTCTTGTGTTGTTTGGTTGTCGTTTGGTTTGTGGTAAACTTGACTTTGGAAATGAGTTCAGCGCGTTCGTTTAACTTTTGCCAAGCAAGCAACTGTTGCATGCGACTGATGCTGTAGGCGCTGTTGCTGTGTCGCACGCTGTGGCCATTGTTACATTGTTGTTGCTTGCTTGCTATTATAGACGATTGCAGTCAACGCCAACCACATCAACCACAGCGGTAAAGACAACTAGCTGACTGGCTCAGAATTACATTGGCAGCAACAATAGCAGCAACATCTTGATGACAATCGCCAATATGAGTACATAGCAGCGACTTCATCATCATACAACAACAATGACAACCAACAACACAACCATTCCACCAACTGGCGTTATTTAATGCTAAATTCACAACGGTCGCGCTCGATTTTGCCAGCCGGCGGTGCACAAGCACCAATAAAACAACAACAAACAAAAAGTACCGCCGTAATAGTAGCAGGTTTTTTTTTTTAGTAGTAAATGAAAATAATTGCCATAGACTGCAGTAAAAGTAGTAAATATTATAGCCGTAGTTATAGTGGAGGCTATTTTAATTAGTCGCTGTTACGCATTTGCCGCCACTGATTGAATTGTTTTGTTGCTGCTGTTGCGCTTTTACTTTAAAAAGGCAACAGCAACAAATTATTTGTTTACCTATTAAGGCTGTTTTGCAATTACTCGCACTTTCAGTTACCTTTTCTGCAATTATGCACAACATTGCCCAAACGGCAGTGAGGCTCGAAAATTGCGGCACCACTTCATGCCACTCACTGTGCCGCTTTGTGGTACAGTGACCTCCGCAGCTGACTTGTAGCCCCTGTCCGCATTGTCTATGAACACATAGACTACGCACATATCTGATAGATACAAACTTCTGGGTATCTCAAGTGGCATTAAGCGCAATCAACACGTTTTTTCAGTAAATATTTAATTGTTCTACAATTTGCGCTAACACGATGGTCACGCACAATGTGCGTCATTATGAATAATTCTAATTGAATTAAGCAATCGCTTGCAACTCGTAAAACTTTTTCTGAATTTCTAGTTGTTGACGCTAAAAATAATATAACATCACTCTTTGCACTCAGACAATCAATAAACAAAACTCATTCATTCGACTAACCCACTTGTAATTGACTCATGTCGAAATAGATGACTGCTAAATACATCAGTCTGACTGCTAAATATTTTATGAGGAGCTTTTTCATATGTGAAAAGTGCTACTAAGGGGTTCATGTTTATAGGTTGTTGCTTAAAAATCTGCCTTTTAAATTATATCTAATAGTAGTGCACTTAATTGAGCATACAGTTGCTTCAGAACTTTGAATACGGGGATTCTAGAAATACCTTAGATCTTTAAGAAGACTATAACCTCAAATGAAGCTCACTCCTTAGCTTGAGGGAAGCTTAGCTGAAAGTAATCACCGATCATGTGGCAAATTATAGCTTGAAATATAAAATTACATCCAGGAGATTAACTGCTCTGAGGAAGCAATAAAAACAATAAATAACGTCGCGGCTATTTCTCAGAGTAGCACATTGTCTTCTATCTGATGTTAATACGGAAAGAGAACGTCTCTCTCTCTTTCATCTAACCCCAGCGAGATCATAAACTTGATTAGTGACTTGTGTTCTTCTGCTTAAAATCTATTCGTCATCCGAAGAAATCCGCTTTTTTCCTGCGGTGTGAAGGAGCTAAGGTGCTCGCTTCTCATCACATTAACGCCAAATATCTCAAACCTGATTCGTGCCATAGTCTCACAAAAAGTGGTACGCCGTCTCATCATTGTCTCCATAGGCAGGACACAGCACACTCTCAGATATGTCTACCTTCCTTTTCCATGTGATTTGCCCATAGAAAATTACCCGGGAGTGGCAGAACAGGCTCAGGGCCAATAAATACAAAACCCGCTACACCTCACAATTCTCACGTATCCCGGCACCCAAGTAAGCATCAAGCTTTTATTACTGAACCATATTCTCAGAATGCATGCAGCAGAATTTTTGCGCCAACATGGATGAAAAGCAGAGTAAGACCAAAAAAATCTTGGAGACCATAGTTGAAAAGAAAGCAGATGGCTTGGATATCAGAAGATGAAAGTAAATTGCTTGAGATTGGCAATACTGGGTTAATAAATTGGGAGATATCTTGGTTCAACCAGGAGCGTTGAGCCAAAAATTATGATGACTTCAAGCAATGGCAGAGCTTCTCGATCAGCGAGATTGACTTCTATTATACTTTGCTAACTTCTGCTAACTTTCACTGAAACTTCATATGAACGACAATGAAGACTGCTCTGGGCTGATATGTAAAACTTCAAAGATTTTAGTTCATGTTCCGGAATCTTATGTGAACCCAGCCTATGTTTTCTTACGAGTAGTAACACTCTTAACTCTTAACATTAGAAGACCATTGCGGCCATTTTGACGGTTTTTCATTTTTAAATATCTGTATTTTCTTTGTATTTCTATCAACTTTTGCTTTGATGACTTTTCGTTTTTTATCGGGTTCTACAATTAGTTTTACAATTAGGGTTCTATAATTACAATTAGCCAAATCCGAAGTGTACTTTTCGAGATTTCAGCGGATATAATATGTAGTCTTTCTGTAGGTATGGAAAACTTGCGGGCTTTCTAGTGTTAATTTTGATTTTTCAGACATGCGACCTACTATACCTAACTAAAGACTGGAAATCAAGGCTGCAAGCAATCACTTCTTGTGCGATTTTTTGGGGGCAGAGGAGTCAAAAGTTGCCAATATCTAACTAACATATACATAGAAGAGAATAGAATTTGATAGGGTTTGTTGCACTGACACCAGAAGTGCCCCCTTTAAGCTGTTAGAGAACATCCCCTCGACCTACCTTAGAAGCTTCGTTTATGTGCTTGATGTTCTCTTCTCTAAGCCAGAATTGGCACAGGAAGCGCATCCTGCAGCGACATGCCGCTTTGCAATGCAGGATGGTGTGCTCAGGAGTCTCTCTGCAGAGTCTACAGATGCTAACCTGCTCTAGCCGGATTGTATGTTGTTTCCCGCCGTTCGGATTCGGCGTTAAACTGTAGAACCCATCCCCTCCCTTTCCCTAACCGCTTGAAATGTGTGCTGTAACATATGTTGAAAAGACAGTGTTGCATACGCATTTCAAAAACGGGTGAGATATGAGATATCACTCTCATTTTCCTTCCCTATCCCCCATGGGTATAGTACAATGGTCCGAAATGGACTGAGTGCTATGGAAGGCTTGTAGCCTTCCTGCCCACCCTCAAATCACATCACATGTTGTTTCCTCAATTTGCAGTGCCCACTTAAAATACCGGTAACCTGTCTAAGCTGGATTTTCCCCAGTCTGAGGCATTCTTCACTCCATCTGGAGTTATAACCCTTAATAAAGATTTTCGATTGCCTAAAACCGGAGGCGTTAGATCAGAATTCTGAATTTCTGGTTCTCTCCTCAAGTCATAGTGACTCTGCTCTGGCGCTTTTTCCCAGTCCAATGAAGGGCTCCGATCCCAGGGGGGTCGTGGCTGCCGCAGTTCTAGCAAGGCGCCCGACTCCTCGTTACAGTCAATTCCTCTGTGTCCTGCAACCGAAAGGATTTTGATCTGGTTGTATTTGCCCAGTTCATTTAATGCCTCTATGCATTCCAACACTAAACCTGAGGTTATCTCATATGAGATTAGTGCTTTGATGGCTGCTTTACTATGGGAGCAGATGACGTTGTCCTGCACCCTGTAAGCACGCCTGAAATAAGCGAGGTCCAAATAACCCCCCCCCCCCCCCCCCCGTATACGTAACGTATACTTACTCGTACTTATGTATTTATGGCCATGATTTTGTACCAACATACAATACATCGAATATACTTATATTAAATACAAATATCTATTTGTCAAATTTTTCATTCAATATTAGACTCTACTCAACGAAAACCTCATGTAGCGCAAATCCGTTTATCGTTTGCCATAAGTAGCTGTCCATCAACTATTTAAATTAATAGCACATTTCAGTTAATTAAAAATAAATGCCAACGAAAACATAGTTAATCATGTATGTATGTATGTATTCGAGTTATTGGCTGGAATTTCAGCTGGTCGCAAGTGCGCATAGCACACTTGGAGATAACGAAAGACTACACTGACTTCGGACAGAGCGTACGTCACCCTCAGTCCGTGCCCCGCCGCCAACCGAACCATTCATAAACTCGTCGCTCACAATGTGACAACTCGCGTAATCGGATAATCGCAGCGGCAGCAACAAAACTAGCAACAGTAAACTTGTTTGGAGCGGCTGTGAAGGGAGCTCGACTTGGTGTTTGGTTTGGCTTGGTGACGGCACCATGCGATGGAGATTTCAATGGAATGAGGTGGACATTAAATATTGCATTTGTCAATAAAAAACCAAGTATGTAAATATTATGGTTAGGCGCATGCGCGGCGTTATGCTCATTTCAATCGTGGCCGGCCGATTTGCGGCAGAAAACACGATTTTGCCTGCGATTGATTTGGATTGGATTGGAAGGAAATCGTTGGTGCAGTTCTCGGTGTTGTGGTTTGGTGTTTTCATTGTGTTGCTTGGAATTCAGCTCGATGAGAAGCAAATAAGCGCACAACTGGCACACGAGAAGCGGCAAAAACGCACAACGCAGCGGCGCAAAAACTCGTTTGGCATAAATACAAATATGAGTTAATAGTCGAGCGATGCCGCTGGGCAGTGCAACGACGGGTGGTATGGCGGGGCGGCGAAAAGTTTCTAATAAATATTGACGTTACATTTAATAAATGCCGCGTCAGGCTGCGCAAATACGTAATGGCAAACGTGCCACCGCCTGGAATAACAACAACAACAAACAGCGAAGAAGCAAAAACCAAACTAAAGTCAAACAACGGCAACAGCGACAACACTCACAACCGCAACAATAACAACAAGAACAGCGTTAGACCGCGCAATCAGAACCAACAAATGGTGAACTAACGGTGCAATCGTTAAGCGTTTAACGATTAGCAATCAAGTGTGTAGTCATGTTTTTGTTGTTGTAAAGTAATTAACCCATAATTGAGAAATACAAATTAATCGGCTATCGAAACGACGAAAAACTACAACCGACCAAAAGCCACAACAAACAAAAGTCATAGGCAACAAAAAATGTTAATACAATAAAAACAACAAAAATACACAACAAAACCACAATTCAAATGGTGCTAAGTGGACGCTTTGGGGCGTTCCGAACACAAACTGGAGCATGTGAAAATTAAAGCCACCGGACTGAATGCACGCAAACTGCTGAAAAGGCTGCAGCACAAAAACAAAAACATAAAATGCCTGCAAAGTGTCCAAAACTAATTTGGAAATAGGTGTCTGCCTACCAACGGAACTGCGAAATGTGTAAGTTGTTTTTTTTTTGTTTTTTAATGTAGAACGAATACTCTGTGTAAACGATTTTCTACGTTTAATCGTAATTTAAACTAAATTGGATTACGTAATTATTGAAAATAGTTAACAGCACAAATTGCTTAAAGAAATGATTTGAAATTCAATGCTTTTGATTCGTTTACATGTAAACGATTGGGCACTTTTCGTATTCCATAAAGATGAGGTTCTGAGTTGATATGGATTATTTTTTCACTATAACCAATACTCAGAGATCAGTGGCGCACACAGCGGGGAGGGGCAGATTGGGGGTCCAACCCCCCAAAACAATAATTACTTGTACAAAATATGGTTTCAAATGGTTTTCGGTTCAAAAGTTGTACGCAAAACTTCCCCAAAATGAAATCCTGTGCGCGCCACTTCAAGGGATATACTCGAACTGATTCGGAAGATATTATTTAAAAAGGCTATAACTTTTGAAGCGCCACAGTTGCAACTACAAATGTCAATAACGATTGGAAAGCGACACAATAGCCCTAACAAACTTAATCTCAGCGTTTTAACGTCATAAATGCTATTATTGACCGGGAAAAGTGGACTGTGACCTAAAGAACCTTCTGTACCCCTCATATAAGTTGAGCCTAAGACTTTATATAATGTAACCCAAATACAATTGTCTTTGGAATCCAAATATTATGGCATATGACATATGTATTATGGCTTTATTCGAAATTCCAAACCTTTTGATTTTCATGCATATGGTTGCCACAACTTTCTTCGCAGTAGCACATCATGTGAACTCCGTTTTCCATGAACTTATTGATGACTTCTGGCTTCATCTCAGGAATGACTTGGACGATATTGGCCTGCAAGATTTGAGCCGTTTCTATATTATTCACGTAGCATCAAACTTTAAAAGCACTCCACAAAGAAGTCTATTTGACCCCATCAAACCGCAGTTCCGAAGTAGCCAATTGACATAATTTGACTTTTCTAAACATGCTCAAAAGATCAATTGCTTGATGGAAATGTGCCAGATTGAGAGATTTTCTCCGCCTCTTATGAGAAGTTTCAGGAACTAAAATGGTTTAGAAGAAAGTTTAGTCGATTTTAATTTTCAATTGATGTGCTACCGAACGATTATCGAACTTAGTACGCAAAGTATTGATTACTTAAGTGTTGCTAGATTAGGATAATTTATCTCTAATTGGACCGGTGTCGTCAGATTGAGAGATTTTCGTTGCCTCTTAAGAGCAGTTTTAGAAGCAAGAATGGTTTAGAAGAAAGTTAAGGAAACTTTAATTTTTTATTGGCGGATTACCGAACGAATATAATATCCCAGATTAGGAAAAACCTCGGCCTTTTAGGAGGAGTCTTAAAAGGAAGAATTATTTTGGTGAAAATTAAAGAGACTTTAATTTTAATTTTAAGAGAGAGAGAATTCTTGGATAGAGTCGCACATTCTAGGTCCCACATTGTTGCCGATATGTACCATACGACAACAGGAACTGTGAGCATTGCCCACTAACAAGCGAGTCTTACAAACTTTGTGCTTCAAAGCCAAAACTTATGTTCAATAAACACAGTTTGTGAAACATACGGAACTTGCTTTGCAAAATAAGAGAGTAATATGTATTTTTCAAAGTTCTCACTCATTTGATGCCGCGGAGACAGTCGAGTTATTGAAAAAGAAATTCAAAATGACTTATAAAGACACCTGTACTTGGACCACCCTGTAGAGTTTTCTACCAATTTCTAGCCAATAAAATTAGCCAATTAAAATTAATCTTGTTCTGCGAGAACAATAGTGGAAAGAAAAGGAGTTCAAATTGTATTATTGGTTGAAGCCTGATTCGCACTCAAGACCCATATTTGTGGTCTCAGGACTCATATTTGTTATCTTTTGCACAAACCACTCAGCCAAAAGCTTTAAAAGTAAACCACTACTTATGGGAATTCAGCGTTTAATGCCAATCGGGAGTTCATACCAAGAGATTTGCTGCCTTGCAATATACCTAACAACAAGTTTACAATATCTAATAATAATAATAATAATTGACTGGCACGACAGCCCGCTTACGCGAGACTAAGGCCTAGCTTCCCGCAACCACCCGTGTTGTGCGTGTGAATTTGTACGCGGGTGGAAGGGACCTACAGTTTTATGCCGGTTCCGAACGGCAGGTTGGGAGCTTTTTCATAAGCAATTTTTACTCTCAGAGGTTTGCCATTTCCAGCTGAGAGGACAGCCACCGAAAGAGAAAACGAGTTTTCCCGTTATTTTTTTAGGTGTTATTACAAGCAGTATTGGAACCTGAGGTTGCTGCCTTCGACTCGCGGTCCAACGCACTAACCAACTGAGCCACGGCGGCTGCCGTATTACAATATCTACTAAATGAAAATTAACATTGATGTTTCTTGATAAGTGCTGCATAATTTTTTGCTCAACCAACCCAGTCACGTATCAATATCGCTCGCACAGTGAATGGTATTCAAATGTCATATATTAAAATTGAATGCAAATTGCTAGGAATTTCTCATGGAATTACAGAAATCCCAAACTCATTGGGTTGAGTCTTTTCCTTTTAATTAAACTCAATTATAGTTCATAAGTTTTCAACTTTAAAGTCAACTCAATTAAACATTACAAAGCAAGTGACTTTCATAACAATTCGACTCGTGCAATTCAAATCATATACCGGCAAAGATAGATATATGTACATACTCGTACTTACATATAGACATACATATGTACAAACATTCATGCATAGCCATAAGTCATTTATCATACGTGCTCTGCGGTTTTATTAACTTAATAGATTTTCAGCACGATTTCCTGCCGCCTTTGAATTGCCACAGACGCAAAGACGCGCTTATAGGAATTACAAATATTAACACTTCTTTTGTTGTTGTTGCTGCTTCGCTCTTTCGTATAGTACAGCTAATCTAAATATAGAATTTTGTCAACACAAACAAACAAACGAACACACGAAATATAACTTAAAAATTATCAAATACCGCAAAAAGCTGAGCCTTGTGAGTGCAGCTTCGAGCGAAATCACTAATTAGTTGGGGGATTTTCTTGTTTTTTTTCCTTTGAAAATTTGCGTGCGCGCAAAGCAAAGTTCTTCATTAGTGGATATTTATGATGCCTGATTGTGTGTTGATTGTCGACTGTAGCAGCAAACAGCGTTTGTATGAACAGTTGCTGCAGAACGATGTTGATATCGTTAGCAATTGCGTGAACAACTTTTCTCAAATGGGATTTCCTTGTAAATGGAAAAGATTGACTCATTCGAATGCAAACCAGACTGCCACTCCCAGTCTCACTCGCTGAGGTTTGTAATATTTTTAAAGAGCATTAGCTACTATTTTGATTAAAAAAAATAATCAATTCCTCATTTCAGAAGCAGATGAGAATTATAAGTAACGCTCAAGTGCGCCTTTGCCAGGCAATGCTTCTGGGCGCGTTGAAAATAGTGGAACACTGGAAATTGTCTGTGAATCCAGGCAACACAATCATAGTCCCTTTTACACTCAAAAAGAAAATAGACCTTAGACAGGTTATGATCTTTGGAAAGGAACTGAACTTCCCGAAGGAAGTAAAGTACTTAGGGGTACTCCTGGACAGCAAATTGAACTGGAAACCACATGTTGACCGACTGAGGCCGAAATGGCTTCAGAGGTTATACTCCCTAATGGTTCTACCGACGATCACCTATGGGGCGATAGTGTAGTGGAAGAAAACCACGGAAGTAACAAGTATGACTAAGCTGGAGAGACTTCAAAGACTAGCGAACATCTGTATAACAGGGTATCTCCGGACTACTCCAACGGCAGCTCGAAATGTTATATTAGGGATGCTGCCACTGGAACTAAAATGGAGGCTTCTAGATGCCTCTGAATCAGATGCTCCCGAGACAGCTCTTCAGGATGAACTGCAATACGTACATATGTATATACCGCACAGGGAGACTGGACTGCCAATAGACTCAGTCTCACTTGTGACGATATTATCTGATACACCGATGGTTCAAAGATTGAAGGCGGAACGGGAGCTGGAATATTTAATACTAGCTCCCAGCTTGCAGTCAGTCTGAGAGATAAGGCCACAGTCTTCCACTCTGAGGTGTTTGCCATAAATGAGTGTGCCAGAAAATTACTGACTCTAAATGTCAGCAGAAAAAAGATAATCATAATGTCCGAAGATTAAGCTGCAATAAAGGCTTTGAGCTCGACGACGTTTGACTCCAAACTAGTCTCGGAGACAGCAAATGTTCTCAAAGACATTTCAAAGGATAACCGGGTGATAATACACTGGGTTCCTGCGCACTGTGGGCACGATGGAAATGAGGAGGCGGACAGATTGGCAAAGGACGGGGCGGCAAAACGACCCTATGGACCTGAACCGATCATAGGTGTCAGCAGAGATCATTTGAGACATTGTATCAAACAGGAATTCACAAATCGAGCTAATCATAAATGGTCCAACACGGTGGGACAGCGCTGTTCCAAGCTTTTCTTTCCGGCCTATTCGGAAGGCAAATCCAAGAACCTTCTGGACCTAAGCTGAAAGGAGCTTAAGTTCATGACGGGAATCCTGAGCGGGCACTGTCTGCTAAATAAGCATAAAGCACGACTGGGAATCACAGATAGCGAACTATGCAGATTCTGCATGGAAGATGAAGACACATCCGTGCACATCATAACCAAATGTTCCGCCCTTCTACACGCAAGAAAGTGTATATTGGGAAGGCAACTGATTCAGACGAAAGAGTTGTCTAATGTCTCTATTCTATTCTATTTCCAGGCAATGACAAAACCCTCAAATGTGAAAGCAAAACTGCCAACTACCAACCGCCGTTCAGATTCGGCATTAAACTGTAAGACCCCTCTCATTGCATCTACACAAACTGTGCAAAATTAAAATGACCTTTTGGCTTTCAAAACTATAGAGTTTGACTTACGTATCTGCAATAACTATGACCTTAAAAAACCAGCTACACTTTCATTAAATCTGCCAACTCCCTACAACTTGCAACAATTCATACACATGAGACAAGTCATGGTGCTGTTTCTTTCCTGTAAACTTTGTTTCCAAAGTCTTTCAGAAGTTGTGAGTGAGCGTACTAAAGCGTGTCTGAACTAGTCGCAAAAGTTTTTAAACAGATCTAATATATCCACTATAATTGAAGCTCAATCGAAATGGAATCATGCCAGATTGTTTGATAGTGTAGAGGCATTGTTGTAGTAATTTACATGCGCTGGTGAATGGTGCGGCAAATAACTTGAGTAAATCTCAATACTTTAGTAAATATCCTCGATAGTGTAGTTGTTGGTGTGCCCACCTGGTAACACTCGATTTTTCAAGGACAAAATCCAACAAGTAATCAGCAGGTTGCCAAGTTAATTTTCATATTGTCAGCTTTTAACACAAATCTACATAAGAACTGATACAGATAAATATGTAAAACAAGTCAATCTGAAAAATGCAGAACAACTGCAGTTTGCCATACAAGCAGACCTCGAGTAAATGTATTCTGATTGAGGGAATAAGAAAAAGAGACCGTCGTATCGCAAGCACACAGAATAAGGTCATTTGGTTTTGCCTTCCTTCTCCTTCACTTTAATTGGCAATAAAATGCAGAAAAATAAAATAAGTAAATAAATAAATGGAAAACACAATAAACAATCTCGAGTAAACCGAGTGATAAAAAAAACATCAGGCTACGTGTAGAACCGCACGAAAACAATGTGAAAAAGTGTTGAAGAAAAAAGTTGAAGCTGCCGAAGCACGAAAAGAGAAAAATATTCTAGTGAGCATAAATAGAAATAAATGAAACAAAACAGAACTAAACAAATAATAAATTCAATCAGAAAAAATTTAGTAAAGCACAGCGAGTTCGGGTAAAGCAGAGCAGAGCAGAGCTGAATATCAACACTCAAACACAAACAGCCAACTTGAGGCCTAACTTAACACAAAACTGATAAATATTAATAAAGTAAGCAAACCAGCGCCTGAATAGATACAAAAGCTGATGGTTGGCCACAAGTGGCGGCGTGTGTTAGTGCGCGACGTAAGCGGCCAAAAAGTACCAACGATCACAGCAGCGACGCGCGTTCGAGAGTGACGCGCGTGCGCGCTGATAATGTGGCGTAGAAAACCACATACCGCACCATAGCCACCAAACGGCCAAACGGCCGCGGCGGCGATCGTCGTAATACCAGTTAGTCTGGCAGTCGATCGTCGATGGCGGAATTTTGCTACCTGCCACATGTAACGGTAGCAACTAAATAGCGGCGTGGCGGCCGTTTTGTAATCGACGGCGTAATTTTTTTCAATTTGAATTTTATGTTTTATTTTATATTTTCGTGCTTTCTGACTGATTACATTTGAAAATGCGTGCGCGCAACCAGCAAAATAAATTGAGGCAATCAATTGAATCGGCCAGCCGTAGTGTAGTTTGTGAACGTTACAGTTAGGGGGGGAGTGAGGGAAGAAGCGAACAACACTTTTGGCTGATAAGTTGGAATTCTTATAGTTAGCCTCATAAAGTGTATTTGCCTGCTAACATAACGTAACTTAAATGCACTCAACCTAAACTCAATTGGATCTCTTCACGAGTGTAACAGGACTAGTTTTTGCTTCGAACAACATCTCTTACCATTGGAAAACAATTCCCAATCCATCTATAGTCTTGAATGCCGACTCTGACAAACATAAACTGCTCAATTTGGCCAACTGACGAAACAGTTCACATCTCTAAGCCCGCCTCAACCATTCGCAATCTCCGACGTAACAAAAGTAAAATTATGGAATGAAATTATAAAATTATGGAATAATTATTGCAGCGTATTTCACGCGTCGAATTCATTCGCTTTCAATTTAAATTTGTTTTTCTATTTTCCAGTTTGTATCTGTTTTCATATTAACAGTATTTTGCGTGAATTTGTTTATTAATATCAAATTACAGTGGTGCCTGGATATAGTGAACTAATTATTGCAAGGCCTGTTCACTGTATTGAGGTTGTTCACTATATCAAGGTCAACATTTTTGTTCAAAAACTCATTTTATTTGCTCAAAATACACTTTTTGTTTTTTGCTTGAAAATTTGTTTTCTATATTTAGAGGCTCGATGTCAAAATTTGGGTGTTCACTATATCGAGGTGTTCACTATATAGGGGGTTCACTATACCCAGACACGACTGTATAACATCTTATAGTTATTTTTAGCGTGTTGTTGTTATTTTTCGCTGTCTCTTTTTTAAAAGCATTCATGTGTGTTTGTTGATGTTTTTGTGTTAAACTATCACTTGATGAATCAAAGTAACAATTGGCAACCACACAAATCTACTGTGAACACTAAAAAGATCATGGCAACAATAAAAATAAAAACAATAAAAACAACAAACAACCAATCAACCAATGCACAAATATTGCCGCAACAACAACAACAACAACAACAAAAGTAGTTTAAGGTTTTTGTTTTATGTATTTTGTTACTTAACATTTGTTTACATACAAACAGCCAACCATCATTCATTCATTCAATGGTTCATTCATTTACACCTTTGGACTGTTCAGCAATTCAATTTCGCTACCAAATTGAGCCAAACAAGATTACCAAGTAAAGATTACAAATGCAAAAGCATCCATGGAACACGTGGCGTGTCCGCACTTTACTAACCAAATACGATAGAATTGGTGCAATTGGAATTGTTTTATATAAAATTGCGCTATAGTCAGCAATAGGTGCGAAAAACTATGGAATCAATTCAATATTTTTAAAATTAAATATGGGTGAAATTTGAGGTTATGATGGAAGCCATGCATAGACACACTTATTGTGAAAGTAGAGTAGACATTGTTCCGAACTACTAACTTAAGCTGTTCTAAATATCTGAATGGGACTAAGTATATCTTTGATAAGAAATTGACTTGAACGATCGAACGATTCAAAGGTTAGCTTTACTGGTAGAGACTTTTCCGAGTCCAACTTCCAAACAGTTCTCAACACCTGAATCGAATCATATCATTGATAAAAACTTGACTTGAATCGACTCAAAGTTTAACTCTGCTAATTCCACGCTCCCTATTCTCAAGGACAGATACACATATTGACGTAGAAAACCGGCATCTTTGGAGACACATTGGAGACACTTTGAATACTTTCGTGGCGGTATTTTTATTAATAATATTTTTGTAAACTACTACTACTACTTTTGTAAACTATAGTACCCTACTTAACGATCTTTTGTGCTCTCTTCATGGACCTTAACGATCTATTGTGCTCTCTTCATGGACCTAAAGTATATCTATAAGTACGGGAAATTATTACTGACCTGAGTATTGACCTTAAACCTCTGGATTTTATTAAGACATCTGTAGTAAGTTTTTCTCCAAGATATTTCTTACGTTTATGTGGAGGTCTTAGCAAGACATTGTCTCTGAGACCATGATGCCAACAGGCTAGAAAGAACGGTGAGAAAACCGTATGTGATTGGCTGCCCCTAAAAAACTAGACTACGACAACAAGTAGTTGGAAAACACTGGAATATCCCTTGTTAATTTGCTTGGATGAAAACAAATTAGTTAACATGGGAGACTTACTATCTTTGACGACTTGGGTAATTCTTTGGCAATTTCAGTGCTTTGACAGAGTTCATCCTTTTCTTTGATTCATACTTATCAAAATTCATACTTTGCAGTAAAAAGCCACAAATTAATCAATTACATCAGCTCTAAAAAATCTGAAGTCATCACTGTGGGTATTCCCCCGAGCAACCTGTTCAAGCATTGGAGCTCAAGCATTACACATATTTATTATGTTCCAACGAGCTATGCATTATATAAGCCTACCTCTCCTCTATCACCCCTTTCCTCACGAGGCTTAAGAACAATGGGCTATCTAGCCTGAGTTTTTGAGAAATTGGACCTTATAGGATTCACTTTCTCGGCTCTCTCATTCCAATCCATTCCATACCGATCCCCCTCACGCATAGCATGCATTTTTCTTATTTTAATTTATTTTAATTGTTTTCTAATTTTAAACAGTCAACAGAAAAATTAAAATTTCGCAACATTTCAACCAAATTCCTCATAGAGCCGGCATATACCAACGCTCAGCATTAGCTAACAATTTCTAGTGGCCACGTACAAAGCTCCCCAATAAAACTGCAGTTTTTAACGCTTTTTCCTCAACGATGCCCCCCTCATTGCCGCCAATTACTCGCAGCCTCTGTTAATGCCACACCAACCAACTTCAAAACTGCAGCGCAACGGTGAGTGCTTCATTGGCGCATGCGCACCTGTTTTTCTCTTCTGCTGCTGCGGCTGCTGCTCATTGCTCCATGTGTTCAAGTTACATTGAAGTTGCCCCATTCGTTGGCTGGCCAGTTGGTTGCTCGGTTTTGTTTGGCACTCCACGTTCCACGAAACAATTACAGCGCGGTTTTCGTTGCTGATTTGTTTCAATTTTATTTTATTCATTTTTATTACTTTACGCTGCTCTCTTGAGTTCGTGAGTTTTCAGATTTATTTTTTTACTCTTTTCGATTTGTATTTTTACTGGTTTTATGTGAATTTTTATTATTATTATTTTTTTTTTGTTTGCATTCATGACTGCTTTGCGTCGCTTAAGTGGTGTATAGGCCGGTTTGCGTTTACCAGCAGCTAATAACGACAACGCACAGTGGTGCGGTTTGGCAAATTTGAGGTACAAAAGTTTAAAACAATTTCTTTTGTAAAATAATTAAGATCCAAACATTGCTGGTGGTGAGTAGTTATTAGATTTATTCGTTTAGTCAAATTTTCATTCGTTCATTCGTTTAGCTTAGAACAAATGTACTCGAGTACTTTATGACAATGATTTAGAATGTTTTATGGCACGAAATTACTCAATACAAACCACTGTGCAATGTGCGTTTTATTGTGGGGCCTTCGAAGCGTTGAACCACTTTACAAACGGCATGTGAGGTGAGCAAGGATTGGCGGAATATGTGGGAACAATTGCAGTTTGCGTTGCATACAAGCTGCAAAAGACTTTTCAACTGCACACAAACAATCCAAAAACACATAGCATTTACAATTGCAACAACAACAATAACAAATCTGAGATATGCGCCAGTTGTTGTTGCACTTGAATATATCAAACAAGTGCATATTATGAGAATTTTATTATGAATGAGGGACGCACTAAGCGAAACCACTCGATGGTTGTTGTAATTCAACTTTTCGAATGGATAATAAAAATATTAAGCTTATCAAATATACACATTGTGATGTAAATTAGTGTGGAGAACACATAGAAAAACTCCAATTAATTTTGAATTTTTTTTTCATACATTTATATCGTTTTAAAGAATATCAAAGATTCCAGTCTCGGCAAAGTTTTTGCGACCGGTTGTGCTCTGTACAGCTAACATATGTATTAACATTACATACATACATATGTACAAGCATCGCTTTATAACGATACTTCCCGCAATCCATCCTTCCGACATTGACTACGCCAACTTCAATACCGCTTAACATGAACCCTTCTCCTTCATCCAGATTTTAGTACGAACGTGTCCTCCCCAACTTAATTCAACTCGACTCGCCTCGACTCAACGCTGTTCGCCTTGATGGCCATGCCGATGTGATGTTGATGTTGTTGTTGTTGTTGTTTTTGCTGCCGTAATCTCAGGTATACGGTGTGGTGTTAAGCGTACTGTGTGAACATATTCGATCGTTATTTGGCTTCTGCAATCGGCGGTCCATGGCGATTTATGCATTCACCGGCCTGCGTTGGCATGCAATGCATTCGATTGCTTGCCTGCCTGCCTGTCTGTCTGTTCGTCTGTCGGTCTGTCGGACTGTCTGGCTGTCGATAATTCATCCGCCCATACCAGCTATCTGTCCGTACATTCGCTTCACTGTAATATAGTAGGTACATGTGTCTGCCTCCACGATCGCCTACCCCGCCTCATCCATTTGTGGAAATCGATCGCCGCTGTTCGTGGCTTTTAAAATTTTTGTTTTTGGATTTTGTTTAATTTTTTTGTTGTTGTTGTTGTACATTTTATTTTATGCCAAGCCATCAATTGCATGTTGCACATTGTTGCAAGCATGTGTTGCAAACTGACCGACCGCACTCGGTCGAGCAGCGGCCGCATCGCTCACTCTGCTTGCGCCATTTTGGGCGATCCCACATTCAACCAAAGTGGGTTGTTACAAACAAGCAAAATATTTCGCTTTTATTATTTGCTGCGTGTTTTTCTTTCTTCAATAAACAATACGATTTTTTACAACTTGTTTGCGTTTCTGTTGCTCGCGTTGTTGCTGCTGCTGTTGTTGGCATTTGTTACTTAAGCGATTAGGTGCATTTAAGGTTTTTTGCTTATTTAAACAAAAACCGATTTTTTATGCAATTTTACGCCTTTACAAGTTGGCTTTTCTTTCTCACTACGTTTTTTTATGGCATTTTGTGGTTGTTGCTGCTGTTGTAGTTGCTACCATTACAGGTTTATATTACGTTGAAATTGAGGTTATGCAAAAGTGCAACTCTACTGAGCAGCGCTTATCTTTTGGCAACTTGTTCGCTGCAGCAGGCGATATTCGTTTGACAGTTGGGTGGGTCGGTACGAACATAATTGAGCATTATCCGATTGAATAGGCACGATTATTGTTTTAACGAACAGCAGATTACAGCCAACAGAATGTCGATTTGGCCTTAAAATCTTTCTCTATATTGAATACTGAATTCATTATTTGTGTACATAAACACAATAGGATACTTGGATCAGATTGTTCTCACGTCAAGGTGTATAGTTGTTGGGCCTTACATTTTTAGATTAGATCAAACTACAAATTCAGATTAAGTTAGGTTAAGTTAGGATGACATCTAGGGGGGAAAAGTTGGTTGGCCACTCAGTTGAGCCAACCAAAGAAAGGATCCCAAGATGACGGAACATTCCGGCAAGGCCGCTCAATGACCCTTCAAGTGTGTATATGTAGATAAAGTTATAGATCGGGTTATAGATCGTCGGAAAGCATTACTAGAATGACTTTTGACTAAAACCTACAAGGGAGTGGAGGTCAAGAACGACCGGAAAACACATGAAGGAGGTCGATTCAACACGAATCAACTGCTGCCAAAATCACATGGGACAGCATATATGTATAGAACGGCCGCAAATTTATTTAGTTGGAAGTCTTTGCTGAGTCCCTTTGCAAACTAGAGTCAGTCTACAAACTAAAATCAGACTGCAAAGCCTTTTTATTTTTATTTTTGTAATGTTATAGCTACTTTCCTCAGGTATTCAGGTACTGATACTGAATTCAAATGGGCTAATAGATCTCAACTCACATTAGAAAAAGGATTTAAATGGTTTAAACCTCTTTTAAAGTTATAGCAAGTAAAAAAAATTTATTCAACCAGCGGACTGCCCGGCGATGTCCTGTTATACTGATTGTTGTGCTACTGCGACAGTTGATAATAGTTTCTCGTTTGTAGGTTTTGATGAAATTTGTGTTGGTCTAGCGATAATGAAGATAAAATCGAATGCCGTTGGTTCGGATGAAATTAGTCCCTCGTTTATAAAATTATTGATTCCGGTCATCCTGAAGCATATCACATATATCTTTAACTGCATTATCATGACGTCTTCTTTTCCTGACTGTTGGAAATGTGCTAGAATTATTCCACTTCCGAAATCACCAACGGAATACCGGCCCATTGCAATTTTGCCCTTTCTAAGTAAAGTTTTCGAATCTTTGATTAGTGATCAAATTAAACAGTTCCGTGTTGAGGGCAACCTAATAGCTAAATACCAATCAGGCTTCCGTCCTAAACACAGTTGCACCACTGCGCTTTTAAAAGTATGTGATGATATACGTTTAGGTCTTGATGCTGACAACGTGGGCCTTATTGTTTTTCTTGACTTTTCAAAAGCGTTCGACTCTGTCAGCCATGCTATCCTACTGGAGAAAGCGCAATATAACTTTCACTTCGACAATTCAGCATGCAAACTTCTTGCTTCGTACTTGAGGAAAAGGTCCCAGTTTGTCAGTCACAATGGCAAATTTTCAAAACCATGCTTCATTTCAGCTGGTGTACCGCAAGGGTCGGTACTGGGTCCTCTACTCTTTACCATGTTTATTAATGACATCTCAAATTGTTTCTATCACTGTCAACACCACATTTACGCAGATGATGTGCAAGCGTATATGTTTTTTCCAAAATCAGATATTAATCTGGCTGTAGAAAAAATTAACAGCGATTTGAATATAATACATCAGTGGTCTGCTACCAATAAGCTGAAACTTAATCCAAGCAAAACAAAAGCATTGTTTATCGATCGTACCAGTAGAACGTCCGTTCTTCCGACGATCTATCTAAACGGCTCGGCGGTTGATTATGTTGACAAGATAAAAAACCTTGGAATATATTTTAACGCCAATTTTAATTTTAAAACACATGTGAACAAGACAGTTTCCCGTGTCTACGGTGCACTATCTGGTCTTAGCCCGACAACGAGCTACTTATCAACCGCTGTTAAGTTGAAACTCGTGAAGTCTTTTATTTTGCCTTTGGTTTTCTACGGCTGTGAGATTTTTTCCAGCTTGGACCAGGAAAGTAACAGCAAATTGAGGGTGGCGCTCAATGACTGTGCAAGGTATGTGTTTGGAGTAAAACGGCGTGAGCATATCTCCGACTATGTTAAAATAATGCTTGGATGCTCTTTTACTAATGTGTTGAAGTCGCGTGCGCTTATCTTTCTCCACAAAATTATAAACTCCAAACAGCCAGAATATTTGTATGACAAATTGCGTTTCGGTACCAAAACCAGATCGTTTCAGCTCATACCGCCCAGGCACAGGCATTTAATAACTGGTCGACAATTTTTTGTCCACTCGGTTTCTCTGTGGAACGTACTCCCAACACGCATTAAACGTGAGACCAACGCCATCAAATTCAAAAATCAACTTCTTCAATACTTTTCTAATCTTTAATGTAATTTTCTTTCTTCTCTATTCTCTTCTCTCTCTCTCTTCTGCTCTCCTTAATTTCATTATTCATCTTTACTCTTTTCCGCTCCTGATTTTTGTTACGTTATTATATTATATTATTATATTATTATATTATGTTATTATATTATATTATTATACTGTTATATTATACCAATTTGTATGTCGTACCAGGCGTAGTGCGCTTAATAAAAAGACTTAGTCTTACAAGTGCCTTAAAAGTAATAAATAAATAAATAAATAAAAAAGTACCTAATTTGCTGATAACTTTTCCTAGCTTAGCTAAAGTTTTGAAGATAAAATGATGAAAAGAGGCATTTTCAAACACGTTTTTGAAATAATTATGTACGATGTTTGGGTTTCAAAAATGTAAAAAATAATAATTTTAAATAAGCTAATTAAATTCAAAACGTTTTGCGCCTTCTAAACTTTGGGAAACTCTCTTGAAAATATAGTTAAATGCATTTAAGCTATTTTCCATTGTGGATCGAAATATATGAAACTTTTTACCCAGATACAAAGATAGATGTTGTTGGGGTTATATGCACTAAGACCGAGCTAACTGACCGACTGAGACTGAGATAATTTATTGTGCTCTCTACTTCTGCCAGAGAACATTCCTTAGAACATCCTTGCTCAGGAGTCTCCTCTGCTGGTTCCACAGACGCTTTCCTGCTCTGAACCCATGGTCTGGAAGTGTGTTCTCAGCCAGCAGTGCTAAGTTAGAAGCTCAGTAATCTGTCTCTGTCTGGTCTTTCCTCAGACGTAGACATTCTGCATTCCATTTGGACTTGTAACCTAAGCCTTTTGCCTAACAAGTACTCGGGATATTAATGAATCTATAAATCTTTTCAAGAGTCTACAACCTAATCTTGACTGAAAGATTTGTTAAATGATAATTGTTGGCTTAGGCAGTCAAAGAAAAAACACAGCTCCCACTAAAAAAATAACTTAAAGACGCACTTTGCAGGACATAATACATCTAAAGTGCAAATTTTCTTCGGCAAATATATCAACAGAATTACTTGCAAAATGTGTGCAAGTTAAATTTTTATACAATGAATTCTTTTATTGATTAAATTATCGCATATATGCCAGATTTCGCCAATTTCGCCAAACTTCACCTGCAAATTGAAGATTATTGCGTATTACTCGATAAGAAATAAACTTTTAACTCGTTAATTAAAGTTAAGTGTTATCATGTGATCATGCAGATTATCCCATCAGGCAGATTTACAATTATAATAATTAAATTTACTCAACGGTATAATTATCATATAATTTATGGCCGATGCAAATTAATATTCAGTACAAGTAAATAAATCAACGAAATGATTAGCGCTTCTTATAAGAATTTTTTTTGTATGGCACAAATCAATGGGATAGCAAAGATCCTAACTTGCACTGAACGATTATTGGAAATAATTTCTTTCTTAGTACAGCAAGAAGGTTGGGCTGTTTTCAGACGACTTCTGAGTGGAGGAAACACACTTTATCTTCCATACACCTGTTCTTCTTTATCCAGAAGAAGCATAAACTACCTAGGCAGCTTCTTCTTCCACAGTGTAGGGGACCTATTCGCTATCTACTAAGCTTCGTAATAAGCTCAAACTGGTTCAATGAGTGAGCGGTCTTATGCTCGACTGTATGTGGTATCTCAATGGACTTTCATGGCCTAGGTAAGCTCCACCTTGGGGAAGCCACTCCTACCTACCCACCCAGTACAGATTAGGTGCTACCAAATGGAGTTTCCTTATCGGCAACGATTAATCTAGAAATTTCTGCAATTAGTTAGTTTCTAATTAAAAGGAATTACGAATTGCATGGATTTTCCCTTCAAAAGACAAAAGCAAATAGCTGTCATATATGTTTGAAATAAAATAAACAACCGTGCACATAAATGTCTCAAGTGCTCCATGCTGAGGACACGCCACAACAACGCCGCCATCACTGCCTACACCGTTTGTTATTCGCATAATGACCGACATGGCAAGGTCAGAGTGTGGCCTATTATTTTATTAATTTTTCGTAAAATTTTACTTGTGCAAATTGCGCCACTAACTCATTATTTGTTGTTGTTGGTACTGCCATTGCGATTGCGAGCTTCGATTGTAATTTTGACGCCGTGATTACGACACCTTACGTGCACTTTAGTGGATGTGCGCGTCGAGCAATGTGAATTGCAAGGTTTCGGATTTTTTCGACTATCTTGATTGCAAGCTTCGATAAAAGTTACTGCGCATGCCTACCGAAATTAATTGAGCTTTTCATATTAATGGAAGTATTAGCTGAATGTTTGAATGAACGTTATAAAACGTTAATTTGTTAAACAATATTAATGCCACAATTTCAGAGTGCAGACGTGATATTGCGATAAAGTATTTCGTTATAACAAGAGGCCAAGTATGATGGAAATGTTTGAGACAAGTTTTCAATATATTTTGATATCAAGTGTGAAAAAATAAGAAGATTAGTGTAAATAAATTTGAAGCATAAAAATGAATGAATGAATGAATTCATTGAAATTGTATCAAACTTGCTTCTGACCTAAAGGACAACTAATAACGGAACTCAAGAGAACTATGAAAAATAACTATTGTTGAAAATTGGAGAACATTTACAATACGACAAATATTTGGGTTGAAATTTACAAGGTGGCAATTTACAAATTACTTGAGCGCATAATTTGCTCTAAACATGCTACAGAAAAATGTATGATTTTGAAAGTTATTGTTATAGCTCGAAAACTATGGCAGTTAATATCAGCTTGTGGGGAATTAATTTAGTAATTGTTTACATAAATATCAACATTAACTGAATAGTACTTATAACACATAAAAAAATATAGATAATATAATATAGTATTTACCGATGTAATGTAGTATTTACCGATAGATAGATAAATAGATTGCAACTATTGTTGATCTATTGTGCCCCCTACTACCGAACGTCCCGTAGGCCCACGGTCTGTAATGTAACTTTTCTTCTTTGTTCTTTTGGGTTTAAAAGTTTAACGTCCCTGCTCACTAACTGGTTCTGGCCCAGGTGTTGTCTCCTACTGTAGGATACATCATCACAGCGGGGATGAGTGCTTCGGAGTTTCTTCCGCTTCTCCATAGAACCTGCAAGTAATGCCTTGTTCTAGTCATAGATTTGACATGTGTTTTCCAAGTCCGCACAGAAGCCAGTGACCTAACGTCGCTGATGTTTGTCTAAATATAGGCACAAAGGGCACAATGTTTGAAATCCGAAATCGAATTATCGACCCAGTATGTGCTTTAAAGCCTGCAATATTGAGTGCCTACCGAACCCTGGTTCTGGCCCAAAAACCGGTATGACTGTCCCTATTCTTGCAAGCATATCTGTCTCGTCATTATCCTCTATTCCTCTGTGTCCTGGGACTCAGAGGATTTTCACTCGGTTTTGTTTACAGAGCTCATTTAGTAGCTCGATACACTCCTCTGAGGTTATCTCATTCGAGTTTAGAGCCTTGACTAACCCATAATATAATAATGGTCTCCCTTAGTATCTCCCAGTCACGTGCAGACACATGTTTTGGGATCATATTTTTATCGATATATTGGGTGTACAAGTAGAAAACCGCCGTTTTTTTTCATAATTTGAGGCTTTATTGCGTATAAATAGCTACATACTGATTATTCAAAATATTTTCCATCGCTAGCCACAACTTTCTCCCATCTTTCTGGCAGCATGTGAATTCCGCGTCGAAAAAATTGTTCGTCTTTGGACGCGATCCATGTATCCAGCCAATTTTTGACCTCTTCGTAAGACTGGAAGTGCTGTTCAGCTAGACCATGCGTCATCGATCGAAACAAGTGAAAATCGGAAGGAGCGATGTCTGGAGAATAGGGCGGGTGGGGTAGGATGTCCCATTTCTGTGTTTCCAGGTAAGTTTTTACGACCTTGGAAACATGAGGCCGGGCGTTGTCGTGTAGGAGTATCACTTTATCGTGCCTTTCCTTGTATTGTGGCCGTTTTTCCTTCAGCGCTAGGCTCATGCCCATCAGCTGGGTCCGATAGAGAGCTCCTGTGATGGATTCGCCTGGTTTCAAAAGTTCGTAATACACTACGCCGAGTTGGTCTCCCGCAAATGACGCTTATTCGGTTCAAATTTCGACATCTTCAAGAATAAACAAGCGAGATGATGTGGAGTTGTTAACCGATATCTTAGCTTGCCATGTGATGTTTCTGATCGAAATTCTCTCACCGATTTCCAAAGGTGGCACCACCCAGTGGAAAACGGCGGTTTTCTACTTGTACACCCAATATATTCACTGAAGAGATTTCAGAATATTTTATATATGAAATTCTTGACTTTAAGAATTTCAAAGTAGGATTTTCGGCAAATATGTCTCTTTTCAGCTTTAAGAGGAATTTGTAGTATGTGGTGGTATACGTGGGCAGTCCGATAAGTACTTAGCCCCACCGCCCGATGGTGCCACTATCGTAAGAGAAATTTACTATCGTGTAGTACATCCTCGTAGACGGCTACTGTCAAAATTTCAGCCATATTGGATTTGTAGTTTTGTTTTGACCGCGTGTGGAAACGAACGTGTCCGCGGATTTAAGAAAAATGGAAAAAGAGCAATATCGGTCGGCGATTCGCCAAATTGGTCGCATTAGGCTACGAACAGATGCCCCATCCACCGTATTCTCCATATTTGGCCCCGTGTGACTTCTTTTTGTTTCCAAACTTGAAAAAGTCACTCGCCGGGCAGAAATTTGAGTCGAATGAGGAGGTTATCGCCGCCACGGAGGCCTCCAGAAAACGTATTTTTCAGACGGGTTAAAGAAGTTGCAGCATCGCTGGGTCAAGTGTATCGAGTTGAAAGGAGACTACGTTGAGAAATAAATCGCCACTTTTCCAAAATTTTCGTTTTTTCATACAAAAGTATGCTAAGTACTTATCGGACCACCCACGTACTTAGATTGTAAAGTTGTACACTGAGTTTGTAGTGACCTGCTTGCATTTCGGCTGATTTTCTGATGTTATTTTTATTGAAGCTAAGATAGTGAATCAACATACAGCGACTACGCACATCTACTCATCATTCTCGAGTATGGATGATGAAGCACCTGCAAAAAAGGTGTTTAACGCGGTAGTTGGAAGTCATTGGCAAAGAGAGAGATCGTGTCTCCGGTGGAAGGACCAAGTTAAAGACGCCTATCAGCAGTTTCTCCGTCCTGGAGAAAGCAACCCGGTAACGGGTTGTTTTGGCCAAGTAAGTAAGTTATATTTAAAGCCTATTAACAGGTCATTGTTTCATTGCTTCTCAGTTCTAGTTTATAAATTCATTATTTATTTCCGCACCTGTTAGTGATTTAGTCGCTCCCCACATAACCTAACATATTCTCATGAGCCGTGTTGCGCAAGGAAAGTGCAAAAAATTATATTACAGTATCGGATATACAAGGAATTGTATTGAATTGAACTAAAGTGATCACTTACCACTTTTGGAATGTGCGGAATCCACTGACTGATGTCCAATATTCAAAATATGTTAAGGTAACTCGAAGCAACTCGTATCGATGTGATCAACAGAATTCAAGAAGCGCACAACAAAATACAATACTTAAATTTTTAAGCAAGAATTTTAAATTTCACAATATGCAGAAAACACTTTGAAACAGCTTTGACTGTAAATTCTCGTAACTTAAACTTTAATTTCGGTTATGAATTCTTTTTTTAAAGGTTAACTTTTGCAGTTTTTCACTTGTTGCTTTAGTTTGTGCAGTCGTTGTGGTTGTTGCTGTTGTGGTTTCGATTACTGACACTTGTGTTGTGCTATTTACTGAAATTTGCGAGTGCTTCTTTCAATTCGACGTTTACGTTTTGTTTGGCTCAAATATTATTTTTTTTTTGTTTTTTTGTAGTTATTATTGTTGTTGTCTACCTTTGAGTTGCTTGGCCGTTCCCCAAGCGCCGTTTGCAATGGCTGTGGCAGGGAAGCGCAACCGGTTTTTGGTGTTTATGTTACAACAACAACACAAACAAAACACACAACGAAAAATAAGAAAATCCGAAAATACGGAAGAGGGATAAACAGTAGAAAACGTTAGCAACGCACCAACCAACACCGCTTCGCCGGGAAGGTGTGTCGTAGACGCGACGCACAACTCAGCGTGGGGGGAAATATGAAAAATTCCAAAGCCGCTAAAAACACGCTGCACTGCGCGCCTATGCAATGGTCGCCCTATGCCACACAAATTCTTCACTTGTTTTTGTTTTTAATATTAACGGATATTACGAATTTTTTGGCAAATGTTTCGATCGGTCGATTTTTGTTCGAGGTGACTTTTTAATTAACACTAACAATACACAGGCAACATTATTGCTGCACTTTTGTTATGGCAGCGCACAGGTAGTTGTCTGATGCAACAACAACGAGCGAAAGCCAAAATACACCAACTGCATCCAACAGGTCGGTCGTGCTGCCGCTCATGCCAGACGTTCACGTATCGACGAATTCAACCGCTCGCAGAGAACTGATTAGACGAGAGAGCGCGGCGCGATAGAAAGCGCGCTCGGTTGCGTGCTGGAACGTTACGTTCCAACTGGCAATTCCAATTGGAATGCTTAACCCATTGCAGGCCGTTTGGGAACAACTGATTCCATTGCGTGTTGACACGGAGAATATGATGGCAAAAAATTGGAAAACATAGTATAGTTGAATTGATAATACAAAAACAACATTATAAAGTGGAATATTATAGGGGTAAGTGGGGTAAAGTGGGAAGTGGGGTAAAGTGGGAAATGGCACTTCCCGGGCAAACGATTAAAGTACAGATGTCATGCGCTACTGACATCTGTTAGTTACGACCGTAAGCGAATCTTCATGGTATACCAACGCGTGCAGAAATGTTTTCGTGCTCTCTGACAATTGTCAAAGTTTTCAAGTGATTTCGAAATTTCTTTCTCCTAAGTTGGCACATTGATTTTTTTACTGTTTTTCGAAATCAACCGATTGTAAGTACACTCAAAGTATTCTTTATAGTCTTAATTTTAATAATGCAAAAGAATTTCGTGTCGTTTATACATTGTCAAGAAATGACACTCATATTTTTGCAAAATGTGGTGTCGGGGTAAAGTGGGAAACTTTCTTTGGGGTAATGTAGGAAATGTCAAAAATAGCTAATGAGGCGTTATTTTGCATCCAAATAGAGGTCGAAAGGCCATGAAAAGCACCGTTTTGACAACACCAGAAAGGCTAAGCGAGTTGCAAAAAGCAGCTGAAAAACGTTTGGCAAACAAACGCAAGAAGGAAGGAAATGCAGATGAACCACAAAAAAAAAGAGGAAGAGCAGAAAAAAACACCGATAAAGAAAACAACAGCAGCAAAGAAAAAACCACAAACAAAGAAAGGATCAAAAAAGAAACAAGAAAGTTCTAGCTCTGATGAAGATGGTGATTTTTGCACTATTTGTCTGCAACTCATGCCTGAAATCATGGCCAGGAACAATACGATCACATGTAACAAAAAGGATTGTCAACGATCATTTCATCTGAAATGCGTCAACCCAACTACTAGCTTCTACCATTGCCGAGAGTGTGACGCGGACTTAGATGCTTCTTCCGAGAACGACGAATAAGTCACAATTTTACAAATTTTTTTTGTTTTTTTTTTCATTATTTTTTTTTATTGCGAAAATTTTGTATTTTTCATATTGATTCTTCAGATGTATTCTTCGAACCTTCAACAAATTAAAATAAAGATTTGATAAATTTTCTACAAGATTTGTGTTCAGTTTATAAAGTTTTGTAATGTTTCCCACTTTACCCCACAACTTTTAAATTTGGTCATTTTGAACATGATCAGTCGAAGCTCGGTAACTCTTAGAAAAATCATTATTTCCGGTTCGTTGCTGTGACAAAAATATAGCTTATTTGATTCTCTTTACTATAGGAAGTTTAAACATGAAAAAATAATTAGTTCTGTTCACTTAACGGAGCTCCAAAAAAAAGTTTCCCACTTTACCCCAATTACCCCTACATAAATAATTAAAAAAATAAGACAATAAAAGAAGAAAATTATTTAGGTACACATTATGAACTGCTTTATCCTTTGATATTCGTTTCAAAGTTGCAATTAAATTTATCAAATTATTCTAATTAACAAATGTTGCGTTAGACCCAGACTGGGTCGTTAGCGATACTAACTGATTAATAAAAAAAAATTAATAAAGTAAATAGCAATAGTAATGCAGAACTTCGTATTTTATATATGAGGTATATTTAGTAAAAAGAAATCCATTCCTTTTTCATGGACTTGAATTCTTTATTTTGCATAAAATGATTCGATTTGGGTCAAAGATGCATTGTTTCGTTCGATAACTTGTTGTCATTTTGAAGTTAATTCCATTATGCCTCTCTCATAGAAACCCTGGACCCTATTGGCAAAAAACTGGGATAGTCAATTTTCACTTCTCTCGAGTCCAATTTTTCACCAGCAAAATCATTCGTCATAGACCGATGGTAATCACTTGGTGACAGGTCCGGACTCTAAGGTGGATGCAAAAGAAACTCCAAACTAAACTCCCGAAGCTTCTGACGAGTCACTATCGACGATTGTGTGGCCTGGCGTTGTCTCTCCTATTGATCAAAGCTGGCCGCTTTTGGGCGATTGCTTCCTTTAGACAATTCAGTTGTTGACACCACAGGTCCGAATTAAGAGTTTGGCCATAGGGAAGCAGCTCATAGTAGTACAGCAAACCCTTCCTGATCGTCAATCCTGGCTGCAATCCTCCATTCGCTGTTCGCTTGACGTTGTCGTAATTCATTTGTCACCACCAGTTACCATCCGCTTCAGAAATGAGAAATTGATCGATTTTGTTGTCGGTTCGCAAATGGAAATTCGGTTTAATTCATGTGGTACCCATACATCGAGCTTCCAGCCTTATTGAAGTGGTTTCAAACAGTATTTTGGAAACGGAAACATGACATGAGGACTCAACGATATCCATGATTTTATTGACTTTTTCGACAAGGTCATCAAAACAAAACTAAAATTTCACGTAAATGGCTGTTTAACTGCGTTTATCGAACAAAAACTGTAAAAATAAGGAAAATTTCCTCTTTGCTAAAACTCAAACAAAACTGTTCAAGCAATCACAAAACCGTCTGAGACATTTTTTTAGTACAAAATCTTATGTTTGTAAGCCACCTTGCGTTGGTATACAATGCGAGATACAGATTACTAAAAATATGAAAAAAAATTACTGCAGCATTAATAAATCGATCATTACTTTATTAATTACTTCATTCATTCCATGAACTCCGATCTGAAGCTTGAAACTCACTTTTGACTGGACAAAGATCTTCTAATCAGAAGAAAACTAATATCCCCGAGGAACTGTTGGTCAAACCTGATAGTTTTGAATTAACCACGAAACGCTTTTTTAAAGTCCTTTTCATTCATGTCTATAAAACTTAAAGCATAAAGGCCTGGATTCTCTACAAAATTTTGTGCCTGTCCAGAATGTTAACCTAAATTTCCTCACTCGCAGTGTTAATAAACTCCGAGACATAGGTTGAGTCAACTTTTAAAATTTTGGTATACTTAAGGACCAAGAAACTTTTAAAATCGCAATAAACCGACCAAGAGATGCAAATCTGTCCCACAGCTGAGTCGTTATTAATTCCACAGGGCACTCCCTCACTCAGCTAAACAACAAACCACTAACAATCTATGCGAACCGCCGCTAAAACCTTTCACTGCAGGTCCAACTCAAGCAAGAGGAAACCGAGAATGGACAACTCCTGCAAGCGGCAATGCGTCATCAGGCGCATCGCAGCAACGGCAAATGCAGTAAAGGCGCACAAGAATGAAACACCATAAAAAATGAATAAGTAATCGCTGATTTATGAAAACATTTCAAATGCCGAAATTCCAAACAACACACAACGGCCCCCACCTATCTCCTCTTCCTGACCGCGACCACGATATCTGAAAGGCCCAACAAGTTTGACAACAAACGTGCATGCCAACAGTAACAACAACAAAAACGACAGCAACTGCAACAGTAGAATGGAAAACAACAACGCCAACTGGCAAATGCCAAAGCCAAAGTGGAAATCAAAGAATGCACAACTGCAAGAATTCGAAACAAGATCAAAAGGCGAATAGACCAGCCGCTTGCCGCTGCTGTCCCAAAACAGAAACGGCAACAACAAACTCTTCGTTATGCCGCACAGGAATGAAGCAATTTACTGAATGACTCGCTGGCTGGCTGACTGAATGTTAGTGCTGCAGACTGTGGGAAGCGTTCGCCATGCAGAACTTGTTTGCGCTCCTTTCTGCGCGAACAGACATGCGGCCGGAAACACTCGACGGCGGCGGCGCATTGTCGAGGAGCGTTTGCCAGAGAACAAATTGAATAGTTTGAGTACTACTGCGGCATATTCGTATTCCAATCGCGCTCTGCAGTGGAATTCCTTATTCTCATTAGAAGCCAAAACGGAGCGAGAAACCATGGCGACAGACAGATTGGTTGCCGCTGGCTGCTAGAAGTTATTGAACGAACATGGTGGAATGTTCTTTGCGGCAAGTACTATGTTCTGCATCAAACTCGATCGCAGCAGCAGCTGCAATTCAATTACTGCTGCATTTAGACTTATTCCGTTAGCGTTAAATCGTTTGAGAATGGTTCCAACCATGTTATTGAAATGTCGTTGGTTGAACTTGTTGGCAGTATTTTTGTATCATTGGTTAAAATCAAACTGCATTTTTGTAATATTTTGAGCAAGTAAAAATTACATAAAAATTACGAAAGCTTCAATGATATCTGCGCATTATGTTCCATGTATTCAAGCAAATTTCTTTCACTTTGTAGAATTGTAATTATTAGTTTTTATTTATTTAAAAAAAACGAAAATCTGCAGCTATAGTTAATCACTTAGATCCTCGACGGGTACAACATCTGCAAGTAAAAAAGGATAAACAAGGCATTAGTGTTTTGTAATTGGAATTGTTATGCAGTACAATAGAATTAAACAGACTACAGTACTAAACATTAAAATGACATTAACTATAAAAATTATAAATAAAGATCGGACCAAAATTAAATGTTCAAAATTACAAATAAAACATATAAATTAAAATAATTTTAATATTCAATTATATTAAACTTAAAAACTAATTGAAAAAGCAAAATTAGGAAATAAATTGAACTAATTTTAATTACAAAATAATGCTTTTAAAATATTTATACAAAAGCAGCAAAACCAAACGGTCAATAAAAATATGTGAAAACAATAAAATAAAATAATAATAAATAAAAAATAACATTAAAAAATGTTTAAAAGCAAGAGGTTTCGTTTTCCCCAGACCGTTTTTAAAATTCGTATTTCTATTTGATTCAAAACTCCTATATTACTTACAATGCGAATGCGATGTCCCATTGCATGACCGGGCAGATTCCTGTTGAAGCGTGCACGCACTGAGCCAGTGTTTCCGTGCAGGCGCGTCACCTTGCCCCAGATGGCACGGATTCTGGTCTTGCGTTCGGGATGCTGTGGCACGCACTTCTTTGTCTCAGCCTTGTACACATACACGCAACGCTTGCCAACGTAGAAGCGGCCATGCTCCTTGCGACGGGCACCCTCGATCTAAACAACAATAGAACACAACAGTTCAAGTCAACAAAAACAAACATTTCAAACACTACACAAACACACCTTGAGGATAGCCTGGTTTTCGTGTTGATTTCTCAGGCCGCGCTTGTAGCCAGTGAAGACAGCCTTGGCGAACAGACGACCGTGGCGCTTGTACTTTGGTGCAGCCTTAACGGGTGCAGTGGGCTTCTCGATTTTTGGCGCTTTGGCAGCTTTTGGTGCCTTGGCAGCCTTTGGCGCCTTGACGGCAGCGGCTGGTGCTGGAGCAGCGGCAGCAGCGGCTGGCTTTCCTGGTGTTTGCGACATGGTTACCTGCAATACAATTCCTGCCAATTAGAACAAATCTCGCACTGAGCCAACATGCACTTCAACCGCGTCTGACAACATTTGCAAATTAATTGTGTTCTAGACGTGTTCGCACTAAGCTATCGTATCAGTTTCTTATTGAAATATTTGAGATGTCTCAGCATTGGGTCATTCTTTGGATTTGTGTTTGCATTTGCGCTTTTCTCATCTGCAAACATCGCATCAGTGCTTTCACGGAATTAGACAACAACTATTCGAAAATGTTCCACAATTAATTATTTCCAAATGTTTGAGTGCATTTCAGGCGGTTGAAAGAATTTTGCGTTGGATTTATATGAAATTATAGGCAGTGTTATAAAAATCGCGTACGTACCGGAAACTTGACAAATGGCGAAAGAGAGAAGACATGCACCAAATGTCAAAAACCATCACTGGGAAGGACACAGCTGTCAAAGTTCTGTTCCCAAATTGGGAACACGCAAGTGCAGCCAGCTTCGTGTAATAATATAATTGCTAAACAAAAATTAACTAACCTACAAACATGCCTAATAACTTTAAGCTTTTAGAAAGATCGTAAACCAGAAACGTCAACGTATACTAGAACAGCACTGTCAAAATTCAAGCGCTAGTCCTACAATAGAGGATCCACTACTCCGCGACCCATAGCAGCAACCTACCGAATTTTACGAAGAGCTTATGATTGCTTACAATTGAAACATTCAATGTGTCAAACTTCATGGAAATACGTTAATGCATTTAATCCAATAAGTAAACAAACAATGCAATTAATGCACTCTGCATTGTTTAACTTTTACATCAATTTTATGGTCCTCGAATATGTGATACAGCTTTTATTTCAACCACCGTCTTAACCGTTGGAATAACTAAGAAGCTCGATTCCCAAATGCTTCTTTCAGTGTTACAAAGAGAAACTGCGAAAAAAAAATAAATTTAAAAGAAAATATATTTCATTATTTTCGGAACATCTCCAGAACAGCGCACAGCTGCATTTCAGCCGTCACTCATTTCCCGAAGCTGGCAGCACTGTTCGACTGCAACCTTGGGCCATAAGAACAATAACAAAAAACCAAAACATTTCACCACTATGAATAATACTTTTCCTTTGTGCGGACGTTGAATTTTTCCAAGTCAAAAAGTGTAAAAAATTACAGTAAAACTTACAAAACCCGCAAATTTTCTGTTTCTCGTGTGCAAAAACAACAAGAAGAAATAATGTCACATCTGGGCGATAAACTGGAAACACTGAGCAACAAGGAGTTGCACGTCAAGTGCGTGGAATATGGATTGAATGTGCCAGTGGCCGACTCGAGTCGCGACGTCATCATCCGCAAGCTGCGAAAATGTATGGGTACGTTGCCAGTGGCTTCGCCGAAAACGAGCCGCAAGCAAAACGCAACCGAGGCTAATCGGCGACAAACCATCAATGTGACGGTGCTGGTGGATGATGAGGAAGAGCAACAGCAACGTGGCAGCAAAGGCAAGGCATCGCCAAGGACACAATCGCCCAGACGGCCAGCGGGGAATGTAAACAATAATCGGTACAGTGTTCCGAGCACGGTGCAATGGTCAAAAACAACAACTACAGCACCGGTAGCAACAAAGTCTGGGTCCATTTTGAAGTCGCCAGAAACAGCACGCAAATTGAATGCAGACCGTGCTAGCACAGTTGTAGGTGGTAAAAATGTGCGCATCATACCTATGGACATAGACTTGGGCGACCAGGAAATTGATGACTTCAACATTGAGGTTAGACGTAGTGGCAGCAGTAGCTCCAACGCCAACAATAACGTGCGCACCGCTACCAACGCTGCCACTTACCAACATTCGTCGCCTACTCCGTCGGTACTGAATTACACACGACAGGAACCGATTTTCCAGCGTCCCAGTCTGTTCTCCCAAACTGCGCCCACCATCAGTCCATACACAGCACGCACTGCTGGCAGTTTTGGAGAGCCAACAGCCACAACGCGCGAGCCGTTCATCCGGCAGCCAATCGGACTCTCTCAATCGACCACCACCAGCACTTCATACAATGCGGAGGAGCACGTTCCCAAGGCAACGCTGACCAGCGGCAACTTTATCGGCTCTCCCACATTCGTTGCACCCGAGCCGCTCTTCAAGCAGCCCTTTTCGCTCGCCAAGTCGAACGTCACCAACAGCAGCTACGACCATGCCGACGCAAAGCGCTTGTATCCGCGTTTGCCCACCGACACGCTTTCCACTACGCCACCGCGTTCAGCACGCGCTGAGTCACTCTCAAAGTCGGGCGTACTGACCACATCGTACACCCAGGAGCTGTCGCCGACACCAGTGCGTGAGCTTGGCGAAAACACAGAGCGAATTGGAGACGGAGACTTTGTGCACTCCGCCAGCGGTTACGATCGCACCAAGTACCTAAGCAGCATGTATCGCGAGCAGGAACGCACAGCAGGGCAGCGACTGCCCTTCGAGCCGCAGCTGCAGTCCACATTCCGCGACAGTTTGGGCGCAGCAGCACGTCACAGCTACGGCTCGCCCACTCTGACCACGGCAGCTAAAACCGGTGCAAACGAGCGCCAGTTCAGCCCCAGTGTAGCGACACCACGCGCACACTCCACCATAGTGCAGGAGACGACCACAATCTCGGACGAAGACGACGAGGAGCCCGTGGAGGAGTCGTTCATCGACAGTGAGGATGATGTCAGCAGCGACGACTACACGGCCGCTTCGCCACCACTTGGACGCTCATTGGGCAGCGGGCGCACAACCAGCAGCTACGGTGGCACCCAGATCTACGAGCGCGTGCCGCATCGCCGCAGCCTCAAGACCAAATTGAACACGCCCATAGCGCCCACACGATACAGCGGCTACCAGCAGTCGCCGTTGCAGCGTCACCCACTCGACGCGGACGATGTGGATGCATCGTTCAAGCATTTCGTACAGACGGTGGAGCGCAAGTACCACGTGAAGCAAGCTCTATTCATGTTTGCGATATTCTCACTAACCGTCATGGTGTACGTTTTCTTCCTGCAGCAACCACAGGAAGCATAAACCCATCCTGCAGCCACATAATGTGCCTTGTGCGGAAGAGAAGAGCTGCAGTACTTTGGTCAATAATGATAAATGTTAAGATGACAACGGCTGCACTTGCACCAGCATCATTTCTGTGTCTGTTTTAAGCATTTAATATAATCGAACAAAATTTGTTATTTATAGAGAATACATAAATGATTTTATTGTCTACTCAGTTTTGTCATATCGTTTAGGATTTTGTATGGACTTGGAATGTTAAATAAAAAGCGCTCTACGCGTAAGCGAATTTGTTTCTATTTCGTGGCTGACGTCATTGGTTATTAGAGCGTCGTGGGTTTACGTCATTTTGTGGCTAAGTATAAAATTGCTGCTATTGCCTATGGATACGTACATATCAATCCACCAACAACAACAAAGAGAAGTATTGTGCCTTCTCTCGCTCTCTCGATATTCTAGTGTTGGAATGCTTTCTGGACTCTCACTTGAATGTGATATAAGTAAATAATTAAACAACCTTTGAGGTTTCAATGCTTTCAAAGACAACGCGTAATCAATTTGTAATTAAAATTACTTTATTTGGTGGCATTTAATTCGGACAATGCCTAATGTGCCTTGGATTAAATTGGGCAAATTTTCAATTGTATTAAAGTTCGAACTAGTTGATTATTTATACACTTTAAAACGCAAATTTTAAATCAGCTTAGAGACTCCAGAGTCGACATTTATCGCACCCAACAATCCATTGAATACAGTCGGTTTTGGTTAGCTAATTTTTTATTGTTTTTTTATTTCAATTTCAATTTCTTTGTTACAAAAGTTCGCAAATTCTCATATTTAAAAAAGGATCTAATATACGAAATTAATAATTAATAAAATGCTCATAATTTTGCACATGTGATTTGCGTGTTTGTCGAGTCGCTTTAGGTAGTTTATAGTGTTTTTCTTTTCTTCTATTTGTAATAATTTAGTCAATGGTAAAGTGTGCGAAAGAAGCAAATACATACATACTTTAGCCTACTATTTACAAATTATAATATAAACATTGGCGCGAAGTTGCACTGTGACGTGCACAGGACATGAATGAGGATAGTAAACGAAGTGTGAACATGTGGAAGCACCGGAAAACCGGTTGTGTGCTCGTGCTGCTGCTGCGTTTTGACGGCGACTGTAGTTTACAAAGAGTGCTTCAAAGCATACAAATTGAAAAACTAAGTTTTATTAAAAATTCAAATTTGTTTAACAATTGAAATGCTGACAAATTGTGTGGAGGGGAGGCGTGCGTTCCCCTGTGGCAACAGTTGTAACGGGCACTTATGCTAGACGACTTACTAACAAACCTATTAACGTTATCTGCCTGAGAAGTCTATGTTGTTTGTGTTCAGTTGAAGTGGAACTTGAACTGGAAGGGCGACCCGTGGTGGAAGTGCGCGAACGGATTTCCGCCACGGAAGCCCTGCTGCTGATTGCCCTCCGGGTCCAGCGGATCCTGGCCCTGATCGAACTGACGCCGCTTCTCTGGATCGGTGAGCACCTCCTTGGCAGCCGCAATGTCGATGAACTTTTTCTCCGCAATCTTTTTCTCGTCATCCCTGAAGTTGTCTGGATGCCACTTTTGCGCCGCTTTGCGGTACGCTTTGATAATCTCTTGCTTGCTAGCGTTGCGCTTTACGCCCAGAATTTTGTAGTAGTCCCGGCGCTCGGCCTGTTTTTGCAGTCTTTTCGCCTTCTCTATGCCCTCCTTGGCGCGCTGGAGTGAGTCGTCCATCTCCAGCGCCGCCTGATAGTCGTGCAGCGCGTCGTCGTACATTTCCGAGCCCACGTAGGCATCGGCGCGATCGCACAACACTTGCGCGTCGCGCATTATCTCCAGCGCTTCTTTGCACTGGCTGACGGCCTTCGGGTATTGCTCATCACGCGTAAGACACGCGCACAGCAGCCGCTTTGCCTCGTACACGATCATCTGCTCCTCCTTTTCCTGCTTCAGTGCCGCCTCCGCATACGTTATGCAGTCCGCGTACTGTTTCTCATCGCGAGCCCTCTCCGCTGCCGACAGGTTCTTCTCTACCTTCCGCAGTTTCTTGTAGAAGGGAAAGCAGTCCTTGTGTTCCGGATCTAAATGCAAACACTCGCGAATCTCCTTTAGCGCGCTGCTGGCATGGCCGATGCGATACAGCAGTCGCGCAATGCGATAGTAGCCGTCGGTGCTGTCCTGTGACAACTTGTTCACGGAGCGCAGATCGGAGATGGCAGCCATTATGTCCTGGGTGGCAATGTACGCTTCGGCTCGAGCCTGCCGGAAGACAATGGACCAGGGCGACAGCTCAAGCAGCTGCGTAAGCATGGGAATGGCGTTCTGTGGGTCGCGGCGTTTAATCATCGACTGCACCAACTCCCACTGCTCGCTAGCGGGCACAATACGACTGTAGTGTTCTTGTACGATCTCATTGTACGGATCCTCTAACAACTGCAACGATTGCAATTGGAAAATGCATATTTTATACGGCCCATAGATGCAAGCGGGCTTTACTTACCACGTAATTGAAATCTTCACTAGCCAACTGGTATTCGCCGCTCTTCATGTACACTATGCCACGCTGCAGCCGGGCGGCCGTAAAGTCCGGCTTCAATTCCAATACTCGACTGAAATCCTGTATGGCAAAGCGAGTTTTGCCCAGCGCCAGGTAGACGGTGCCGCGCTTAAACAGGGTCAGATAGTTGTTGGGATCGCCCTCTATAGCCGCAAGAAATCGTTGCCAAACTTGCAATTAGCTGCTCAAGTGTAAGACGCTTATGCAGTACTCACCTACGGCGGCGTGATAGTGTGTCAGCGCATCGGACAGCTGACCGCGCGCCAGAAACTCCTTGCCCAGCTCCAGATGGTTTTCTATGTCCGACTGATTGGGCACTGCCTCTGCGCCTATTGTGCGCATTGTTGTTGTGCGGGTTGTTTGTACAGTTGGCAAAATGGCAACACCAAAAGCATACGGAAAATGCAAATAGAAACAAAAACACTCGATACAATTTCCATTTCACACCTGCGTACGGTGAGGGGGACAGTGAGAGAACCGAACTGCATATGCGGCGATGCAATTGCTTTGCACCCAACTGACCCAACTGACCGGAGAACATGGCTACCCACCTTCTAGAAAAAGTTCCAACAGCAACAACAACACGCACCCTGCCAGTTTTCGCTCGGCGCTGGCGAAGGGCAGCAAGTCGTTCAGCGACACCGCCATGCTGACTGTTCTGTGCGTGCCAGTCTATTTGAGGGAGCGTCGACCTCCTATCTTCCTATCAAATGTATATTATCCTCGACCTTTTGCTGTGCTCCAAAATCGTTGCTGCGGCTGGTCACTGCTTCTTCTTCGTGAATTGGATTTTGTGCAATTCCTCGGCGGCTTGCCAGAAATCTTGTTGTATTTTACTGTTTATTCCTTGATAAAGTCCTGCTTTTCTAACCCGATACGGCGCTGCGTCTATTATACAGTTTTTGTGTTTTCACACATTCTTCACACCATAATTTTAACGGAACGTGTGCTGTGCAGAGAATTTCAACAATAAAATAAACGCCAACTACTTTCTGCAACTTCTATTTTCCGATGCCATTGCTGTCTGTCAAAAACACGTCAGTCCAAAATATTTTTAGCCCCAACGCAACAGCTCGATTCGTCGCTAGCGTACGTTGTGCACGGGTGCGAGCGGGACGCCTATACAGTGGCGCCGTTAAAAGCCGTGGGTTGCAGTGTTGCATTCTATATGTGGTCTACACTGATTGGTCGCTGGCATGTTATCAGTTGCAAATGCACTTGCGTGCGGTTGGGTGTATGCGTGCATGTGTTTATTTGGGACAGGTGTCCGCAAGGTGCAAAAATCACAGCTTGAAACAGTTATATGACTATCATTGGTTTAAAACTGCGGCTAGAGTTCAGCCAAGGGATTGTGTTCAGCAATGGCTGAAGCTTTTAATTGCAACGGTTATTTGATATTTTCAAATCAGTTTAGTCTGGTTGGTTGGTTGGTTTAAGTGGTGATGTTGCATCCAACATGAAACATCCAATTAGCGCGTTGGCGCCGTTTTGATACCACTATTCCCGGTAGGTACTTTACGGTATACTGATGTTTTGTCTTCTGGACCCTTTACAATATATACCCTATATCCAGTCCGTGAGGTTGATGAAAGAGAGTAGCGAGTGTATGGTGCACTTCGCTATCTCTTCGAAATTCTGGAATGTTGGTTTTCCCATCGTTTTCCATCTCCTTCTTGATAAGGCCGGACAGGCGCAGAGGTAATGATGGACGGTTTCCTTCTCATCCGGATTTTCGCAGCTGTGACAGCTGGTATTGTATGGAATCCCCATTTTTGCCGCGTGCTCTCCAATGGGCCAGTGGCCAGTGATGACTGCCGTTAGTCTTGCCACATCCCGTCGGCCTTTGTTCAAGAGCTCCGCGGTCTTGTTCTTGTCATATGCTGGCCATAGTGATCTACTGATTTTACAGGATTCCATCCTCTGCCATCTAGTGTTAGCCTTGGCGAAGAAGTCCTTGGAGACTTCGTTCTTGATAGAGCCAAGTGGGGCGAGAACCGTCAGCGCCTGACTCTCATCAAGAGCGGAGCCTCTCCGAGCCAGTTCATCGGCTCGTTCGTTCCCGTCAATGTTATTGTGCCCTGGCACCCATATCAGGGTAACTTGAAACCGATGAGCTAGCTCTGTGAGGATCTTCCTGCATTCCCGCACCAGTTTTGACGATAGAATCGGCGAGTCCAGTGCCTTAATCGTGGATAGACTGTCGGAAAGTATAGTGATGTGGCTTTTGTAGGATGTATCAGCCAGTGCCATCCTGCACGCTTCCCTAATGGCAAGCATTTCCGCCTGGAAAACGCTTGCTGTGTTTGGGAGTCGGAAAGACACACTTAGTTCCAGATGTTCGGAGAAGACTCCTGCTCCTACTCCGCATTCCATCTTGGAGCCGTCAGTGTAGATTGTGGTTCCTAAGTTATTTAAGATGTTTCCCCTCTTCCATTCCAGACGGGAGGGGGTGCGGATTTCATAGTTTTTCCCGAAGATAATGCCGGGAATTGTGTAATCCGTAGTCGAGGTCAGACACCTTGGCCCTTGTGATAATAGACTGCCGTGGCCGTACGGTCTGTCTTTCCAGCAACCTGTTTCTTTCAGCCTGAGAGCACTAAGGGTTGCGGATTTCATGATATGCAGATCAATTGGGAGCAGGTGCGTCAGCACGTTCAACGCCTCTCCAGGGCAGGATCTGATTGCCCCCGTGGTTCCAGCACAAGCTGTTCTCTGTAGCCTACCGAGCTTGGTGATGTTGTATTCCCTCCTGAGGGCCTTCCACCAGACCAGAGCTCCGTATGATAGTATTGGACGTACAACCATCTTGAACATCCATAGCATTAGACTTGGTCGGAGGCCCCACCTCCTTCCGATCATTTTCCTGCAGGAATAAAGTGCAAATCCTGCTTTGTGTGCTCTTTGCTCAATGTTAAGTCTCCAGTTCAGTTTAGGGTCCAGAGTTACCCCGAGGTATCTGGCACTAGACGAAAGGGGTAGCGCTATGTCCCCGAGATGAGGTCGTCTAAAGGTTGGTATCTTAGTACGGGTCGTAAATAGCATCAGTTCAGTTTTGGTAGGGTTAATGCTTAGTCCACGTCCCGTGCACCAAGCGCTTAACCTATCCAGGCCACCCTGAAGGATTCCGCTAATCACATCAGGGCACATCCCTGATGCCATTACAACCACGTCGTCAGCATACGCAACCGTTTTGACTCCTCTCTGGTTGAGTTCTGTTAAAATGCTGTCGATGGCACAAACCCACAGAAGAGGCGACAGTACCCCCCCTTGTGGTGTGCCTCTGCTTACAAATTTTGTAAGGTGGGTGCTTCCAAGCATCGCGCTCACCACCCTCGTTTGGAGCATTGCAGTGACCCAGTGGCGTACCTGTGCAGTAACTCCAAGATTTACCAGCGATTCCTCTATCGCCCTAGTCTCTATGTTATTAAAGGCACCTTCTATGTCCATGAAGGCCGCCAATGTATATTGTTTGTATTCCAGTGACCTTTCCACTGTTCGCACTACCTCATGGAGGGCGGTCTCCGTTGACCTACCCTTTAGGTAGGCATGTTGGGCTTTAGAAAGCTTAGGTTCTATTTCCTCACGTATATGGAGGTCAAGCAATCGCTCGAATGTTTTGAGCATAAAAGATGTCAGGCTTATAGGCCGAAAATCTTTCGCCGAATCGTGGCCTCTTCTCCCCACCTTTGGGATAAAGACGACTTTCACCCGTCTCCAGCTGACGGGGATATAGTTCCAGACTAGGCAGGCCCTAAAAATGGCCTCTAGCCATGGTAATACCGAGTCTTGTGACACCTGCAGCATTATAGGAAAAATGCCGTCTGGTCCCGGAGACTTATAGGGGGAGAAGCTTTTCACAGCCCATGTGAGCTTTTCCCTCGTTACAATGTTGTTGTTGTTGTTGTTTGGTCGAAGTCGATCTGGTACCGCATACCTGATCGAGGTGTCCTCCTTGGTGCATCCTGGGAAATGTGTATTTAACAGCAGGTCTAAGGCCTCCTCGGTGCTTTCAGTCCAGGAGCCATCCGGCTTCTTTATGAACGAGGGGCAGGTGTGTTCCTTGGACAACACCTTTCCTAGCCTTGCCGAATCTTTCGTAGTTTCAATGGCCGAGCAGAAATCCCTCCAACCCTTGTTCTTAGAATTCCTAATCGCCTTCTTATAATTTCTTAGGCTATCCTTGTAACTTTGCCAGTTACCTGTAGAGTAGCTTAGGTTGAATGACCTCCGGACCTCCGATCTCAGACGTGATAGATCATCATTCCACCAAGGTGGGAACGATTTTTTAGAATATTTGATAGGACAGGACGTTTTGAAAGCGGAAGCCATCGCATTTTCCAACTGGTCGATTCTATGATCAATGTCTCCTACCGAGGAGATATTGACAGGAGAAACCCTCCCTATCCCATTACGGATTATGCCGGCGAATCGATTCCAGTTGGTACGCCTGGGATTACGATATGGTGCAGGTGCTTCGACCTGAAGATCCAAATCGAAGAGTATCCATGCATGATCCGAAAAGGATTTCTTGCTGGATACCCTCCATTTGTTCACCCTCACCTGTTCGTTATCGGTTAGTAGTGTAACATCTAGAACCTCCTCCCACCCACTGAAACCATCAGTGCTTGGGAAGACGAAGGTGGGGGTATTACCCCTGTTACACACTACTAGGTTAGTGTTAAGTATAAAGTCGAAGAGTGACTCACCCCGTTCGTTGTTCTCGGTGCTACCCCATAGGGTGTGCCTTGCGTTTGCGTCACAGCCTATCAGCACCGTGCTGTGGGTGTTTCCGCCGTTCACAAGCTTCTTGATCTCCTCCGGCGGTGCAGGCCTATCGTGCGCCATGTAGGCCGAGACTATGCGCAGTTTTTTACCACCGACTGCAATTAGCTCCACAACCGTGGTGTCGTTGGTGCTGTGATGGGGTAAAAGGTACATATTAAGATGTTTTTTGGCGACTATGCACGCCCTTGCCTTACCTTCACCTCTTTTGTAGAAGAGGTTGTAGTCGCTCCGCCGAAGTCCTTTCACCTCCGTGCTCCGCACCCAAGGTTCCTGGACTATAGCGATGTCTACGTCCTCCTCCGATAGGAGGACGGTTAGGTTGTCCGTTGCCAACTTTGAATGTTGGAGGTTAGCCTGGACAACCTTCAACCCCAAGCCTATTGTTCCGAGGTGGTAGGATCCGGATCGTCGAGCCGTACGTCGTCCATCAACTTTTGGGCATCCACGATCTCGTCTACGTCCTCCTCTTCCGGGTTAGAGGAGCGGAAGACCTTCAGCCTCGCGTGCCGCACGCCAAACCGAAGTTTGTATTCTGCCTTTTCCAGGGCAGGAAGACTCTCCTCGCTTATTACGAGGAGGAAGGATAAGCTGTGTTTTTGCGGAGCCTCCGCTTTTATAACCTGCCAGTCTGTCATAGGCACTGTCGGGTTGTGTGCCTGCAGGTAGGGCACCAACTTGCCACTGTCCAAGGGCATATTGGGCAACCAAATGCGAGCCCTTGGTCTCTTCGGGATTTCACTGGCGGGGATGAGCTTGAGCCTCAAGCCTCCTGCTACTTCTCCCATCTTGGAGATGCAGCCCTCCAGGAAATCCTTAGAGAATTGGTTCTCACATTTGATTACCCGATATCCGCGAACAATTTCCGCCGAGTCGAAACCAGGGAGAGGCACCTTCGGGTTCGCTGTCAGGTTGCTCATCACATGGTCCATGACCATCTGTGTCAACCTGGCCTCAATCTCTCCCCATTTCTCCAAGGCTTCTTTGCCGCGGTTGGAAGTGGCATCGACCAGTGCTACCTGCAGGTGGTCCCGTGCCACGTCACTAAAAACGCGTCTCGCCGCTGCGTCGGTTGCACCGGCAACCTTCGCCTTTTTTGTCTCGCGGTTTGAGCTGTCGTGGGCAGACCGGTCACGCTTTGTGGCTGTTGCTTTCGGCATGGTCGCTTGGTACGCCAAGTACTCATCGACAACCTTCTGAAACCGTACCTTGTCCTCCGCGTCCTTGGGATGAGCAGTACCAGCAGCCTCGTTCTTGCTGATCCTGCCGAGGATAGCTAAGGCTCTCTGGTATTGCTTATACCTGGACGGTTCTCTAGGTTTGGCCGGTTTCTTGCTGGCTTTCGCTGCCGCTGCTGAGGTTGTTGGTTTCTCGGTAGGGGTAGAGCTTCTGTGGCCCACAGCGCCCACTCCTATCGAGGAAGTTAGGGTTTCCTGGCTTGATGCCAAGAGGTCATCTTCGGAGGAAGTGCCCACCTCTCTCCTTTTGTCCGTCAGTCGTTTGTTCTTTTCCGTTTGTCGTTTGTCCGAGTCCATAATTCGTTGGTCCTTGTCCATCGTCTGTTCGTTTTCATCCGAGGCTTTTTTGAGGGTCGACATCAACTGGTTCTTACGGTCACCTGCCCGACCTGGCGGGCTGTGCGTGGCACTGATGAAGTACCAGCACGGTGACCAATGCGAGAATGGGGAAGGGGAGGGTCCGTCACGGCAGAGCCCCTTACCGTGATAAGGCCACCGTTCCTTCCTGAGGCGGCCAGGTATCAGGAAAGCTCCGTTCAAATACAGCCGATATACTCCCTGGCTGCAAATCAGTCCGATGGGCACGGGTCGCATGACACCCCGGATTAGGGAGGTTCCGCTGTGCTACCTTAGCCGGCCACGACCAGAACCAGATCCGGAAGTAGCCGTTTCCAGCCGTCACCACGTGGAGGTGTTAGCACACGCTTCCGTCAGCCAGCTCAGTTACGGCACGTACACTTTCCAGTGTTACATGTTATTCCCCCTGAGTGACTGACGGCGCGACGGCCCAGTTTAGTCTTATATCGATAATTATGTATTAGCCCAGGTTTTGCTGTGCCTTACAAGATTCAGCACCGCAGTAAAGTATGATGCGGTCTGGAAATTTCTCAAATCTGAACTATGATTTTTATTATTGTCGTTGTGGAGAATTCTAAGCACATTTTTTGCATCCTTAAAAGTATGCAATCAGCATGAAAAAATGAGAAAACTGCAAAAAAAGCTAAACATACGTCTATTTTTATCGTTTTTATTGCAAAACTAAAGGGTCGTAAGACAATTTCTGTTACTCTTTGCAACTATCAATGTTGACGTTACCGATTAAATGTAAAATCTGAAAAATCTAGCCAACACACTCGTTGCTATAGCTCATAAAAAATGATGAAAATTGCAAATTTAAGTGTCAGACATTGCCAAACTACAAAAGTTTAAGAAAAACAAAATGGAGATTTCAATTCAACAGACCATGATTAACTAGTGTACCAAACTTTATGAAGAATGGACCACTCCTAATTTTGTCCCGCGGTTGTATGGAGTCGAATCAATGTGCGTTGGCGCGGTCCAAGAAAAACGCTAAAAGGTCCTTGTTTGAGGAAAAGTCAATATCTGCATTCATGGACAGCCGTAAATATTTAGCAAGATTTCCACTAAGCTTTTGAAAGTTAACGAAAGTATATGAAAGGTGCAGAAATGCGTGTGAGAAAGTTTTAGGCACAATCAAACTACCAGGATACACTTTTAGGCCAGTAGAGGAGGAAATTCGAATATATGTAAGAACGGTTTTAAGGTCAAAACCGTCCAGATTGTTAAAGGAAGATCACGTACAAACGCTTGAATTGCGTCAGGAGACGGCTTTATAGTTGCAAAGTAAGTAAGTCTCATTTTGCATTATCAGAATCTGTGGATTTGTGCCTTAAAGGTGTCTTTTTGAAAATGTTTCGTGTGCAGAAAGCCACTTTAACCAAACCTAACCTAAGCCTAATCTCATAGTGGTAGCACCAGTCTGATCCTCAAAGGACAATAGCCTGATAATACTTCATGGATAGAACTAACACAACATAGAGTGGATAATCAACTTGTAGGTCAACAGGAAGGGACGTTGCAGAATGATAACAACTCATTCCGCAACTTCAATAACCTGCATGCTGCCTCTAATGTGCCAGTAATTTGGCAATTAGCCAATTGAAAGAGATTTCAACAAATTAATCATTTAGCAAAATGCAATATAGAACGGTTACCTTCTAGATAGTTATGACATTGTAAAGGTCTTTAACAATCCAATCCAAATCAAATCCAACAATCTAAAATACAAATATATAATCGGCTGTTACGAAATAGGAATTTAATTTGTTTGAAAAATATTTTCAGTTGTATTTAATTTGGCTTTTAAAGATAATAATAGTCAGGGAAGATTTTTCTTTTAGAAAACCATGCAATAAAGTAATAGAAGTCAGTGGAGTTTTTTTTAGTCTCTTTGGCATTCTAGTGTTAACTGCAGCGTGATTGCGAGGATTTGTTCAGAATTTGTATGTATGTGAGTAGGTTAACCTAATTAAACTAATTAGTAGGTTAGTATTACTACCGCCGCTGCTCCAAGAACAGAGCTCCTCAGAAATGCGACATAAGATTTAAACAAGTTCACAATTTAAAAAACATACAATGTCTGGTTATAACAAAAGGAAAGTCACTGTTGGTCATTGTTTTTGTATATAATTTTGCAATTTCATTATATATATTTTATAATAATCTTACGTTTCTCATTTATGTACATGGCAATATATTGCTAATTTAATATAATAATCGAATACATTTGTCTATGTTAAAGCCCTCGAATAAAGAAATACAATGTATAACTTTACAAAAAACAGAACGACCAGTGCTGCTTTCAGACGCTAACCCACACGCAACTGGTAAATTTTCTAAAAAGTCTAAAGTGTATGAATGTCAGTTCAGGAGTGCGTTTGAACTCTAATTGTTTCTGGACAATATTCTGCCGCGTTGAAATATCACTTTGCGCGTAGAATTGTTATCCTTGGTGTGCGCCGGTGCATAACTTTGGCGAGTTAGACGGTGAGAACTCCAAGTGGCTGCTGTGCTAGACTACTCACAATCAGACATCTGACCCCATGGCTATCGGCGTGAGCAGTAAATGGTTAAGAAAGTCTTTTCAGGTTCTAAATTGTCTACATATCTCCATAAACGTGTTACAATAAATGCATTTCTCTAAGAAACCAACTAAATTGAGCTTCTCCGTTAATCATTAATCACTTCTACTATAATAGCTCATCTAAATAACTGCTGTAAATATTTTAATTGCTTTTGCTTTGTCGGTTTTGAGCCAAAAAATGTGCGTTCGGTACTTAAATATTCTAGATTCGTTCGCTAGCTTTTTAAATAAAAGCAACAATTCTATTGTTAAAAACAATCATTTGCCTAATGTCCGTTTTTCTTGCACTGGCGGTTTTTGAGTTTTTTTTTAGCATTATTTTCAAAATTACGAATTCATAAGGCTGGCCAGTAACTGCTTTCTGGCGCTATCGCTGCCCGGATCGTGTGTCTTCTTTATGTGGCCTGAAAGAAATCAATAATTTCATTGAAATTCAGGCATAAGTTTGCTAATAACTGTGACTCACTTTTGAATTTCATGTGCGTTACGAAAGCCTCATCGCACAAGTCGCACTTGTAGTACGTTTTGCCGGTGTGTATGCGCTCGTGCACACGGAGCGACTTCTCGAAGAGATAGGCACGCCCGCAGGTGGCACACTGGAAATTCTTCTCGAGCACTACCAGCAAAATTCAATTTGAAAACAGACATCGAAAAGCTGCCGCTCAAGCACTCACCTTCATGGCTGCGTTTGTGCTGATTCAGCACGTACTTGAGAGCGAATCCCTTGCCGCACACGTCACAAATGTTGGGCTTCTCGTTGGAGTGCGTCTTCATGTGCCAGTTCATGTCCTGTGCGCGCTTGAAACGCTTCGCGCACGAGGCGAACGGACACATGTGCGGTCGACCCACGCTCGAGTGCACCGCAGCATGCCGCTCCAGCGCCGACTTCATGTTGAAGCGCTGCGAGCAGATGTCGCATTGGAATATGCCGCTGTAGTGTTTCTGCTTCTTGCTGCGCACCACGCGCTTATTGTTGGTTATGACTAGCGCGGCGGTCTTGGGTCGCTGCAGATGCTCCTCCCGGATGTGTGCGACCAGATCGTCTTCGTGCTCGAAGCGCTGCCGACAAGGCATGCACTCGGTGCGCTCGACGGCAGTCAGATTCTCCAGGTGATTCTCCAGCATGTGAATGCGCTTTTCCACGTACGAAGCGAACGCTGCATTGGTATGGGATGGGTTAAAAAAACAATGAGTTGGCAGTCAATTAGCATTGCGGTTTGGCTATTCACAGTCAGCCCGGAAGTACCATATGTCACTGGGGCAAGATTGAATTGCAGTCAGTTATGTTTGTGGCATAGTTTTAGGCTGGGTATGTGTAATGCGTATAGTTGAATTGTTTGTTATATGGGGTTGTTGTTGGAATGAAAATGAATGAGACTGGATGCGATTTCCGTTTTCATATTAAACATGCATGGTTGGGTCTAAGAAGAACTGGGAGAACTTTTTTAGGAACTAAAGGTTTTGATATGTTCATGCCTGAAGTACTCAAAATTGACGCATTATACTCAAGACCTGAGAACACAAAGAAATTATATACAAAAGAATGTATAATAGGTAGACAAAAGAGAGCGTCGAAATATCTTTGGGTAGAGTATAAAAAAAAACTAAAGGCCATTCGTTTTTGAACTGCCGAAAAGGGACCTGCTTGGTTACAAGTTTCGCTTTACGATGACTTAAGGCTTTGCGAGAAATCATCTTGTGCTTTAGTTAGATTTTGAGGCTTTCCAATTGTAGGATTTCAAGATGCAAGCATGCATTTATCCTTTAAAATTATCTATGTAGTAGTTTTATTATTTGAAGTTTTTTATATTTGTAATTGTTCTATAATATGGAAAGAAATTGAATATTTAAAAATCTAAATAACGTCGAACATTACCGTGTTTTTCTTTAAAATTAAATACAAGAACTTCAACGTTCAAATTCCTTTTGCAATGCATTGGTTGTTGCATATACTATGAGTGATGAATTTGCTCAATTATGAATGTTATGAATGATTTTGATTCTATGATGAGCATGGATAGTGCTTGCTAAAGTTCTTACCCTCTGTACAATTGCCACATTTATAGGGTTTTTCACCGCCATGCTGTCGATACAAGTGCCAGCGTAAAGTTTTCAAATGTATGAAAGCTGCAAAAATAATGTTTTAAAATAGATTATTCATATTTCATAAAAATATTGCAGTTAAATACCTACCTATAAGTTAAAATACATTAAAATAAGAAAATAAGAAGAAGAAATGCATAACATATATAAGTTTTCTTGGACTTTACCAACTTATTTCGATATATCTCAATCAAGATAAAACTACTAAATTTTTGATTAGTTTACATGCCCAGAAAGCTTTGCCTAATCTAAGCAAATGTTTGTCTTAAATTTTGCACCATTGATGTTGTTAAGGACCAAAACAAAATATTACATTGTTTAAAAATATCCAAATCCCCGGCTCTAACCTAACCTAACCTCAACCACCACTTTTCAAATTAATTGATAGCCGCCATTACTAACTTTTGCCACAGTAAGTGCAACACTCCGAGTTCCTCACGCCGGCGTGCGTCTCCTCGTGGCACTTCAGGTGCCGCTGACTAATGAACAGCCGATCGCAGTGGCTGCATTTGAGCTGCAGCTCCGGCTGGTGCCATTTCATGTGATAGTTGAGACTCTTGCGCGAGTAGAAACGTTTGCCGCAAGTGCCGCACTCAAAGTCCGTGTCGCTGTGGAACTTCTCGATATGATGGCGCAAATTGAAGCGATCCGCGTACTTCTTGCCGCACACATCGCACGCATAATGCTTCGGCACGTGTTTGTTCTTCATGTGCACGGTGCGCGAAGCGGCATCGTTGAAGCCAGCAGTGCAGGCGGGACAGCTGAACGGCGCTGCAGTGTCGTGCGCGCTGGTAATGTGTTCCAGCAGCGCGCTTTGCGTTAGAAAATGTTCAGCGGGCGTATCCTTTGACTTGTAACAGTATTTACACTCGAAGGCAATGCTAATTTCATCGTCGCAGTGAATGTTGTTGTCGTTGTCAGCGCCTGCGCTCGGCTTACCCTCTAAGTTGGCCATATTGGAAATGTTGTTGTATTTGCTATTGTTGCTATTTTTGTTGGTGGTGGGCACTGGTTCGAAGGCTTCCAGCACGCCGTCATCCTCATCAGCCAGTTCATCCATAGCCGCAGTATCAGCATCAATTTGCTGCTCTTCGACCAGCAGTTCAGTCACATTATTCGTTTGACTATTCGTAGCGCGCTCCTCCTCGTCATCCTCCATGAAGTCCTCTTCGATTATGTCGTCGACCTGCAGCTGGTGTTGCTGCTGTGGGACAATGGCAGTCATGTCTGTCTCCGCTTCTATGGCAGTGTATGCGGCAGCCTCTGCTGCCAGTTCTGAGTTTACTTCCGCTTCAAGCTCAGCGTCTGCTTCCGATTCTGTTTCCCCTTCCGTTTCCGCTTCCCTTTGCATGGCTTGCGTTTGCTCTGCGCTCGCTAAATCTGCTGCAGCAACCTCTTCCGCCTTCATTGTTGTTGCTATGCTTGTGGCTGGAAAGTGTTTATCGAGCATGTCCAACAGCTCGTCGTCGCCATTTACCGGGCCATGCAGCTTATGGCTGATCTGTCGCTGCAGCAGCCGCGTTTCCAACTCGTCCAACGTGTCCTCCATGTCGTCATCCATGCTCTGCGTCTCGATTTTATCGAAAATATTGTTCAGCTTTACCTGCGCTTCTTGGCACTCGCGCCGAAATCGATAAACATTGCAGAATTTCGAGAAGCAGTCCGAACAGATTTTCTGCGGCAGTCCATCGTTCTGGGAAATCTGTGATGAGCCAAACAACAAAAACCAAAATCAGAAACGGAAGCTGTGCGACATCTAGTTACCCTAACGGTGCTACCTGCAACTGCCAGTTACTACATTCGATGCGTATTTCTTCGATTTCACGTTCGCAGCGCGTTGTGTGAAATAAATCAAACCAATGGGTGTCGTCCTTAAAGTCGCACTTGGCACACGTTCTGCATGTCTCCATAATTGCGACCGAATTACGGTAATTTCCCTTTTCGACTGTGCGTTTTCTTTAATTTTGCGTTTGCTTTTGCTTGTGCCTTTGTTTATGTTTATGCAGAACGAAATGCTCCACCCTTTGCTGCGAAGTGAAAACTGGCACTGCGCTGATTTCGCTTTGTAATCCTTTCTTCGTCGGCCGCTTCAAAAACGAGCGCGCCGTGGCCGTCCCCTGCCTTCGCCGTATATTTGGCACACATTTTCACCATAAAACTCTACGAGCGTTGACGTGCTGCGTTGCTCCTTGTTGATGCTGTTGTTATTTTTTGTTGTTGTCGCTGCTGCTGCTATGGTGGCTTCGGTCGTTAGCTTTTGTTGTTGTGCTTTTGTATCTACACCAAAGCGAGCACATCCTGCGGGAACAACTCACATTCGCAACCAGTGCAATTGCTGGCTTACGATAGGGCAGCGATACAATGCCTGTCGAGGCAGCGACACACTGGCGACCTTCAGGCATCGGTCGTGTAGAATGTAAGAAATCGTTTTCGCGTCGTCGCCCCAGCAGCTGCAGCTGCGCGTCTGCGGCCGATTGCGAAAGCTTGAAAACGGCAAAAACGAAAGGAAAACATTTGCAGCGTGCAGACATCGCCCCGTTAGTGGTTGCCACCCCCTAATTGCAGGTGCGATGTTGCTCGGTTTGTTTACAAATTTTTGCACTCACGTGCGTCGGCGGCGGTCAGCTGCGCATGTCACTGCGTGATGTGTAAAAAGGAGCTGGGTGGATGTGAGGAGGAGTATACCCACATACATACATATGTACATAATGATACATATATACGTGTATAAAGGGGATGTGAGGGGAATGTTTACATGGTTGGGCATTAATTGGAGCACCTGCTGCTGCTTGGTCGTTGGTTTCAGCACCACGCGAGTGTTGGTGGACAGTGCAGCAGGCCATAGATTTGTTGTGGCACAAAATGATGCACAATTCACACAAATAGCAAAGCGCTCAACCATCAAACTTATTACTAGGTATCGGATTTATATGCAAAAACTGCAAAAAATGCAAAAATATGCAAATATGATTCTTAATATTTTTCAATAAAAATACTTTCTGTCTTGGTCCCGTTCAAATCGGAAGCTCCAAAAAAATATGCACTTGCATATAATTCCGATCCTTACTTATTACAATGACCAAATTGTTTTCCGATAATTTAAAAATTTGCCCGTTAAGCTCAAAAGTGTTAATTATGAACTTAAAAGCGAAATATCGAGCGCGAATAGTTAGGTAGACATATATGTACATACACACATGCATATATCACTGTACCAAAATTGGGCCAGATTGAGTGATTTTAATATAACGAGCCGAAAGGCAGTAAATCGAAAATTTCCATCTTAACCCTTCGATGGGCAGTAATTAGTTACTACACATTTGCACTTTGTCGTCTGGCCAGACGAAATCTGAGTGAGGCTTCTGGCAAAGGCAAAGGTGCAATGACAGATGAAGTTTATTATGTTTATATGGTAGGCAACCTTTGTAAGTATATATATATACAAATTATGTTCATATATACTTACTTAGTTTTACCCACAAATACACTGTAAAAAGAAGATAAATCTGTGAATTTTTTTACTTTCTTGAACCATTTCGTCTGGCCAGACGACATAGTCCATCCGAGGGTTAAGTTGAAGTGCAAGTTCCCATTTTGACAATTTTATTTCAAATTTCTGTATTGCCTTATTAATTTAAATATTTATGAATTTAACTACTGCCCTGAACAATCATAAATTGTCATCAATTTCAGCATTTAGTCAATCGGTAAGCGATGAATTAGATTTATTTACAAACATTAACACTTGTTAACATTAACACTCCTTGGATTTTGGGAGTAACTTTTTACAGGTCGCAACGTATCCGTCAACACGCAGACGACGCATATATTTATAGGATTATAACTTACATCTGATTCGAGCTACAACTAGGCAAAATTATTCAAAGAAAATATATATTTTCATCACCGGGAAGCCACCAGTCGGCGCGCCACGTCCACCTACGGTGGCAGTATGCCGATCTGCTGCAGACAGTACTTCGCAGCGATCAGCTTGGCCTCCTTCTTGGTGTTGCACGCCCGCTCGGGCGTGTACGTTTGGCCGTTGATCTGCACCGAGAACATGAACATTTTACTGTGCGACGGTCCCATTTCGTTGATCAGTGTGTACAGCGGTGGCGTCCATTTGCGTTTCGACGTCAGCTCGTTGAGCAAGCACACCGGGTGCTTGTCTGTCAGCTGCTGTTGCACCTGCAGTACGTTGTTGGGCCGCTTCTTCGCCACTGGTTGACGTCGGTTGTAGTTGTTGTCCTCTTTGGCGACCAGGCCACGCTTGTCCAGTTTAACGTCGAGCAGCAGCGGCTGCAGCGACCCCGTCTTCTCGCGGCCCAGGCCCTCGCCCGGTCGCCAGCCCATTTTCTGCAGCAGCTGCATGCCCATGCCCCCCGTCATCGGCTGCGTGGAGGTCAGCTGGTCGCGACGCGCCCATGCCTGCGGCCCCGAATTCAGCTCGTGTACCTTGAGTACATTGACACCGGTGCTTCCCGTGAACTGGCCGGGCAGGTGTTTGGACGAAGCCCACGATGACATTTCCTTCTGTGAATTGTACATCATTTTAATAGCCTCTGGATCCATGGGATTTTCCTGGTAGAAAATTTACAAAAAAATTGTGGTCAGTTAAGGATTAACCCTACAGAAATGGCGTGGAAAGAGCACCTGTAGTCGACGCATTGCGTTCAGCCGTTTCGAAATTATATTGGACACGTCTATCTGGGGCGCATCCATTTGTGGGAAAACGCTGGTTTTGTTCTTAGCGGGCGCAGTTGACGGCACAGGCACGTCGGGCACGAAGGGCGGTGGCACCGGCATCGGAACTGGCACTGGCGTTGGTGCTGGCGTTGGCGCGGGTACAGCGCTGAGGGCAACGACTGCAGGCGGCACAAATGGCACAACTGCCAGCGCGGTCGCTTGACTAGTGGCCGTTAGCGGCTCGCCGCCGCTAGCGGCCGTCGCCTGCAATACGGGTTTGAAGGCTGGTTCTTGCACCTGCTGCTGCGGCATTGATTTCTCAAACACATTCCTGGGCAGATTCTTCACCGCCGATGCCGCCTCAGGCCCTGAACCCTTGAAAATGCTCGTCGACTGCGTGGCTGCCGGCAGCGTGGGCAGCGGCGCCAACGCATCTTTTGATTCGACCGGCGTCCAAGCCTCGGTCAGCCGATGGTGCTGCCCCGACGACACCGGGAACTGCATAGTGATGGCCTTTGTTTGATCGGCCGTGTTCTTCCGGGGCGGCAGTGGCGTAGCATTGCGTATGTGCATCACGATCGGTTCGCGCTCCTTTAGCTGAAAGGGATGATGAAAGGCTTTTGTGTTGCCATTCTTGTCCACGTCCGAATCTTCGTCGGAGCTAAGATCGGACAAGTTTTCGCCGTTCGATATCTTCTTGCAGAAGTCGGTGAGATCCTGAACTGTGCGACCGCCGTAACGCATCTTTAGCAGCACCTTGTCCTTTACCTCTTGCGACATGTCCGCACAGCCGGGTAAGTTGCCGCGCTTGAACATGCTGATGGCGTTCTTGCGCGCAATCTCCAGCAAGCGCTTCTTATCGATGCCCAAATCGTGCGATCTCGACCGCGATCGACTGCGCGTTCGACTACGCTTACCGCGCCGCTGGCCAACAATGCGGTGGCGATTGCGATCCCGATCCCATTCCCGATCGCGATCACGTTCCCTGTCTTTCTCACGTTCCCGACTGCGACTGCGCTCTACACCGGCATAGAAGCTGTTGTGGACGCGCGGCTGCTCCGTATCGTGCCCGAAACGACGTCGCTTGCTCTCAGCGGCACCAGCCGACGATCCACTCACCAAAGCGCCTTCGCGCTCCTTCAAGTAGGTCTCCTCGTCTGACAACGAAATTTCCGAGATGTGTCCATCCCTGTCGATCTTTTGCTCTTTGTTTCGCTTCGTGTCCTTCAACTCGATTTTAATTTTAGTGCCTACTCCGCATACTTCCCGTTCCCGATACCCGTTGTAGAAACTGTTGTGTGCGCGTTCTTTCGCCCGCTCCTTATCCTGATCTTTTCTCCTCACACACTCGCGACTACGCTCGCGATTGCTGCGACTTTTCTTGGTGCTAGGTGCCTCGGATACGTCAGTGTTCGCATGTCGCTTTCGTGTGCCGCTGCTCCGGCTGTTCTCCTCCACGTGCTCTACTTTCACACTCGGATGCGCTGATGGTGACGTTTTTCTTCGCTCCCGTTCTCGTTCTTTTCCCTTCTCAGTAGACTTTTCCTTGCTTTTGTGTCGCTCCTTGGACTTCTCCTTCTTTTTGCCCACTTCTCCATTTTTGCCATTTTTATGTTTCTCCTTGTGCTTCTTTTTCTTCTTATGTTTATGTTTATATTTCTTCTCCTTGCTGCCGTCACCAACGTCGGACAAACTGGACTCTGTGTCGGAACGTTCTCCTTCCGACTTTTCCTTTTCACGCTTTACCTTCTTCTGCTTCTTTTCTTTTTTGTGTTTTTTATGTTTGTGATTCTTCTTCAGCAGACTTTTATCGTCTAACAGTTCTTCCGGGGGCGCCGCATTAAATACCTTGAAAAGTTCCGCCAGTATCTCATTGGAGGACTTTACCGGCTCAATCGACTTTTTATCTTCTTGGGTATCATTGGAGTTGTCATCATCGCCATCGCAGTCATCTTCGTCCTCACCTTCGCAGTCGCCATCCCCTTCAGCACTTTCCACATTCTCGTCGTTCTCCTCACCATCAGCACTGTCCTCGTCGGTCAACGTGCTATCTGTCTGCGAGCGTAAACGGGACTTATTTTCATGCTTAATTGCTGCGACCGGCTCATTCTTAATCGCTGCACTGCCAATTGAAATTGCAGTTATTTTCGCTTCCACCTCCTGATCCAATTTCTCTTGTTTTATTTTGACGGCTCCCAGGGCTGGTGCTACCACATTCGGTGCGTTCTCCATATTAGCTGCTTATACATAAATTTGTACCCATAGAATCTCACATAGCAAACAGATCTATGGAATGTTGTTCTACATTATCGCAAGTAAAATTGTAATAAATGTTTGAGTTTTCCAGTTTTGCACAAATCCAAAAAATTACTGCACTATTTCAGCTAAACGTCAAAGTGTGAAATTTTTGTTGTGTGCGCACAGCTGTCACAATCGGCGTTGCCAACTGTGCAGTTGGGAAGGAAGTATTGTATACATTTCGCTGTTCTTGTTCTCTTAGCATTCTACTGTCATTCATTCGCCGTTCAATGTTTCTTCGTAATGTTTCATGAGGCGTAGAAAAGGATGATGGACACTAGCGAATAAGATGAAAATAGCCGCCGGGTGGTTATGTCAAGTTCACACGTATACTGAAGCAGTAGCACATCAACTTTCAAAATAATGTCTTATATGTTGTGACTATACGCTGTGAATAATCGACATAAGGAGACCTCAATTGTACTAAATTTTTCGTCTGGGGCTAATATTAAATTTAATATCATATTAAATTTAAATTGAGCAGCTATACTTATTCTTTGACCCAAAAGTAATTATATTCATAATTCGTCATAAATCGCACATCATGCTTTCTCCTTACAGTATATCATTCTTATTCCTTTAATTACACCTGGTTTGTATACATATTCAAAATTTTCAATGTTTGTACTTCTCTTTTTACAGTTCATCACTTGAAAAGCTTCAAATATTGAATATCATTTAAATTATAGGTATTAACTCAAACGGGTGTGCGTGGGTAATAGGGTTTTGAAAAATTTCGATACGTGAACAATTCAGCATTCATAAATTTAAATGCCAAAAAATTGCGCAGTGTGGCCGGTCCTTTAGAACACCGCATAAACAGTCACAGTTTGGGTATCGCTGACAAAGCGTTCGGCAAGCGCAGCACACAAAGAAGTGGCAGAAAAGACAGAAGGAATGATAGTAAAGTGTGTGAAGAGTGTAGTAAATAGTAAAAAATCGGTGCAAGCGTAAATCGTTGTAAAATTGGGCGACTGCTTTATGAATGGAATATCGGGTTGGTGAATTTTGTGTGAATTCCCGATTGCGTTGAGACAACGCACAGCCGGCTCCGGCTCTTGTGGACACTTGGCCAGGTCCAAACCGAAATCCGAGGAAGCAGGCACGTAAGTAAGTGGCGTTGATAGAAATGAGGGGGGATTGGTTGGTAAGTGCGGCGCAGGGTGCACCGTTGACGGCTAAACGGCCCAGTGCTTTGTGTGTCTGCGCTGCCAGCGCAGCCGCCGTCACCGCCACCGTCGTGGTTGCCCCTGTGTTTCGCATACGAAATTGATCTTTCACAACGTTTCGAAACTATCGTATTTACGTAAATCGAAGGTAAAACCAAAGTCCCATTTCAATTTGCTCATCTACTCCGCAGCCGAAAAGAGCAGCAGCGGAGGTGTGACTTTTGGCATGTGCCTCGTCGCTAGAACAGCCGGCAACTGCTCTCGCAACACCATCTCCACAACGGCATAATGCTTGTCGCGACCCCAGGACAGACGGCCGCTTACACCCTGCACAGTGGCAGTGGCAGCGCTCCCAAGAAGTCATGCCACACGTCGACGGCTGCTCCAAAGAGTGCGAGCAACAGCAACAACAACAACAACAATATCAACGCGCACAGCACAGCACGTCCCATTGCCGAATCGCCGAACGCAGTGGACGCATTGATGAAGTCACTGTCGGTGCGCCTGAACCGCAGCACTGAGTATCTGCACAAGGCCTTTGGCACCGCAACCACCGCCACCGTCGCCGCCACCAACACCAACACCACTACCACCGGCAACAGCAACATCATCAACAGCACAATAAAAACTGCCACCAATAACTACAGCAGCGGGGCGAAGAGTAACAAAGACAACGCCGCGGCGATGGCAGTCTCCTCTAGCACAACGTCGTCGTTCGCCGCAGCCGCTGCGGCCACCGTCAGGGCGGCAAAGGCAATGCGCGCAGCACAACTTGCGAAAGCTGCAACCGCCAACGCCACCGCACGGAAACTGAACACCGTCCCGCCAACCGTAATTCACCGCTATTCGGAGGAGCGGCTGCACACCAGCAGCACCGACAGTCTCCACAAGGAAATGTGCCATTTCAAACCAATACGCGCGGCACCAACAACGCCCTGGAAGTGGTAAGTCGACACAGGCTCGTACAATGAGCTTGTACGCTTGCTTATGGTAGAAACAACAAAAAAAATTAACAACAAATTGATTTGCAGTGGTAGCAAATCGCGAGGCGCCTCGCTGAGAATGCCTAAAGCAAGTTTAGCAACGAAGGAACAATTGAACTGTGATGTCTCGCTGGCTGCGGGCAAGAAGAAAGACGCGGAGTCGGATGACGATGGCGAGGGCGATGCAACAATTGCCTACAACACACCGTACAGACCAAAGCCGAGGTAAATTCAAAGTCTACGCTGTGTTCAGCATTCAAATCCAAAACATTTCGTCAATTTTACGTGTAGGGCATGAAGTAATCGGCCAAGTTCGCCTGAAGCAGTTTTACTTGCTTAACTTTCGAAAAATTTTTCCGCGTTTATATTTCTAAAACTGAAAAACTTTAGTTGACTTTGCTTTTTCCTGCATTAACTTTGAAAATTTCAAGTCCTGTTGCTGAAAATTCCTTTCGTTTTATCTATTGGTGAAAATTCAACGTTCAAAATTGCATTCCTCTTGCTTTACACAAGTTCCGAAAGTTATCAATCATCAGACAAACGTAACAGTTCGACAGGCACCACTTTCATCCGCACAACTTTGACTGATAGTGGCTCTTTTCTGTTCTCGCTTCCAGCTCAACCTTGTTGACTACCATAATTTCGACGCCATCTCATCAGTCGGCATTCGTCTGCCTGGTCGCAAAAATGAAAAATCTGGTCAATATTAAAACCTCCAAACAATCCAGCAGCAAGTCCAACAAGATATTGGACCTGCACAAGACGCGCAACATTCGCGGTCGCAAGAGAACGGCTGACTATCCCATGAAGCAGCTGAAGCAGTCGCCGATCAATGTGCCGCTCACGAAGCTCATCCTGCGCAATCGTCAGCAGCCGTTTGTGCACGTGAAAAAACTACATCTCAATAAGGAGCTGATCATAAAGAAGAGCGTGCGCAAGGCGCGCGCCGGCAAGGACGATGCCGTCGACACTGTCAAGTCGGCGGGCAGCGTCATGGTGAACAGCGGCTCGAAGAGTGGTAGCAAGCGTCCCACAGCCTCGATCTCGGTGTCGGCACGGCGCACGAAGGTGCGCGCGGCCAAGTCGAAAATCATCAACATTGTAGCATTCGCACAGGAGAGCAACAACAGCATCAAGAAATGCAACGTTAGTGCTGGCGCTGGCGCTGCAGGCGACTCGGTGATTTCCAACGAAACGAAACGTCGGCAGCGCAAGCGCAAGCACAGCCGCGATGCGAGCGAACGACGGCCGGACGGCGTCTTTGCCGTTGCGAGCGTTGGCAGTCACGGAGTCGTCGGCAGCGATAGCAGCCTTCCGCCGGTGCGCAAAAGCGCGCGACTATCAAAAGACTGCAGCATGGAGGTGTTGCAGATCACGGCGGTAAAGACGGTAGGGCAGCGCAAGCGGGCGTGTCGCGAGTTGGCAAAACGCACTGCCGGCTGCTTCTCGCCGCCGCTAACGCGCTCGCGCCTCAGACAGTTGACGCAGCTACAGCCGACTGTGCAGCAAAACGTCGCCTAGACGCAACCACAGCACCCTCTTCCCCATCGTTGAAATCTCGGAAAGTGTTTTCACTTGGTGGCAGGCACGAAGCGCAGCGTCCGTGTGTGTTCGTAGTTGAAGCGTAAGACAACTAAAGTGTGAGGTCAAACTCAAGCCCAACCTAAAAACGAAGTCCATAAAAAGACGGAAATTGTGCAAATCTTATTTTGGATACTTGTGACAGTGCCGCAACGCCCACGCACTCGCCCAAGGGGAACACTCGAAATTGCTTAATTGCAATCTACCCGCAAAATCCTAATCTTAGCCACAGCGAACAAGCGCTGCGAATCTGAAAATTTGACAAAATTTGAAAATATTTGACGTGAAACGATTGATTGATTTATTACTATTAGTTATTATTCATAATGATTATGCAGGCTATTGCATTCTCTGTTTTTGGTAATGTTCGTCCAATGCGAAAGTGAAACGGTCAACTGCGCTATGTTTGAAACTAAGCATACAACCTAGATTTCTTTCTATTTATAATAAAGAATTTTAATGATTATTTGAATACAATGTACTCGCACGAGGATAGAGCAATGTGTGTGCGTGAGCAAGTAGAGTTTGAAGTTGTTCAACAATATGACATAACAATTGTTCAGAGCTTAACAAACAACAAAATTTTTCACCACTGCTGGTGAAAAATTGCTGCTCTTGTTGAAACAAAAAAGAATTGGAATGCTCAGAGCTGAGCTGGCCATGTTTTAAACACCTAAGCTGACAAATGTAAAAGTTTAGTTTTAACAAATCATTGAAATTTAGTTTTAGTTAGTGGTTTAAGCTCTCTACTTATTTACGGATATCATGTTTAGGTTTATGTTAAGCATCAGTCAGCGCAGGTACTAACCGAAACTTCGCTCACCCAAATCAATAGTTACACATTACTATGTGAGCTTTGAGAATAATGGGCTAATAAGAGTTGAGTAATATACCGCAGCTAAATCTTATTTCCAACTATTCATTAATTTTGATGACTTTCTTGGCTTTAAATAATCCAAAATTCTATTGATTTTTGCATTAAACATTTGATTAAAAGTTCTCCAATTACAATTGACATTTTTTTTAAATAATATTGAAATTACAAATTCTTATTGCCATTCAATATCTAACTAGTTTGTATGTTTAGTATGTTTCCCCAATCAGAATTTACAAACAAAAATAGTTTTAGTTAGTTGTATTTCTCATTAAGCAAAGTTCAAAATTTACACAACATGGATGAAATTACAAATTTGTAGGAAACTCGCAGCTTTGTACCATTAAATACGTTTTTGATTGACTTAAACTAGCTCAACTTTTATTGCGCAATTGATCACATAGCGTTCCTTAAAATAGGATATTTCAATGCCTACAGTATTTTTGTGTTAAAACTCCTTTAATAAATATTATCAGTGTGTCTAATGATTTTAAAAACCGTACATTTGCCGACATCTAAGTATGTGCAATCGTCTCAATGCCAGTTCAGTGCTTCAACAAAGCACACTAAATGCAAACTTTCAATGCTCTACTTGCCACGTAGTGATTTTGATATTAATTTCCTAATTTTAGCTCTAGAACCAGTTACCAACTGAATTTAAGCAGCAACATTCGCAGCTAAACAATCTGCAAGCCTAAGTTAATTGTGCGGTGAATTTAAAAGACTACAAAGTGAATGCTGAGCTCACTTTCAGATCTTGTACCACTTAAGTTTCCATATAGTTTTTTGTATACGAGAATTTTGTGTTGAGTGTAATTTGAGTTTTTACTTGAAAACAAGAACCTTCAACTAAGTTATAAGCATGAGTCGACTGGAAGGCGTATACAAACTGAATAACAGCAAACTCCTTAAAAGTATTATAAATATTTAATATAAAAGTAATTAATGAAATACCCGCCTCCATAGAAATCCATTACAGTAGGCCAGCCTAGTTGATAGAATTCCGGAAACACAGTGGCAAGTGTCCGCTTAGTGTGTAGTGAAGTGAAGCGAATGCGAAAGCACGGGGCGTAAGGCCCTCAGTTTGTGTGGAACTGTCTGTGGGCCAAGTGCGGCCAGCAATAAGTTTGACCAGCGCTTGGTTCGCCGACTTCCGTCTATTATGATAATTAAAACGTATGTACATTATAAACTCTACTGCGACTGGCAACGCTTTGGGCTGTCGGCGTGCGAGAATTTCATTTATATACAAACTACAATTTATACTTTCCCAGAGTGTGTAAAAATCAGTTCCTTGTGTAAACTATAGTCCCACACAGCGCCGGCAGCCCAAAGCGACCCTTGTCAGGTGGACTTTTGTTTGCTGATTTTCCTAATCGATCAGTCAAAGCGGCGCACTGCAGTCGAATAGCTCGTAGGAATCATCGCATTATAGCAACTAATTGAACCTAATTATAGCAAAGCATAATTTCACGAAAGCCGAACAAGCAAACATGTAAACGTAAAGCGTAAAGTAAAATGTGTGTTGTGATATTTAATATTTTTAATGCATACTTACACTATGTTTGGTATCTCCTCAACTAGAACCTTAATCGACAAAGAGAAAAATTGTAACTGCAACAGCAGAGCACATGAAACGTGAGCAAATAAGGAAATTTTGTGCAACCGGTCGGTCAGCACTGATGCCGACTGAGGCGCGAAAAGACATCGGGCAAAAAAAATATTTTATTGACTTATTGACATTGAAGCAAAGTGCTGCGGCACTTCAACATGCAACAACAATAACGCATTTGAAAAATTAACACAACATTGAAAGAGAACGAGAAAGAACTTCAAGATTATGAATTGTAAACAAATACTACAATTACCTATATAATTACAATTTAAATTGCAATTATCATAAATTACAACTCAATAAAATTAAAATCATACAATCTCAGCAGTGGTCTAGTGTCTAAAAATTTTGTAAATTCACATAAATGAGGTGTGTTTTAGGTGTGAATTGCTAATGCCTGAATAACAAATGTGCTCAGCTGTCGGGCGGCAATGGAAAGACTGATTGACTGGAAGATCTGATGGTATCCGGACACAAGCGCATAGAGCGCAACGAGAGAGCTGATAAAATACCAAGGAATGGTGCTTGTCTCAAGACGAACAAATCTCTTATTTACCAAGGTCCACTATAAAGGACCTGGCAATATATAGACACCCAGAGGACAGACTGCGAAAGAGGGCAAACTTGAGGTGGACGAATTAAAACCGCGAAAAATATCTCATACGTGGGTGGTCCGATAAGTACTTAGCCTACAAAAGAAAAACGAAAATTTTGGAAAAGTGGCGATTTATATTTCAACGTAGTATCCTTTCAACTCGATACGCTTGACCCAGCGATGCTCCAACTTCTTTAACCCGTCTGAAAAATACGTTTTCTGGAGGCCTCCGTGGCGGCGATAACCTCCTCATTCGACTCAAATTTCTGCCCGGCGAGTGACTTTTTCAAGTTTGGAAACAAAAAGAAGTCACACGGGGCCAAGTCTGGAGAATACGGTGGATGGGGCAGCAGTTCGTAGCCTAATGCGACCAATTTGGCGAATCACCGACCGATATTGCTCTTTTTCCATTTTTCTAAAATCCGCGGACACGTTCGTTTCCACACGCGGTCAAAACAAAACTACAAATCCAATATGGCTGAAATTTTGACAGTAGCCATCTACGAGGATGTACTACACGATAGTAAATTTCTCTTACGATAGTGGCACCATCGGGCGGTGGGGCTAAGTACTTATCGGACTGCCCACGTAGGTACGGCGAGAAGTACATCAGATAAGTATTGTCACTCTCACGGAGGGATTGCAGGCTCGTTGTGGGATTACTAATGGGTCACTCCCTGGTAGAAGTCCACGCTCACGGGCCGGATATCATCGGCAGTGTCATGTGCACAAAGTGCGCAGAGTAGGACGTGAGAGGAACTCTGGAGCATCCCGCGCTCTCAAGGATTACGATTGACTCACTCAGATACTCCGCTGGTTGAGGCACTGGAGGGGGCGTCCGAAATAAATGCCAGCAAACAACTTAATATAGAAGAAGTTCCTATGAATTACTTTCCTTTTTTTTCTCATTTATATTTTGAAAATGTTTTGGAAGTCTGAGCTCTGGTCACCGTACTGTTAACAACACTTTTCAAAACAAAAACCGAAAATCATAGGTGCCTCAGTAAGCAGTTGAAGTGAATGGTACAGTTTTTAAACTAGATTTTATTTAATTTTCTGCTGTTCTTCATTTGTCGCGTTCGAATGACTTCGTAAGATACTCAAAGGCTATCGATCGAAACCTTCACATACCCTCCTTAGTTTCTAATCTATTGGCGAAAATTCCTCACACTCTTCGTCACATCAAACAAAGAGGCAAATTTCCATTTCGGAAATAACCTCTGTTGCAATCAAAATCCAATTTGTTTTCATGAAATATTTACAAGTCTAGTTGGAGAAATTCCGAATTCCTATTCCAATAAGAGCACTTAAGAATCTAACGCATAGGAAAACTCAGACCATTCATATTCACGAATTTAACCCTTTGGTCAGACATTCATTCTATGAAACCAAGATAAATCTTCTTTGAAGCTTTTCGGTTCAACTGATATAACGTTCGTCAGCCTCCGCACAACAAGTGATATTAAAACGCTTCACAGTTGAGAATTACAAGTTGCCCACTGACAACTAAAAATATTTATGTTCCTTTATTTTTACAAATACAAAATTGTCTTATCTTTTGTTTGATTGCTTATGCATAAAAAGTAATGTAAATAGTCGTAGATGACTTTAGTATCCAATCTAATGCAATTAGCTAACACTTAGCTAATGACAATTACATACAAATGTCAATACCATATAAAATGTATGCAAATTAAAGTAGTTGAACGGCAAATCTAGCTGGAAGTGCTCAACAAGCACGCGTTTATCTTTAAGCAAATGTACACCATTGCTTTGCTTCGATAGTTTACCCATTCTACATACAGATACATTGTACAGATATACATTATTGTAGAACAATATTTAGCAAGGCTATTTGGAAATGTTGGACAGTGTTTAGTCAGTGTTAAGCAATGAAATGTTCGCATGCGGATGTGCAAATATGGGAGCGCAGTCAATATCACTACTGCATCAGGCACCGTACACCAGGATTACGGGGACACCAATCAATCACTGCACTGGTTGATGTGTTCACATTATGATCTGCGGCTCGGGCACGCTGGCCGCAATGCTCTTGTGCGGCAGCACCTGACCGCCGTTTATGTAGATCTCGTCCTTCACAATGACATCTTCGCCGAGCACTGTAATGCCTTCTAGGCGCACCCAACGACCGACCACCGAACGCCAGCCCACAATGCACGAGTCCAGCCACGAGTGCGACTTGACGATGGCATCCTTCAGTATGGTGGAGCGCTTAATGCAGACGCCGTCTTCCACGACAACGCCCGGGCCAATGGTGACGTTGGGACCGATGCGGCAACCTTCGCCAATTTTGGCCGTGGGATCGACCAGCACATTGCCCACCACGCCGGGGCCGGTGTACAGTTTCGGTGATTGCTTTTGGCGCAGCGACGTCAGATAAAGGCACATACCTGCAACAGAATCAATTAAACTTGTGTTATTATTATCAAATTTGAAGCGATGGTGAATCTATTCGTGTTTGTGATTATTTCAGCAATGGAAAGTGTTTACTTCGCCAATAGAAAGTGCCGGCCTCCAGCTCAAAACAGAGTGAAATAATATATTATTTTACTATGGTTCAGATACGTTATCAAGAATTTATTTTAAATCTAGATAGATAGATAGATTTGAAAAGGGAAATGTGCACTGAGAATTTTAAATCTAACGAACTAAAATATAAATGTCGAACGGACAAAGGGACAGCAAGAACCCATATCACGGAAGTTGATATGGGAGGGGGGGAGGAATATGCAATTTCCTGTCCAGATTCGCTGATGCGAGTCGAATTCATTTGGCATACTGCTGTCAACTGCTCACGTAATCATAGAGGGCGATAAAGTCGAAATTTCACGGGGAACTTTTTATGGCATTACACCGGCTACCATTGCTACAACAACATTTTTGACGAGAAATTTCAACACATTTGTTGTGGCCTTCTCGATTGCCAACTACGCAAACCAATCATCCCACACGGAAGAGATAAGAAGCGCACAGTGAGCGATTGTTCGCTGTTAGGGAGTTTTTGAGGTTTTTTCTTTTTTGAGAAAAATACATTCGGCACAAGTTATTTGTTTTTGCTTAAGCAAATTTAAAATTTAAACCTACCAGTTAAAAAATCTTTTGGTTGTCCAATGTCCATCCAGAAACCGGGCAGCTCCATGGCGTAAAGCTCGCCCTGGTTGGCCATTACCGGAAACACTTCCTTCTCGATGGAGGTGGGCTGCAGCTGTATGCGCTCCAGCACGGACGGATTGAAGATGTAAATGCCAGCGTTAATCTTGTTGCTGACAAACTCTTGCGGCTTCTCGATGAAGTTCGTTATGCAGCCCTGCTCGTCATACAGCACCACGCCGTACTTGGATGGCTCTTCAACTTTGGTCACTACAATCGTGCCCTCTTTGCCGTGATTGCGATGAAACTGCACCAACTGTGTGAAGGGAAAGTCGCATATCACATCGGAATTGAGCACGAAGAAGGGCTCAGCGCTGGCGCTAAGTATAGGCTTTGCCAGCGCCAAAGGCCCAGCCGTGCCCAGCGGTTCTGTCTCGTGCGAAAATATTAGCTCTAAGCCCAGCTTTTCGGCCTCTTGTCTCAGCTCCTCCTCCATCTGCTCGGCGCGATAGGACACTGCTAATATCACCTAATCGATGCACAAGCAAAACCCGGCAATTAATTACGCCCACACAGTTGGTCACGTGTGAGAACTTACCTGCGTGCAGCCTGCACTGACCAGCGCCTCCAGTTGGTGCAGCAGTATTGGCTTGTTGGCAAACTCCACTAGCGGCTTGGGCGTGCTCAGCGTCAGCGGTCGCAGCCGCGTTCCATAGCCGCCCACCAGTATAAGCGCGCGAGTCCCTGCCGCGCCAGTCGTATTCACGCCACACATTGTACCACTTAGACTGTTTACAGCTCGTTTAATTGTACACGAATGAAAAGAATGCGGTTTTTTTGCTACTTCTACTTTTGTTTTCGGTGACACGTCACTCGTAAATCGCTGTTTCTTTTCACACCGCTTGGATATTGTTTTGTACACTCCAGCGCTCGGTCAACCACTGCGGCCAAAACCTGCACTGTCTGATACTCGCGCTGCTGCGACACAGTTATCAAACGTTCGGCTGATAACACTTGAAATTTAGGTTCTCCCACTTTTTGGTGCACTTGTTTTGCAATGTCAGGCCGCTATTTCCATTTATTTGTTTTCCTCCGCATTTCGTAGCTTCTCTCCAAATGGCCAGCAAGTCAAAAGAGAAAAGTGACGGCCGTCGCGGTCACGTACATTCCGCATTTGGAGAATAAAGCAATGCGTTAAAACGCCCATTCACGGTTCACGGTAGTGTGGCAATCACAATGGTGATCAGCTGAGATACGAGTAACTCACCATCAATGCCCCGACACAGACGACGACAGCGACATGACCACGCGACCGCAAGATGGCGTCGGCTTCAATGGTCGCAGGTGTAGTCGGTAACGTGATTACAATGATGGCGGCAGCAACAGCACAACAATCAAATGTTTTGCGACGCTTGAGTTGCCCAATTTACCAAAATACTAAATGTTACGCATTTGGCTCATGGAGCAGCTGAGCAAAGTATGCAAACACGCAGTCAATGTTGGCAACTTAAGCAGTGATACCAATTGTTTTGGTTTTGTCGCCTACGAAATATAGACTATGACAGCGACATCTGTTTTCGGTGTTCGTGTCGTCGTACTGTCGTCAAAATAAGCGTTCTCATACGGTTGTTCTAATTTTATATTTTGACAGCTGCAGAAGTGTCGCTGCCGTCGTCTATGTATTCGGGGCATACAGATTTAATTTGTCAATACAGTTCACTTCTGGGTATATAACGATTATGGTTATTTCAACTTTTTTTGGTAGTGGAGAGCACTTTGAATCATAGAACTATTGATATTCAAGATTGGATGCAAATTTTATGTCCGACGATCATCATAATTCAGTTCAAATCGATAAGTCCATTATGGATCTTTTTATAATGGATTATGATATATTATGTATATGTTTGTGTCATTACAGTTAAAGTAAAAATCGTTTTGTTGAAAATAAATGATAAGATGGTTTTTATTTTATCCAGAAAGTTTCGGTTTCAGCCGAATATTAGAAAAAAAAAACCAAAATTTAGTTTCGGTCGGACACCAATAATTAGTCTTTTTTGTTTAAATTATTCTATAGATTATTAGTAAATTCTATTGTGTATGAAATTTTCGAAAATTGCGAATGACATCATCATTTTGATAGATCTTCTTACCCATTCATTCTAAATTATTATTCTCAAAGAATGAAATTGGAATGATTTTAAAACATTCTTTCAAAACTTCAATACAGTACTTTTCGTTTATAACGAACCCGTTTAAAGCGATTTTCCGCCTAAAACGAACCAATTTCAAAAGTACGCGCTGTATGTTTTCGCTTATTGCGGACCCCTTTTAAAGCGAACTTTCGGTTAAAACGAACCATTATGCCCAGTCCCTCGAAGTTCGCTTTAAGCGAAAAGAACTGTATATCTTTCTAACTCGAAGTGACTTTTTCAAAAAACGCTTTAAATAAAATTTAACACGCGTGCAAAACATTAACTCATTTATTTCTTTGGGATGTTCATGTAATATATGTATAACGATCTGAGGATTTTCTAACCATTACAACAGGCAATAGTCCTTCCAAATCTACTGATCCTATAATCCTGTTTAACTGCAAATATATTTTAAATTATAATTATCACCGATAACTTTGAACTTATACTGACTGCTTGAACGCACTCAGTAATAGTCTAAAGCCGGGTTTCCTACAGCGTTTGAACTAAATTAATTTTTGATTTATAATTCTTCGACTGCTCAACTTATCTGTACACTTTTTAGCATAAACAATTTTGACTTTTCACAACACAATAAAAACGTGAGAATTCATGCTACGAAGACTGGTTGCTAGTGCTTATTTGGAACCGTTATTTAAGCACATGTCCAACAGGCCGTAACTGACACTGTAGCACGAAGTTGGCAGCACTTGCCAGCACTGAGTGAACGTCGTTTAACTTTTTTGGTGTTGACGGCGAGTCGTGCAGTTGAAACTTTAATAATATAGCTAAAATTAATCGAAATTATTGAAAAACGTAACAGAAAGCCAAGGAAACGGTAAGTGCACGGAAATTGCATGGAATTATGGATTTTTATTGGGTGAAAATTATTTTTCTCGCTTGTGAAAATTTCACTTATTTCATCATCGATTGTGGGGCGCAGCAACAAAAGCCGCAGACGAACACGACTGCGACGACGATGGGTTGAAAACAAAATGTCGCCAATTTGTTAAGTTTTTTGGCCATTTAACTGACTGTTGGCTGCAGGATTTGAGTTATTGTTTTCTGAAAACTGTGGTCTGCAATATTAAGAGAACTTTGCGTAAAATTAAAGCATATCCAACAGTGCGGGCAATGTCGTGGTCATCGACGCAGTGGCTGTCGCACGGTAAATTGTTATTGATTTTTTTCACAACGTCATTGGAACCAGCTGGGAGCTGGATAGGAGGCAGCGTGCTGTCCTATCGCCTAAGCCCGAGATAACTACTGTGCGGAAGGATACCTTGATGACCTCATGACGTCCGTCCGGAATATGTAACCGTCCGCACAAGGGACATTGGTGCGTCCAGAGACAGCTGTTCGCCGCGTTTGCAATTCCGAAGTTCAAACTGGAACGCGAACTGGACGCGTGCCCGTTCCATGTGTGTCAAGTCCATGTGTCTGTCTGCAGTGTCGCTAGCCCGCAGACAGCAAACGTCTTTCTGGCCTGCTGCCTTTTTTGATGCTCGTTTTTTGCTTCGTTTTTAGTTGATTTCGTGCTTTTCGTTTCACAGTCGAATGCGGCTTGCGTCCCTCTAGCGCTCCGCACAGCTGAAGCGCTGCTCAGCAGACGGCCAACAGTCGGTGTGGGTCATGCTTCCTTATTTTCACACAAAATTCAATTTTTAACGGCGCTTGGTTCTGTGTTGCTTTCAGTTTTGTTTTTTGTTTTTAATAATTTCTTTGTTTATGGCCAAGTTGCATAGTTGCGTTTTGGAAATGAGAAGGTTCTCGCTTTCCGCCGTCCCCCGCTATAGTGTATGTGGCCCCTTCCGCACTCCAATTACTGTTCGGGCAATTCGACAGCAGCATTTCGTTATTCACAGTCATAGCTAACGTTTTGTTTGCATTGGTTTTATTGCCGAATAGAAACCTGCTTGAGGTTCTGTTGTGTTGCTCACACCTTCTCAACTTTTCATTTTCGCTTTTTACATGTTCTATAAACAAATCATGTTTCATTGCTACTTTTTTATGCCAAAAGTACACTTATGCCCAAAAGTAAGTTAAAAAAAAGTAATTGCCGATGATGAAGACGAGCGCAAAGACGTGAAAGAAAAGTCTCATCTTCGTAACTGGATCTTGGACATGTCCGCAATGACGTCAGAAGCTCAACTGCCATGAGTGCGTTTGGGGTTTGTTTTTTGGGGAGTTCAGTTGGGATCCGTTTGATCCAAACTACTGATAGCTGACTCTTTTATAAATTGCTTCTAAAATGAAACAGTATTACACTTTGATAAATTGGTAATAATTTTTGAAAACAAAACTTTTAGGAATTGTTAAGATTGGTTTTAAAATGAAACACGATTTCTTACTCATTAAAATGACATAGATTCGTTTTAACTGTGGATCATTTCGTTAATTTTTGCAATTATTTTTAGAATTTTTGTGCATCCAAACAATTTTTATGACCGTCTTTGTTGGGATGTGATTATGTTTTGTAAACGTAAGAAGATTTCATTACCTCATAAGGATACCGAAACTAATTTAAAACTATTGGACGTGTGTAAATGTCTAAGATATAGGAACTCGACCAAAACACCCATTGGTCATTGAAAATCTCGTCAAAGGACCCAAATAATAAATGCCAGAATAATAACGTCTTTCTATCCATAGACTTCACTTTGTGTTTCCGCTGTTCCGCATATAAATGTGGCTTGCAATAATAAATCCTTGTTGCACCGCGTAACCACGAATCTCTATTTAAAACTTGAATTCAATGAACTCGTCGTTGTTGTGTGCCGTCATCCCATTTCGGTCGCAGCGCTCGCTTCATCTAGCCGTTGTACTTTCCGCTGAAGCAGGATATACGGACGGACAGAAAGATCGACAGTATTTTTTTATTACGAACTATCAGAGCTCGTTGGCTATCTTTAGAAACAGCAAACACACGTCGCAGCAATCGTGTTTTTCGTTTGCTGCTGACTGCATCGCATCAGCATCGCTCTCCACCAAATTGCTTCCCGTTCTCCTACTCAGTTCAGTGCCGTTCGTCTGGATGCGTTGGACGGAGCAAAACAAAAGAAAATAAACCAAATCAACAAAAGCGGCCACAAGAAACCAACTTTGAATTTTTTCTCTTCTTTCCATTCTGGTGGCCCCTTCGATTCAACAAACACGACACACGAACCAGCCAAACAGCGCCCCTACGCAGCCATAAAACGTCCGAGCGACTACAATGAAGTTTCGCGCCGTGATGCAAAATGCCGAGTACATACGCGAGTTTCAGTGTATCATCCTCACGCTGTCCAAGCTGAGCAGGGATTGCGTGATGAATATCTGCGCGGACAAGGTGTACTTCGTCGCCAACGAGGAGTCGGGCAGTAGTGCGCCGCTGGTGTGGGTGGAAATCGACGCCAAACTGTACTTTCCCGAATACACAATGACAGGCACCGGCGACGATAGCGAGCCGCACATTATGCTCAGCGTGTCGGCAACGAACTTGGGGCGTGCGCTGGCGGCGTTGCGCCACAATCCGCGTTACTGTAAGCTGAAGCTGACCAACATCCAGTTTCCCTGCTTGACTGTCGAAACGGACGGGAGCGCACCCCACTCGGAGCAGTCACGTCAGGTGGTGCACGATGTGCCGGTGGATGTGATACCGCGCTGCGATTGGCCAGTATATGCATTGCCCGCAATACCCGCCTGCCAGCTGGTACTGAATGTGCCCTCGAATCGCTTGATGCGCGGCCTAATCGACAAGATCAAAAATCTCTCGCCGACCATCATTTTCTACGCCACTTCGGTTGGCGAGATGAACTTGGTGGCGGAAACGGAAATGGCCACAATCACAACACGCTACCAAAATCTGGAGCTGCGCAGCATAAACGTCGAGCAAGCGGATCGACATAAGGAGCAAATCGAGGTCTCCTGCTCGGTGGATTGCAAAAAGACAGCGCTGTTCTTCACGGCACTGCAGGTGCCAACGGAGGAGTTGTCGTGCGGCATTGACGACGAGCGGCTGATACACATAGAGGTGAACGTGCGCCAGGGCGTCGCTATACACTCCATACTGCCGGCCGTGTGCCTGTGAACGCCGCTCCACGCCCGACACCGCCGAAAACTTCACTCGTTAATCACATCGATTAGTATTTACCGCGCCACGCGTTCAAGTGGTTTGCGCTTCGTGGCGATTGCTTGTTGACGCCATATGGTTGGAGCGCCAACTTATCAATTCGATTCAGTGCGACTGAGCTCAATTAGATTTTTCATTATCAAACAGTAAATAAAGAGAAATTGCAAAAGTGTTTATTTGCTTTGCTCATTCCATATCCGCGCTGCTGCTCAAATAAGGTTCGCGATAGTTTGGAGTTTGTTTGAATTTTTTATTGCGTTGCCAAGCAATCGTGAGGATGAATTAATCTCCAACGTTGCCAAAAATTGTACAAAAGTTTAAACTAAATTTAAATTTAAAATTAATTGTTTTTTCATTATCTGCGGCGAAGGCAAAGGCATTGCAATTAATCGATTTTGTATGCGCGCTGAGATTTAGTCACTTTCTCGTATGACTGACGCCGATTAGAATATTGATTAGTAGTTTAACTTAATTAGAGGACAACTCACTAGCGGTTAGTTGTGGTTCAATGGTTTGGCTAAATGGCCACACATGTATGTTTTATTTCTGTAGTGATGACGTATGAACATTAAGGAATCCGTAATACGGATTAGTGATAACTGAGCACTGTCCACTTGTACCGCTGTCGAATACCCCTTCTAACCAACCAATGTGTGGACTTAATGTGTGGAATGTAAATTAACGTCTAATAATGTGTTGTACAGTTAATTCTGATTTAGTAATAATTCGTTTGGTTATTGTTTCATTTGGTTACTGTTTCATTGTAGTAAGTTAATTCTTATGAAGCAGTTAATTACCAATTTTTAGTTTCAGAATGGCAAATTTGTCGGCGCTTATTCTTTCAATATGACAGAGTTAAATGTGTAATGGGGAAAAAAATAAGCTGGTTCAACAGCGCTTGATATTCTGAACCATAATTTGTTTTTTTTACATAGGCAAAAGCTTGGGCTCTCTCAGTACTGCTGCACGACCGTACTACCTAGAAAATAAGAACAGCAATAACCCGGCATTTGCCATTCTTCGTGAACTGTTGTCATAGAATAATACTCATTGTTTTTGTTTAATCTAATCTGAGATGAGAAGTTGCTTAAGAAAGCAGAACTAGAGTTGCTAGATATCTGATCCAAAGGCAAAAATAGAACTCTTTTGCAAGAATAAAACCAATATGGCAACATTGAAAAGATGATAATGAAGTAAAACCCGCTTAGCCGGCAAAGTAAGACCGCTTGGGTAGGCCTCGCGAGTCCTAACCAAGAACGTTCTACCGTGAAGCTGATCACTTCGAGTTACTTAACTGGCCACAACAACCCGTTACCGGGTTTCGGCCTGCCGCAACAGCTCTCTTCAGGCGTCTACTTTGCGGGCACCTTAAGTTGGTCACTCCAAAACTGATACTGCGTCCTCAACTTGGTCCTTTCACCGGAGAAACGGCCTCGCTCTTCGCCGTCGACCTCCAACTACCGCATCGAAAACTTTTTTCGCCAAAGCTTCATCGTTCATACGGCAGACATGACTAAGCCAGCGTAGCCGCTGGATGTTAATTTGCTGTGCTAAGTCCATGTCTTTATACAGCTCGTTGTTGATTGGTTTTCGATAGTCGTCGCCAATACGAACAGGGAACAGAACAAAACACGAAGATTTTGCGAAGTACCTTCCTCTCGACCATCCCAAGGGCCTTGTGTTACGGGATAGTGTCAAATATAAAGGCGCATGGGCAGTTTGAGTGTCCTATAGAGTGCAAGTTTTGTCGGTCGAGAGAGGTCTCTGCTACTCAGTGTCCTACCGAGGTCGTACTAACACCTACTGGCAAGAGTAATCCATCGCTTTATCTCCAGGCTGATATTATTGCTGCTGTTTATGGCGGTGCCAAGGTAGACGAAGTCCTTGACTACTTCAAAAGTCGGCTTCGAGTTAAGTTGAAAGCAATTAAAAGCTGTGGTCCAAAATTTAAATTTACGTGGCATCAAGATGTTGTTGATGTCTTATGTTACGTTTAGAATTACAGGCAGCGATGATTGAATAATGATCGGCAATAACTTTGGACTACTGTTGTTAATAGGCGCAGGCGATACCCAAGAAGCATAGAACATCTCCATGCACGAATGATACGGACACATTCAGTTGACATCTCCGTAGTTTTTCAGATCGACGACGATTTTTTCTCGATCATTATGACAGCTGTAACCTCAACAGCCTGAGCGTGGTTCATCATCAGCGTCAGTGTGAACTTTCTTGAATTGAGAAAACCATTGTTTGACTGCTGCATATGATGGAAAAAAGCCCTTCAGTGTTGAAATTCTTGTTTGGATTGAAATGACCTTTCAAATAGAAGTATTTGATTTGTTATTGTACAAGAAAGTTGGCGACTTGAATACGAGTCAGAAATTAGACCTGCTGAAACCCGTCACCGCAGTCCTGTACCCAATTATATGAGATTGAGTTCACTAAAATTTCATTCAACGCTAATGAAAGCTTTTCGAATAATCTTTCAAAAAATATTTCTTTTTAGATTAAAGTGTTACGATAACTAAAGGGTGAACCAGACAAATTTTAGAATTTATACTTTATCTACTTTAGTCAACATGTCCAGCTCACAAGAACGCTGCCGCAAATTAATACTGGACATTTACTTGACTGATAAGACGAAGTCTAGACTAAGCATTGCAACGGAAAGCAAAGCGAGCGTAGCGACGGTTTATAATGTTATAAACAACTACAACGAAAAAAGGGTGCAAGTAACCCAGAAGTGCTGAAAAGGGTTGTTAGCACATATCGGAATAACCCCATGAGGTCGACTCGAGATATTGCAGCTGCAGCAGGCACATCCCAATCAACTGTGATGCGATATAAGCGAAGTCAAGAATTAAGGACCTACAAACAGCAGGAAGTGCCTGACCGGTCGAAAGCAAAAAAAGAAAATTGCGAAGACGCGGGCTCGGAAACTGTATGACGATTACGTAACCAAGTTCCATTGCGCGATTCTCGTTGATGGAACTTACTATAAGGCGGACTTCAAGCAGTTGTTTGGGAATGCCTATTTCACTACAAAGAATTAGGATGGAACACACAGAAAATACTCCGAAGTGAAATACACCAAATTTCCAAAACGCTTCAAGCTATTTGCACCTACGTCTACGGAACAAGGCGTTCATTACGACAGGAACATTTAACTCTAGAATTTCTAGAGAAGAATGCCTGCAAAAACGCCTTCTACCATTTTTGGAACAGCACAAAGGAGCAGTTTTGTTTTGGGTAGACCTAGCGACAAGCTACTACTCCATAAACAAATTTTACAACCGCTAATTATATTTAATTAACCCTTTCGGTTATTCTATGCCATATGGCATAGTCTCTTTTCAGTGCCTGTTTTAGGTAAAAAAAACTTGTGGATACTATATTTTTGTTGTTCCTTAGAATAGTTTGAAGTTTTAGGAAAAATACGAACTTAATAAACTGAATAATTAAGTTGAGAGAAGAGAAGTATACACGTTTTTTTAATGGTATATCTTGAGATAGTGAAGGAAGAAGAAGCAGACAAAATTAGATAACTTTTTTAATTTGACGTTTTCTTTCAATTCAGATACTTTTTTTTTTTAATTTTGGCTGAAGTATATGAAGAAATATTCAAATTTTCGTTATGCATAAAAAGTGTTATGTTTAAGTAATTATTACAGCCACAACGATGTGGTTGCTCTCATAGAAAAACACTCCAAAATACATTGTCCGAGTATACAAATTTCAAAATTTCTTATGGAATGTTGCTAACATAACCACATAGAAACCTAAAACGTAAAATTTAAAATTTTAACTTTCCCCAGTAAAAAGCTGTACCGAAAGGGTTAAATTTTTTGGTGAATTAGAATTTAAGAAATGTGTAATAAATTGCAGTTATATTATGGGTATTCACACCGAGCTCGTTACTTCGTTACTTCGGTACTCGGTAGTTTTCTATGTGTATTTTGTTTTTGTTCAATTTTTGTACAAACACAAAATACACGTACAAAACTACCGAATACCGAACTAACAAAGTAACGAGCTCGGTGGGAATACCCCTATTAATTTTAGTAAAATCAGACCAGACCAAACAGCCGCCGTGGCTCAGTTGGTTAGTGCGTTGGACCGCGAGTCGAAGGCAGCAACCTCAGGTTCAAATACTGCCTGTAATAACACCTAAAAAAAAATAACGGGAAAACTCGTTTTCTCTTTCGGTGGCTGTCCTCTCAGCTGGAAATGGCGAACCTCTGAGAGTAAAAATTGCTTATGAAAAAGCTCCCAACCTGCCGTTCGGAACCGGCGTAAAACTGTAGGTCCCTTCCACCCGCGTACAAATTCACACGCACAACACGGGCGGTTGCGGGAAGCTAGGCCTTAGTCTCGCGTAAACGGGCTGTCGTGCCAGTCAATTAAAAATTAAAATCAGACCATTACTTTTTTTCTAATGTGTCCTTAAAAATTCGAAATTTTTTCTGGTTTCACCCCTTATTTCAATTATTTTAAAACATTTCATTGCTTGTTTTATCGCACTCGGCATTCTTTATGATTGCAGCTGGACTATTGATTAAATAATTGTGCACGCCTGCTTCTGGATGCCTATTAATTGACCTTATTGTGACGCCGCACAACAAATCCATTAGATTTGCAAATATGCCAAATGAATGTCGACGATTGCGGCCATTGTTTTGCGCGGGTGTGTGGCTGAGGCGTCATGCGTTCGCCAAACTCCATTTTATTATGCATGCGGGAGTACGGAGCTGCTGAGGGAAGTGATACCAGCGCAACGCTGTCGACCCGATTCGCTGTTGTTGTGCATGAGGTTGTCCTAATTTATGCCCACTCAGGCAGTGCTCTCGTCATCGTCGTTGTCGTGGCCTCTATTTCGGTTGGTGTCTGGTTTAATACGTTGGCAGTTGTCGATTGTCGGTTGTGGTCGGTCTGTTGGTCTCGGCGTTGTTGTTGAGCTTCCGCAGTGTGCCCATACATTCTGTGTTGCATGATAAGCTTTTCGCTCGCCACTCATTGCCGAAACGAATGGCACTCAATTTATATTGATTTTGTTGCTGTATTGCACTGGCAAGAGAACGGCTCGTGGCGGCGACGCGGTGCCAAGGCAAAACCTGATTATGATTTCAATTCTGATACTAGTGAGGTCTGCATGGATGCAAAAAGTGAAGCAAGAAATCCCGTTGACTCCTTGCATTTAAGCGAAATCTGTAGTTTTCCTGCTTGCAGCGCTGGGCACTAAGCAACATGTTTATTGTTGTTGTGACGGTTGGGTTGGTTTCTTACCCGAATCGGGTTTGTGTGCGCCGCTGCCTGCTTCCTTCCTTTGCTGCTCGTGCGTTCTCTGCTGTTGTGCCCCTCCAACGAAAACCAAAAACAAATCTGCCTTGACTGCCCCGTCAAACTCACTCATAATTATAAGTGTGTTGTTGTGCGCTCGTACTCGGCAACGGCTCATTGTCAGCGTTTTCGCTTTTGTTATACTCATAGCAGAATAAGATTTAGTTTTGTGTGTTTAATTTCATTTTTTCACATTCGTTTTAACTGGTTTGGCAATGGGCAAGTTGCTTTATTTGCTGCTATTGCTGTAGTTGTTGTTCTGGCTTGTGACGTTTTTATTTGAGTTTTTGGCTACCATTGCTTTGTGTTGTTACTTCGGTATTGCTTCAATCTGTGCTGGAAATGAGCAAACAGAACGAACAATAACGAGCTCCGCGATGAGCACTCAACGTGAGAGGATTCCGCCCATTTATTCATTCGACCACACTCCAAGATCTACACGAAACGACAGACACAAGTGCCTTCATTTGTGGACGTAACGGCTAAAGATTCTCGGGTCTACGCTGACCTCTTCAGCTGAACTATAAACAATAATAACAAACTCAAATATGGTTCCAAGTCCTTTTTTGGGAAATCCTTTCACTTGTTGCAGCTATTGGCAAATTGTTATTTAATTTAAAATTGGTTGAACGTGTTACTTGTCGGGATCAGTTATCGGGCTGAGCTCGAATTTGGAGAAAATAGTTTTTTAACAAAACATTCTTTATTGACTTGTTTCTTAGCAGACAATGATAAATCGGAGAGTAAAATCTTAGCGATTGTTTATATAGTTTTATCTATTTGTTAACTTAGGTCTGCTCGATTAAGTTTCTGAATACGCATCGTTTCACCCCCTAAACTATTTTAATCAAATTTATAAATTTATGTTTCCTCATTTCTAGGCGTAAAATACAGAGAGAAATCGCCATAATTAAACTTTTTGCAAACATTTATCTATACATATTTTAGACTAGCAGCACCCCGTGGCTTTGTATGCCAGTTTGAAGTCAATGAGCCCAATAAATCAAGTTTCTCTTAACCCTTTGTTGACTCTGTCTTATTTTTATGAACAAGTACTTGTCTATTTCTCATTTTAAGTGCTTTTTAAATTGGCGCATTAAGTCATGTTTCCCCATATAAACTCTTAACCCATCGTTTACCACATCAGATTTCCATTTTCGAAGAAAATTAAAAACACACGGGTCGATTTATCACTTGGAGTACTTTCATCAAGTTTGAAGTCAAAACCCCATTAAATCATATTTTGTAGCTATTGTACAAATTTCATGTTTGTAGCTTACATGTTTTTGGATGGGAACAAATCAACAGAGGCTTTGCAAAGCTTAATACGTATAATACGTATACCTATGAATCACATCTGACTCATAGAACAGACTTGTTTACACGTTCATGAAAAATTTATAACTCAAACAATGCTCAACATGTATAACTCAAACAATGGGAAATGCTAATGTCGATGTTCATATTCAGACATAAACATTTTTGCCGAAAGAGTGAAAATGTGTATTTGAAAATATATTTGTTTATTATTGTTGATTCACACGGTTATATACAACGCAGGACTGTTTATGTTGAGTATAGTCACAAAAATTTCATTCGTATGATTCTTCAGCGAAACAACTGTAATTTTTTCCTTGTAAAAAAATTACATTTTAGAATATTCGGTAGTTTGTTAACTTTATTTTTGTACCTCTCCTATTATATAAAAATCAATGTGACCTTGTTTTAAGCCACAATCAATGAAATAAGAACCAAACGATTTCATGTGTATTTGAGTAGTACATAGACTATATGGGATTGGTCACGCCCACCTCTAACACCTACTATGGTAATAAAACACAACTGTGGTACACATATGTAAGCGATATGGGTATTAAACGATTCAGCGTGTCACCGTTGTAAACATAGGCTCTATAGAATCAGCCACGCCCACTTTAAGCGCCCACTAAACTAGCAAAACAAAGTGACTGTGCATGTCTGAAAATCAATATTGATATCAAATGATTCTGTGCTTCATAAAAGTAAACATAGGCTATATTAATTAAAAAATAAAATAAAACAAAAATTTTAACAGTTAAAGGGTTAAACAAATGAGAAGATTGTTCTATTCATTGGCAAAATTTAAAAAGCAAATTTTTGAAATTTCATGTGGCAGCAAAATGTTTAGACGCTGAATGAATTAACCTCAAAGTTAAGTAATTTCAATGAATTGTTCCAGCATCAAGTAGAAGCTAGAAGAATAATTCAAAATACATTTCATTTTTTGAAACATTGCCTTAACCCATTAAACCGGGTACCAGTTCCGCCCATACGATTTTGATAAAATTTAATACGCGACCTGGAATTGACCCAAAATGATCAAAAACAAACAAATATTTCAGCTTTCTATCTCTGCACGTTGCTGACATATTCATTGGGTATTTTTCACCCATTAGGCAGCAATGGTAGCTTTTTTCCATACTTTTTTAAGTGATCAGCTAAACACGTGAACAAAAGTTCTATTGTTTACACGTGAGTTAGGAGGCAGATTCTTGTAAAGTTCTAAGGCCACTACGTTTCGCCACATTTTCCACCTCCGGAAAATTCACAATTTTTGGAGTCTGGTAACTCTAGCCAGATGGCGGAATTTTAGGGTGACCTCCACTAGACTAAGGTAGTTCCATCTTTACCCCAACCATCCCTATCAATGATTTTGATATATCTCTACCACGAACTTTTCTGTAATTATTTTAAAAAGTCAATTTTCATGGGTAAATTTTTACCAATTAGGCAGCAATGGGTTAAAGATGCTTGAACGACGAATGTGTTTATAATAATTTAATAATAATTGACTGGCACGACAGCCCGCTTACGCGAGACTAAGGCCTAGCTTCCCGCAACCACCCGTGTTGTGCGTGTGAATTTGTACGCGGGTGGAAGGGACCTACAGTTTTATGCCGGTTCCGAACGGCAGGTTGGGAGCTTTTTCATAAGCAATTTTTACTCTCAGAGGTTTGCCATTTCCAGCTGAGAGGACAGCCACCGAAAGAGAAAACGAGTTTTCCCGTTATTTTTTTTAGGTGTTATTACAGGCAGTATTTGAACCTGAGGTTGCTGCGGTAAAACGCACTGAGCCACGGCGGCTGCAATGTGTGTGACGAATGTGTTTACCATGAAATTAATTTCATTTCCATGGAATAAGATATATTAGTTGTATTTAATAGAGGGGTGTGAGAAAAGCTACTTGAAGTTCAAAGTTTCCATTGTATTTGGCTCAATGTAACTGCATCTAATTTTTTAATCTTGTTTTTATAAGCCATTAAATAACTGCACCTGATTTTTTATTCAAGGAAGGCCTAGTACCTTCTATTATTTCATTTCCGATCGTTATTTCCTGAAGTTTTTATAACCTATGTACCAGTCACCTGCACATCTTAAATGCGATCGAACATGTCGGCGTTTATATGAAAGTGGAGCAGAAATTCCTGTTTCGTACAATGGTTTCTCTATTGTTCCGAACAGCTGCTTCGGGCGCTGATTTATGCCATTGCTACCTGTCGGCGTCGAAGGGGATCAGCTGATCGTGTCTGGTTGCTGCCTTGGCAGGTAGTCACCAGACAGTTGAAATTCCGTAGAACATTTAACACACTTCTGTCATATGTAAATCTGTAAATGATTTTCCAGAACACGTAGTGCCCAGTAGTTACAGGAGTAAGTGGTAAGAATCAAAATGGAACGCCAAAGTAATCAGTGCTTGAGGCCGCTCGCCATCGCCACTGGCGCAGGGCAGAGTCGAAAGGGGACAATGGCAATTATAGGTCGAGAATATTAACGAGTCTTCAAACGCAGTTTGTTGACCTTATTCTGAAATGAGTACTGAGCCGACTCAATGCAGTTTGAGGTTAGGGTTGGGGTGAGTTCGACAAGAGTGGAATGGAAGTGGTGCTGAACGCAAACGCGGCGTAGAGTTGATTTGTGTGGTTGATGCGTATTTGTTGCTTGAGTGCATCTGGTGCGAACGTTTTCGTTTATTGATTTGAAAAGATTTATTTAAAAACAGTGTGACGGTGTTTTTGTTTGCCAAACAGCACCGTTGTCGCACTCGAATGCGCGCTGGCGCTCGCTCTCCGCAATCATGCTCCAGCAATAGGTTTTTCGATTTATTCGGACGGAAAGTCACCACTTACGGCAGCAACATTAGCATACGGCGAGAGAAACGACTCAAAAACTCGGAGCAGCCGCAATTGTGGGGCGCGATTGGATAGGTACGAGTATGGCGGCTGGCGTGCGAGAAAACCAACGCGCCAGTGGTGGTGCGGTGCGGGTTGGTTGTCGCGTCGGGTCGGCTAGCGAGTGGCTCATATGAGCTGCGTAGTTGGGAGTGGAGCCTTCTGAGAAGCGCTCAGTGCTGCCTACCTTATAACATGTGTTGACCTGCCTGCGCCGAGAGCGACAACGGCCCAAGTCGCTGACGGTGTGCGCGAACGCATTGAGCCGAACTGAGTTGTTCAGCTCGCCGACACGAATTCAGTTTCAGTCTCTAAACTGAACTGCGTGCGGCAACAACCTGAAGAAAATCAATTCGACGAGCGTTTAATTTATTATTATAATTTTTTGTTGTTGTTGCTGTTGAAAAAGAATACAAGGAAAAGCAGAAAAAGTGTACATAAAGCAGCAAGCTCGCTCCTCACTCTCGGCGAAACGGAACATGGACGATTTTTGAAGAGTGCCAGAGAGTGAGCAGAGGCGGCATACATACAAACACGTACAATAGAGGAAGAAAAGTATAAGAAATATGAAAATTACACATACCTACCGTGGCTGTGTGCTGCGGATCGCGAAAATACAAGTGAAATGTGGAATCCAAATCAATGCGGACGTTCGTAACTGATTCAGAAAGATGGAGACTTTCTTTTGAAAAGTGCAAAAACGTCGAAAACAAGAACAATTTCCAAACCAGACAAAGGAAAAGCTCGCAAAGGGTTTTCATCCAGAAGATACAAAAAAGGTATAGAAAATTTGGTGTAAATGGCCGAGAAAACGACACACAAAATTGATGAAAAGCGGAGAGTATACGGCCAGGAGCAGCAGAGCAAAATACAGAGAAGGTGTATTTGCATGGCTGCCTGTCCATATACATATACGACATGTAGATATGTGTGTGTTTGTGTGTGTGTGTGTGTGTGTGTGTGTGTGTGTGGGTGCGCACGTACATGGGACATGTGTGTTGGTGCGGTGTTGTTGGTTTTCGATGATGTTAATATTGTTGTTGTTGTCGAAGAAATACGACGTTTTGCTGTTAAAGCTTTTTTTTTTGCTTCTTTCAAACGTTTTCTTCGTTTTGGTCTTCTTTTTCGCCATTTTTGTCCGAGTCTTTCTTCGGCTGCTACTTCCTACTACATACACATTGATTTTAGAGAAAAATCAGTTGCATTGCCTGCATCGCTGTTGTGATGGCACTTAAAATTGGTGCGAAAAGTTCATTTTTGAAATTCTTTTCCGCGATGATATAATGAAAGCAAATTGCAAAGAAACAGAGCCGAGGTGGGTGTCGGAGGTTAGCGGCTAGTCGAGTGTGAAAAACGTACATATTTGAAAATGTTGTCTTGGGCCCCTGTTCGCCGTTTCAATATGGGGTGTGGGGCTGTGGGCTTTGTTTAAAAAAGCAGCAAATGCGAACAGATGTTGAATCTGAACAGTGGCGCCCCCTGCTTGCGCGCCCCATCACTGCATCATACAGCAACGGCTCTCTTCTCTGCCGCTGGCGTTTTTCCCGGCCACTCGTGCGACGGCTGCTGGTTCCATTAGTATTTTTGAGACGAATTCGCAGCGCTGATAATAAAAAGCGTAAGGGAGCGAGGCAGCCGCGATGCCTCATTACGAAATCGTCACGCATTTCAACTTAAATTGCAGCAAATTGTGTGCTTTTTTATTTATTTGTTTGCCTTTCAGCCTTTTCTCACTTTGCCTACAATGCGACACCACTAAGCACAGAAACGAAGAGATACACACGATGTTATAATGTTTTCGCTTAGGAAGTGAGCGATCTATTTCGATGCTTTGCATTTTTCCACTAGCAGTTTATTGATATATCATTGAAAGTTGGGTTTTCGTGCTTGAAGAGGTCGACATTTTGTTGAAAAGTATCGCATATTTAATTCTGCTCGGGTCGCACAAGTCGCCATGTTTCTCTGTATTGCGTTGTACTTGAAATGGTCGAACCCTTTGCACACGTCGCTTGCTCGTCTGCGCTTAAATGTTCCTGCTCGTGTGGAATATAATTAAATTTCCATAGAAAAGCGTACTTCGAGCACAAAGGGCCATCGTCCATTACAGCTGCGACACGTTTTGCTGCTAAATAATACGCAGAAAAAGGTGAAATACCATAAAGAAATCAAATGAAAACTGTAGGTACCTGTTTGGACATTTACCACGATTTCACTTCCATTTCCGGCAACCATCGTTGCAGTCGTTCGGTCAGAACATGGGGTTGTAGATGGCACCCGATGCAACTTAGTACTTGTTACAGAGTGTTGCAATTTTATTTACCCTTAAATCGTGTAATTTTAGACAATTGTTTCGACGTAATGCGACGGTGTTTTGGACTTTTCAATTAGTTAGGTCGCTTTTAGCGTTGTGAATAGTGGGACCAATGTGCAATTATAGTTATTTTATATGTATTTATTTATTAATTTATGTATTATTTATTAATTTCTTATTTAACTGAACACTGCAGACTGAGAAAACATATGTATACAAGCGGTTTAAAACAGGTTAATGTCTCTCGACTGGAACAGCAGAGTAAATTCCTGAACAAATCATACTGCACTGTGATGCAATATGTCGTAGCAGAAGACGATACCTGGGCCAGTATTGGCTTGTAGAAGAGAATATCAAGCACCTAAGGCCCCGTGAGTTATTAAAATTCATTAGGTCGATCGGTCTAGGGGATGTTCTCTAACAACTTTTGGGCACAATAAATCCATTTTCGGTCTGAGTGCAATTAGCCTCATTAAAATCGAATCCATATTCACTAAAGTCGAGTCCTACACATTTTGTTCTATTATGTGATTTTTGTTGTTCAGGCGAGATGATTGAATCAAGAGCTGGAGAGCAGTAGATGAACACCCACTCAAAAAACACGAATTGAAAAACACCCTCCTCAGTTAAAAAATGCGAAACGTGAGTGTAAAGTGAAGGCAACTCTAAACCCTCCAACCGATACCAGCATAAAATTTTAGATCGTTTTCAATACAAAGTCGTACCCAAAACATGAACCTTAACCAGAAGTTTGTTCTTAGTTCCCGTTAGCGCACAATGTTTAATCTACAATAAAGATTTTCTTTTATAGACATAAACCTTTCTATTCTTGCATCAAAGTGGAAGTTGTTTCCCTTTTTGATTCCAACATGATTATAGTTTGATTACTATACCTCTTCGAGTTAGTTATCCATTTGCTCAGACACTTACAATTCTGTTCGACTGCCACTCCCCCTTTACACTAATTTCGCCAAAATATTTCAGTGTTGTTTTTCTTTTCGTTGCTTTCTTACTATATTTGAGAATTTATTATAAATAAAAAGTTTATTGAATTCCTTTGTTATTTTTAGTTATGTTTAATTTTCACTCTTTTTGTATAATTTGTACTGCTTCTCATTTCGCATTGCTGCCGTTTGTTGCGACGGCGTTGTTGTTGTTTTGTTGCTGCTGCTGTTTCTCAATTTCGTATTTATTGTGTGTGCGTTGTTGGGTTATGTGCACAAATTCAGTCGACTTCTGCTTTTCTCATTCTATGCCGAATGCTGTGCTTTTTTTTGTTTTCGCCTGGCTGCCTGGTTGGCTGTCTGTCTATTTGCCTCGGCTTCGATCTGTCTGTCTGCTGCTTCGCTGAGTACCGACTCAGACAGCGTTGTCCAAACTACGCTGCGTGTAGGGGCTTTTCAATTCAAGTGTTTGCTGTTATATTTATTGTTGTTGTTGTTGCTGGTATGGTAGGTTTTGTTCATATGATTACTACTTACTGCTGCTGCGGCCTTTCCATTCGTTGTGTTCATTTTGTCCAGCTCTAGGTTAGGGTGGCTTTTTTACGAACAGTTTTTGGGGTAGCTTTTGCTATGCTGTGTAAAAATTTTCTGAAAAAAACCTAGTCTACAGTTTATTAAAAAATACACAGACCATGAGTTGTGAGGTTTATGAGTGTGTTTCGCTTTCTTTGGCTGTGGTCTCTTTAATTTACATAAAATATACGAACAAAATATGCAATTTTACCGAAATGCTGATTGCAATGAGAAACAGTTCAGACAATGCCTTGTCAGTAAAGGTTTTGTGTAGATACCGAAAAAATGTTTTGCAAATGCTTTTCTATACACAAAAGACAGCTTAGTTCGGGAATACTATTGAAAGGAGAAAGAGCAGACGTACTATCGAATGTAGATACCGAGAAAATAGATACAAAAACGCTTTCCATTTACAAAAGTCATCTTAATTCGGAAGCACTATCGATCATAGTGGGTCTATCGTAGTGGTACTAGTATTGCGTAGTTGTAGTATATTATTTAGATTCCGGCTCTATAGAGAAGGCGGAAAACGTTGTGAAGCCATTGTTCACCGATTTCGATTTCACTTCTTGCCTTCTCTAAGGGGCTATAAGGAGCATATAACCGAGAGGGTTATCTACCTATAACAATACTAGCCGGGAATAGTGAAAACAAAACGACGCACACGCGCTAATTGGATGTCGATGCGTTGTCCCTCTAACTAACCAGATACCGAGAAAATATTTCAAAAATTATTTCCTATAACAAAAGTCATCCCAATTCGAGAGTCCTATCAAAATCCCTCAATCTGAATGCTGCTGACTTTCTCAAATCCTGGATAGGGGAAAAACATTTTAGCAAAATCATATTTACAGTCTTCTTCTTCTTTATCATTCACATGATCGTGGTTTTTAAATTGGTTTTCACAGATTAGAGATATGAATGTGAGTGCAGAAAATATCTTAAAAATTTAAATAAAAAATTATAATTTAAATAAAAATGATACTAAAATTATAGACAATTTTAGATACACTTGGAAATTGCAAAATTGCGGGTATTTGCAATTTCAAAGTTTAAAATCGAAGAAGCCTGACCACCGAAATGGACTTTTTTGTTCACTCTTGGTCACTATTGTTGCTATTCAAAATTGTACATCGGTTGTCCATAGTTTGGGCTTTCCTACTTGCATTTTTCTGCTGTTCCCTGCTGTATAATTAGAATTGGTTCTTCACCTTTTTTATGATTTAATAATCTGTCAGTAAATCTTCTATTCAACTTTGTCTAATATATTTTGCTCCACGCTTTAGACATTGATTCAAACTTCATTCTGGCTCTGCACCCCCTAAAGCTATTATTATATGTACTAGTTCTTTGTTGCATACTTTCAGGGGCATTTTTACTCAATTCAAATACAAAATCATATAATTGTGTATTTCATGAAATGGAATAGAATATATAGGTACATAATGTATCTGTATCAAATCAATAATATCAAAGTATAAAATATTTTCAATTTGCCTGAATAAAACTTGAGAACAGCTGACGCTGCGCACATTGTTTCTCTCATACAAATTTTGCAAAATGTAATAGTCTCTTTCATAATAAACATACACATATATATATATATATGTGTGTGTGTGTGTATACATAGTTAGGTGGGTGTTTGGTAGTCTCCACTTTATTAGAAAACCATTAAATCAATTGCTTTCTTTTGAAACAAAATGCGCAACATGACAGCAAAAATAACGCAACGATCGCGTTGATAGTTTGATAAATGTGCCATCTACACACGAAAAACTTATATACTGTGTATTCTGGCGAACTATACAATATTTGACGAGTATTTTGAATTTTTATTTTTGAGAAATTGCATTTGTGTTCCATTTAAACGGCCTTGAACTCAATTTCTTGCCGATTATTGCCAACGAATACGGAAAGCAGCACGCCACATCGCAGTAATTGCTACGTTGAGGGCCAGCAAATAGTTGGACGTACATGCCTCTCTGTCTGTCTGTCATCGTTTTGCTTATACGCTCGCACGTACATACATGGCCGAGGCACAACAAAACACACACACATCAACCAATTGCTGGCTGACTCAAAGTATTTTTCACTTTTTTTTTGCAAATTTACTATAATTTTCAAAGTGGTTCTGACGTCGTAGAAGTTTTATATATTTATGGCAATAATTTTGCATTATATATTAGACAAATGAGCAATTGTGCAGTTGAAAATAGCGAAAGGAGTGTTTTGTGTGCACTTTAAATTCGACTGCGAGTTGGGCTCATGGCTCTTTGATAAAGTTTTCAAAGAAACAGCAGCAGCAGCAACAGTCATGACGCTGGTGGTTGTAGATTACCTTTGCTGCTTATAAACATACATGCATACATACTTGTATAGTAGACTTTATTGTATTTATCTATATGTATATATGTATATATACATATACATCTATATACGTATGTGCATATTTTTATTCATGTATAAATATGAAAACAGCAAATACGTAAATGCATGTGCGTGTGTATTGTATGTATGTATGTATGTATGTATAATTGTTATATACACTTTGTGGTTCGCACTCGAACGAAACATAGCCACATAGCTACGTCGATATAGTGGCTGGCTGTGGCGTTGGAGCAACGACAGCGCCGCATTCGCCATACACACACCACACACCGCCGCACTCAGCACACCACAGAGCGAGCGACTGTTGGTAGTCGCTCTGGTGGCTGGCTGGTCTGGTTCGGCTGGCGCTGCTTTGGGTAAAAAGGGCACTTTATCTTGTATCGTTGACGTTGTCGGTGTCGTTGTTGCCGCTGGCTTTGTTATTTATTTCCACTTTATTTATTTGGTGTTTTTCGCTTTTGATTTTCTCTCCTTAAACCTGTATGTACGAGTGTGTGCGGCCATACATACATACAAGTAGGTAAATTTGCTGCTCGTGTGCAATCGCACAAAATTGCCTTATGTGACTCGTTTCATTTGGGTCTTTTGGTGTGGTTGATGTGGTTGGTGTTGTTGTTGTTGCCGCTACTGCAGCCATTAGTTTTAGTCTCCACACGAATGCGATAAGCAAAGCAGAAATCGAAAAACAAAATATAAACAAACTGTCAAACAGCTGATTGCCTCCTGTTGTTGTTGTGTTGGTAACAAGTTTTTCCCCCTGATTTTTGTGTGTGCGCCTTTCGTGTGCTCACTCCATGTATAGAGGCAAACAGCGAACACAAGTTCGCAGATACAGATACATGAAAAACGAGCAAACCGTCGCACGCACGAGCCAACGAACGCAACACGACAAGTTACTCAGAAACAGCGCCAAAGTCACTCACCTCGCCAGCTCAGCACATTATCATTCCACTCAATTTGCTGCTCTCGCATTGGGGGCGCTCTCTTGTGCACGGATTCGTATGCTTCGGGCAACGTGAATAACGTCGTCGTCATCGTTATCGTCGACTTCAATATCGCATCGTAATGCCATGGAGCACCCCGCAATTCCGCATCAAATCAATTGGCACATGAACTTACTGCTCGACCCTCTGCTTGGGGGCTAGCATTGTTGTTGTTGCTGCTGCTTTAGTGGCCGTTACATTGGCACCTTTGTTGACTGTAGGTAATGTCGCAGACAGCAAAGAAAGTGAGTCGTAGCCAATTAGCTGCATGTGGGGTTGTTTCTTTGTTGGTAGTTGGCTCTTAATTTTCTCGTTTTTCGCCAAAAGATCTATAAAGCTGACTTCACTTGTGTCGTGACACTTTGCTTCGACTACTACGCAACTCTTCATCGTTCTCGCAGCTCCGGCCCTGTCACTTGGACCTCTTTTTGAGCTGTATTTGTATTTTGCACTTTCGTTTACTGTGTTGTTTTGTACTCTTTTCATGTTGGCCGTTCTCTATTTTTCCTCCGCGTTCACTTGTCGTTTGAGCCACACTTTGTTGCTATTGTCTGTCTGTCTGAAATCTCGACTTGATTGAGCTGAACTTGGCTTGGCTCGGCGCACCGTTCATTCAGTTCGGGTTTGTGTTGGTTCGTCGGCGGCGCTGTTATCTGCTGTAATTGCAAATAATACACATTTCCTGTAGTAGTGCGGAATGGTGGCCTGCAACAGCGTTGTGCCAGCCAAACGGCCAATCGGCCTACGTACGCACAGCATTCGGTATCACTTTTGCGTCGTATATTTTTCAATATTGTTCACATTGTTTGTGTGTACTTTTACGCACATCTTATGCGTTGAAGACAGTCAGTGCGCCGCCTTTGTTCTTCATCCCCCATGTGTACTTGCCCTCGTATGGAAACATAACACATGAATGTACATTATGTACGTGTGTTTACTTTCAATATTTGAAAATTGGTTTTGTAAATTTGTTGTACGTCAACATTACATACACTGTAATTTGTTGCTAGGTTGTTTAGTAATAAGTGAAAACCGGTTGTAACGATACGTCGAGCAACGGGACTGGAGCCAGCTGAGTGCCACATACGTCAGGGTCTAAATCTCAGCTTGTTACAAATGTCAGCTTGTTACACCTCTTCCGCTTACACCGATGCCCTTTGTGCATTCCAAAAGTATATAATGCTGCACTTTTTTGTTTTGCTTTGAATTCATATATTTTCCGCTATATTCTGTCTCAGAAATAACCACATGTCACAAATTTAAAGTCATTGCTTGCATTTACCTTTTGACGCTTTTTTTACTTGAATTTGAGGACATTAAAGGATAATATTTTGTCCAATTCACATCGCCTGCATCGTTTGTTGATGCAAAAGTGCCGATTCGTTGCTCTGACCCCTCGCACCATGCAATGAACTGCAGCAGTCCGCCTCCCCCCTAAACATTACTCAACTTTATTTCGGCTTTGTCTAGTCACATCATGATTCATTTTTGGCACATGCCGCTACCATTACCAGGCACTTTTTGGCTGTGGCGTTTCATTATTATATTATTTGGTTTTTGTTTTTTTTTTGTTGAATTGTTTTGCATGCAATATGTGACGTCATAGGCGCATTGAAGCTCACTCAGTTGAAGCACAGCGCGACACTTGCAGTGCTTTTTTAATCAAACACTTGTCAGAGGCAGTTTTCTGTTACTTGTTTGAATTTTTATGGAAATTTTGATTAAATTTATTGTGTATCAAAATTCGATGCAATTCAATTCCACAAAAATAATTGAACTCACTCCAGCCATATTAATACCAACTGAATTTCCACGATTTCCAGATTTGCCAACACCGCAGCGACAGCACCGACAACGACAGCTGCGACTGCAACGTGGGCCGACGTCAACATCCACATCCGACTCCATTCCGTAGCACAAAGAATCAGCCAGCTAGCAAGCGACAGCCGCAGTGTTAGCCGAAGCAGGAGTCACTCATCCACATACCGAGCACGAAGTAAGCGCGCAACAACAAGGCCAACAGCAGCAGCAACGGCAAAGGTCGCATCGAAATCGATTTCCTTCTCCTCCGCTTTTTACGTTCAACTTGTACAGAAAAAGAAGAATTCGCCATACAGACAAACGGAAAAAAGTGTTGCGAGGGCATGTTTAGTGTGATCGAAAGTGCGGTTAAGTGTCGTCTATGGCCGAATCCGTTAACAGTCAATCGCTCTCTGCAGTGACGGAGGGGCACGACGACAGCAGCACAAAAGCGGCAACAATAACAGCGGCACCGACAGCCACAGCAGCAGCGGTAGCAGCAATAGTAGCACAAACAATAAACACAACAAAAACGCGTCGTGGTAGACAATTGAACCAAAAGCAACAAGTACAACAGAAACAGTCCCAACCGAAAGCCAACAAGCAATTTCAATACACCAGCAAGCAGCAGCAGCAGAACTCTAGCGGATACGGCAGCAGTAGTGCTAGCGGAAGTGTCAGCTCGTCAAGTATTGTCCTGCATCAGCAACAGCAGCAACACCAACACCAACACCAGTTGGACCAAACAGCTGCCTCCCAGTCGGTCAGTGTGAGTAGCGGCAGCAAACGGTCACACAGTAAAAGTCGCGCAGTAGCGACAACGACAGGAGCGTCCAGTAGTGGTAGCAGTGCCGCCAAGCGCACGTCCGCACGCAACCCTTTCGGCTCGAGCAGCAACGGACCGTCATCGAGCGGTGCATCTCTGAATAGTAGCGTTTCGAGTGCAACGCGCAGCGATCGTAAGCGCCATTACGAACAGCCGACCAATTCCGTCGCTTCGTCCACATCGACCGCATCCTTAGCGCAGCAGCAGAGGGGCAGCTGTAAGTTTGCTTCGGTGTCATTGATTTGCGAACTGTGTTTATAATTGTTTTGTGTTCTTTCTGCAGCGACATCCGCTTGTGGCGGTGATCATCCCACGGACTTGAGTTCGCCGCTGAAGAAACGACGCTATCACAACAGCGTCTTGCAGGAATACTTCACTCCGCCGACAGTTGTCGCATCGCACAGCAAATCGCTAACTGCGGCAAACGCCAGCTACGAGCAGGGTGATTGCGTTGCACAGCGCACACGCTCCAAAACTCTATCGCCCGAAGAGCCTAGCAGCAGCAGAAGCGCTAGCGCCAGCAGCAGCAGCGGCACCATCAAGAGCAGACGGCCGCAGCCGAGCGCCTTTGGCACAAAACAAACGCGCCGCAGTGCAGGCTGTGTGAGCAACAGCCGAAGCAACAGTTACATTGAGGCGACAGCAACACCACAACGCGGCAGTAGTACCAGTCTCGGTGCCAGCGCCAGCGCGAGTGCCAGTGTCAACGCGAACAACACAAAAAGTAATTTACTGAATTATTATCGCAAAACACGTAAAATCAGTCACAGTCGTACTGCAGCGCCCAACAAGCGAGCAGCCACACTCATCGCAGACGACAGCTCCGATAATAGCAGCGATAATCAGCAGCAGCAACAACCGTTGTCCACACAAAGACAAAAGCTTAGCGGTGCCGAAGGGAAATTCAAGACAAGTTTAAAGCAAATAAAAAATCAGAGCAACACCAATAACGTCACTCATACCATCAACACTACACACACCAGCAACACCACAGCCGCGACCACATCAGCAGCAGCCGCTCGCAGAAGTGAATGTAGTGGTAGTGATAAGAAACAGCAGCCACAGCCACACAATACTAGAAACTTCTTATCAGTTGTTGGCAGCAGAGCAAGATTCAATTCGAAATTACAGGCAGCAGCAGCAACAGCGACAAATTTGCAGTCGCCTTCGAACTTAAATAACAACAGTGTCTCCAGTGCAACTGCAGCGTCTACAGCCGGCGTTAGTGCTTCAGCGAATTTAGCAACAGCACAGAACAGCAGTAAAGTAACAGCGACTGCAACTGTTTCAACGCCGACAAGCACCACTGCGCTACCGAACGTAGACAAGTATTGCAAGTACCGCAAAGGTCTGCGCAACTACCAACAGCTGTTGTTTTCGCACGGCATCTTCAAGTCCATCCAGCCCTCGCAATCTGCAAGTGTCGGCAGCAGCACGGGCAGCAGCAGCAACCAGGCGCAAATTAACGCCCACACAGCCGCCGTCAACAGCAGGGCCAACCACTTGCTGGAGAGCACAGCGAACGGTGTTACGGTTGGTAGTGACGACGACGACGAGGATAACGTCGAGATCTACGAGGATCAGGAGGAGGGTGCCGATCTAGAGGACGGTCCCATAGTAGCCGCCGGTGACGTCGTCATCCGCGACGACGACGACGAAGACGAGGAGGACGACGAAGAGGACGTAGAGGACGAAGACGACGATATCGAGGAGGACGACGACGACGATATCGTAGAAGAGGAAGAGGACGAAGAACTAGCTACCGAGGACTCGGAAGAAGCGGTTGAAGGTGAGTTGTGCTGAACTGAATTAAATGAAATGATCGAAAAGAAACCGAAACTTAGTGCAAACGCGCAAAAGAACAGGCGCAGAAAGAGAAAACAAAACAGCCAAGTGAGTGAGCGCGAGCGTACATTCTTATCAGCTGTGAATTCTTTCGTTATGTTTTTGTTTTGTGTTTTGATAAATTGGCTGGCAATTACTTAGCACCTTTACTCGTATATATGTATAACATGCATACAACACATAACATGCCGTTTTAACCTTTAACCAAGCAAAATGTAGTTCGAATAGCTTGACTTGATTTGTTCACTACGTATGTAGATAGTAAATACTTGGCTATCTATCTACCAATACATGCCTGTAAGCGTTTGTAATAAAGGCGAATTGAAGGTTTGGACAAATTTCATATGGTGCACTTTATCTAATATCAAATAAGCTCAGTGCGATATTTACGAATGAACAAATATATTTGCAGAGAAAAAAAATCAATTGCCGGAAAATCGTAACGATAAATTATTGTTTTTTTACTAAAGCGTTTTGAATTATGTATTAGATATTGTAAACAGGGAGTTAGCAACGAGCGAGGTTTTTGGTGCGCAAATGTGTGTAAAAAGAACAAAGTTGTTGATTATTATTTGCGCCAACTGTTGACGCAAACAACGTGGTTCGTTGTCTCATGACTGAAAAGCATATTGAGATGAAATAAACACTTGTTGATTGGTTATTGATTAATCTTTTGATAATTATTTGCATTCAGCTAGATCTGCATTCCTTTTTCATGAGAGCTGTTTCAAAATGTTTAATTTACAGATGTTCGCAGTTAGTTAGCTAATCAACAGCTTTGTCAATAATAGAAAATGTCAAAACGTATCGCCTGATATGTTTGCATCTGTGAGTGCATTTAATCAATTAGATTTATCCGCTGACACATTGCTACGATTAAGTAAACTGTTATTTGAAATACTATTTTGACACAAGCTTCTTAAAGTTCTTTTACTTTCAAAGATAAGTAAAATGCTTTGGATATGTTTAGAATTCAATAGCTTAGTTTTTTTAAGAGCCCAATTTGAGATTAGCTTTAGTTAGCAAAAGTTCTTCAAGCCTTAGAAAAGTGTGTCCGTTGCGGAGTTTTAGTCATCAAGAGAGAGTAGACTTGGCTCTGTAAATCTGAATCATGCCATCGGAGTAAAATTTGCCGTGACCAAAGCGTGAAGAGTGAACTGATTTAGAACTTATATTTATTATATATATATATTATATTATTTGCTTATTTCGATTATTAAAGAAGGCGGTTTGTTGTCAACTGACCCATTTGACATAAACAAATTGTTTTAATATTTAAACAATAATTAGTTTTTTTTAGTATTGCTCTGCTAGTTGCACCATGTCCAAGACTTTGAATTCGCTTTCAATGCTTACATGCCAGACTGTGCCTACAAATTGCCTAAACTAACAGCTAATAAATTGAAACTCAACTTCAATGCCTATTTTTAATCATAACATTTAATCAAAATTTAACTTGTGTTTTTCGTTAAATGTTACTGTAAAAATCCTTTAGTTTTAATTTAAAAACGTTTACTACCATTGATTGTTGCCTATAACTTGTTCAACTTATGACTTCTATTATTTAGTTACTAGTTTAAGGATTTTGTTTCTCCAGCTCTGCTACCCACATACTCTTTTCACTTATTAATACTTCATATTTTGTAAATTATTGTACATAAAAACTGTATCATTATAATTCATTATACGTAAAATACAACGTTCAGCCGGTTTAAGGGTTGAAAACAGTGCTGTCACCTTTCAAAGCAGGGCTAGGGTTATTTACAAAATGCAAAAATAAATGAAAATCTCGTTTGGTGTTTACTAACGTTTCACGCATCCATCAAATCATCTTATTCCCCATTAATTTACCCACATATCCGCTTTACCCACTAATCTGAACCCCTAAAACATATTTATGATTGCCTTATTTCTCAATTTAAAATAAGAGTTACGACAGTCTAACTAACCAGTCGCTCGAATTGAGTTATCTGCTTGGTGGGCACTATGCAGCGACAGTTTGTATTCCATTAAAGCACAAAGGTAAACTAAAAAAATCGAATCGAACGGGTTGAAGTGTTGTGGGTTTTTGTTAAGGAAATTAAGCCACAGGAAAAGTTGTAAAGCATAGTCAAATCAAGAGCGAACGGAGGTGGCAGCTCTGGCAGATGACAACGACGACGGCGACGTACCAACAAAAGCAACAACATATAGGAATATCGTGCGGCAGGATTCTGTATTATTTTCACTTGAAGAGTTGAACAAACCAGAACAAGAAGCAAAACAAATCAGAGTATTTTGCAAATGTCTTCAATTAATGGGAGACGAAGACGAAGACGAGGCCGACACACACACACAGAAAGAAGCAGAAGTGGGGAGATGAGATGAAAAAACCAATGACAATATAGCAAAAAGAATTTTATTTTTGCACGTTGCTGTTGTTGCAGTTGTAGTTGTTGACCAGATTATCACTTGATGTTGTTTTTTGTTTTTGTTAATTAATCATTTGCTTTCGTTTACTCTTAAAAACAAAAAATGAAATGCCATTTTCATTACTATTGAATCGAGACTTCTAAGTTTCAATCAAAACAAGAAATCACCTAAATTATATGAAACATTTTCAAGAAAAACAAATAACATTAAAATGAAAAAATTTAAAACAAAAACCTTAAAATGAAAGTCATTTGAGTTCAGAAATTCGCTCATTTGTTGTTGTTGATGATGATGATGTTGTTGTTGTCGTTACCACCACTACCACCGCCGCCCGCGGCCGCCACCACAAATTACCAATCATCCGCTTTCGCGTGTTAAACGGCATAACGGTAACAAGGAGTTGTACTCAGTGAATAAATGAAATGAAAATGTTGAAGCGCACACGCGGCGTGCTTCAATACCGAATGAATTGATTTCGCCGGGAGGGACGGGGTCGTCTTATTGACGGTAACAATAGCAATAGCAACAACAACGGCGATACACGAACAGCAGCAGCATTGATAGATAAAAAGAAAACGAAAAGCACAAAACTCAATGAAAATATCAATGAGGAACCAAAAAACGAAATGCTTGTGTTGGTGACATTGTGCACGTATTGCGGAACATAGCGCAGCAGCATCAGCAGCGGTTGTGGCCGTATCACCAGCAGCAACATCATCATCATCATCAGCGACAGCAACAGCAATATTCTCACCGTTCCACTGCCACTGACCCCACCACTACACCAACCAGAAACACGGTCCATATGAAATCGCAATTAATCGAAATTCAAACGCAACATAAACTAAATAAAAATTAAAAAGAAATCAATTAAAAACACATACCAGAAACAACAACAACAACAACTACAACAAGCGTTTTCTGTTTGCCTCATCCCCCAAGGTAATCGCCAACGCAAGCAGCGCACAAGCCAAAGCCCAAGTGAGCGGGCGCAGCAACGTCCGTGCGGCGACCAGCAACTGCAATCGCAGTCCCAGTCGCAACAACCGCAACAACAAAAGTCACAGCAACCGCAGCAGTCGTGTGTTGCAGTGCGCAGTCGCAAGTTTACGCTCAGCAATACCAACATAAATAGCAGTACAGGAACTAGCAACAACAATAATAACAACAGCAACAGCACCAGCAGCAACATCAATCAACAGCAACGCCCGGAGAGGATTACTATCGTCGAGGCGGCACCAACAACAGCTACGACGACGGGCTACAACAGAGCCCCGAATCTGGGGGCACGCCAGACGCGCAGCAGTGGTGGCAGCACAGACTTTGCTGGAGCAACAGCAGCCGCCGCCGCCGCAGCAGGAGGCATTCCAGCGGCAGCGATCGCAGCACAGCAGCAGCAACTACATCATCATCTGCCGCATCCACTAATTGCACACTACCCCCAACAACAACAACAACATCAACAGCAGCAGCAGCCGTCGCTGCGTCATCCACAGCATTTTCACGCGCTACAATCGCAACCGCAGCAACAATCACAACCACCGGCCGCTGCGGTCCACTACTACAATTCGCAAGCGCACTTTCAATCGCAGCCGCACCTGCACCCGCACCAACACCAACAACGTCCACACGCACACTCCCACCCCCAGCAACAACAGCCAACTCATCATCATCATCAGCAGCAGCAGCAACAACAACAACAACAATCGTCGTCGCAAACGCAGCAACAACAACAAGTGCATTTCTACCAAACGTTCTCCAGCAGCGCCGTAGCAGCAACGACGGCCGCCGCTGCCGCAGCCGCAGCTTCGTCCTCAGCCATTTTAAATTTAAACCTTAATCATTATCAATCGACAGGCCCCGTTGCCGCCGCAGCACCGCCAGCGCCGCCTCCGTTAACCGCCACCCCGCTGCTGTACCAGCACCAAGCGCAGTCGCAGCAGCACCACAACACGCCAATCGGCCGCTATCATCAGCAACAACAGCCACCACCGTTGCCGCCTCCTCTGCCGAGCGTACAGCAACAACAGGCGCAGTTGCTGCTGCACCATCCACCACCGCCGCCGCCTCTCACAGCGGCGACCAGCCACCACTCGCACGCCCCGCCGCACCAGATACACCCGGCCACAATCGACATTGGCCTGGGCGCCGGCTTGATTGTCGATCGCTCGGCCACCGCCAACGCAGCGTTCATACCGCATCTGAGCGCTCAGCTGCCGCCGCAGCACAGCCACCCACAGCAGAGTCTCGGTCACGGCCACAACGCCGCACCCGGAACAGCAACTTCTTCGCATTCGCTGAGGCGCAGCTCACGTGGCAAGACGGGTTCTTGTGTAAGTTCGGCGGCACAACACGGCAGCGGCACTGGGAGCGCGAGCGGCAGTGGCAGTAGCGGCGGCGCGCATCCCGCTGCAACACTATTGGCGCCAACGGTGTCCGCCTCCACGCCATTGGCTGCTGCTGCCGCCACCATCGGCAACCACCATTACCACCACACGCTGCACCATTCGGCGGTGGCCGCACCCGGGGGCGCTGTCGTGGTGGCCATCGCTTCACAGCAGCAGCAGCAGCAAGCACAGCAGCATCATCTGCAGCACCCGCACCAGCACCAGCCGCAGCTACAGCTGCACCAGCACCAGCAGCAGCAAACTTCGCTCGCCCACCAGCAGCAATATCGCGCCACCATTGTGCAGCCGGGCTTCCTCTACAGCTACCGCGCCGGCGCGCACGCGGCCAATTCGAGCGCGATGAACAACAGCAATGTCGTTGGTGCGTCGTCCGTGAGTGCTGCCACCGCTGCCGCCGCTGTCGCTACGATTAGCCACACAAGTTCGAATAGTCAGAACAAAGCGAGTGGTAAGTGCGAGCAGCGAATGCGAATGCGGGAGACGTTGTTGTGTTTGAGAGCGCCTATGAGTAGACTATGCTTTGTTCGTTGGTTTGCCTATAAGTATTTTGTAAATGTTACTGTTGGTTTTGGCTATTTAAAACAAACTGAACTCTGGTTTCGGGGAGGAGGTAGAAACCACTCGAAGTTGGGTGACGGCTTAATGGTTCAATAGAATGTAATATGCAAACGGCGAATAGCTTATTTTGTGACTATCCCCAAATTGTTTTACATATAATTGTGCGATTAACTGATTGATCGAATACTCACAGTTATGCTTGAATAGTTATTTGAAAAACTGTTCATTGCTAACTTGTGTGATTCGTATTTTCCACGATAGTTGTGACTAGTCGTTTAGAGAATGGGCTTGATTAATCGATTACGTGGTTAATTAAGCGTTGACAAGTATTAACAATAGGCAAGTATAGAGATTATACATAGTTTGAATAACTGATTTTTGATTAACTTATTCGTTTGGACTAATCGATGAGTAAACATTAATTCGTTGTAAACTTTTTTAGATTTTCGAAAATATTTCTAATGAGAACAAAAAAGAAATACATTGAAATTCTCAGTTGATTATGTTTATTCACGATTCACGATTGTTTTATGACATTAATTGACTATATTTATACGATTATTATTCTTAATTTCAATTGGTGCTTTCTCATTTTTAATTAACCATTAAGATGTAATTTCTTTTCGTGTTTTCATATTTTCCATTGATTACTCTAATTTTCGACATGTTTTTGTTTTTAAATTGGATAATATTACAATTTAAATCAATTAATGCATCCTTTGTTTAAAGTATTTACAAAATTTTATTCAAGTTTTGTTTATTTATTTAGAAATGTGATCAGTCTCAATTCACTTGTTGGTTGCACAAAATTATTTAATTGCTTAGTGCTGTTGTAAATGAAAACTAAGCAGAATTTAATCCTTTGTTTGATTAACGATTTTATCTAATGCCATTGATTCATTTCTGCTCAGATTTATAGTTTCAATTAAAAGCTATCAAATTAAGTTGTACAGCAAACAGTATTAAGTAGTCGATTGGTGGTTATTGTATTTGATTAATTTTGAATTATTTTGTAATTGAAGACGATTATTATTTCACTATACGATTAATTGCATTTTGTTAGCGTGGACTAACTGAATTACCTTAATAATCAATTGATGAATGTGAATAATTAAATTTAAAGAAACAATCATTAACTATTAAAATTAGATTTTGTATTCAACATGATCAAACTTACAATTAGTATCGTTAGTCTTATATTTCTATGAGTAATCGATTAAATCATAACTAAACTTCATAGCAAACGTGAGAAATAGATGAATCTTTCAGCCAGAATTTCGACTAAACCCATTAATTGCCAGTTGCCATGTCTGCCGTGTTTGTTTCAAATGAAAAATGCTTGCATACACTTAGGCGCCGGTCAATTGTTTGATTTCTATGAAAAGTATCGAATCGAAAAGCCGTCGAAGCCAATGGCTCGGGTTTCTAACGTCCACTCGTTACTGCCATAGCATATTTATAGGCGCACTTCCCATTAGAAACATAATCGAAGTGCCAGAGAAGAGAATGAATGGTGGCGGTTGTACGCATAGGGGAAGAGAACGCGAGCGTGAACGCATATATTTTAAGCTCTGTTTTATTTTATTTTTTTTTTGTAGACTAAGCAAAAATGCATATTTAACACGTTCCAAAAACGATTCTTTACTTTCATGGCCCATTCACCTTCATCCACACAACAGCTTCTGCGGATGCGTTAAGTTATAATTTAATGGCACATCAACCGCCATCTGGACCGCCGAACACTGGTGGACAACCCACAACAGGTAATTGCCAAACCCTTTAGTCACCTCAGCACATCAGCAAGTGCACTTTTCACGATTTACTTCGTTTCGTCGCAAACGCTAAAGTATACCGCACATTGTTCATTTCTCTGGCACTTCATCACTGCCTTTGTGGTTTTTTAAGTTTACATCTCACTCATACATTCCCTCCTCTCCTTCGATTTTCTCCGAAAACGTTTTCGCTATTACTATTACAAGGTGACAGCACTGAGCATTTGTTTATTCTTATTCTTTTCATTTGTTAGTTTGGTTGTTGTCGCCCCCTGAAGTGTCTAAAACCGAGAACTAACTAAATTCAATTTACTTGTATTTTGCAGCCAATCTCTCAGTCAGCTCCGCCTTGGGCGCCGCCAACGCAAACCTAGCCAATAACAGCAGCGCGGGAGCGGGCACTGCAGCCGCCACCGCGACGGCTGTCAATTCGGGAGGTAACACCACCACCTCACACGCCGATTCCGAGAGCGATGACAGCGAAGTGGGACGTCTACAGGCACTGCTGGAGGCGCGCGGCCTACCGCCACACCTGTTCGGTGCACTGGGACCGCGCATGACGCACATTCTGCATCGCACCATCGGCAACAGCAGCTCGTCGAAGGCACAGCAACTGCTGCAGGGCCTACAGTCGCACGATGAAAGCCAGCAGCTGCAGGCGGCCATCGAGATGTGCCAGATGCTGGTGATGGGCAACGAGGATACGCTGGCGGGTTTCCCCATCAAACAGGTGGTGCCGGCGCTGATCACACTGCTGCGCATGGAGCACAATTTCGACATCATGAACAATGCGTGCCGTGCACTGGCGTACATGCTTGAGGCGCTACCGCGCTCCTCCGGTACCGTAGTGGAGGCTGTGCCCGTGTTCCTCGAGAAGCTGCAGGTGATACAGTGCATGGACGTGGCGGAGCAGAGCCTGACTGCGCTGGAGATACTGTCGCGCCGTCACAACAAGGCCATTCTGCAGGCCAACGGCGTGTCTGCTTGCCTCACCTACCTGGATTTCTTTTCGATCAATGCACAACGTGCGGCGCTGGCAATCACTGCCAACTGTTGCCTGAACCTGCATCCCGAAGAGTTCCACTTTGTAGCCGAGAGCCTGCCGCTGCTGGCACGACTGCTGTCGCAGCAGGATAAGAAGTGCGTGGAAAGCGTGTGTTCAGCCTTTTGCCGACTGGTGGAAAGTTTCCAACACGATCCGAAACGACTGCAGGAGATAGCCAGCAAGGAGCTTCTAAAGAACTGTCAGCAGCTGCTAGTGGTGACGCCGGCCATACTGAACACTGGCACCTTCACGTCCGTCGTGCGCATGTTGAGCCTGATGTGCGGCAACTGTCCGGATCTGGCCATTTCACTGCTCAAGAACGACATTGCGGCAACGCTGCTGTACTTGCTCACTGGCACCGCGGAGCCGAACACTTCGACTGCCTCGCACGTGGAGCTGATATCGCGTTCGCCTTCGGAGCTGTACGAGATCACTTGCGTCATCGGCGAGCTGATGCCACGTCTTCCCACCGATGGCATTTTCACCGTCGACGCGTTGCTTGACCGGCCCACGCTCAACACGCAGGATCAGGTGCAGTGGCAGTGGCGTGACGATCGTGGCACCTGGCACAACTACTCTACCATCGATTCGCGCATGATCGAGGCCGCGCACCTTAACTCTGACGACGAGTTCAGCCTGAGCACACTCGGCCGCACGTATACGGTTGACTTCCACTCGATGCAGCAGATCAACGAGGACACCGGCACCACGCGCCCTGTGCAACGCAAGATCAACCCGAACTACGTGCCGCCGCCACCACCGCCGTCGGCGGCCACTGCTGGTCAAGATCTGTCGGCCTCTGCGGTGGCCACAGCCATCACAGCGTTGACTAGCGCTGTGGCCAGCACAGCGGCTGCCACTTCGGCTGCTATAACAAGCTCAGCGTCGGCTGCAGCCGCCACTGGCGCCAATGCCGCATCATCAGCACAGCAGCAGCAACAGAAACGGCGCGCATCAGTCGACGCACGCATCGCGTGTCTGAAAGAGGAACGCGGCCTGGCGGCCGAATTCATCAAGAACCTATTCAACGTGCTGTACGAAGTGTACAGCTCATCGGCGGGACCGAATGTGCGTTACAAATGCCTGCGCGCGCTACTGCGTATGGTTTACTATGCCACGCCGGACCTGCTGCGAGACGTATTGAAGAACCAGCTCGTCTCCAGCCATATCGCCGGCATGATGGCCAGCAACGACCTGCGTATTGTGGTCGGCGCCTTGCAAATGGCTGAAATACTGATGCAGAAACTGCCCGACGTGTTCGGCACACACTTCCGACGCGAGGGTGTCATCTACCAGATAACGCAGCTCACCGATCCAAACAATCCCATATGTGCCAACCCCTCGCCCAAGCCGCTAACGGCTGCCAGTGGATCGCAGAGTGCGCCCGCATCGGCATCCAGTCTCTCAGTGAACCCGTTCTTTTTGGACAACTTGCAATCGAGTGGTGTATCAACGTCGGCCACCTCGACGCCCAACACTTCGAAGCCGGCCGCACACCAATCAAATCACCACCAGTACACGGTGAAAGGCTTCTCGCACGCTTTGAGTGCGCTTAATGCAAATGCCAGCGGCGGTGCTGCCGCCGGCGGTCAAAAAATGTCGCTGGCAATGCCGTCGAACAGTGCCGCCTCGATGATGCCGCAAATGCCGTCCACCAGCCTGCAGCATCAGTCCGGTTCCTTGGCGCTTACCATCAATTCGGGCGCCATTGCGCCGCCCGTTACCGTGATCGGAGGAGCCGGCACCGCAGCCGAACTGCATTACCACTATAGTAGCTCTGCACCGGCCACTGCCGGTCCGCCGCCACACTCGCATCTGTCGCCGCAACAGCCCAACTTCTTCGTGTATTCAACGAGCGCGGCACCACCACCCCTGCCACCCAGCGATCCGCGTCAGTACGTGCTCGGCCACTTTCACCATCCCCCACCGCATTTCCAGCCTCATGCACCACCACCGCCGACGCACCACGTCGAGCTACTGCCCGCGTCAGGTGCGGCTGCGGCTGGAGCGGCGGTTATCGCCCATCCTCCACCGCAACAGCACATGCCACAGGTCGTGTTCGCCCCAACACCGACCGTTTGCGAGCCGCACTATCAGCACAATAGCACTGCAGCAACGCCCACTGCAGCGATCACAAGCACTCCGTCGTCGTCGGCCTCGTCGTCGTCTACGTCGGCACTGCAGCACAAAATGTCCGATATGCTGAAACGCAAAGTCCCACCGAAGAGGAAATCGCAGTCGAGCAGTCGCTCGAAGTCGCGCCAGGAAGAGGGCGCCAGTGTAGGCAGCGCCGCTGTTGGCGCTGGCTCATCGACATCATCGGTGCACGATTTGCTCAGCCGTGCGACAAGTGAGTAATTGTTTTTGTAGTTGTACATTGAGTACGAGTTTAAACGGCTCGTTCTTTTCGGTTCTCAGGTCTCGGCAACAGCACTGGTCGCAATACGCCCAGCTCCAGCGGTGGCAAGTCACGCTTTAGCGGTGGCGCAAACAGTGCCGGCACCAGCAGTAGTGGCGGCAGCGGCTCCACCAAAACCTCTTTCCTCGCCTCGTTGAACCCCGCACGCTGGGGTCGCCAAGGATCTCATCACAGCTCATTCACCAAAGACTCGGCCAGTGCGAATCACAGCGGTAGCGGCGGCAACGGCAGCAGCGGCGCCGGCAGCGCAGGACATGCGGCCGGCCATGGCAGTGGCAGCAGTGCCGCCGCCAGTATCAGTAAGAGTATCTCGAATGCAAACCTAATTGCGGCGGGCAATCGCGAGAAGGCGCGTCAGTGGATACGCGAGCAGGCAATTTCGTTCGTTAAGCGATACGCGGAGCAGGAGACAGCCAAGGCGGACAGTAATGCAGGAAGCAGCGAAGGTGCTACGTCAACAGCAGCCGGTGGTGCCAATGTGCTGCAGCGCCTGTCGGCGATTATATTCAAGCTGAACGGCAGTTTCCATGACTGTCTGGACGCCCTGCTGGAGCTGAAAACCATACTGCTGGAGAGTGACATATCGCCGTTTGAGGTGAACCATTCGGGTCTCATAAAGGCCATGCTGAACTTTATGACCAGCGAGGAGGGTATTGTGGATCGCGAGGCGCGTTTGCGCGCCTTCATGCACGTGTTCGCCGGCTTGCCTCTAGAGCCGGTGACCAAAGTGGGCCAACTGCCCAACATTGAGTCGGTCGCGTTCAATGCGTTCGTGGCGAAGTTGAATGGGTGTGTGACGCAATTAGAACAGTTTCCGGTGAAGGTGCACGATTTTCCTACAGGGCCGGGTGGGCGCTCCAACACAAGTGCGCTTAAATTCTTTAACACACACCAGCTGAAGGTAAGTGGGTGGGCAAAGAGGCAAACTGACAAGTTCAAATCCAACTTATAATTTTATTTGCTATTCCAGTGCAACTTGCAACGTCATCCCGACTGTTCGAATCTGCGTCAGTGGAAGGGCGGCACTGTGAAAATCGATCCGTTGGCCATGGTACAAGCCATTGAGCGTTACTTAGTGGTGCGCGGCTATGGCGGCATACGAGGTGATTCGGACGACGACTCCGAGGAAGATATGGACGACAATGTGGCCGCGGTGGTTATGTCGCAAAGCGGGTTCAAGCACAAATTGCAATTTATGATCGGCGATCATGTGCTGCCGTACAACATGACTGTCTACCAGGCGGTGAAACAGTTCTCGCCGCTCGTGAACGACCAATCTGAGACGGATACCGATACGGAGACCCCGCTGGGCAATGCCAGCGTTTGGGTGCAGCAGCATACAATCTACTACCGCCCCGTAGAGGAAGAGTCTGGTAGCAGCAGTCTGGCGTCTGGCTCTACCTCGAATGTGGGTACCAGCAAGCACGGTGTGACCGGCGCCACTTCCTCAGCGGCCGCAGCTATGGCAGCAGCCACAGCGAACACTGGCAGCTCCACGATTGCGTCGTCGTCGTCCTCAAAGAAGGGCAGCAAGTCATCGTCAAAACTGCTGCGCAAGAAGACCGAACTGTGGCACGAGGGCATTGCGCCCAACACAGTTTCCGCCCTGAAACCATTCCTCAGCAACATACTGCCCACCGATGTGGTGACTGTGCAGGACGCCTCGCTCGATGCGCTGTGCATGCTGCGCATAATAAACGCTTTGAATCGGCACTGGGAGCACCTGTACGGATGTGTGGCTCGCCAAAACATCATCCCGCAGACGGAGTTTGTGCATCCGAAGATCACGGCAAAGGCGAATCGACAACTTCAAGATCCACTCGTCATTATGACCGGCAATCTGCCGCAGTGGTTGCCGCAAATCGGCATGGCTTGCTCGTTCCTGTTTCCATTCGAGACGCGTCATTTGCTCTTCTACGCGACCAGTTTCGATCGTGATCGGGCTCTGCAGAGACTGCTCGACACCACGCCCGATCTGAATGCGGCCGAGTCGTCGGAGCGAGTGGCGCCGCGTCTGGACCGGCGAAAACGCGCCATATCGCGCGAAGACGTTCTCAAGCAGGCTGAGCATATCATACAGGACTTTGGGCATTCGAAGGCGTTGCTGGAAATTCAGTATGAGAACGAGGTGAGCTCAGTTGCAGTTTTGAAGTGTGGAGTTGCTATAACTAATATTCTAAATTTTTTTGTCAATAGGTTGGAACGGGCTTAGGTCCCACATTGGAATTTTACGCTTTGGTATCCGCGGAGTTGCAACGCTGTGATCTGGGTCTCTGGAATGGCAGTGACAGCTACAAACAGAACTCGTCCACCATAGCGGATGTGGTGAAATCGAGTGTCGTGGTGCATATCGATGATTCTCACGAAATCAGCACGGCCCAGCACGACGATGCTACAACGACCACCACCAACACGGCAACGGCCACCACGGCGCATGCCAACCAAATCAACACCAACACAACATCCATTACAACCACAATCACCCGTTCAAGCAGTCGAGCGCATCGTGGCGCCGACAATTACCACAACACCACCACGAGCAGCAGCGTGGGCGTATCAACACGCAGCCATCACCACCAGCAACAGCAGCAGCAACAATACCAGCAACACCAGCATCACAACGTTGACCACGGCTCGTCGACATCCAACGAAAATGCTCTAAATATGGTAATCGAACAGCAGACTGGCGACACACAACCGCAGCAACAACACCTTTCGCCCGCCGGACAGTCGCATCATGGTGTTGATGACATGCACAATCAATACAATTCGCCGTCGGACGGCGGCGACAGTACGTCGCCCGCAGTCATTGAGAATCCGTTGGCTGTTGGCACAATCACGGCGAATGTGTCGGTGACCTACGTGAACGCCGCTCATGGTCTGTTCCCACTGCCGCTAGGCAAATCGTCCAAGTTGCCGCACGTTTCCAAAGCCAAGGCGAAATTCAAGTTCCTTGGCAAATTTATGGCCAAGGCTGTGATGGACAGTCGAATGGTGAGTGCCAAAAATTACCGATTGATGGTTGGTTGTCTATAATTTAGTTTTGTTTTCCTTAGTTGGATCTGCCCTTCTCCATACCGTTCTACCGTTGGTTGCTTAGCGAAGAGCATTCGGTGGGACTGGCCGATTTGGCGCGCGTTGCGCCTGAGGTGCAGAGTACGCTGGTGCGTTTGCAGGATGTGGTGCACGCACGTGAGCTCATTCTAGCCGATCCAAACATCGATGCAATGGAAAAGACTGAAAAGGTATTGATTTGTGAAACATTTTCGAGACAAGTTCTTCGATTAACTTGAAATTTCCTTGGTTCAGATCGAATCGCTGGATTTGGACGGTTGCCCCATAGCGGACCTCGGCCTCGACTTTGTTCTACCCGGCTATGCCAATATTGAATTGTGTCGTGGTGGTCGTGATATTCCCGTAACTATACACAATCTGCATCAGTATATCTCGTTGGTGACGTATTGGTTCCTCGTCGAGGGTGTGCAGAAGCAGTTCGAAGCTCTGCGTGAAGGTGAGTCGTTGCTTTTTGCACTTTGTTTTACACACATTTAAACTGAAAATTTTTGTCGTAGGTTTTGATTCCGTTTTCCCCGCACAACGTTTGCGTATGTTCTATCCTGAAGAGCTGGAGAATGTGTTTTGTGGCTCTGGCAGCAGTAGTTATCAACGTTGGGAAATGAAAATGCTGCAGGATTGCTGCCGCACCGACCACGGTTTCACGCAGGACTCGCAGGCGATACAGTATCTGTACGAGATACTTGCCTCGTACAACCGCGACGAGCAGCGCCTGTTCCTGCAGTTTGTGACCGGTTCGCCGCGTCTGCCGACGGGCGGCTTTAAGGCGCTCACACCGGCGCTCACCATTGTGCGCAAGACTCTGGACGGTAATCAAAATCCGAACGACTATCTGCCATCTGTGATGACGTGCGTCAACTATTTGAAACTGCCCGACTACTCGAGTCGCGACGTGATGCGGCAGAAGCTGAAAGTGGCCGCCAGTGAGGGCAGCATGTCCTTCCACTTGTCCTAAGCGTGCGCCATTGGCAAAAGGCAAGTGTAAGAGAATAAGGGAAAGCAGGAGGAGTTTGCGGCGCGCAATGTTTAGCTTTTACGCAGAATTGCTAAATGCTACGTTTTTGATGTAACTTGTATGTTGAATGATTGATGATGATCACAATGAACGATGAACACGCATTAATCCCAATCTATTCTACAACTTAAAGGAAAATTTTTAAACAGCAAGATTCACACCGAAACACACTTATACACACATACACTCACACTTTTAAAAAAACATTTTTAATTACTGAATTGAATGAAATGAAATTAATTTATCGAAGAAAAAACAAAACATAAAACAAAATGAGAATATCAAACGTGCATTGTAATTTAAAAAGAGAACGATTGAATTGATTGAACTTTTGATCGCCGTTGAGCCAACGGCAGTTGTAACTTGTAAGTGAAGTTTGGCGGCTAGGCAAGGAGCGGTCGAGGTGGTGCTTAAAAGCGCCATTGATTTTGCGTTAATTCGTTTTGTTTTTCTTTAAATATCTCGTGCAAGGGAAATTGTGAACTGTGTGAATCGGTGAAGGAAAGCCGCTGGCAGAAAGCATTGCATTGCCATTAAAACTACCACTACACTACTACGAAAGGCACTGCTAGCACTGGTCCTAACGCTCGGCAGTGGCACTAATATTCGCATACGCTATACCACATACAACACATACGTAGACACACCGATACGCAAATGCATATAAATGTATAAATACTTTTAATTGATGTTGTGATGAAGGCCATTTTGTATTTTGTGCTAAAGCAGCTGCAAGGAAACGCAGACAAAAGCGCAAACACCAAGTGAATAAATTGCATATTTTCTTCATGGAATTATTTGGCGTTTGTTGGGCGTTTTGCTTTGCATTCGACTGTTTTAGTTGAAATAACAATTCGCTGATGTCAAAATCGTTATGTCAAATTAGTTATGCTTTAAACTCCTGTCTAAGACACTAATTTATGTAATTTTGCAACAGTTTTGTGCAGTTCGATACGTTCAGGCATTGTTGCTCCTACTGCTTTTTCAGTTGCGTGCTAGAGCGTTTTAGTTGAGTAATTTAATTTAATTTAGTTTCAATTGACGCGCATATTTACACGATCATATATGAAGAGTATGAATGACATTTGCGCAACCGTCAACTTTGTCGCTTTAAGCTTACGACTAAACATGAAACATTAACTGAAATTTAAGAGTATTTAAGCTAATGCTAAATCGAAAACAAGTGTACTAAATGCATATTATACAAATAGTTGAATATTTATAGAATCAAACGATTGTAGTAATGTAGTGTGGCGTTTCATATTCGTATTTAGTGGCCGATTTGTTTGTTTAGTTTTGCGTTAGTAATTTTAGTTGTCGGCCGTATACGAGCACATCAGCGAACGAACACCAGCAATAATTGAAGGGAAGAGTGTAAATCATGCGAGCAAAGCAGCGAAATCATTGATTAAGTAATGCATTAATTACGCACTGGTATTTTCAATTTTCGTGATTGCTAAAGTAAATTAGAAATTATGATGAGTTTTTATTTTTCTTTAGACATGGCAATGTTTTTTATGTTTTCTGAAATGTTACTTTTATTTGGAGATTTTGATCGTAAGCGGTATGAAGATGAGCGAGACCGCGCTTGCTTGGGTCTTTTGAATTACATAGACATACATACATACATACATACATTAATACATATTCTTCTAATTGTCAGTTTAATGTGAGGTACATAAGCGTACATATATACACTTAACACATACACACACTCACACCTACATATAATAATATATACAAACATACATATATACATATTAATATGATAATATAATACATAACATATTAAATAATAATAATAAAAATAATGAATAAAAAGTTTAGCAGTAAAGTGTGACATAACGAGTAAAAGTTTAGTTTAAAAAAATGAATGAATTAATTAATTAATGAAAAAAGCAACAACAGCAGCAACAACAACAACAAATCAATAACAAATAAATTAATTAAATATTGAATTCAAAACAATCGATCGTTTGTGTTTCGCTCTATTAATGTTAGGAATTGTATTCACTCTGGGAACAAAGTAAACATTTGGAGACTGAATGTTGGCCATTTTACTTAAATATGCGAGTTATTCGTGGAACAATCATGATGAACTGCTTGATTTTTCTAAATGAAACTAATTTATTAGGAGTTGGTTGGTCGGTTGGTTGAAACGACAGTATCGCAGTGTACCAACTGTGTGTCACAATAAAAAAAAAAAGTTTTAAAAACAGTTTGCGGATTCGAAATCAGTGATACCTACTTAATTACCCTAAAACTGATGTCAGGACCAGAAACGACACAGGACATAGGCACTGAGCTAAAATAGATCGTTTGCAACTATTTGAAGTAGATCTGGCAAGAACCACCATTGCGTGATCTTGCAGGTTGCAACCAGGCAGCTTTTGTCATCAGATTTGTGAAAAAGTAGAAATCCTTTTGGCCGCTGCGTTGACTTTGTAAAACAAAGGATACATTATCCGTGGGAGCCGTTTCGCCAAGGCACATGTGTCTGTGTGTCGTTCAAAAACTATTAATCATTATAGGTATTCAACGCAAAGCACGATATATTCTGTCCCTAAGTCGAACCTCTGTTAGACAGCTCGTTGGAGTCATCAGTGAATATTGCGCCATTGGATCTATGCTTATCAAATGGCGCCTCTCGTCCAGTGATGTCTGCAGAAGCTACGGAGATGAAGAAGAAGTAGAAACGAAGCAACTTTTCCTCCGGCTCTGCAGGAACGCCGATTCCGAACCCTGGGGGTAAGATTTCTAGTGGACCTTTTTTGTGTTGATAGCCAGACTGCTCTAAAAGCAATTGAATCCACCGTAGTGAAATCAAAGGAAGTACTAGACTGTCGCAAAGCACTAGGTGGCATAGGACAGTGCAGGGTCCGTCTGTGCTGGGTTTCCGGACATAGCAATATCGAAGGGAACGAGTAGGCGGACGAATTAGCCCGTGCAGGGTCACCGATGCCAGCGAGCGAGGCGGTCAACACGGTGCTACCACCGATCTCTGCTACGATGGATTCAATATGGGAGTGTCCACACGAGCTACAAATAGAGCTTGGATAACTAGGTCCGACTGCAGGATTGCACGTACCCTGTGGCCAACGCTCAACGCGAGAAAAACTAACAGCCTTCTGCTCCTCGACAAGCATGCTGTACCCATGGTCACGGGGGTAATCACACGTCACTGCGCCATTGCTGTCATGCTATGCAAATGGCGTTTGGCGACCGAGGATTTATGCAGAAGCTGCGGAGACGAGGATGCAGTAGCATCAAGTCGAGCATCTGCTATGCCACTGCCCATCACTACAAAGACGACGGCTCCAGACTCTTGGGGCAAGGTTCTTTGATGGGCTCGCGGACGCACAGATAACCGATCTACACAATTTCCTCGCCAAGACCAAATGGTTCCCAAAAGATCCCGCTTGGATCTACAGGGATCCCAACAGATAAAGGAAGGCACCGGTTTTCTCCGAAAATGAAGGGATTCACAATGGACCCAACAGGGTCTCCGAGTGGAAGTGCTTGCCGCACACACCCCTTCCGTAACCTAACCTAGTAAACCTGGCTTGCGCGGCAAAAGTTGGAATTCTGAATTTTGAATTTGATTTGCCCCGGATTGAGACTGATTGGTTAGCTCCATAACTATTTAAGAAGGGATTAACAATGGGCCAATTTGGCCTCTGTGCCGCACACATCCTTCCCTACCTACCTACCTACCTACATTTCTAACCTATTCAACAATAAAGAAAGCATTAGTCTCACCGTGTTCCAGACACATGTCGCAAATGGTCGAGATACTCAAAGACCTAAAAAAATTATTATCCATATATTTGGAATTAAAAAATTGCCCTAATTTAATACATTTTTATAAATATTTCCTTATAATAATTATTCTCAATTATAACTTTTTTGCGTGGCCTGTAATTATTGTTATGTAATAAATAGTTTTGAGTTGCAAATAACTGTTATGAGGGACACATTTAATTTTCGTTCTCGATAATTATAATTATTAATTAATATTACTTTGGAATTTTTTTTACGTTGCTTCATAACTTTTATTTATGACTTTTTTAATTTATTTATTTATTACAATTAAATATAATTATTAATAATTATATTACATGGCCAGAGGACCATGAATAAAAGTTATGAAACAATGTAAAAAAATCCTAAAATAATAATTATCGAAAACGAAAAAAAATTGTTTTTCATAACAGTTATTACGCAACGTAAAAATTAACTGTCTCAAATAATAATTATAATCATGAAAAAACATTTATGTTACATTTTAAAAGTTACATTGCCGAAGATTTTGCGAAGCACCTTCCGCTCAATCACTCCAAGGGTCGGTATGTCGTTACGCGACAGTGCCCAATCTTCAGCGCCATAAAGGCGCACGGACAGTATGAGCGTCCTCTAAAGTGCAAGTTTTGTCGGTCGCGAGAGGTCTCTGCTACTCCATTGCCTATCGAGATCGTAGAAGCACCTATTGGCAACAGCAACTGTTTGCTTTATCTCCAGGCTGACATCATTTCCGCTATTTCTTGACAACTTCAAAATTATACCTATCGGCCTCGACCTGAGACCCTAGGCCCTGCGAGTTCTTTCGTCGTCTGACGAATTTATTAAGCGACATAAATCCTCTGACGAGGCTCACAATGATTCTAATTTCACGTTTGCTATACCTCATCGTCTAACTAAGAAATCACTAAATGTATGCGCAACGTAATGTATGTAAAAGACCACTGTGCCAAAAGCTAGATGCAAAAAAGCCAAATAAAAAAAAACAGCAAATTGTTTACAAATTGAAAATCTTAAAAGTGTTGGCAAAACGATCCACTGGCTAACAACAGAGAGCGAGAGCGAACGTGAGAGAGCGAGAGCGCGCAAACTGAAAATGGCCCAGACAGTCGAAAGTGGTATAACGTAATTTGAAAACAGAGAATTGAAAGGAAATTTGGAAAACTCAGTAAAAATACTGTATAACCTCAATATGTTTCGGTGTTTTCTAGCTGCTGCTGTATTCGGGCGGCTGTTTTAGGCCGAAAGAGAGACAGCAGCGTTGCGCTTTTCATCTTTAATACAGAAATTTATTTTTATTTTTAGAAAACACAAATATGCGTTTATTTCGCTTTATACACTTTCTGAAAACTGTTCGAATACGAAAGACGTGGTCTGGCGCATTCCGTTGTTGCTGAAGTGTGGCGCAGCCAAAGAAGCGAAAGCGATGAACAATTCTTACATATTTAGAAAAAATTAAAACAGCGATCATTTTATATCAACTGAAGCGACTCAGTAAATTAGTTAGAACGGTTTTTGAATTACACAACCCGTCATAAGTGCGTCTGGCAAGCGTGCACCGCAAGTGCCAGCGTTCGAGATTGCGACGTGCTGAGGATACGCTGAAAAATTCACGCCGAAATGTGTTCAATGTCAGTGCTGAAGTGTCCGCTGTGCGCGCAAACCAGCTTCCCTACGATTGACGCGCTGCGTGGCAGCCTCATTAAGGCCGCCAACGGGCCGCTCGCGTGTCCCATCTGTCATGAGTTGTTTCTAGGTTTGGACAAGTTGACCATTCATCTATTCAGTCACACCAACAATACGGCGACAACAGACTTTCAAACAACAACAAGCACAATTGCTGCTGCAGTGGATTCGAAAACAACAGACAATGCGTCGGTTGTTGTTGCTGCCACAACGCCTGCAGGGAATTCAGCAAATGTTCAAAGTGCGCTGACCACAAAGCGCCCCAGCAAGGAGAAAAAACCAAAGAAGCCAAAGCAAGCGGCAGATGCACAGAAAGTCGCCGACGGTCACGTTGCTGTGTATGCGACCAATGGTCCCGACAGTCAATGCAACGTCACGGAGCCCGCACTTTCCACATGCGATATTTGCGAGTTCACCTTTCGCGACGACGAACTGCGCGACATGCATTTTCGGCTTGTGCACCAGAATCTCAGCAGCGGCAGCGGCAAAAACGCCGCCAGCCAATCCACCGGCGCCTGTCAATCGGAGCCCGAGTTCAAGTGCCATCTGTGCGCCAAAACGTTCAAGATGAAGGGATCACTGCGCGTACACCTGAAAGTGGTGCATTTCATGTCGCTGTCCTACGTGGGCAACAGCACAAAGCTCAGCATTTGCGATCGCATACGGCACAAAGAGGCCAAGAATGCCACAAAGCCGCTCGGCAAGTCGGAGCCACAACTTGCTGTCGCTACCACGCAGTTGCTGCAACAGCAACAACAACAACAGGAGCAGACACAGCAAATTGCTCCACAGTTGACCAATGGTTTCACGTTTGGAACGCTAACGCTGTTGTCAGCCGGCGCCACTGCCGCCACTGGCAGTTTGCTGAACGTCACAAGCAACGGGGAGCTTGTGCACGCGACGGACGGCGGCCCATTGAACTCGAATGTGGTGCTGGTTTTCAACACGAATACGGCAACGACACTACCTGCCGCTTCAACGTCGGCTATGCCAATTTCAAAGCTGAACAACGAACTGGAAGTGGATGGTCAAAATAAGTGCAGCACCGCCGATAATCCTAAGATTTGGGAATGCGATGTTTGCTCGAAATCATTTACAACCAAGTATTTTCTCAAAAAGCACAAACGTCTGCATACCGGTGAGTGATTGTTACAGCCGATCGATTCGTAAGCGGGAGATTGATACGTGACTAGTTTCGCTGATTGATGTGGTTTAAAAATTTTTAGAATGGCAATGAGATTGTTGCATTATAGTACTTAGCTTTCAAATTATATGTATGTGCACACCTATGTATAAGTTTCTAGTTATACATATGTATATGAGTTCCTAGGGTTCCATTGAGGAAAAAGAGCCACAATCAACTTAAACCATTCCATTCAAATCCATTTGTTGCTTCATTTCACTTCAGCTTTTGCCAATAACACTGCACAACAAAATCAATTTTTTTTAAATAACAAGGTTCTGACAACGGATTCTGGTAGAGGGGACCAAAAAAAAATATACGTGTATCGGCGTTTTGAAAGTTTACGTCTGAATTTTTTTTTAGGGGGGGTCAAAGTTTTCCCCTTTTTGCACATTCTTATGGAGAATCGGCATACGAAATCCATGTAACCTCACATTTTAGGTATATGATGTGTTCAGCAATTTGATGAAAAGTACTACGAAGAACATTTTTGTGGAGCCTTTTAACCCTGTAGCTCCTATTTGTATGGGTCAATTTGACCCTTTTTGCTAAAATGCCAAAAATGTCCTGTAAAACAGGACTTTTTAAGGACAAAATGTACCACGAAAATATTCACCATAAAATTCTACTATAGGTCTCTGAATACATCAAAGCTCAGAAATTAACTTGAACGCCAGAATTAAGCCAAAACTGAAAATGTGTTTAAGTGTTTATTTCGAGGCCCATTGAGCCTCCCGGATTTCGGTTTGAACAGACCTGCTATCAGTTCTGTATCAGAGCTCGTTGTTTGAGAACACGATTGATCCAAAAGATCTTCGAAATCCGCGTAGTAAACTTTTGCTAATGAAAGATTGCAGTGACTGGATTTCTTTCCTTGTCATATTCCATGTTTCCTAACTAAATCTTAGCACAGATTTTACATTGCTAGAGAAAATTTTCAAATTTTAAATTAGAACTTTTTGGCTGTTTCTAAGTTCCAAATTCCTTTGAAACATTTTATTTATAGTAAATTAAGGGGAAACTTTTATGTACTTTGCTATTAATGTTTAACAAATTCCAGTTGTAAATAGGCCATTCGTTCGCATCATATTCTATTTATATATTTGTGTATAACAGTGGCGGATTCAGGGGGTGATTTTGGGCGTTGAACCTACTCCCCGAAATATTAGGGTCGACTTTAAAACTACATACAAATTAAAAAGAATATACATTAAAATTTATGAATATTAAAGAATTACTTTTTGAAACCCCGCCCCCAACAAAATCTTTTTCTGAATCCTCCCCTGGAGCATAAGCATCACAATGCGCCTTATTGGCGGGTTGAGTGATCTTGTCGCCCGTTAACCCAATCTAACTAACCTAACCAGATTTAGGATTTTTTTCACAGGCAATTATTATTACTTTTAAAAGATTTTAATCTTCTCCTAACGAGGGCCAGAAAGAAAGAAACAGATTCCATTTATCCTACAAGTATTTCAGACTCACGGTTCAACACTGAGTCAAACATTGCTTGTCAATTGCTACAGCTAACTTTTCTGTATTGCATACTAAACTTTATTTCTAATGTTTTTTTTCTCCACCAATCAGAATGACTTCACTCATTCAAATTAATCTCTAATGTGACTCCGATTTTTCACATGCCTTTTTCTAATGTTTTTATATGCCCATATCTCTCATTAAATAAAAGAAATAAGAAATTAAATATTTAACTAATTAATGCCAATGAATCGCTTTCAAATAACCTCAGCTACACTTTTCTGTATACCATATTTAATTTTGTTTTTATTTCTTCAATTACAAATCAAAATTACTTTCATCTTTTCTGATTCACCCTTGTTCTCGACTTTTCTACTTTCACACAGCCTGTTAATCTTGACCTTTCGAGTTCCTTTTACTAATGTTTTAATATATTGAATTCTTCTTTAAGAATTAGATTAATCAGCGAAATTTTTCGTTTTCTCGAGCTAAAAATTCCTAGTCTTCCAAGTCCATTCTCGTTGGCAGCACATCCCACAGATCCTTCAGCTTGTAGCCATCCCGTATGCGCTCCATGGCAAAGCCCAGCTCCTTACAATAGACCGGCTCACGTCTGGCATTCTCTGCGCCGGGCGCTACGCTACCCTCCGCCAAATACGTATTCAGTTTCGAGTTGATCTCGCGTTCCTGCTTCTCGTCAATTTCCTCAAATTCGTCGACCTTTAATTCATCCGTTTGGGCGCTATTTTCTAGTCGCCTCTGCGCATCCGCCGAATCGTAGTGCACGCCAAAGTTGGGATTCTCCGTGTAGATGGTGTGCAGCGAAGTGAGTTCCTTGAAGATTTCATTCAAACGTTCGGGCGGATCAATGCGAAAGCCAAGCACATAACCGCCGCCGGTTTCAGCGGTCTGCACCACCAACGCTGGCCCGTATTTTGACTCGCGTATGCGTATCTGCCAGAGTTTGGAGAGTTCACATATTTTCATTTAAAATTTGAGTCAGTCACAACTTCCGCATTCCCACTTACATTGGCAATTTGCAGATATGGCAAACTGATGTTGAATGTCTCATTGGCATCGGCAAACCACACCAGCCGTATGTTGGTCACCACAAACGAGCCCAAGTTGCCCTGATCGCTGGACAGATTCCAGACGCCGTTCACATTGCTGTATACCCGCTCGTCGGGCATGATGATCAATTGTCCCGACAAGACAATGGCGCCGCGCAGTTTCAGATCGCGGTACAAGAACGTGCGCTGATATAGACTGGAAAGCGGATGTATAGTCAATCTGGCGAAATGCGAGTACTTCAACTGCACTACTTACGTGTAAATGTCAAAGATGCTGGCAAATATGGGCGCATTGCGGCGCGCTGTGTCGCCCGAGACATCGGTGAAGAGAAATTCGAAGCGCGTGTTGCCGCCGGTGGCGAGTATGTACAGTGCCAGGACATTGCCGCGCGTCTTCGTGGTAACATTGCGTGTGTTCGTGGTCACTATTCGACCGTAGCCAATTGCTAAAAGACGACGAGTTGGTAGGCACAACGCTTAAACTTACCAAAGCGGTGTTTACTTACACAGATTAAACTTTTTGTGAACCAGCGAATGCCAAATAATGCGCAAATTGGTTGCCAGCAGGCGTCCCGTCTCACCTGGATTGCCTTTGGTGTCCTCGATGTGGTGTATGGTATCCAGCACTTTCTCGCCGTTGCGTAAATGATTTTGCCTAGAATTGCGGGAAGTTGAAAGCTTAATTCAGTGCAAAAATTTTGGCTACCCTCTCGACGAGGTAACATAGTGAGCCATGTTGTTGTTTGAAGCCTTTACATACACATTTAGTGTATCGAATTTGATTTCTTTGTCCTCCCAAAGTAGAAATTCGCTCATGGATTCCATTTTTTAGAGTGTCAAGAATTGCTTCACACTGCGGCAAACTATACGTTTCGACTAATTATGGCTGGTCGGTTTGTGTTTTGTTTAGTGTCTGTGGTTGCTAAGGAGATTTGTGGGCTCTGACTTGCCATTGAATATTAAGGCAACGGATTTAAGGATTCTATATTCTTACCAATTAGGGTTTTAAATTAGCAAAAATAGAAATCAAAAGAAAAATGGTTGAAGCTAATTATGGTTTCACAGTTGGACACACACGATTACCGGATGTTGGGTTCAAAGCGAGAGAAGTGTTATCCAACGTTTCTTGAGTGTTTTAGGTTTCTGTAAATCCCTGAAAGTAATAATAGTACTTTAACCTAAACTTCCGTTAATCATTTCCAATTTAACACTTAAAAATTTGAACTTTCTCTCGTAATCCAAAAAAATATTCTCAGTTTTGGGGTTAATTAAATAAATGTAAGCCGAGTCATGAATGTAATTGCAAGGAAATTTCAATAATTTTGTGGCTAGATGGACTTACGGTTTATATATTTTTCACATCTTGACATCAAAGAGTCAATAAAAATTGTGTTATTCAAGGGCAATAATCAGTTTTTGGTTCGTAGATTATGAACGGCTCTGAACTCTGTCTGTTGAAAGAAATTAAACATAATTGAAGGTTGGCCTAATTGACATTTGAACCTACGACCCTCTGACTTTTGATTCATTACACTTACCACCAACTCATTCAATCATTCATTAATTCATTCTCTATAAATATCTGTTCTTTTTTTTGCCAGGAGAGATGCCTTACACCTGCGAAATATGCGCGCGCACCTTCACCTTTCAACAGTCCTATCACAAGCATTTGCTCTATCACAGCAACGAGAAGCCGCACGTCTGCTCCACTTGCGGTCGCGCCTTCAAGGAGTTGTCCACGCTGCACAATCACGAGCGCATACACAGCGGCGAGAAGCCGTTCAAATGTGAAGTGTGCGGTGGGTGAGCTTTTCGAAACTATTCGCACGTCGTGCACATTTGAATTTTCCACTTTTGCAGGTAAATGTTTTCGCCAGCGCGTCTCCTTTCTGGTGCACACGCGCATTCACACCGGTGTCATGCCCTACAAGTGTGAGGTCTGCCACAAGAGTTTCCGCTACAAGGTGTCGCAACGCACGCACAAATGCCAGCCGCTGCAGGATTCGTCCCTCGACGAGCGCAATAACGGCGCACAGTGCAAGGCCGAGACCGAATCGGCCGATCACATATCGGAGAGCTTCATCAAGGCGTTTCTGGAGAGCACCAGCGCCCAGTTGAGCGATTCGCAGAACTCGCCGGCGAGCGCCGAAATTGCCGGCATCAATGCGGCCGACTGCAATGGCAACGTGGACGAGGCGTTGCTCAGCAAAACCATCGATGACATTGTGGTAGAGTCGTGCAACAGAATGGGCATCGGCAGCGAGGCGGTGACTGCGCACAGTCAGCGACTGCGTCATGTGCGGTCGCCATTTGTGGGCAACGAAGGCTCCAATTCGCCATCGCAGCAATTGCAAAACATGCGACTATATTCGCCACAACTTGGCGATGCGGTGGACGGAGTCGATGCTATATTTCCGCGCTTTCTCTTGGATGATGTGGGCAATGGACTGCTCTGAGCCTAAAACAGTTTTTATTATACACATATACATATATAGTTAGCCAATGTTTTGTATATTAGCCAGAGGTGTCTGTTGAGCCAAAGGACACAATTCATTTATTTCAACAAAAGCAAATAATGCTGGTGGCAAAGTCAATGAAACCCAAAGTCATTGAAAGCAAATAATGTTTAATATTTAATATATTTATTAAATGTATTTTATATTAAATTTAATTAAATGAGAAGAATGTAAGCTTAAGAGCCACCTTAAAGTTTCCCTAATTGCCAAAGATATTTTTAAATTAAGTTTAAATAAAATATGAGCTAATCATTTATTTTCTGTACTGTACATATGATTTGAAAATTGTTAAGGAGAAAATTTTAACATGTTTCAGTTCATTTGTGAGTGGAATTCAATTGAGAAATGGACAAAGTTTCATATTTACTTGATTTTTTTAACGGGACTCCTTGAATTGTGCCGTCTTCCTGTACAATCAGCATTCAATGCCCCAGAATGCTGATTGTACAGAAAGACTTGGCCAACAGTACAGTGTACACTGTGGAAGTTTTGGGAATGTCGACCAAAGAAAAAAGTTAATTAGCCTGGAAAATGATTGGACATAACCTTAAATTTCAAATCACTGCTGCTTTTTTAACCCTTTAACTGTTTATGTCGAGTATACTCGACAGAGCGAAACGAAAAATTTTCGCATAATGTCGAGTATACTCGTCGTGAAGAAAAAAAAAATCGCATTCGTATTAATATTCAACGAATCAACTGTAATTTGTTTTCTCTGAGAAAGGGCAAATAAAGATCTTATAAAAAATTTACATTTTAGAATATTCGTTAGTCTGGCAACCCTATTTATTTTAATACACAATAGCTTGTCTTAAGCTAAAATAACAAATTCTGGAGAAGTACGATTACAAAACGGGTTTTTGCAAATAAAAACGTATTTCGTATGCGTTTCTCAGTTGATTGTGCGTTATAATAGTTAAAAACTATCATTGCCCTAATTTTTAGTTTTGTATTTTAGATTTCTTGAAATTCATTTGGGGTTTTATTGCTTTTGTTTTCATTTCTATAGGGTGGTCCACATAAGATTTTCAATTTGAACTACGCTTTATTTCGAGAATGACAGTCCAAATTTCATTTATGTTGTGTTCGTAATTTAGTTAAAAGTTTGACATTTAAGAAATGGGATGCTATACGCTTGAACAAAATTGGGAAATGTTGAGAACTTACTTCCAAAAAAATTCCGGGAAATTCTACCCGGAACAATCGAAAAAGTATTTGAAAATTGGGTTGACCGAATGGCGTACAGTAAGGCCACTCGTGGCAGTCATATGAACGACATCGTTTTTCATTCTTAAATAACAAAGTCCAAGCTTTGTAATAAAACAGGAATTGTTCGATTTTTTTTTATAATGGATTCAAATTGAAAATCTTAATAACGAATAAATATATATATTTTCTAAAAAACCAACACGCAACGTTTGATTTTTAGTCATAATTGCATACATTTACGGGCAGAAACATTTTACTCTGTTTATGTCGAGTATACTCGTCTTCGCTGGAAAATAATTAAGCAGGCAGAAAAAGTTTTTCGAAACAAAATTAAACAGTTAAAGGGTTAAATGAAAAGAACAATTGCTATTCACACCAACTTATTCTCTCTCTCTCTTTTGCGGCTTTATGAATTTTACTACCCAAACATTTTGCTTCGGTCTTAAGACTTTAACACAAACTTACATTTGATTCCGAGTCTTAGCTGAGAACATACAATTAGGGGTTGAATGGGAGCTGGCTGGCTTGTTGCAACGCAACATTGGTTGCCACACATCATAGATACGTTTATTGTAGTATTGATAAAACGCCCCCAAACCAGTTGAGTTGCTACAACTCACTATGCTCATAACTTTGCTACCGAACTGGGGCCGTTTCGACATAGAACGTTAGTCAAACAAAAATTCAAAACGCATTTTTCTTAAAAAACGGGCATAATTCAAACGTTTAACGCAATTGTTAGGTAGCGCCACAGCAATAAGGCACAATGGAGAACGAGATTTTAGAAAAGGCCATGAAGGCCATGTGCTGGGATCCGAATTTGGATATTCCCATGGCCAATGCGGAAAACAATAGCATATGCAAAGATATCGGCAGACTATTTGAGGAGAAGACACAACTGTTCGAGCTGCAGCAACAGACCGAAGATCGACTATCGAAATTGCGACAGCACTCCAAAAATGCGGAGATCAGCATCAATCAAAATCTGGTAATATGTGTTATGAGCGCGTTCGGGGTGCAGTGTGCAGTGTGGTGACGCTGATGAAATGGACACATATTTTTGCAGAAACTATTGCTGGCACATCAGTCAGAGGTGAAGACCGAGCTGCATCTGTATAAGGTGGCTGAACGCGAACACTCCAAGCTGACGCACGAGATTAAGCGTGTCAAAAAGGACACGGAGCAATACAAGGTTTATCTGTCGAATACTGAGAGTGAGTACTGATAATTCGAGTACTATGCAGGAGCGATGCATTAGGCATCTCATCCAAGACATTTGCACCTTGACGAGCTTAAAGTTTCGTAGCTCAAGGCAGCGCATTGCGCTGTTAGGTGCCGTACAGGTGCCGTACAGTGCCGCATTGTATTTAACAGGGTTGACACTGTATTTCAGAGGAGCTCTGCAAGCGCAAACACGCCATCGATGATCTCACCAACCGTATCAAGTGGGCCAAGACGGTGCTGATCGAGTGGCGCGAGGCCATGGAGGTAGGCAACAAGGGCACACTGCTCATCGAGCGGTACTTCAAGGAGGACGAGTTGCTGGCCAGACAGAAGGATCAGCGTCGGCAGGCGCTGCTCAGCGAAATCGCCAAGCATCGCGCCGAGCTGGTTCAGCTCTACGACGAGCAGAAGACTCTGGAGCAGAATCTCGAGTGCACGGCCAACTTGTATCGCACTGTGCACCAGGAGCGACGCAACATGGTAGAGACGTGGAAAACGGCCGTGAAGCACATGCTGCAGCGTGAGACTGCCATCGAGGACAGCGAAGCCGAGCTGGAGGATTTGCACTTTGCCGCCAAGGAAAAAGACCACGAGCGTCGACGCTTCGACAATCGGCTCACCGATATCATAACGAATAACCGCGACATCGAGGCAGCCATAGAGGAACTAAACGGAAGCACGTCTGAGATTAAAGCGCAGATACAAGTACTGTCGGACATGATTATACTGAAGCTGAATGACGTGAGTAAATACGTAATTACATAGAGGAGAGGGTTGATCAACGACCAACGTTTCGCCGCCACAGGTTGATCTGCTGCAAAAGGACCTGCAGAATCTGACTACGAGTGTGCAAAACCAACGCCTGGAGAATCGCAAGTACCAAAAACAGAAAAAGGAAAAACTGGAAGAACTGAAAAATTTCGGCGAGGTTTTAAAAAAACTGCTAGAACGCTTGCAACGCATGGAGGACAAGAACCTGAGCGCCCAGCAACGTTTGCAAATGCTCGAAGAACTCACCGACGCCGAAGACAAGACGCAAAATCGCATAATCAAGGAGAAGACGCGCGTCAACGGCGTCATGTACAGGACGCAGCAACAGTTGGGCGATCTAAAGAGTGAAATCAAAGTGCTAGAGGTATGTGGCGCACTCAATGTGCTCGAAAGGATGCCAACGCATTAATGCCGATTCCGTCTAGATCGAAACAGAGGGCTTGAGTGTCACCGTTTTGGCTGTCGACAGAAAGACAAAGAACATCGAGAAGGAGGTGAAGCGCCTAGTCGAGATACTCTACGAGTTGGTGAGTTGGTTTTACAAAAAAATGCAATTGTATTGATTTGGATCGTTATGGCCCAGATGAGCGTAATTGCGGAGGTAGGTAGGTAATTAAAAAATTAGGGGCCTCAAAATATGCAAAGCTTTTATTTTTTTTCTTTTATTCTTTTTATTTTTGCTTGTATTTCAGACTTTAAATGGAACATATAAAAGAGCATATTTTGAGGAATTTTAAGAATATTTTAAGGAAAAGGTATGAAAAGTAATGAAAATGGCTATGGTACATTTTTGCTATTATTCGATGCGAATGTATTCCGCCAAATAATTTGGCTGCGTTGTATTGCTTGATGTGTCGGCTTTCATTATACATCAAATCGTTAATTGATCTACAAAAAATGTGTATGTTTTTGACCATCAAAGAAAACGCCTTAAAATTCCATATTTTCCGACTTTGAGGTCCAATTACCGCGGCATTTTAAAACTTATAAAAATAAGTTGCATCGGAAAAGAAGCCGTGTGGTGTTGTTAATGCGATAAGGTAAAGTCATGTCAGTCGGTTTTTTGGTTTAGAAATTACGATCAAAAATGTGGAAAAAGTAGAGGAAAAACTGAAAAAATGACACGGTACCTATATCTCACTAACTAGAGCTGTTAGAAAAAATCTGAGGATAGATTCGAAATCAGCGCAACCAAATTAGTAAGAAACAGAAGAAAAACTCCATGCAACAGAAAAAAGTGTTTTTTTACCAAAAGCAAAACATTTTTATGTTGCGTTGTCCCTCCCCCCCGCACATGGTACGCACTCCTAGGCTTTCTGTCGTGCAATGCGCTCTGCTGGGCCATTTTGCGCGCGCAATCGCAGCAGCACATACGAGTAGCTAACGACGATCTTTCTTCGACTGCCCAAAGTCCTTCAAATGCTTGGAGTTCGAACGACGCATCATCATGTTGCGCGGCGGCATCTTAGATCCCGAACTGGAGGCGCAGCATCAGGCTTATTTGGCCGACCTAGAGGTTCAGTATGCGAAGGTGTTGAAGCGGCTGCAGGCCACAGAGGCGCAAAACAAGAAGCTCGACGATAATATGCGCAAATTGACTGACGTCTACAACGACGATCTGAAAAAGCTGGAGTACATAGTAAGCGAAACCACTAGTCCCCAGTTGGCGGCATGAAATCAACTCTTTTTCGACATTGTTTTTTGCCGTAGGCATTCAAAATCAAGGAGGCGCAAGTCTACTGCGAGGGCGGCGTCAAGCGTCTCAAGTCCGAGCAGCACTCCAACCAGCTGAAGATAGTCGACCTCAGTATATTGAAAATGCGCGCCTACGAGTTCGAGAACGAGATTGCCTCGTGCGAGAACAGCATGTTCAACCTGGAGAAGCATCGTCTGCACCTGAACCGCACCATCAAGGATCGCATGGTGGAGATCAAAAGTCAGCTGGATCTGCTGAATCTGAAGCGCAAACACTTGAACGAGGAGCGGAGCACGCTGCTGGCCGACATCGGCGAGCGCAACAAGCATATCGAGGTTGTGCGCGCCCGATTCGAGCTGACGTCAAAGTTGCTGGGCGTGAACGAGGACGGCTCGCTGGTCACCGCTACGCAGTTGAAGGTGGAGGCGGCGCAGGAGAAGGAACTGCTGCTGGACGAGGGCAATGTGCTGAACGATCGTGTACTCAAGGCGGAGGAGGATGTCAAGGCGATGGAGAACACGTTGATGGTGCTCAACCTGTCGAACGAGAAATTTCGCTGCAACTTGAATCGGAAGACGGATGAGAGTGAGTTCGATCGTCAGATGAGCGCGCAAAAAAGAGGTGGCACTCAATATTGCGTTTCCGTATTTCAGACGAAAAACTGGAGGAGCTGAAGACTGCGCAGATGAATTACTGTGAATCCTTGAATGTGCTGAGGACGCTGCGCAATCAACTGTTCAAACTGGAACAGGACAATGAGAAAGCAGTAAAAGTGTGCGCTGACTTGGAGGGGCGGCTGGAAGCGGTCACCAGCAAAAGGTGGTGCAATGGGTTTTCCATCCTAATTTCCGTCTCCTCAATAAATGTTTTTCCTGCTTGAAGCCTTGAAAATAGTGAAATTCTGAGGCGCTTGCAGAAAGATTTAGACGACCAGAGGGCAAAATTGCAGCGTGCTGAGCGCGAGCTAAAGACTGCCTTCAGGGCGGCAAAAAATCGCGGACTTGACGCCGACTTTTTGACAGCCTTTGAACGCGACTTGGACTTGCGCGAACTGGAGTATCGTAATTGCAGTGCGTTGAATCAGTTGGCCGACATGGCGGACAACGATGACGATATCGGCCCCAAGATTGTTCGTATAATGGCCGACAAGGGTCTGAAGATGCCGCATCAACTGCAGAAGACTCGCAGCTTTGCCTCATGGCGCAGCGAAGTTTCCTCGATGTCCACCACATCTAGAGGTACAATCTTTAGTCAAAATCTCACAAGTTTCATAAAGCGGAACTGGTTAATCGCAAATGTTGCAATTTTCTTTTTAGATTACCAGCTATCCACCTCGCGCTCTTCTAATTCTGATGTCTCCCAGACCACATTACAGCCATCGGTGCAAACGCTAAACTTTCCTGAATAATGTCCGACCGCAATTTGTTTTTGTAGAGACGTCTTTATTTCTAAATACATTTTTTGCAACGCTTTTGCGATTTCTTTTTAAATACTATTTGCAATATTTTTAGTGCTACTTTAGAAAATGAGTTGTAAAAGTTTTGAAGCTGTATCTTACTCCTCGTCGGAACCGCTGCCGGAGGCGGTGCCAGAGCCGGTAGGTGTGCCGCTGCGCGAACGATTCGGCGAACGTGAAGCCGATCCGGATCGTGAGCCGGAAGCGCTGCCCGAACGTGAACGGGACCGGGAGCGGGACGGTGATTTAGATTGCGAGCGCGAATGTGTCCCGGAGCGCGAGCGAGACCGCGACCGGCTCACCGAACGCGAACTCCGTGATCCTGAACGTGAACGGCTTCCAGACTTTTGCGAACCGGCTGGCGTTGCCGAACGTGAGCGAGACGGCGACTTGGAGCCCGAGCGCGCGCTTGAATGCGAACGACTGCGACTGCCCGATTTGGAGCGTGTGCCCGAGCGGGAGCGTGAACGTGAGGCGCGCGATTCAGAGCCAGAGCCAGAGCCCGAACCTGAAGGGGAGCCAGAGCGTGAGCGCGACTGTGACTTGGCGTGCGACTTGGAGCGCGAACGCGACTGGCGATCTTTGGCCACTTGAGCTGTCGTGTCGTCGCCCGCGTCATCGTCCGCCTTCTGTTCGGTGGAGACTTGAGTGGTGCTTTGTACCGGCTCCTCCTCTTCTTCCTCCATCTCATCCTCTTCGTCTTCGTCACCAGCCGGCTCCAATTGCTTCTCGCGATAGCGCTGCATACGGTGCTCGTTGGCGTCCAGCGGACGATGTTTGACCACCTGCACGTTACAATATCATCAATAAACCGTATCAACAGCGGTGCGGGCCAACTTACCAGTTTTGTGTTGCTCGGCTGCTGTCCCACCTTGACGCGTCGCTTATTCAGTCGCACGCGTGTCTCCAGCTCATTGTAGAACACTCCATCCTGACGCACCACAAAGAAGTAATTCTCCTCGTAGCCTTTCGAGGCCTTGCTCTTTACATTCCAGTTGTATTCGCGCGCAATCTTGTATTCGTAGTCCTCGTCGTCCTTATAGATCACATTCTCCGCAAAGTCGTTGCGGCGTTTCTCCAGCGTTTGCTCGGTGGGCAAGAAGTAGGCTACGAACTGTTCGCCACTCTCGTCCATCACACCGCGAATCATGGCCTGCGACATTTCCTCCAGCTGGGCAGGCACATTTTTGCCAATGGGCGCCGGATCGCTGTCAAAGATAACCTGCGCGCACGGATACTTCCAGTTCTTGAAGTCCGGGTACACCGGCAGTATCTCGACCGGCACCACATTTGCCTTGGAGTAATGCTTAGTGATCTCCTGCTTGGAGTCGCTGAACGTCTTCTCGATTGCCTTAATTTGCGCATCACGGTCCAGGTAGAGCGTCTCCTCGCGCAACGACTTCTTCACATTGTAGCCGACCTTCGCTTCAATGTTCTCCAGATTTTGCGGTTGGAATCGTGTCTGTTCAGTGGAAATGTACTCAGATTTACGCAACCATGACACGCTGCGCGAGTGCTGACGCGAACGCATCGAATCGTGCGGCGTGTGCACATCCTCCTCCAACAGCTTCTCGTCGGCTGGATCGAGCTGCGCATAGTGGTCGGCCTGGTACAGGTCACGGTTGATCAGATCAATGGTGACGCCCAGATCGTGCTCCGTCAGCACTTCGTACTTGTAGTTGCGCTCCAACGACGTGGGATTGTACTGAACGAAACGGTTGCTGTCGAACGGATACTGCAGGAACTTCAAATCGAACGGTATGTCCGGCAAGTTGTTGCCGTACTTGACGCGACAAATTAACTCCGACCTTTTGGAAAAAGCATGCGTGAGTAGCGGAAAAACTTTGTGAACTTGGCTTGGTTGGCTTACTTGCGCTCCGTGGGACGCTGCGGCCGCTTGTCGGCAGCGTTGGCATTTGTGCTGTTGATGGTGGGCGGCATTGTACGTTCGACGTGGGCGTGGCCAGTGTAGAATATGTTTAATCTGGCTTACTTAAAAATAAATAAATGTGAAGATAAGTGGAAATCTTGCAATATTTCGGCAAAAATACACAATTTCAACACAACACACGTAAAATGAACAAACAACGTTGATGCTGCCAGCAGGCATTGAGAACTGTCAAACGGTTGACATTTGCTGCCCAGGGTGCATTCACACATGACCACAAATTGTGCCGAGGTTGCCAGATTGGTGTAATGGTGGTTAGAAATAAATAATGGGATAGATAAATATGTATGGAGATAAAATGGGTGCAGTCTGACAATCAGCACTATAAAGCCTCAGAGGAACAATAACCATTCAAATTTTTTATACAAAAAACCAATCCATAGAAGGTTATGGATGTGAAAAATTGTTTTTTTAGCAAATCAGCAAAGGGGTCTGAGCCAATTTAAACTAAAAAAAAAAACAAATTAAAATGATGAGAGAGCAATAAGGGTTTGCGGAAAACGCCGAGCCAAGACAACAAAACTTGTAAAAAAAAATTTAAACATTTGACTTATTGACAATCAACGGCAAGATGTAAATATTCATGATTGAAAAATTGGTTCTCTTTTTTTTGCCAAAAATCGAAGCAGTAAAACAAAATTATTTAATTCATTATTGAAAGGTTAGGTTTATTAGAAGAACAATAATATACACACATTCTACATTAAATGAAACAACTATTAGCATCACAGTACGACAAAAATTCGCATACTGCTTATCCAAACTCTTTAGTATTGAAATGACTCGCTATACTGGTGTGTAAAAAATTCTGTTGTGCTGTTCGTGATAAATAAAAATACAAATCGAGATCTGAACTGCAACAGAACAAAACGGAAACAGTTAAAAAAGGAAAGGAAATTTAAACTGCTGCTCTATTCTCTCTATTCTAACAAAAAAATATTTATAGAAATGAAATAAGATATATTAATAAATATTAAGTTGATTTAAATATTAAATCGCGTTGTGCATCAAGAAACGTAAATACATGGAAGATTTTTTTAATATTTCAATATTTTCTGGATTCCAAATAGTATTCTACATACAATATTTATATATACATAATAAACATACAGTGCAGTCGTTTTTCACATTATTATAGCAATGCGAATTAAAAGAATTTATTTCACGCAGTTTCTTGAGATTCAGGTAAGTATGAAAATTACAACTTCTTTTAATAAAATCAAAACGCCCAGTGTTCCGGCCGCTTTAAATTACAAATCATTGCGCATATTCCTTAGGAAAACGAGATTGAAGTATGGGATATTGAATATAAATCGTATGGATGCCTTGGTCAGAAGAATTTGCGAAAGTTTTCGAAGGGAGATTAACTATTCCTAAGAGTAACTCTAGGGTGCATTGTTTTCTACTAACCCTTTCGGGACGGAGTTTAATTTTGAAAACCAAAATACTCTTGTTAGAAATGACCCCATGCTATGAAGGTTGGGGCTAGAAAATTATGTTGCATACTCACAAATTCTGAACTCATTCTATCATTCGGTGACATACAAGTATGTATGTATAATTCGAATGAATATTTTGCGTGGGGCATGAGATCTGAATAATTGTTTTGAGGGGCATTAAAAACTTGCTGGGACATATTATTCCAGTAGTCGCGAAAGGGTTAAGAGCGATTTGTTTTGTATACTTTGAAGTGGTAGAAACGTTTTAACAAAAGGTTAATATACATTTTTGAGGCATAAGTAATCGAAGGGGGGTCTCATTTCGCATCTAAAATTTTATAAATGATAATATTTTGAAAAAAATAATTTTTAATACGTTGAGGTGGTTGATGCGATTTATATATATTGAGCGTATAATTATATAGATAGATCGAAAGATAGCAGTGGTTGCTATGAAAAAACAAAGTTCACTCAAGTTACCTGTATGAAGGCCTGTAATGATTGGTACATACTACAGAGTTCTGTGAGCTTTTTTCTAGAGTAATGAAACCAATTAGAAATGTTGATTATATTTAGGAAACTATTAAGTCTGGTCTAAAAACGTTTACATTTCAATGAGCCTCTTTTTATAATCGTGATGTAAATTTGTTCTATTATGCTTAGCTGATACCTTTGCAGTGAGCCGAGCGAGTATCTATGGTTTTTTAACAACTGTTGTGAGAATTTTTTAAAAGTCTAAAGCACATATAGACAAATAAATGAATAGGGATCGTGAGCAGGAAAATCTAGCAGACAAATTGAATGACTGAGTTCATGTACCGACAGAGGTGCCTAAGTCAAATTTTCTGGTGACGACAATGATGAAAAATTATTACATATGTATTTTGGATATTGAACGCAACCTACCATTTTTGGTATAAACCAACGTCAGTATAAATAAACCAAAGTAAATCAATTAGTGTAAAGTACTAGTAAATGTTTATTCGATTTATTGAATGAAAAATGCAAATGATTTCAGTATTTTCAAATCAAATAAACACTTTGTCAATGTGAAATGGAAAAAATATTCAACAAGTAGAAATATGAATATGTTATTTTGTTTATGATATCTACATTACAATTAGAAAATTTAGACACATTGAAAGGAAAGGTGGTAATATGGCTATTCAAAGCCATCTTTGGACTAAGAAAAAAGAACTCACCAGACTTGAGGATTAAAGGGGAAATGTCATAATTTTTATCAACTTAGTTTTCATTAGTAATAATGCTTATTGAATGCTCTTTGGTTGACTAGTCATATGAAGAAAAATTCAATATATTTTCTAGTCCGACCGATTAATCGGCATCGAACGATTTTCGCCCTTTCGGCCGATTAATCGGCATTGGCCAAAAAATTTGGTATCGATCGGACTGTAATATTTTCTATATTAAAGTTTCATTCTTAGCCAGAAGCACTTTGAGCAGATGTTTGATCGTATCTGGAGAAAGCATTTCAATGGTTCCAGCGCAACATCTACTATTTAATAGTCATATAAAGTAAGGTTGAAAGTCGGTAATGAAAGCAATCTTTAGTCCTGTCCTTCTACTGGCAAAATAAGCCAGCTTTAAAAAGCAGCCGGGCACCTCTCTACGTTCTATGTTTTTAAAAACTTATGTGGTATATATAATATGGAATTATTTATATTATCACTAGCAGTTGCCCTCACTTTTATTCACATGAATTTAAAAATTTCATTGTAAAAGTCATTACTTAACATCAATCATTTATCTTAATTTAAATCAATTATTGACTTGTCAGACGTTGATTTTCCACTAATTGCTGATCTCGTCAGATTTTGATAAAAAAAAAAAATAAAAAAACACTTTTCGCATATTTTTTCATTTATATGGTTTTCACCAAGTTTAAATTGGTCGATTAAATGACGATTCTTCATATAAAATATTAAGCCATTTGTTTGTCCCTTTAGATCCCGAACGTGTTTAGGTTCAAAGCATCGTCGAAATGATTTGATAGAGTAACCTAATTTTAGGGAAGGGCTGCATATGGTATCACAACGGGCGTGCTTTTTGGCCTATGTGGAGGATAGAATCTATCCAGCCATTTCAACCTAACCTAGATCCCGAATTTTGACTATACCCGTTTCAATGGAGGATTTTCTTCTAGACAGTACATACAGTTTAAATTTCATGTTTATGGTTTCAACGGTTTGGGCCCGGCGATAACGAATCAGATAGTAAGTACAAACAATTATTTTACATACATATGTACATATGTTGATGTACTCCACTGGGAATGAGTATTAGAAATCTACTTTTGATCCATAACAATCCAAATTTTCCTTTCTTCCTTCTTTTGCATTGGAAAATTAGTTAGACAAATGAAGTGTCTCTTTCCGCTGAAATCGCATTGGGGAAATCCCAAATGGGCCATATTACCCGCATTGACCATACATTTATCGTCAAAATTGATGTAGACATTTTAATTTATTTACCTTTAAGCAGATTTCGGAAAGCAACAAACAAGAATGTGCGATCTTTCATCGTCAATATTCACTTCACTCAAATACTGCATTAAAGTAAACACATCAGTGAATGTTGATGAAAAGATGCATGGAATGGAAATCGTGTTGATGTACATATATGCATGTATGTATGCACATACACACATACATATGTGTGCATTATCAAAATCTAAAGCGGTATTCCACAGCTCTCGGCGTTGATGGGAATTTTGAGAAAATAATGAAATCAATTTTATGCCTGCTTCCCCACAAATGAGTGAGTTAGTTTTTTATGTCCGGAAGTGTTAAACACCTAAATAAAAAATCAACAATCTTTACTAAATAAAAGCACGAGCAACAAATTTACACATTACAAATTGAAAAGCGCGTAAATATCGAGCAGCAAATACATTTAATGATAATCGTTGCAGTGAACATAACAAATGCATTAGCACGTTGCAACTATTAGAGACAAATATTTTCAAGATCGCTAATCAAACCATGTTTATTAGTTCAAGCAATTTTGTGATTATGTGGAAATGAAGTATTTGGTTTTTCAATATTCTTGGACTCAGTACGGATCAATGGTGATAATGACGAGCTAAAGAGCCCCCCTCCGCAGTCCCGGTAGCCTTTTTTGTGCAAAATAGTGCTTCTTCCACTTATTCTTCTTCTTCCTCGATCTTTGACGATCTAAGTCGGTGGACTTCACCTTCTCGTTTGCTCTGGTGATCTTATGCGCTTTCTTGCTACACTGTTAAAAATCATGCACTTGTTTGGACTGCAAATTGGCAGAAGATGCGAAATGCGACATTTTGCGAATGAGAAAAATCAATGTGACCAAATTTGATTGAATTAACACATCAAGTAATTGTGTGGACTTATAAAATTAACGATTAATACTGATCGCTATTCGTGTATATGTATACATATATTAATATTAATAAGTGTATAGTATATATCAAAGTAAAAACAACAACCACAATATTTACTAGAAATTCTGGCGAATTCCATAATTGTTCAAACAGTTCTTGGGACAATGACAACTTCATATAATGGGGGCCATTTTTTCTATATTTTCTGTGGCTACAGTTGTTGTTGTTGTTGTTGTAATTGCTTTAAATTTCGTTGTTGTAGTGGCAATCTGTATCTGTCTGCATACATCTGCTATGAAATATTTAGTTGACGACGTTTGTAGTTTTGGTTATTGCTAACTGCTTTAATTACAAATTAACAAACATTTTACATGTTTGAACTGGCGCACATTGAACCGAATGTTCAAGAATAAGAAATGCAATTTGAGTATTGCAGAATATGTTACTTCTAAAAGCAGATTTTGCTGAAACTGAAATGCTGAAATGTCTAAAGAAAGTGAGAATGAAAGGAGAGCTTTTAAGGACTAGCGTTGGGTGGCAAAGAGGTTTAAAATAACTGTAAGGCAGATGAAAAATGATAACACTGAACAACAAAATCAAAGTTTTTTCAAAATAACACGGTTCTGACGACGGATTCTGGTAAAACAAGAAACAAATTTATTTTTTTTTAATAAAATTCTCAAATGGAAGCAAATATCTACCTATGTAAAGATGTGTCGGAATTACGGGTGCAAATTGTAGTTTGTAAAAAAAAAACGATGGCAAAAATAAAAGTTTGACTGCTCTAAATACATACATATTTAGAAAGAGTTTAAGAAATCAGCCACTGAGTCGAAGCCGTATAAAAATTGGACTTAAAACTAAAAAGTTATAGCGAATTCCAAATTGAAATATTTACATAAGTGAATAGTTAAGCTTTCTTTTAACTTATAACTTATAGTGAAATTTTACACTAAATATTTTTCTCACTCACACTAACCCTCCAAAATCAAGTTTCGTAGAACATTTCAGGACCATTTTTCAATAAGTATGAAATTATCACTTATAAACATCTTTTGTTGTAATTTCTGGCATTAAGTTAAATTTTGAGCTTTGGTGTATTCAGAGACCTATAGTAGAATTATATGGCAAATATTTTTGTAGTACATTTTGTCCTTAAAAAAAGCCCTTTTTGAAGGAAATTTTTGGCTGTTTAGAATAAAGGGTAAAATTTACCCATAAACATGGGAGCTAGAGGATTAAAATGTTCCACAAAAATGTTCTTTGTAGTATTTTACATAAAATTGCAAAACACATCATATACCTAAAATGTAAGATTACATACATGATTTTCGTTTGCCGATTCACAATGAGATTATGCAAAAAGTGGAAAATCTTGGCCCCCCCCCTAAACAAAAATTCAGACGTAAACTTTCAAAACGCCGATACGTATATTCGGTTTGCCCCCTCTACCAGAACCTTGTAATTTTTTTTAGTTGTACAGTGAAATGGATGTTATACTAAATATGAGTGGTAGCAGTGGTTTCCAAATTCATGAAAAGGCTCATTTAAACCCTTAAAAGGAGAAATTATTGGGCTTCGAGCACCATTTGCTTCCTCTAGGCGAAACTTTTTAACAGCTGTGGGAGGAAATTAATCGATTTTGAAAGCACTTTTCTGAACTTTGAACTAGATGCGAGTCTGCTCATGTCACGTCTCATTAAATCTCACAGTTGTCGCTAAAAGTGAGGTAAAGCCTCTTGTTAGTTATGCGACCAGATTCTATCATGTTTAGCCATTTCGCAACTTTTTCGCAGGCCATTTGTAGATATAAATTTTGTTTTCAACTGTTTGGAGATTCTTTTTGGGTTGTGTTTATACTACAATTTATGACCTCAGTGTCAACTGAACACGTGGGGGGCACCAGATCACATTCAGTAGCAAAAGAATTAAATGAAAAGTTGCTATAATCAAACTTCGAAGAAAGCTGAGCCTTTCAGGCCATAAAATAACAATAACCGGCGGCCTAAATCTTCAAATATAATTTTCATGAAAATTAGTTCACCTTCCAGCTATGGCGTGTGCCTACTTCGCGACCATCTCTGATCGAGTTAAATTAAATAATAAATAATAATTATGGTTAGTAATACAGGTGACATAAAATTAAAGAATAACAGAACCGCAACACGAATCTGACTGTCTCTGGCCGCCCGAGTAAGGCATTGTGTGGCTTTGTGCGAGTTGCAAATAAGTTGCGCACATTTTGGACGCTGTCCAGACTATAACATTGACTTATGATTTTGCCATTTACGCGCCGCTGCTTCTGATCCATTTTTTCACGTGAAACGAAAGCGAAAATGTAATGAATTGCTTGCAGTTTGGATGACACCTAAAATGTTAATTGGTTGCAAAAATAAAGGAAACGTGCGTCGAGCGAATTCATTGACATTGCCATAGCGGCTGCAGCATCCATAACATAATAAGCTTCCACAACCAATGCCCACACCACAATCACAGCCACCTGTATCACCATCAGCGCTGATTGAAGCGTTGAGAAAAGCACAATAAATTTCACAATAATCGGCGAATTCGATGAGCAAACAGTGAGCTGTGGCGCTGTTGCGTCGTTCACCTCCCACTCTGCTAAAATCGAATTCATTGCTTGTCGTTGTTGCAATTTGTTAGTGTAGGTAACGCTTGATTTTCTTGGAATGCGAATTGTGAAGGAAAGGTTTTCCGACTTGTCACTTTAGTTTTCGATCTAAGTTCAAGTTAAGCGCAACACTTCAGAATCCACTGAAGTCTGCCAAGTGCGGCCTGCGATTTTCGGCGCGTCATCTGATGTCAATTTGGAACATTTTGTGTGAAGCATGGAGTGTAATGAAGTTTAAGTTGCAAATTGTGTAACTTGAATTAGTTATAGCGCTGCCAAGGATTGGTGCAAAAAGTCAGTGGCTTCTGTTACTAAAAAGGCAACACTTTGAGTGTTTTGATAGTGGAGATAATTGTGATTACTGGAATAGTAACTAATTAAAAAGGACGCAGCAAATTAAAAAGCAGCTCATAGAAGTCGGACTTGGTGTTGTCATTCAAGTCAGGTAAGTTTTGTTGAAGGAAGTGGTGAAAGTTACTAAAGTGTTTGGAGATATTAATTTCTTGAACTGTAAGGAAACTGTAACTGTACATATATATATACTTCATGAAGTGCTACTGTTCCTCTTAACCGCGCCGATTTATAACAAATAAAAGGAACCTATCACAACAGACGTAAGTGTGTCTCAAACAGAAGCAGCCATCCTATCCTAACCTAAAGAATCCTATCTAGTTTTTATTGACTCTAAACGGCGGGTTCGCGATATTTTTCATTTGATATTATTTTGCAATCAGAGGTTTGTCAGTACTCCTTGAGAGAGCAAACGTGAAGAAAACAAAAAAAAAGTTTATTGCTACAAAATTTATTATTGCACAAAATTGGGATTCGAACTCTCGCATAGACAACTTTTAGTCCAACGCATTAACCGCTGAGCCATCGTGGGTGTCTTATTGATTACTTTAATTAACCTTTTCGCGACTAATGCGAAAAACTCTCTTAGTCCTATTTTCAACGCTACATCTTGGATTTGTTAACCTTTAAAAATGTAATATGAAACGTTTAACATTAGTATTGGTTTTGTAAGTTTTGTTTCCTTTCTTTATTTATATGCAAACTTTTGATTCCTTGGTCTTCTAAGAAGAAATTAAATAATAAAAAAATATTAAAGCCAAATGCACCAGCTCGACAATATTTCATGATAGCAATCACATCTAAGTCCTGCACTTTTCATCTATTTAACCAGTGTATGAAACACTTTCATGGCATAGAAGTTATATAAACTAAAAGCTAGAAAATTAATACGAATTATGTTGAAAAAACCTTGGTTCTCCTGCATTTAAGAAACATATTAATATTCCTAAAACTATATTTAAAACAAATACTTTTGAAAAATATGAAACTGGTCAGCACATTGGTTTTCCACATTTCATAATTGGATATAAATAAATATAAAACCCTATTGAATATAAATCACTTTTAACAAATGTTAAACGAGTCAGCAATGGAAACCGACAGTAGGGTTGCTGTTAGAAAAAGCTAAATATTTCCCATGAAAAATTTAATTACAATAATACAATACTAAATATATTCCAATTAACTACTGACCATACAGTTACGGTAAAAAAAACTGCAATACATGCAAGTACACTGCGTGTAAGAAAATATAATTGAACTAAATGAAAAAAGAATCAATTACTTAGAAACAAGATGCACAAAGTTATAAACCAACTAAAAAATATTAATTTATTAATAATAATTTTAAATTACATTTTTTTTATTTTTGAAATAATAATAATACAAAAAATTTGATAACCAAATAAAATTACAAAAATTTATGAAGGCTTAATACAATGAAAATAGATTTTATTCAGCATATTTCTGTGGAAGTTTGTATGAAAAGGTTTGACCATCAACCAAGTGTTGCACTTTTCGCCTAGACAACCAATTTCCTCTTTTTTCATGACATAGAAGTTTTACTAACTCATAGCTGTAGATCAAGTAGAAGAACGTTTTAGATCTCATATGCCACTTTTCAAGCCTGGCCAAAAGTACGCCTGTCTTCTCGGAACTGTACGCAACTGTCAATGATTTATATTGAAGGAGTTGCTTGTCTCATTAACTAATCAAAATGGATTCCTTCTTTCATTCCAAATAGTTCTTAGTTTACAAAAAAAAAAACGAAAAACCATAGAGACATACATATCACATGGTTGCCAAACGATTAATAATAATCGTTAATCGATAATCATGTTCTTCGTAAAGAAATACAACGGTTCCTTTGAAAACGCAGCGGCCAAAACTTGGCCTTCGTAAGCGCCCTAAACTGTCATCTTACATTATTATAAGCAATTTCATTTAAGAATTATTTTTAGCAAGGTTTGCTGTCCAAATAGCTGGAAATAGCCTATCACGCAAGGGTGGTTGTGGGGTTTAAAACCCTTTTCAAATATCTATATTTTTCTGCAAATATTTTGGGTGGCAAAAATGTTTCTAACTGGTATTGGGCTCAGAAGTTAAACTCCTGTGAAATCCACAAAAATAAAATTCTGTACCCTATATATGTGCATATTCTGCCATTATCTTAACTGTAATAATCCGTGTCCATTAAAATTCATGGCTCATTTAAGAGTTATTTCACTTAATCCAAAATAACTAAGCAGGCTGTGATTACAACAAGCTGAGTTTTCTGTCCACTGTTTCATTTTGTTATAAGCGTTAATAATTAATTTTTAAATATTTTTTGGATTTTTATTTACTTATTTCATATATTTGTTATATTTTTTTAAATTTATATATATTTTATAGTTTTTTATTTTTATATATGGTTGAAATTTGGCATTACTATTATTTTGCCCGCAACTGTATGCATGCATCGAGAATTGAAATATTCTAATTAGCAATTAAATATCTACCTACAAATAATATTCCTGTCTTCGATACAGTTGTTGATGTTTAATGTTCGCTTGTTTTGTTGCCGCTACTGCACGTGATTAGCAATTTACACTCTTTAGTCTACTCGTATTTAGTTTCTCTCTCTTCCTAGTCAGAAATAAACCTAACTTTTTTTCAAAACAATTATTTGATTTTTCACTTATTGCAATGGATAACGAGATGTTCTTGTATTAGTACAACTTTACATTTAAAGTTGATAAGCTGCCGGTGGATTCCGTACATTAATTGTACATATGAGACAGTACATATAAATATATTTGATATATATTTGCCACCAAAGATGTTTGCATACAGAAGGAGTTTGAAAGGGGTTTGAACCGCCAGACCCCTTGTTGCGTGCACCACTGACCTTTAATATAACACAACCAAAAGCTGATACAGGCATGAAGCTACAGAACAATCATAGATATGTGGCAAACTTAGTTTTTAATTTTCCAATAAAAGTGGAAAATTGCCTCCTTTTGACTAGATTCATTAACACATTTTAAGGGACATCTTAAAAAAAATATTTGTTTCGTACTTCAGCTTCTAGCTTTCTTGGGTCAGAGTCAACAAAGCTTCCATTCATAAGTAAGACACGTAAAATAAGTTCTCACTGTTAACCCTTTGTGGGCCCCTAGAGTAATTTTACCCACTAAATCACAATATTTTTGCTTCCAGCTCATATAGAATCATTAAAGACCTAATAAATTGACTGCTTAACGCTGCAATAATTATGTCTGACAACACTATATAACATTTGTTGGTCATAATTATTATTGTCTATAATTAAGGTATTAGAGTAAAAACACACATTTCTAGCTTACATAGTGAGTACGTGTAGGAAAACCCAACACATTTATTATGTGTATAAGTATAAATACTGTATAAGTGTAAACTACCCAATAAATCTTCGAGTTACTACGCCAAATAGTGGTGTGTATTTATGTAAAGAAGAGGAAGCATCGTGCTGAGCGAAATGTCACACTCATCATACTAGAGCAGATGCCATCAGAAGGCGTGTGTACAATGAGTGATAGGAATTGTATTTTTATTTAAGAATTTTCGAATGTGAAATCGGGCAGACAACCAGACATCATTGAAATCTATGCCACAATGCCAAATATGCGACAAGCGATGGCGGCCGCGTTTGTTTGGCGAGTGCATTCACACTTTCGGTCGATTTGTTGGCAACGCCAATTGCCAGCTGAGTGCAAAGCCCTACCCTTTCCCCAACAAACAAACAAAAAGTGCAGCGTACAAAGCTCTATCAATTGGCCAGAATCCCAACGTTCGTCGCTTGGACTGCGCCGCCAAAGCGAAAATGTCGCTCAATTGAGTGATTTTCTATGCCGCATCGTACACGCGGCGAGATTGGAGCAGCAGCGACATTCTATGCAATGCGCTGGGCTCGTCGGGCGCAGTGGTGCGGAGGTCGTTGCTTGGTTGGCTGCTGTTGTTAAACTTGAACTTGAATTTATAATTAAATATATGCACGAAGCACGAATGGTTGCCAACAAGCTTGCGATACATGAAAGAATGTCCACAGAGCAGCAGAGCCCCCAGGGAAATTGTTGGAAATATGATGAAAGTTGTAAATGTGGAAATAGTAATAGAATAGAGTGATGAGAGCGATGAGTAAGTGGGAGTGCAAGTGGGGGTTTTTCTTATGAATACTGTGTTGGTTTAATTCATATAAGATCAGTTTTCTATATTTTAAAGCACTCGCGACAAATTAAATGAATATAACTAGTTTTTGAGAAACTTTTGTTGTAACTTTAATGTTTTAAATGTCTTAATGTTTCCGTTGAGTGTATCTTCCGACAGACGACCCTGGGTCATTGTCGTAAATTCTTTGTAAATTAGTTTTAAGGATATTTTTTGTTAACAGAAAAATTTTTAATTAAATAAAAGAATCTATCTATCTATCTATCTATCTATCTACTGTGTTGGTTTATCTGGGATTTCCGGGAAACTGTTTAGAATGAGTGAAAGAAAAATGTGTAATATTTGCGATTTTTCAATATTAAAGACATTTGAAGTAAGAAAATGTGTGCATCGTAATGAAATAATTTTAAATATTAATTATTTTTTAGTTCATTCAGTAATTAATGTAAGGTGTGACTTATTCCTTATAAGATTTTTTTGTTGAGTCCAATAAAAAGCAATAAGTTGAATTGTTGAAAATAATTCTTCGGCTAAAAGGGCACTCAACCCGTTAAGGCTCATTCCATTTTCCCTTCCATTTTCCCTGATTCGGACCGAAGTCGTACAAGTTGGCGGAACTTGGTCTTTAAAATAAAGGTTCGGACTGTCTTCTGTTTTTGAACCTGAGCGCTGTGAATCAGAGTTGAGAATAGCTGGGTTTTGCTTCGGTTCAGCTTAGCTGCTGTCTTGGATCGGCTGCCCGCCTTTTGTTCTCAATTTCGAAGGCGGGGAGTCGAAGGTCAGCTTAGCTGAAGTCTTGGCTGGTCTGCTCTTTCTTCTCAATTTTGAGGGCTGGGAATCGAAGGTCGACTTAGCTCAAGTCTTAGTTTGGTCTGGCTTTTCTTCTCAATTTTGAGGGCTGGGAGTCGAAGTTCAGCTCAGCTGAAGTACTGATTTGGTCAGCCTATTCTTATGGTGGCTTTTTTTTGGTTGTCTTTTCTTCTCAACTTTAAGGGCTATGACTCAGCTTAATTAGAGTCTTGGTTCGGTCCGCCGTTCCTTCTTAATTTTGGACGACTGGGATTCGAAGATCGGCTTAGCTGGCGTGTCGATCTGGTCTGTTTTTCCTTTTCAATTTTGAAGGCTGGGAATCGAAGTTCGGCTTAGCTGTAATCTTGGTTTGGTCTGGCTTTCTTTTTAAATTTTTAAGGGCTGGGAGTCGAACATCGGCTTAGTTGAAGTTTCAGTTTGGTCTGCCTTTTCTTCTTAATTTTTGAGGCCTGGGAGTTGGACGTCGGCTAAGCTGAAGTCTTGGTTTGGTCGGCCTTTCCTTTTCGATTCTGAGGGCTATGAGTAAAAAATGAAAATAGTAGGGCCTTCTAAACATTGAAGTCACTACAATGGCCGCACTTTCACATATTTACATAAATTATGTACCTATCTCATGGTTGAATCTCTGTTTCAATTCATTGTTTTCAAAAAATCAAAAAATTAATCAATCAATGTTTCTTTCCTAGAATCTTCTTCCATATTTCGGAATTATTAATGCTTATAGTAGAATCTAGAGTCTTGTACAGAAGTATAAATAGTAGTTTCAGCAAAGAGTTCCGAGTCCAAAGTCACATGGCAGGACGCATTTTTTTTATAAATTATTTGATATCATCTGTTACTTGTTACTTTTTTATTTTTTGTTTTTTAATTGATGTTTTGTTATTGTTTTGTTTTTTATAACTTTGTTCACTTATTTTTCTCGTTGTTTAATATTTATATTATTTGATCTTTACTTCTTCTTTATAAAACATAATAACATTATTTTGTTTATGAACATTTTCGGCGGAGCGTCTGCATTGTTTGACCGTCGCTAGTTTGTTCAATGTAACACTTTTTGCATTTTGTTCTCCCCCCTTTTGTGTCTTTGCTATTTTAATTGCCAAAGCGGATGCCGAATAGGAAGAAAAAAATTGCCATTTGTTTCCTTTTAGTGCGACTGGGTACTTTGCATGAACAAAAGACTTTCACAAATCGTTCCGCATATTTGTTTGATATCAATTTGTGTCTTCTCCAATTCAATCGGGCAGCAGCTCAAGTGGAAAATAAAAACAGAACAAAATTAAGAAATGTAATTTACAAACGGCGCATTTGGAGGATTTTTTCATGTGAAAATTTACGGTTTTTCCCCGTGATTGAATATATATATTTTTTTATTATATAATAAACGATTTGTGCGCGCGCGAATTCCGAGGATGAGTTTCATACATCCAGACGTTGACATGGTCGAGGCGAGTAAGGCGTGTCTTTTCGCGCGCACTGCTGCTGCCTGGGCAAGCATCGATGAAGGTCCAAGTGAAAGGGAGCTGCAGGAGGTCGGCGCCACAGCGGCCGCGGCTGCCGATGTAATCGCTGCGTGCGAAAATAAACCAGAAACGGTTGAAATTAAAATTGTGCTCGTGAAAGTGCAGGTGATTGTTTTTGTTTATTTATGTCGAACAACATAATTATGAACAATTTTTATAGAAATAATTTTACATTCTAACAATGAAACAAGTGAAAGCTGTGTGGAAGGGGGTTATGTGTCTTTTCAATGAAATGTTTAAGTTATATTACTTATAGTCAAATGGTTTAACAGGGGCAATCCGTTGACTTCTGACGGGAATCCCAGTTACAGGAATGTGCCTCTTCTTGGTACTTAAAGAGGGCTCTTACAATGGGCAATAATGCCCCCGAGTGAGACTAGTCAAGTCTAGTCTAGTCTAGACTAGTCTAGTCTAGTCTAGTGTAGTCTAGTCTAGTCTAGTCTAGTCTAGTCTAGTCTAGTCTAGTCTAGTCTAGTCTAGTCTAGTCTAGTCTAGTCTAGTCTAGTCTAGTCTAGTCTAGTCTAGTCTAGTCTAGTCTAGTCTAGTCTAGTCTAGTCTAGTCTAGTCTAGTCTAGTCTAGTCTAGTCTAGTCTAGTCTAGTCTAGTCTAGTCTAGTCTAGTCTAGTCTAGTCTAGTCTAGTCTAGTCTAGTCTAGTCTAGTCTAGTCTAGTCTAGTCTAGTCTAGTCTAGTCTAGTCTAGTCTAGTCTAGTCTAGTCTAGTCTAGTCTAGTCTAGTCTAGTCTAGTCTAGTCTAGTCTAGTCTAGTCTAGTCTAGTCTAGTCTAGTCTAGTCTAGTCTAGTCTAGTCTAGTCTAGTCTAGTCTAGTCTAGTCTAGTCTAGTCTAGTCTAGTCTAGTCTAGTCTAGTCTAGTCTAGTCTAGTCTAGTCTAGTCTAGTCTAGTCTAGTCTAGTCTAGTCTAGTCTAGTCTAGTCTAGTCTAGTTATTAATCGAGACTAATCGAACCTAGTTACTTAAAATCCAATCATGAAGGCAAGACGGGTCCGATAGAGTATTTTAATATATTTAAAGCTATTATCCATAATTTAAATTTTTATAAGATTCCCTTCAGACTTTCCCAACAAGACTGCCACCAGTGATACAGAAATATCGAAATGCTTTTAAATATATTTTATTTTCTTTTCAATTTAGCAATGATTTGTAAATGAGAGTTAATCGACGCTTTGAGTTGTTAACTAAGGCTTGTCCACGAAATAACTTTTACATTTTCTATTATTAATAGCTACTAAATAAAATATTGAACTAATGTTTGTGTGAGTATTTATTATCTCTTATAACTCAAAGTTTGTGATAATGTACAAATATTTTCAAGTTCAATTGGATTTCTTACAAATCTACGTATTTTTGCTTTCAATCCCCTCATCAAATGTTGCACACCAGATTTTCCAATTTTTTTGGCCATACTGTTCCACTTTTTTATAAAATCAATCTTTCCCTTAGCACGTTTTTTATATTTCAGTAAGTTTCGTTTCATTATTGCCCAAAATCGTTCGACTGGCCGAAGCTGTGGGCAATTTGGGGGATTGTAATTTTTCTCAACAACACGGATCTTATTCGTTTGGTACCACTCTTTGACAATTTCTGCATAGTGGACTGTTGCTAAGTCTGGCCAAAATAAAGGTGGAACAGCGTGCTCTCTGTACAATGGCAAAAGTCGTTTGTTGAGACATTCCTTCAAGTAAATTTTACTGCTAAGACTGCCAGTTGTAACAAAAGGACGAGTGTATTTGCCACAGCTGCATATGGCCTGCCAAACCATATACTTTTTACAATATTTGTCCATCCGTTTATACTTGAACCTTTTCATAACGCCACCCTTCAGGTATGCTGTGTAATATCCTCGACCTGGAAGCTGTTTGAAATCTTCTTTGACATACGTTTCGTCATCCATTAACACGCAGCCTTTAAAACGACACAGATCATTCGATACAAGTTTTCTCGATTTCTCGCACGCTTTTCCACTTCGGAGTTACGATTTGGCACTTTTTGAACAACGAAAGATTTGAGCTCGTAGTGTCTTTTAATTTTCGCAATGTATGATTTCGAAACTTCGAATTTTCGTGCCAAATCTCGTAAAGATTGGTTTGGATTTTTTTCCAGAGAAACTTTCACCTTACGAGCTATATCTTTATAGACGAAACCTTTTTTTCGTCCGGCTCCGACGATACGGGATGTGGACAGGTCCTTCTTGTATTTAAATACCACATTTCTAGCTGTTGCCCTGGAAACTTTGGCTAGTCTTCCCAACAATGCGTACGAAGCCGTTGGATTTTCGAAAAAGTGGGCAATTATTTTTTGTCGAATTTTCTCTTCTTTAGATGCCATTTTGATTGAATCACTTTGAATTTCAAAATACAATTGACCACTAATAGCTGAAATTTGACAGATTCTGAAAAGCGAATTTTTTTTTTTAGAAATTTCGGTGCTTACTATACTTTTTTTCGTTTTACATTGTAAAAGTTATTTCGTGTAATCGTTAAACGATGTAGGTATATACACAAACAAAATTGTTGCAATTCGATGTTCGAAAGATTCAGATAATTTTTGAAACAACCTCTTTAACCACAACGAATGACAGTGTGGTTTAATGCTTGGCGAAGCTTAATCATAAATTTCCGTAGCTTGATTGCTTCCGTTCATAAATGTTGTGTTTTCACACACACATACATATTAATTTATTAGCTGGTCAGCACTTAAATATGCCTCTAAATCATGGCTTCAAGTACAATAAATCTTGGTTGGGGTGTAGAATTTTTTTGGATTATATTTTTTCGTATAGAATATAAGTGCTTTTATATTTTTTTTTACTTTCTCATAAATGGACAGCTGGCGCAAAAAAATATTACAAAAATCAGCTAGTAAAACGTTGTATGTGCATTTGCGCCAAAAAGTATGCTAATAAATATGTTCTGAAAATGATGACAACAAAACAGTTGAATTGCATAAAATCAGAATGGATTGCGGTTGCAGAAGTGAGAGAAAAACTAGCGAAAAGAAAACAGCAACAGACATGTTGTGGAGCTTGAAAAAGTTACGGTAGAAGTTGTTGACCTGTACACGTGAATGAAACTACAAATGCAAACACAAACACACTCACACTTACACATCTGTGTCTGTGTTAAGTATTTATAAAAGTATGTAACTATGCATGTAGTGGCACATTTCAATTGTTAAACTTCGTTTTATTGATGAAATTCAGCGCATATGAGGCGCACAGTAAACAGAGCAACACACTTTTTACTCTAAAGTTTTAATGTATCTTTATTCATGCGAAGCTTTGTGGGGATAGTAAACTAAACGATTTATAAGACAGACCTGCGAACTGTTGGCAGTGAAAATGAAAATCATAAATTACATGTGGACAACGATGCTATGGAAGGGGCATGAAACTCATCAGAGACTGTAATGACGCATTGTGACATAGAAAACAAGTTTTGCTCCAAGCTGCCTACGCAAGGAGTACCTATACCGGCTGAATAAAAAATTCACATTTTCTCACAAAAATCTAATGATTTCTTCTTAGCACTCAATTATGATCGATACATTTTGATTTTTGCTTTGTAGAAACCCAAAAGTTGACAACGTCACAAATCCGATCGTATGGGAGTCGCCCTCTGGTGGTGAATTTCTGAACCTTAATTAATTTCGTAGATTTTGTACTCAAGAATGTTGGTGATCGCTGAATAAATCATTTAAATCGGTTCAGTAGTTTCCGAGATACGATGTTTTCTCGCTTACTTAACTACTACATCTACAAGTGGGAAGCCAATGGCATAGAAAATGGCCAATTTTGTATGGCAGCCCCCTTAAGACTTGGAGATAGCCGGTAGGTATGTTTAGAAGAAACATTCGGAAGGAAAAATAAATGGATGCCGGTCATACATTTGACACATCTGGGGGCAACCTGGGAGCAGTGGGAGCCTATTTTATAAAAATAACCATTTTGTATGGGAGCCCCATCAAGGGTTGGAGATAGGGTATAAATATGTTTGAAAGAAATGTTCAGTAAAGAAAACTAGTGCGGGTCATTCATATATTTTAACCCTCTCAGAGCAACTTCTGACCAGCTGTGGAGCAATTTGTCTAATTTCCCAGCTTTTTTGTGAACTTTGACCTCGATGCGACGCCATTTAGCCCCACCCTAGCCCCAAAATATTTTGGCTCATGCACTTTTTTACCAAACCGCATAAAATGAGAGGTTGGGGAGCATCGAAATCGAAAAATCGTCCACTAATTCCAGTCTAATGTACATATATGTATATGTAATATGTATCTATATGTGATAGCAATGATTTATGTCACATGTTTGCTGCGTCTTATTTTGAGCTGCAATGAACAAAGATAAATTTTCCTAAATATAGATCGTAAGTACGAGTGTCAGTGTGTGTTTTTATGAGTGTGTTTCATATCCTATTAGGGCCATTTGTACTTTAAATATTATTTTTGTGTCATACCCCTATCAACAATTGAATAGCATTTGAGCTCGAACAGTTTGCGGCCCCTTTGCGCCACGGCTGGCGGCTGACGGCATTGAGTGCAGCTGTGCTGTGGCTCCTGTTTGCTTGCGGGCTTGCGAACATTTCGGGCTCATTACCGTAAGCCGCTTAGCGACGTTTGAGCCGAAATGTCATGTATGAATATTACATTTCGGCCCAAATTGAGTGCTTCAGCAATACAATTGTGGCATGGCAATCAAATGGGCCAAGACAAATAATTGAAATGCGAATGGCGAGACTACACGAAATAATACTCCAAGCAGCATACACCAACACCCACAGGCAGTTATATGTAGTATATAGTATATTGATATATGTACGTATGCATACGTACATACTGTTTCCCACCCATATCGTAATATTACATATGCATATGTATTGGTTTTCATATACTTATGCATAAACAGTTATTAACGTGTTTTTTGTTTTGGTTTTATATTTGGCAAGTTAATTGTTATTGTTTTATTTTGAGTTGGGGTTTTTATGTGTGGTTTTCGCTCATAAAGACGTTTACTTTGCTGGCATAAGCAAAGTGTGATTTGTTTGTGGTTTCTAAGGGAAATAGAAAAACAAATTTACTGAAGTCATACAGATGTTGTAAGGAGGTTTGGTTGGCCTCTCGGTCTCGTTTAAGGCTAACCATACATTTTTATGACTTCAGTATATTTGAGTGGCCATTGTAAGTTAGAATAAGTTATTATTTTTCCTTATATGCTTTCCGTTCCCTAAAAGCGTAAATTTCTGACATTTTTTCTTATTCATCGCATTCATCAATCAGGATTGAAACTGATTTCTTTGTGCTACTTGTTTGCCTAATTAACTAATTTCCGAATAACTAAATAATGATTTCAATGCCACAGTTACAATAAATTTTTTAAGACTTTTTTTTTACTAAATTAGTCCTTTTTTTTACAAATTTTCAGACATTGTTATTCTTTCTCATTCCTACCGACTTAAAACAAAATCAGCTATATTAATCCTATTAACAAAAAAACCCGCTAACACGCTGCATTGCCACACCCTGACTACATAATTTGCATAAGCAACGGTAAATGCGTAGTGAAAAGTCGTCGTAATTGCGTTTAGAAATTCAATTTTCATGCATAATCCGCCAGTCAAAGTCGTGGTGGCAACGCGATTTGTTTTTCTTAATGCTGTAACTGGCATTTTGTGAATATTTTTATATTAACAATACTCTTACACACACATACAAACAAAATAGAAACGAGCAGCAGCAGCAGCTCAGGCAGCATCTACAACGTCTACGACAGCGACAATGACGGTGGCCGGGCTGTAATCACAGTAGCGCAACTCATCAGTCAAATTATTAAGAAATTAGGAGCAAGCAAAGCAAACAACAACGCCCAGCCTCACCCACACATGTGCACACGGTTCGCCGAAAGCGCGTTTCAGAGGGCGCACGACATGTCGGCAATCAGCGAGCGAAAATTTTGCGTGCGTTAATTTTTTGCTCCGCGCCAATAAGCGATTCTTTTTTCCTACTTTTATTAACTTTTTGTTTTGACGCTTTGTTTATTTATTTAGCACGCATTTTTGTTTTTTGTTTAAATGCGAAATCGTAGTGATAGATGCCAAATAATTTTTCCACAGTTTACTTCGGAAAAAATCGTAGTAAATTGGGTCTTAAGCGGTGTGGCGAAGTAGATTTTAACATTTTGTGAAAAGCGTGGCAGATTCTCTACTCACTTCTTAGCAAAGTCCTAAACCTGGCCGCCATATTTCAGTAATTGGTGCATTGGATGCCAGGGCTGTGTGTCTTGGGTTCGAATGCCCAGTTGTTCCTGGTGATTGAAATTATAGACTTTTTTAAGTCTATTTAATCAGAAGTAGAACAAGTGTGAACACAAAAGTGAAAAAAGAATTTTTTGAGTCTGCCGTCTTTGACCCATTTCAGAGCCTTACGCTCTCAGGTGTAAACTCTTGGACGCATTATATGTTGCAAAACTTTGCTTTGAACTCGACTGTCAATATCCACCAGATATGTGTTTAAAAATTACGTATTTTCTGTACCCCTTCATTACTACTGTTTCATCAATTTCACTGCAACTGAACTTTCACACGAACAGAAACTATTTCCTTCGAAAAAATCTTCTGGTTTCGAAGCTGTGTCATAAAAACTTTCATTACATGCTAAAAGGAGGTCAAGGACAAATTTTCTGAATGCTTGGAATTTGTAGCCACGATTCATTTAGATCTTCTTGCATTAGTTTTCATTTCAAATCAAAAATCTTTGTACTACCACACCAAGGAAGCGTGTTCTCGATTCCGTTAATGACTCATTCAACAAACTTAATATGCTTGATGCCATATTACGTCAGTGTCCAATACCAACAAGTTTGCTATTGATTTTGCTTAAAGTTCAAAGATTATACACAGCCATAAGCAAAGTTTTGACGGCTTAAAGTTGTAAACCTCAATTAATTTATCATCTTTGCTCGCATGTGTGGAAGACCGAAAGAAAACTGCTGAGCGGAGCAACGATGAAGGGGTCAACAGAGAAACCATACTTATCAACTCAAGCATCTTCAACTTATATATTACAATCGGGTTTGGTATACACATTTTGAGCTCAATACCATTTGAACCTTACTTGTCATCCATCATTGTTGTAAAAAAGAAAAGGGGTTTGAACTCCTAAAACCCTCCTTGTATGCTCCACTGTGTTTGAATGTATGTACGTATGTTCTATGAAATAAATCGGAACCATTTCATATAAAAACAGAGCGACTCCAATGACATTTGCAGAGCTGAAAAACTTAAAGAAATTAATAGATTTTATTACCTTTGAACTCGAATCGAAAAGTGTTTCTGAGAAAATTTTTAATGCTGTAAATTTTGAACCCTTTTAGTTTTTTTATTTCGGCATTTCGAATTGGCATTTCGAATTGCTTGACATGACTTACGTGGATTTGCAAAAACTGAAAAAATTAAGATGCTTCATGGATTGGAACTCAAGCAATCAAAAAGTTTTTCCAATGGTTTTCAAAAGGTTTTCTAATGGTGTATACCAATAAGCATGTTTTTATTTTTTTAAGCATTTTCGACTACTATTTGAAATACAGAAATAGACTTCTAAGGAGGATGTATATGACTTATAAATAATTGAACAGAAAAAACTAAAGAAATGATAAAATTTCATTGATTTATTGTAGATCCAAAGCAATACAAAAAGTGTTTCAAAACTGTATTCAGCATGTTTATTTTTTTTAATAAATAATGCAACAGGATTTTATCATTTAACTGAAAAGAACACCAGTTAAAATATATAAACATGACGATTCTCATGAGGCAAAAGAATAGACGTCGGATAGACATTGAACTCAATTTCTTACTTCTTTAGTTTAATTTTATTGTCGCAATACTAGATGCCCAGACAGCACAACCTTTCTTTAATGCTCATATGGAATCATGTTACGAAATAAAAGTAAAATGTTTGTAACAATTTTGTTATTTCTTTATTCGGTTTGGTTTTAAAAAAATGGTAAAATTTATGAGAGAATTTTTTGTAGAAAGCGATGCAATCAAATAATGAAAAACCTCAATTAAGTCTTTAAACTGCCTTAAGCATGTGCTGTGATGTGATGTGATGTGTTGTGATGTGATGTGATGTGATATGATGTGATGTGATATGATGTGATAAGATGTGATGTGATGTGATGTGAGGGTGGGCAGGAAGTCTACAAGCCTTCCAAAGCACTCAGTCCATCTTGGAGGTTTTCAATATTGCCTGCCTAGAGCGCATGTATGCGATTCTTGTAATTGTCATCTGCTTCATGTGGATAGCGAAAGAAGTAGACGAGTGTTTCATCAGCCCGAGCTAGGAATCGAATCTGGACTATCGAGGTCGGTCTTAAGAATATCTCATTTGATACATTGGCCGTGAAAGGATTGAGATTGAAAAAACAAATAATTTCAAGTCGAACTCGTATAAAGACTGTAACCAATTTTTTAGCCAACTTTGAAAGGATGTTCCACTTTAGATTAGAGAACAAATTGAGTTTCGTCTTTTTCTTAAAGATTATAATGTTTTCTTCAAAACAGCTTCCACTATATCTCAAGATCTAATAAATTCATTTGAATCTATTGACATTTAGCATATATCTTCTAAACATTAGCCATAACCCCTACTGGAATCAACTCGAAAATAAATTTTTACCATTTTTTCGGGTCATGAAAGTGTAATTAAAATATGATAAATCAAGGAGTAATCCAAATTTTAAATAATATTTATAATATAAAAATAATATATAAATTGTAATAATAATTCAAATAATATAAAAAATTCGAATAATCCCAATTTTTTTTATTTCAATATTATTTTACAATTCTGCTGCTGGCAATAGACACTATATATATTATATATTATATATCTATCAGTGCCAGTATCAACTCGTTTAAAACAACTTGACTTATTTTTCGGGTCACGAAAGTGGACAAAAAAATTATAAAGCAAAATGCAGGTTTCAAATACTTAATTTATATATTTTTATACAATTCTTTCTTCAACCATAGAGTCACTCATACTAATCGTACAAAGTTTTGGTTCCAATGAGTAGAACAGCTTCACTATGTTTCTTATGACACAATTGACCTTGAATTTATAGCTTTGATAATTTCACATCAAAACTATTAGCTCTAATGTTCTTCCCTAGTTAAAAAATATCTAAAGACATGTTTAAAATGATACTCGCACCTAATAGTAAAATACTATTATTATTTATATATTTATAAATTACAATAAGTAATAATATTATGAAACTAGACTCTGATACCCCCTTAAATGACAGTTTATGCAAAGCAATTTTTCCCAACAAACACCCTCGAGGGCCAGCTAATACGGCGGCTTTAGGCTGAACGACGCTACGTCACCGGCCTAGCAC